>JAYRBT010000178.1:15525287-15538403 GCA_036023395.1 Myiotriccus ornatus | reverse complement strand
CACGAAACATATGAAGGTACCAACCCACAGATGGTCTGACTGTGCCACCTTTGTGTAGAGAGGAAACACCATGGACATAGGGGGAATTTCATCCTTCTCAGGCTGTCATGACATCTTGTGGGTTTTTTTAATCTTCAGAGGTTATCATTCTGTTTTTTCGTCACCTTCAAAGTTCTTGTTGTCTTTAATATACTGACAACCATAAGAATCTAGTCTGTCTTTACTTGAATACTATGCCTGAATCAAAAATACCACCAAATAATTCAAACCAATTGCCAAAAGAAATTTATTAGACGTCAATCTGTAAATTGAGAAAAGATCAAACATATTTTGTCTCCAATTACCAGAAGACACAAAGGAAGTTTAACCCTAAACTTTGTTCCCTCCACACTAACCTCTCAAGGGCAGCTGGAAAAACCTCCTTCGTTTCAGAGAGATGAATACACACAAAAGGAGGCTCGCTGCCTTCCAGATGGGGACCGGAAGTTTGCGGCGATGATCCCGAGCAGCCCTCTGCTTCTTGAAATCCCCAGGAGAGAGGAACGTGACCGTCATCTCAGAGCAGAATGGGCAGCCGGGAATTCTCAAATCTGAAATCCAGCTTGGGCAGAAAAGAGATGAATGTTTTTCCTCTCTGATGGAGAGCAGGGTGATAAAATTTGTGGCCTCCTGCCAAAACCATTGAACCCACCTAGGCACAAAACCTCATCTTACCCAGGCTGAATAGCATCCAGGAGAGAAAAAGAATTGAAATCTTATTCATTGGTATTCCCACCCCTCAAAAAAAAAGAAAAAAAAAGATTCCCTGCATGATAGGAATAGCCATCTGTGAGACTAACTGAAAGCAAGGCCTGGGGTTGACCTCATAGCTGAAATGCTAATTTTTAATTTAGAGGCTTACCAAAGTGCAAAATGTGTGCAAGCATATACGTACATCTCCACGCAAAAGAGGCAGAACCCAGGATCAATGTAGGTAGGCAAGCAGTTAATCATTGTAACCTTGATCTCTCCTGACCTGTTCAGGGTCTGTAAGAGGTGTTTGCCTGTCTTTGCTCCTGAAACAGTGCTTCTAAGAACCAATTCAAGTACCTTTAAGTATACTGGGGACTTGCTGGTTCATCTCTGAACCCAGGAATATCAATCTGCCAATCTAGAATAGCTATTCTGTTCCAGGCTCTTGCGTAGGGAAGGCAGATGGGTGCTTAGCAAGACAGGTTCATGCATCAGGCAGATCCACCAGCAGCACAAACCAAACCTGGTTTTGCCCTTCTGCTGCATTTGTGCCTCTGCAAGAACTTATGGATCATATTTTTTATCTGCACTGTTAGATACCACTCCTGCTATCCTTAGAAAGATTACACAGTTGCTTATGGACACTGTGGAACACTAAAAATTAATTTACAAGGTTGCAGGGAATGCACAAATGTAGGTCTTTTCTGCTAGCAACAGAGGAGTCAGGTCTGTTGTGACATAAGCTTAGCATTGACACGGCCACAATAGTCCCACCCACAGCAGTAGGCAACTGCAAGTCAAACCATGGAGAAATGAAGACTTTAAGTGAAAGCACACTTACATACATGACCCAATTTTCAAAAGCTGTTGAGCTTTCTGAAAATCTACCAAAATTAAAGCAGATATCTTTCAAAAAATGCTCAAAAAACAAACCTGCACCATTTAGCAGATACAGATCAAGCCCATCAAACCTTACTCAGGCTATCTGTGGGAAACCAGCATTTCCTTTGTAACAGGCAAGGGCTTTGTACCTCAGTGCTGTCAGCAGGTGACTTTACAGATGCCCATGTGCTATGCATTTTGTAAATAGCAAACATTTGTCTCCTGAAATGCCCCATCTTCCTGCTCCTCTCAAAAGCAGGAAGTCTGCCTTCCTGCTTGTGCCCCAGCTGTATTAAAAAAAGCATGTAATGGACTGTTATGTTACTAGCAGCCAAGCCAATAACTGCAGTTAGTCTAAGATGACACATGAACATGAGAGCTTGAAGTATGTAGCAGGGCCAATTGTTTCATTAGGAAGTGAACTCAGCCCTTCCTTTGAAGACCTATGTTACCAAAGGGAACAAATCTTTCATCACAAAGTTATTGCTTTGAATCCAATGCAGAGACGTCTCAGGCTGAATGAGTGAATATTCCTCACTGCTTCTGCATCCTGAGCAAACTGCCCCAGAGAGCAAGGACTGAGCTCTATTCTTCCCTTGAACAGCGTCTCTCAAGGACAACTACAAGGAGGAAACTAACATTGCCAATACTTCAGGTAGAGGCCTGTAAGAACAACTAGGAGCCTTCATAATAACATCAGTTGACAGGCATCCCTCTCTTTAATGGGTTTGTTCTGTGTGCAAATACAAAGACTGCACCACACTTACAACCCTGAGACATTACCCAGGTGTATTGGAATTTTAATGCTAATCTAAATACCCTCACTGATACAAGATAAATGTAATGCCTAAATAGCTGGTATGAGAAAACAGATAAATGGATTATGGGCAACACAGATGAAAAGCACTCAAACATATAACGGAGTCCTTACTAGGAAGAGTTTGGCTACACTACACGTTTGCTCCCCACCCCCTTTCCTTTCCACTGAAATTTTGATCTGTGAGTTTAGAAGAGAAGTGACCCTTCTCTAGACAGGTAGCATTTGAGTCCAAATGCTGATCCCCGGATTATGTCAAAGGAGGCACACATTAGATCTTTGCAGGAACGTGCCCACTTTTCCCATTTAGTTCTGGAAAGGGAATCCCCTCCCTGAGGTGGCACAGGAACTGGATGGGACAGAGCTTGTTAGCAGCCTGCTGGCCCAGATGTGAGAAAAAGAAAAACCTCTGCTTGACTCAAACCCAGATAAATGTTCCACAGACTAGAGTAACACATTTTTTTATTTGTAAAATAAAGATATCTTTAAAATAAAATCTGTCACATCATTGATCCGAAATCCTGCCATTTCCACAGTGATAGCCTGAGCAAAAGTGCGCTTCAAGGGTGAGCTACTCTACTTCATAAGACAGCAGCTTAGACAAGCAAATCAAGTGTGTCTCAAGTCGGTCTCTCAGCGTCACCAACTCAGTGCAAGTATACTGACTGCAGGCCCCTCTTCTGGGCTCCCACCATCCTTCACCACACTATTTAAACCAGACACAAAGTCATGCTGATTCTATGAAGGCATCCAGACACAGCAACTGCAACATTTTCCAAAGGCAAAATCATAGAGTATAGTGAAAGGGAAATTGTATTGACTTTTTGCATGGCTAACAAGGGATTTGCAAGCACACAGGCTGTTTGTTCAACCAGAGTTGAAAAGAAAACCAGAATCATATGAAACATCTCTCTAATCCATGAACCCAGCGAACAGGATGGCCCTGGCTATTGTGTCAGGACATACAGCTTGGGGTCCTTAATCCTTGAAATTATTGGCATGGTGCACTTGTTCTGTGACAGCTCTTTCAGATCTTTTCCCATCTCTATTGTTTTGTTTTCTGCTTGAGTAAATAGTAGGGCAAAAGTGAGACACATTTATTTCTGCTGTCATCTGTCAGGATGAATGGCCTGGATCTTCACCTCCCTGCTTTTTATGTCGACACAGTGCCTTGACTAATGCATATGGGCTACCATCAATGAAGGAGTCCTCTCCCATTTAGTCTTGTATGAAAAGTGCAGAGTGGAAATGATGGCATGGCATACAAAGGGTGTCAAGGATGAAGGCCAAAAACACAGGGAAAAAAAATTAAAAGCCAGAATCCACCTTAATTACACCACAGACCACCATACATATCCATGGTGAGAAAAGGCACAGTGAACAAATTGCCTCTGATTTGCAAACGGAGAAACTGAGGCAAAGAATGGCAATATGACCATGGTCATCCCACAGATCAGTGGCGTATTAGAGATCTCAGGCTTTCATAGTCCTAATTTCATCATCTATCTACTAGGCAGCACTGCCTTGTGTTTGCATCAGAATCATTACAATTTAATAAACCAGGATTATGGTGATTTATACCAACTTGGCACAGACAAATAAAGGAAGCAGAGAAACTACACTGTATAAAGGTTCAGCTACAAGGTGATCTTGAATAGCTCAGGGATTTTGTGTCATGGTTTTCAGCCTCAGCTGTGGTAAATGCTGCTGACTCCAAGCCCGTATGAGAGGGGTCAAGACAACATAGTCTTCTGGAAATCCTTTAGAAATAAAAGATTTAAACTCAGTGATAAGTCTTGATTTGTGCTCAAAAGACTCTGATTTACTTTTAAACTAGGCAGTACCACTACCTTTATTCTTTATAATTTAAATGGAATCACGGTAAGAAACTCTGATTATTGTTGGTGTTGACAGTAAAAAGGGAAAAGAGCAGCATTCTGTTTGTGCTTGCTCTAGAGCCTCACTGAAGAGACAGGACAAAGATAACCTTGGCATCTGTTGTTATGTTCCAGATCCCAGGAGGAATGAGGGTTCTGAATGCTGGTTTAACACTTCTGTTGCTGGGATCTATGTAAAGGGAACAAGCAGACTCTGCAAACAAAGACAGTTTTCCTCTGAGCAGAGATAAGTTTGAATTTTCCTTCTCTGCCTTCCACCATCATGGCCTATTCCTTTTCTCTGTCTGGTAGACAGGGTGGTATGGAGGAGGATGTATAGACATAATCATTCAGTAGCTTTGCCACTACTGCAGGCAGCCCTGTACAAAACACTCGTCCACTCTATCACACTGCCTGTATTTCGAGCCCCTTCATTTCAAGTAGAGGCTGCCACACGTACCACTGTGCACAGGTGTGTTCTCTGTCCCTAATGCAGGAAGTCAAGAAAGTTTTTATTTGTCTAAGTCTGTTGCAGACCATATGTGCAAGAAACCTATGCTTCCTCAAAGGGAGTGTCTTGCTGTGCATTTCTGACAGGGTGTGTGGGCATATATTTCTGTCTGACCTAATTAATTGTTAAACAATTTCAATACCGATTCTTCTTTGGCAGGTTATGCAAGGTGATTCATATCTATTAATATTTACATGCACATACACAGGTTTACACAGAAAACATAAAGCCATCTTTGTTAATTAAACATAGCTCATCATGTCAAGAGGTAACATTGTCTTCTCTGGTAAGGTATAGATAATGCCTAGAATAAGGTTTTCCATAAAAATAATAATAATTTATGAACCTCAAATGATTTTTATAAGTGCATTATAATGCTGCTTCAACTTTTTTGTGAATAATAGTACTGACATCATACTAGAATATTTATCAGCAAATAACAACAATGGGAACAAGATGTTTCAGCAGTAGGAAGACTTTTTCCTTCTATCTCTACTGCTAGAAAAATACCTTTACCTAGCTGGAAAGGGTAATGTAAGCCAGCCCAATGCATAAAGTGTGCCAGGTCTCAAAGGTAAACAGTGAGGAAAATGCTAAGCAATCACTTAGTATGCGATGTCCATGGCTAGCTGTAAAAATATATTCCTCAGCTTGGCTGCCTTTTCTCTGATTCCCCTTTTCAAGATTTAATATTATTCCTACCTTGAAAGAACAAAAATAGTCTGTGGTTCAGGGCATTTTCTTCTCTTCCATTCTTGAAAGAATTGAGTGGCTCTTCTGACCGTTCTTGCCCCATCCACCCTGGCAAAGGAGATTGAAGAAATGAAAAAAAAAAAAAAAAAAAAAAAAAAAAAAAAAAAAACAAAAAAAAAAAAAAACCACAACCTGTAGGAGAAGGTAAGCTGTGTTGTTGGGGAGAGATTTTAGAAGTGAAATTGCTGAAAGAATGTAGGGTTAGATGGATGAATGTAGGGTTAGATTTAACTGTTTACATGGACAAATTGAAAAGCAAAAGTACACGCGATGATAGATTTTTTTTTTTCCCTTCATTTAGAACTACTTAAGGCCGATTGCTTTAGATCAAATACCAATACAGCTTCTGCAGCCTAATTTTTATTTTAAAATGCAACTTGAACTGAGCAGATCTGGAAAATTTCTGACATTTCTTCTTTGCATTTCTTTCTACCTGTTTTTAACTAAAAGATAGGTAAACAACAACCCAAAAGATATGCTGAATCTAAAATTATTTGGAAATTAATAAAGCAAGAGAACCTAAGCTTGTAATACTTTAGACCAAGTCCTATCACCAAATCTCTGACCTGTGGATTCTTACTCAGCACCACTTTCAGACAGTTTTATTTCTTAGTATTTTCACTTGTAAGACTGAAGTCTTGAAAGCAGTTTGGGAGAGGAGCAAAGCACTTATTCTCTGCTGGGATTTAATTTGCTTGCTGTCTTGATTTCTGTCAAACACAAAGGAATCTATCTACCTGTAGCAAACTAAAACATTTGCAGTGTGAAGGATCTGAGCACAGCAACACTAAACAGAATAAAACAGAAGCAAAACCAGAAATAAAGCAAACGTTGATAAAAAAAGCGTAGAGATTCCTTCATCTCTCCTCCATCAAGGAGATTTAAGCTTGTACAGAACGTTAGTTTTAAGTTCAGACCTATATTGCACAAAGAATAATAAATAGTGGTAAACTTAACACCCAGATTTTGAAATAATAGCAGTCATGATCATCATCTTCCTTTCCATTAAAGGAAGGAAGGCATTTTGGAACTATCACTGACCTAATATTCCCAGTCCAGCTATTGCAGAGATATTTTTTTCCAAATCTCTTTTTTGTCAAAGAATAAAGTATCATGGTGTGAGTACTCCCTCTCTCCACCTTAAAATTCAAGCTAAAATAACCTGGGAGGCTTCACTCAATAGCCCAACTCAAAACATCCTCTAGGTGGCCTGTTTAGAGCTACAGCCCTTCACTATTCACAAGCCTCCAAAATCTCCATTTCCCACCAGCACAGTCTCTTACACTAATAGGTGGAAATTTCACACAAAACCCGTATACTGCCAGGGACAGGGTAAAGTAGTAAGTCCTTTGAGCAATCTACTTGAAGCTGGGAATGGTAGCCCCTTCTGAGTCCCAGCCTGTTCATGGATAGCCAGCTTTCAGTACCCACTTTAGTTCTAGGCCTCTATTCTTCATGGCAAATTTAAGTGTAATGCTTTGTTGACTCTTCCCCTCGCTCTTTCAAATACCCAAACTATCAATGTAATCCACACTCTGAAAAGCATGACTTTCTAGTCTTCTAAGTAGCCAATATCCCACTGTGGTAAATTAAGCGCTGTCTACAAACTTTAGACATGGACTTGCTTCCCAAGATCCAATCTACCAAGTGGCTTAAGCAAAGATACCAATATTAAAGTCCTAGGACAGAGCACAAATCCTGCTCTGCTGCCCCTTTGACAGGATGTTTAATTCTAATAAAGGGGCAAAAAGGAAAAGTCGGGGCAGTATTGTTTTATAAGTTATCACAACTAGTCGACCAATACCCTTGAGTTCCTCACATTTGTGTTTTGCTACCTAGTCTACATCTGTCTGAGGCTTAAAACTGATGAGTGAGAAGTAAGCTGTAAATACAGAATCTCTAAGGTTCTGAAATGTTTAGATAATATCAAATCATTGTGCTAGCATTTGAAAGACATACCCTGAGCCACCAGGCTTTCACTGTCACTTGTCTACTGAATAAGCTGCTCCACTCTGGGAATGTCAGTGCTTTATGCTGAAAATACAAAGTATCAACGAGCCCCATCTTTATGACATATACCTTATGTGCATAAAGAAATACTGCTGTTTTATTTGGGTTACCTTTAATGACGAGGCTGTGAGCCAAGCTTCCTCAGTTTCAGATAGAAAGCAAAGCTCATTATTTTGAGACTCTGAAAATTAAATGACTGTCACACAGTCCAACACCAAGCCATGAATCTGGAACAGAAATTCTGGTCTGAGGTCCTGTGCACCAAATGTTTCCATCATAGGACACTGACTGCAAGGTGTAATAATTTCTCTTAACACAAATTAAGAAATCTGTCCTTTTATACCCATGAATTACCCTGAAAACTCCCTTCACTATCTCCAAGCCGTTAAAATAATCACAGTTTTATTTTGCAACCACAGAACTTCTGTTAGTTGTTAAACTAGTGCTTTCCTCTGGGATTGCACAGTATTTTAGGAAACCTATCTGTACAAAAGCCTTTGTCTGAGAAAGTTTATCAATAGAAACCATATCTATGACAAATCAATGAACATTTAAAACAGGTAATATGGTGCAGCTGAAGGAGGAAGATAAGAGCTTCCACCTAAGGATTATGGATATGAACCTGGTTGTGTTAAACAGTGATATAGATTGTGACCACTGGGGTATTTAGAATACTGTCTTTATGCTTTGACTGGTTCGAGACCATTTCTAACAAATAAGCACCTTCCTTATTTAGCTGGCACCTTGCTTGACTGACCCTGATGGGGTGGACAAAGGAAACGAGACTGAGTATCATTTAGCACACACACTTCAGAAGTCATGAGAGGATAACAACACTGGGGACTACTGTGCAAAGCCTGGGGGCACTGATTTATACTGGATGGCAATGATGAATCTCCTGTGCCAAGGCAGTCTGATTGCCATTATTACCCAGAAGCTTTGGGACAGATTTTTCTCCTCTGTATATTAACTAAGGGAATATATGCAAATGTAAGAAGTATTAAGACTATCAGTCATACAGGTTGACTTAATAAATAAATTTGGACATGGCATCAGAACCATTCCTGCTTTAATGGCTGCAGCAACCATTTTAAGAACATTGCCATGTGCCATTTTATCACACTGCATACAAGAAGTGTACTCTGTCTTTTTCTTCCAACAAGAACTTCACTGTGATTGATTTAAGGACACATTCACTAGCAATTTTGATGGTCAGATACAATCACAGTCCAAGGTATGTACAAATATAAGCCTGCCAGGTACATTCTTGTTTGAAAACCCATGTTTGTATTTATGTACATCTGCATATTCTTGTTCCCAAGCCACACAGTGCATTATGTGAAAATCACTATACTTTGTGAGCATCATCTTCTGGTGATAGTTGAAGCTACACAGATTAAAGACATTGCTCTGCCTTCCACTGAGCATTTGATTTGCCTAACTGTTAGCTGTTATAATAAACAGATTGTAACAAATGTGGTATTGGAAAAACTTAATCCATTTCCCTGTTATTTCATTGCAGCTTGAGTCTGTGAAAGGTGCTTGGTGGCTATGAAAAATTAACTGCATATAATAGAGAAAGACTAGCTTCCTAATGTTTCAAAATAACAGAGAAACACATCCCTTCATGAATGGGGTATATCAAGAGAGTCATCCTATGCCTCTGTATCCCATGCAAATACATGTATTCCTCTGTATCCCATGTAAATACAGTCTATGGCAAGACAACAGTGCCCTAGAGACTATTGCAGCAGAATCAGAAAGAGGTTGTATTCTATATGGTTTGCAGAAAATGTCAGATGTTAATTTGAATGGACTTTTCATATAAACAGAAAGTTTATATCACAGAGGGTAATGGTCTAGAGAAAGATGTTTTAAAAGAACTATTGTCAGTGACAGAAATTGTACTACATTGGAATTTATAGAATAACCTTCAAAAGTTCATAGAAGAAATTGCAATACAAAAGCATCACCTTCTAAAGGAATGATGATCTGATGGCTACTGTGGAGAGCAACCTTCAACCTCAAGGTACTGCTCCTGCCATTAAAGCCAACATTTTGGATAGAGCAATATTTATGAACATGTTGAAACCTGATGCTAGCAACACACTTAATGACTATGCTCTGAAATATTTTGTCATGCCTTTGAGCCAGAGAAGCAGGCCTGTAGGCTAAGCTGTTTCTGCTGACAGAAGTCTCACGTCTCAGATGAGAAGCAGGAAAGGAGAGGGTGTCAAGAAGTTTTTCAAACTTCCAGCACCAAGATAGCAACAGCCCTGGGCCAACACATTACAAGTTACATGCTGAGCAAGGCCCTGATGAGTTTATGTGCATGATACTGGCAGCTGAGTTTCCTTCACCTTCAGAACATGAATGGATTGAGAGCACACTGAGAAAGGCCCCTTCAAAAGCAAGTATTTGACAACACTGAATTGCATTCCTCATGGGCCCCAACAGTACATGCAAAGCATGTGGTGAAATTACAAAAGACTTTATTGTTTCCTTATTCATTTTATGCCATCCACTTCTGTAAATTTTTTTCCTATCCTTTCTATACGTTTATAAAGTTGTATATATTCTTAAAACATAACAATATGTAATAAGTACACATACACCAATCTGATTTACTGCTATTAGGAAAGAGAAAGAATAGTCAGCTTACCATTATAGAGCAAAAAATGCATTGGCGACATGCTACACAACATGTTAGTTCTACAAATTAACAAACAAATTAACAAATTCACAAACTTAATCCACTGCAATTCATTGCTTCAGCTTTTAGGAACACTTAAACAGGAATATAAGCATATTAAAAAAAAAAAAAAAGTAGCTGGGATGTGTTAACAGGATAAATAGTCAGTACGAGGACAACACCAGGACTCAGATTTTAGGCAAACGACCACTGGCACCATGGAAAGATCTAGCAGAAATTTCAGATTTTAGTGTCTTTACTAGCTGACATTCTAAAACTGTTGCAAACTTAAGGCTTCATCATGAAACCAAGAACTTTTCATAAGTTCTGAGGGTTTTTTCCTTTATTGTGCTTAGGCAGAATAATCACAGTAAGGGCCTATAAAGATCCAGTGTAACTTCGAATCTTGCTAAGCTCTTAGCCTTGATGACATTAATCAACAGTAAGCTCTACTTAATTATTATTAATTAATGCTGTTTGGAAAAAATATTTCCTTTATAGCTGCTTCAGCACACTTCTTTGTGTTTTGTTGTTGTTGCTCTATCTTTGCTGCAGCAGCCAGACATATTACAAATCTTGAAGAACCACATAATTAAGCAACTTGGGGATTGGAACCAACTGAATAGCTCAAAGCAACAATACATTACTGGAACATGCAAATAGATTTATATCACCTATATGAAGCATATTTTATTTAAAGAAAAATAGACCCAATCTCTGTCTTATGAACTCCAGTTAAACTCATGAGCTTAACCTCAAGCTGGATACATATTAAAATAGATTCCTAGGGATATATTCTCAACAGAGATCTGACCTGATCTCTCCTTAAAATAATCGCCATGTTACCAATTCCTGTGCAAAACCAGAAGTCAGTGTTTCCCCCTCTCTCTCTGGCTGTAAAAAGCAGCTCCATATTAAATTAATGGGCGCCTTTGACTTCTCAGACTTTGGAGGTTGTGTCTGTGTGTGGTCTGTTCATCTGAAGTATGACCAGCAACTTGTGTGTGTCTTACACATTTGCTCAACAGCCGCAAGTGGCCCGAAGTATGGTCTGCAAAATGAGGCACACATGGCAATGATTAATGGGGACTGAGAAGTAAATAAACTGCCCAAGTTGTGGGGGGAGCTTTCAAAGGGAATGGAAGAGAACAAAGCATCCCTTAAGTTTGATAATGCGTTCACAGCTAACTGTAGGAGTAAATGAAGAGATGGTGCCTACTGGTAGACGCAAGAGAAAATAAATTAGACAAATACATTATGGCCAGGATTTACAACGCAATAAAAATGAAGAATATCATATCTGGAAAGGTCCTAATAAAAGCATCAGCTTCCTGGCAATTCTCAAGCAGGAGGGCTACTAGACTATTAGAGAAAGCTTTAAACAGCAATTGAAAAAACTAAGGGGAGAGCAAAAAGAAAGTAGTATGTTATGTTATACCATAGAGCTGTGTTGTTACTTTACTGATCTTTCACCCACAAATACCTACAAGTTGTATGTGAAATATATGTACAAGAACACAGAGCTGTGAACAGCAATATCTGCCATGATATGAATGTCATAGCTGACAAGATAAGTAGGATTTGGGCTTAATTTTGTGTTAATACTTGAGTATTGGCCCCTTCCCCAGGGTTAGGCTAGAGGGCTCTGAAGTTGCTCAAGATACCAGCAGCCTCATGAGGAAAATATAGGACAAAAGAACACAGTACCTAGGCTGGGGATTAGCAGTCTTCAAGTTGTCTTGACCACGGTCTTTTTCCTCCTGCCATGTCTCTTTTCCATTTATTGGCAAGAGTTATGTTTATCTGTGCATATGAATGGAGGAAAATATGAGATTCCAAATCTGCTGAGTTTGCTTGCCATGCTGCCAGGAGGGCAGTGCAACCTAGCCCTATGGCACTGCCATCCCACACGGATGAAAAAAACACGGGAACTGTAAAGCAGCAATCAAGCCTAAGGCCTCTTCTAGGGACCACTAAGTGCTGCTGACCAGTCTCTGGGCTCCCTCAAAACAGAAGAAAATATTCTTGAAATACCTCATTTTTCTACGAAGATTGGACTATGATCTATGTCAGATTGGACTAAGTACAAAACACTAGGTAATTTCCTGTTGATTCCACAGTTTTCTCTGGGATGGGGGCACAAGGCACCATTCAGTTACTCATGTCATCCAATGCACTGATGTGTCTCAGGAGAGATGGAATTATAAACCTGTCTGAAGCAGGCTGCCTTCCTAAGGAGCAAAACTAGAACTAGCCTGAAATGAGCAAGCTTTCACATAACCTGGGTTTCCACTTTTTTCTGCCTGAAAATCCCTGTACGGCAACATCTATAAGTAATATATATTACAGGTAAGCTTCTCAATACATCAGAGCCTACACTATTTCACTATTTCTGTTAGTGGCTGTGATAAGAAGGATGAGGCTATCCAGTCCCAGGATTTGAAGCATTCAGTTCCAGAGTTTGAGTGTATTTCATCCACCATGTGCGGCTTTCCCCAATGCTTAGCTGAGAAAGAGACTTTCATTCATCTGACCACATGGAGCAGTCAATTCAGATAGGGAAGAATATAAAAGTCAAAGAAAATGACCAAAGTAATAGCTGTTTTCTACATTTTTTTCTATTAACATTTTCAATTAGCCGTATGTTTTTAGCTCTTTGGCTCCTTTCCTCTACCTGGATTGCATTTATTGGTTAAATCTGAGTATGACGCCACAGAAATAATGTCTTAATGCATAGGACAATGGGTAGAACAGCAATATATACTCATATATATATATCAGGTCACTGCTAGGCTGCGAAAACACTCATCTGCTGCTCTCTGGTTCTGTGACACAAGCAGAG
>JAYRBT010000178.1:15487025-15525187 GCA_036023395.1 Myiotriccus ornatus | reverse complement strand
CATATATATATATCAGGTCACTGCTAGGCTGCGAAAACACTCATCTGCTGCTCTCTGGTTCTGTGACACAAGCAGAGAATTATGATATTGCATTAATTCATTTCAGGTCCAACTGTAAGCCAGCACAGCTACAGTTCCATTTTGATGTTCTAAGCTTTGCACATATAATAAATCACTGTGACAGCACAAGGATTTATGTGAACAATTCCTCATACATTTATACAAATTCATACACCTATCAAAGGCTGTTTTGTTTTGCAGCTCACTTCAGACACCACCTGCAACAGCTTGTTGAGTTTCAGGATCTGACACGTTCATTGGGTCAATTTATGCAATGAGAGATTCAGTAGGACCAAAGATTCACAGGATCTTTTGGAGAAATCCTTAACATGGAGACAAATTGTTACTTCCTTATTCACCCTTCACAGCCCCAAACACACTCAGTACAGTCATATACTGGAATCAGTTACAGTAATCTATTCATTTTGACTATCCCCACATTTTAAGGCATTCACCATGTCCCAGTTACATTGGCATGGCAGTTTCAAGCAAGCAGAAGAACCAAATACATATTTAGCAAAGCTAATAGAGGAAAGAAATATCTCCTGGCCCAGAGTTATGCTGAACAAAAGGGACAGGACAGGATTTTTAGAGAAGCTCAGGGCAATTAAAAATTCGCAAAGTGACTTCATCTTTTTTTAAAAAATACAAGCTGTAATTAATTCAAAGAACACATCAGTTAATATATTTGGATGTCATTACTCTGACTTATAAAAATAGGAGCCTAAATCAAGCTCCTGAACCCATACTGAGGCACTGAAGTAAGCATCCTGGTTTGCGAAAGTGCTGAATACCAGCCACTCCCACTGACTCAGTGAATATGCTCAGCACCTTGCTAGCAAATCGGGCTCAAATTAGAGCACTGACATGAAGCTATTAATCAGCCAAGTCTCAACCCAAAAAAAAGCTCATCAGGGGAAGCAAGGAATGAAGAAAAATTAAGACTACAGGGAAGAGTGAAGAGATAGCTCTGCCAAGGCAGCTTTAGATTGCTACAAGAGATTTTTCTTCAGAAGTTTGACATTATTAATGTATGTAACATAAAACAGTTCCACAAACAGAAGCTCTTTGCTTGAGTCTGCTTCAACAACAGTAACACCAGTTTGGTATAATGCACAATGTATCCCCAGAGATTTGCACTAAATCAAGTTGACAAGAAAATCAAGACAGAAACCATGCAGAAGAGCTTTGAAAAATAAATCAAAAAGGCTGTGCTGATTCTGCAGCACAGCTCTGTGCATAGATAAGACAGCTTTCTCCAAAGTCATCTCAGATTGCTGCTAGGGCATGTGAAAATGTAGAGGCAGGATACGTACAATGAAGAGATTAGATGTCCTCTATGGCTATGAAAAAAGAAATAATCTTCACTTACACCTTGGTAATTCTGTCATAACTACTACAGCACTACTACTGTTTCAGTGAAGACAGGATTGGGCCACTGTTTCTGAATACAGCATGTTCCTCTAAAATTTTTGATTTACCACTAAATTAACTTTATGCTTACTAGACACAGGTTTTCCCAAACAAGGTCTCTTCTGATTTATATAACATGTTTTCTTTACACAGATTTATCCACTTACATATTTTCCTACCTTGCCTTAATATGGTTTTATAAAAGGGTAAAGATTTGGTCTCTTTCCAGACACACATGGCAGCCATAAAGCTTTCCTATCGTGTCCACTGAGAAGTTTCTGGGGCAGAGTCATCCCAAATGAGATATATCTGTCAGAAAATTCTCTGTCACACTGTGCCCCATTCTCAGCCACCAGTGCTGAGGGTCTAGCCCCGCGGAAGAGAATATGTACCAAAAATGTCAAAAGCTCTGGTGCACCCTGAGGGCTGTGAAAGACACAAAAACTCAGAAAAGCTTCAAGGTTACCCTGAGTAAGATGGCAGCTTGTCTAGCTCTGAAGTTTATCAGTTATTTAAGTCACCAAAGTCCTTTCAGTCTTCAGCCAGATCAGTCATTCTGGGCTACATATTTGGGTAGATATGTCCTCTTCTGTAATTAATTCAAATACAATCTTGTTTCCACAAATATACACGTCAAACATATTATTATTTCCCGACATATTTTTCACAAAGCTCTAGATCTATTTTGCACCTTTTATTCATTATTTTAGGCGGTTCCCACCCCAGACTCTGCATTCCATGTTCCCAAGACAACAAATCAAGTGACTAAAGGAAAAATGTATAAAAGAAGGTGGCATGAATAACAATGAAGATGGGTGTGCTCACATAAATCAGCAGTCACCATGGTCACAGATGGCCTCCAGCTTCAAGACTGCCAGGTGACAGTGATTTGTAGGCAGTGCAGCAAAGACAGGCCTTGAAGGGATTTTGGAGGACAGTCAGGGGGTAGTTGAAGTTTGGCAGAAGAGTTTACAAGAGAAGGTGCCTAAATGGAAAAATTCAGAAAAATAAGGAGATAAATGTTGTTGGAATAAAACAAAGACACTGGAAATCAGGTATTGCAATAAATAGTGAATAAAGTCTTAGCAAGGAAAAAGAAAATGCTCCTTCAGGTTTGTTTAAGTACCAAAGCTGGGATTTTTTAAAATGAAACATAATTTTTTGCTTAGTTTTAAGTGTCCAGCTTTTACTACCTTAACAAGCTTGTCAGGTTTTTCACTTGGAGAAAATGCAAACAACTCACATTCTGAAAACATAAGAGCTTTCACTGGAAAATTGGTGAAAGGCTGAGTATATTACTATATTGTTAAGAAACAAGGTGCCGGAGAAATCAATCTAACAGATACAACTTTGTATCCCTGCTTAAGCTGATAGTATCTTTCACCTATAGCCTGTTTCAGTAGTTTTTACTGAAACACTAGTCATGTTCCTAGTAAAATCTTTTGGAGCAAGTTTTGTAGGTTTTTTCCCTAAATTAACTGATACACTTAAGAAATAACAAACAAGCTTCTGGTAATGTCAGTTTCCTAAGCCTTTGACAGAAACACTCCATCATTCCCAGCAGATTTTCCCTTCTCTGACCCTCTAATACAAACACTTGAATATGCCATTTAAATTAGTAGTAACATAACTAGAGAGAATAACACAGTCTTGAGTAAGACGTGGACATGTTCAGACAAGGAACAAACAGGAGCCTAAATTTGATATTTCCAATAAGCATCACTCTAGAACAAATTTGCAAGCCTAGATCCCAGCCTGTTTAGGTCCTGACAGAGACCATGGATTTCACTGGCATCTAAGAGGTATCAAAAAGAGGGAGCACTTGAAAAGATCATTTAATTATTATTGCAAACCATTATTCAATTTCTCTGTATATCAGCAGAGAAAGAGGAGGAGGAAAAAACCCAAACCCAGAGCTTTTCATTGATTTCCTTAGATTTCTAGAAAACCAAAGAGAAATTTCACACCTTCCTCAGTGCCTGTAGTGAGGGCATGTACTCAAGCATAAAACATCACAGTTTTTAGGAGCCACTCACTGGCTCATTGACTTCTGCTAATCTACAGAACCAGCTCTTTCTTTGCAACACAAAGATTCTTCTTTTTGGACATGCGTCTGACTTGGGAAAGCGGCTATTTAGAGCCTGAGTGGAGTGTTACTATTCATAGAGAAATTTCAAATAAGCTCACTGTACTTGAAATGTATATAGTGTACAACTGTTACTTAAAAAAAAAAAACAACAAAAAACCAACAACAAACAACAACAAACTCAATCAAAGAAGAGAAAGAGTGCCTAACCATTAGTGACTTGGTTAGAAGGACTTTTCCACTAGCAGGTATCTGATGTAGCCAATATTACTTAATGACCAAGCCTAACTCCAGCACCTTTAATGTGGAAGATGTGTTACAGATCACTGTACTGGTCTGTTGTCAGTGGGGGGAAGCAGGAGCTCCCCAGAAGAATGCCAAACCAAGGGCTGCTCTCCCAGAAAGGCAGGGGAACACAGGAGGTCACTGATCCACTTGGTGTGTCCAAACTGATGCTGAGCACTTTGCAGATGCTGTGCAAGGTTCATAGAAAAGCTGGAACAAGGGCAAAATGTAAGGCAATCAGTGTATCCATGAAGTCAATCTAAACGTTAGCTATTATTTCCCCCTCCCTCAGCTATTTCGAGTTTGTGTCAGACAGGAGTTTGGACATGGCTAGTAATTTTTCCAGTTGTAGACTATAAAATCCAGGAACAAGTTGAGAGCAGGTTTCTCTTACTAGGACCAAAAATAAACTAAATTTGCGGTTCATAAGGTCTACAAAATCCTGACCCAAATCATGCCAAAAGCTTACAAAATTCAAATGTCATTTTCTTGGTATATCCCTAACAGAGATGAGGAAACTAAAGCTATCTAAACCATGTGAAGAGTCTTGGCAAACCAGTTCTGTTACTTCATGAGAAGGTCAGGACATAGTTGCAGAGTGTGCAGTTGATCCAAAGCTGCTAGGCCATGAAAAGGTGGGGCTGTCACTAGCAGAAACTACATTTAGTGGGAGGTGTTATGCAGCATGATGACGGTATAATTTAATATATTATTAATATTATTACAAACAATTATTACTGTTTCTAACAACAGATAGGACTATACTAATAATTCCTATTTCTGCTCTCTCCTATTCTGTTAATGCTCACTAGTAAATCAGAAAAGTACGATTACTTTTGAAAATATTGCTGCTTTATTTCCAAAAATGCATATTTTTAAACCAAATTCTCTGTACCTCCCCGTATTTATACATTAGAGGTAATATCCATTGGAAATATATATAAAATGAAATTGTCTCCTAATAAAATAACTGTGCATTAAGATAATATGTAACTCTTTTGAATGTAAATGCTAAATGTACTTCACCTTCTGGCTTGGTAAATTTGTCTTTCTCTGCATCCGTAGGAATATCCCAAATGATATATCAGTGACCTGAAAGTAAATAAAAGTTATTCTGTCTCCTCTTTTCCATGAATGATGCTGTTTCTGTAAAGACATGAAAATGATCTTGCTGGAGCGTGCAAAGATGCTGGGACTCTTAATGCAGTTTTGGTCAATTTTGACAACACTGATTGGATTCTGGTGTGAGCACTCAAAGTGCTATCAGCTGAATGCTGTGCACTTAAACATGTTTGTCATCATGGAATGGTGTAACTGAAGTCTCCCAGCGTTGGCATTTTCTTAGTGAAGACTGAAATACATGCCTTGGCCTGATCTTCTGTACCAAACTCCACGGTGTGAAAAAACGGCCCAGTACAGAAATAACCATGTCTAGTCTAGCACTAGAGCACTGTTACAGAAAATCTTTAGGAGCCTACAAGGCAGGTGGAATGGATGTTTTCCTTCAAAGCCCTACAAGCCCTTCCTAGTCTTCAGTTTCCCTCTCCTCTGTGTGCTACGTACTGTGGGGTTTGTTTCGCTTTCTGTGTCCCAGAGTGATCAGAATGTAGAATGGGGCAATGTTGCTTTACTTGTTTAAGAGACATTGTTGCCACTTCTGTTTGACAGAATGGCTCTTTTTCCTGCATCGTTACCTCTTTTCCTTAGCAGCAAATAGAGTAAAAATTGTTTTAAGTGATTGCTGACTGTAGGTGCCCAATTTGAATTTCCTTGTGTCTGTACTTTTCTCCTCAAAAGTGCTGAGTGTCTGCAGTATGCAGCATTTTTGAAAACAGTTTTTAAGTTATATGGATTTCAATTGAAATATATCAAGGATGAGGGTTCATTCAAACACTGGCTTTCCCCAGCAAAGATGACCCTGGGTCTGCTCAACAATGGTAAGAGTTCAAACCACAAGTAACCTGTTCTTTGTTCGTGATATGAAAATAACACTAGATACTCTGGTGACAACAACTGCTGGAGTCCTAGCTGGGCTATTTCAAAAGACAAACATGGCTTTCTCTTTTGCTAGCACAGATACAGCTCAAATAAAAGCTGCAGAAACAACACCTGCCTGCCTTTCAAATGGATGTGCTGGGAGCTTGCCTGTATGGTTTCTGTGTGCTTCTGCAGCAACGTTAGCCAAACACTGCCTTGTTCTGCTTCAGCTGTCTGGCTTGGGTAATGGGGCACTCAGTGTCTGCATCAATCCCATCAGCTCCCTTCCAGTCATGAGGGATCTTGAGGACACGATAGCAGCAGAGGTGATTCACTCTCTCTCTCTCTCGGCAGTTCTCCCACCATCATGTATTGTATTTCCCTATTGTCACTGACTTGCACTCTAGTTTTAGGCAAGTCCCCTTGCCCCATGCTCATTTCTCCTCCATAGTTCATAAGAAAAAAGATGGAATGAAAATTACTGTCCTACAGACCTTGTTGGACTTGGCCTGGCACAGCGTCTCTCAAATGAAGGCACCAGAAACACTGGGCCAGATCAGCACAGTTTTGAGTAACTGCTACTGTTGTTGTCAGGACTCTATCCACTGTGCACTTTCTGTAGCCACACATGCTGTCACAGCAAGTGTCTTTGGAAACCTCTGATCTATCATGGATTGATCTGCATTACAAAGTGTTTCATAACAAATGCTTAAAGGAATTAAATACCAGAATATGTGTGAGCATCATATTGCAGTTTACTACCAAAATAATTATGTGGCTTTAACTGAAGTTTAATTACCGCTTTCCAAGCAAACTATCAGGAAACATGAAAGAATTTTCTATGCTTAAGTAAATGCTGCTCAAGGAACAAGACAACCTTTAGCAGGAAAAGGAACTTCTGTGGTACTGGCTGGGACAGATGTCACACTATTTTATTGAAAGGAATGGAAATTTGGTGATAATTTCTATCTACACAGCATATATCCAAACACTCATTAAAATATTCACTGTTCCAAACACACACTAAAATCACAACACTCTGCATAACCCATTTCAGTTGCTCTGACGAGTCTTCTAGAATCTGTGGACTTGTTACAGCATTTTCCAGTGTGCATAAATATCCTCCTGTTAGAGGCTTCTCACTTCTAACAAGTTAAATTGACCTCTTGAAGAAACAGCAACTGGTTTTGCATTTCATTTCTGCCACTAGTCTCTCTAATTCTTTGTGAAACAGACACAGTCAATAATATTTGTTTTTAATAAAGAAGAGATCACTGAGATTGATGGAAGGAGAGACTAAGGTGAAGTACCTAAGTAGTGCACATGGATAGCTACTTGCTTCATTGTTAGGAATAAGACAGTCACTTGGGATCTGAAGAAGGCAAAGGTAATACATTAAGTTATTGAAAGAGACCGTTTACAGTTAGATAAACTTCACGAAGAGGTTACAGTTTCATGCAGTACTCGGGAAAATAAATCCTTACTGGGGGACAGTAGAGCATTACTGTCATAGATGCTACTACTTACAAGGCCCAGAAACCTCGCAGTTATGGATTAACCAGAGAGAACTGCAAGCCACATACATAGTGCCTCACAGGACATAAAAGAATATGTACAGAATACTGTGAGAAGGAATATCAGACAAGATATCCTAACACCACTTCTCAGAAATCATCTGTTCTATATCTGCTATTATCTTTGAAAGAATGAATTCTGTAGCTGTTACAGCTGCCTCATGTGTGACACTCTGCAATAAGCAGGCTTAAAACCTAGTGAATCCACTCAGCAGGGAATTTCTCCTGTCAGAGGGAATCCTTTTGTAGCATAAGACAGTTGCAGCTGTTCTTTCCTCAGCTCCTGCTAGAGGAAATGCAGCTGGGAAAGTTAGCAAGGTCTGGACAGCAACAATTCCTCTGTTCCCAGTTTCCGGAATAACAGGTCAGGAATCATTCATATAGCTTTTAGAGCAAGGTATGAGCTGACTTGTTCAACTTTTGCTTGGACAAGTTAAGCACAGTTCACGAGACAAACTGGGAAATTAGTGTGTTCTCTGCATCTCTAACCTTGTCTCCAACTCTATTTCCATCTGCATTCGACACTTTCTCAATTACATTTGAGAAAACAAGTCTTGTAGGATACAAGTCTCTCAGGGAGCTGGTGTTTCCAATTATATCAGAACCTTGCTAATCTGCTCACGGTTACAGGGGCTGGCACAGAGCTCTATGCTCAGCTACCAATTCAGATGCATATGCCAAGATCTTCTGCAGAAGGAAAGCAGAGCATGATTTAAATTCATTAATTTTTTCTAAAATTGGAAGATCCATTTCAAACCCTGTAGATAAGCATTTGTAGATATACCTGTACAAAGAGAAACCCTGTTACCTTAGGCTGGATGACACTCTAAACAAGAAGGCTTACCCTATTACTATTAATTAGTCAGTCACAGGCAGGGGATTTTGGTAATCTTTTTAAAGATTCATGTACAGCAATAGGAAACACATTTCAGTCTTCTGTAATCTTTGTCTCATGCCCATCACTCTAGTATGAACATTCAACACCTGTCCTTAACCAAGACAGATTGTGGGGCTTTGTTTAATTTGAGTTTTCTTAGTTCTCTTCACTTGGATACAACTGCCTTGGAAGTACTGGAGTAGTCAAACACCAATTCAAGAAGGGCACTGGAGAAGGGTCTCAAGTTTCATTAAAGTCAACAGATCTAAGCATATGGGGTGTTGCACCTTCGCTTATCAGGATTCATTCAGGGAACTATACTAGTGACGCATTTAGGTACACCAGAGTTCCTGCTGCAGCATTCTAGTTATGCTCCTGCAGCACACAACTGGAAGTCTAGCAAAATTATCCTTCTCAGACAGCTAAATTAGGTCACTGAGAACGCCAAGACTCTTCAAATTAGGATTGCTGGTTTCCATCCATCTAGCTTAGGCAGGTCTCTTAAGTAGTAATTTTCCCTCTACTTTGTTCTCTTATATTGCCTGCAATGCAGAAAAGGCCCTGTGCAGGATTCTTTCAAGAGCAAAAGCAAAATACTAGACAGGACAAGATACATAAGACAGGAAAATTCAAGAATTTGACTTTTTAAGAAGTGTTTTCAGCTAAGGCTTGTGTTAGCCATTCTTTGACTTAATCAGCCTTGGTGGCTATGGCAGTCAAGCTGCACCAGATTTAAGACAACATATGGGAAAGAGAGAACAAATTCACTTGTAAAGGAACTCCACTCGTGTATGAGATTAGTCTAGGTGTGAATGAGATTAAGTAGTTTATCCCCAAACAATTTCCATTTTCCAACTCCTGTGCCAACTAATAGTTTGCCAAAAGCAGAAAACTGACTGCCAAATCTTATCCTGTAGTTCAGCAGAGTGCTGCATCTTGAAAACCCATTTTGAGAGAAGGGCTGGACTTGGAGGTGATAAACAGGATAGGAGAGTTCAATGCTATGCGGCCGCTCCTCAGTTCCTTCCAAAAATAAACTACTACACCCTTTGAAACAAAACGTTGACCTACAAGACATTAAAGCCCTTAGCTCAAGCACTCTTTGTACTCAGCAGGAGGAGATGTTATCAGGAGTAGCCCAGCCAACAGAAACAAATGCTAAAGCAAAATCCTTTTGTGACTGGTCCATTGTTTCTGAACACCCAGCAAGAAGCAAAGGGTCTCCCTCACTAGAACGGAACAAACGTGTGTAACAGCAAGAAGCTTTGCAAATATCATTAGCTACTATTCAAAACGGCAAGACAGTGAAAAAACACAACGCAGGGGCTTACACATGCTTTATCACTTCTTTGCCATTCCCTCTCCCCACGCACAACCACTGTCGCAAACAATAAAAGGGCAGGAGGTTGCTGTCCAGTGAATGAAACAGGACACTGTAAGGCAGGAACCTCTGAAGCCAGGCTGAGTTAAGTGCAAACTGCTGTAAAAAGCGCAGCGAGAACCTGCAGTCAGACTGAACTTCTGGCTACATTACTGTACCAGTGAGCAAGGACACCCAATGACATTTATCACGCCTTGCACAGATAATCTGAGTTTGGAATAGGACTGCCTCTTTATGCATCTGAGCACAGACAGACTCTGGCCCATGCAGGTGCAATAATGCAGTGTCAAAAGCCATCCGAGCCATTTGGAGATTACTGTTTCCTCACTGGGGTTCCACAGACACACAGGTGTCAGATTTGGTGATTGGTCTTTGGCACGTCATCTACACAACAAACTCTCATTCAAAGCATATGAAGAAGTCACACAGAGGACAAACAAGAATTATGTTATTATAGCTGATACAGCCAGAGCAAGACACACAAAACAGGAGAAGTAGCTAGGAGAAGAATGTAAGAGGATCCGAGATAGAGCAGTCCCACCCGACGATGTGCTGCCAATATTTTAAAATAACAGCTCCCAGAAGCATCTCCCTGTCATGTGATGGATCTCACACAGCAGGAGTGGCTGTGCTGCAGAGAGAAGTGCTGGGTGGGTCAAGGAGTCTGTTTGCTCTTCTCTTGTTTTCCCCATTGAAACAATGTTTTTATAAACACAACCAAGGAGGGAGGTGGCTCCACTTGGCAGACAGGCTCCTCCTGAGAAAATTTGCTGGAAGTGTTTATTTTCTGCTCCTGAAAGCTGTTCTGAGCATACTCAATAGCTGTGCACAGAGCTCAGCAGGTACAACCCAAAGCAGTGCCAAAAGCTTTATACAGGGAATTAGACTGATCCTTCCCTCAACATTCCTCTTTCAGCCTTCCAAAAATACCTGCTCTTCCAGTATAAGAAGATGCGAGTAGTGTAGTTTTACTCCCAGGATTGCTTGCATGAACCTCAAACAGGGTTGAATGAGTAATAACCAGAAAATGCAATTTGGCATAAAAAATCACTTTCCTCTTCAACAAGGGCTGGTTCCTGAAATTCCAGTGACCATCTTCTCAACACACAGTTGTCCAAACTTTACAGATTGACACAGATGTACTGAGCACCATAAGAATGCTTTAGAATTCCCCTTCTTTTAGGCATTCACCTGTTTTCTGACCACTTTTTGGGTCCTCAGAAACAGAAGACATGTAAAAAGTACTGCAGTGCAATGAGGCTCACTCCTGTTCTCACTAGGAGATGCAGTGTAGGAGGAAGCTGCTCTTAGATCACCCATTTCAGTCCTCTTCCCCCACACACATATAGATGATGCTTAATTATAACTGACACATATTTCTGCTGCAGGGTTTGCTTTATGTATTTCAGTCACCCAATGCTAAAAAAGTGCAATCTCATTTTTAGTCCCAGACCAGATTCCCAAAAATCAGAGCTAGCCAGCTCTTTCATGCTTGGTAAGAGGGAGACAAATGTATCTACCTTACATACTTCTGTCTTTTCATGATCAGTAACCAGGTGTTGAATTGTCCTCTGGGGAAGAGTCCTACAAGGGTTGGGAGACTGAGGCATTACAAAGCTGCTTACATCGAGGCCACTCATGATTTATGCACTATATGATTAGCCAGAATCAGCCTCTGGGGTTAAGCTTGCAGATACTAGTTTGCAACAGACAGAAATAGTAAGTGACCTAATCAAGTATTTTACTACTTCATACATAGCCTAATTAAGATATTATAATATTCAGGAAGTAACATAAGGTCCATGCCCCGTAAGAGATTTCTTGTAATATGAGAAAATCACTTTTGTGTAGGTTTAGAGTGATTAATGAGAGGAAACTAGCATTAGAAAAATAAATAAATAAGAACCAGAAACATACAGGAATGTTGGCAGAGAAATACAGAGACCCATCAGCAAATAAAAGCAGCACTGTGATCTGGGCTGAAAATAGTTCCAAGTAAATTTATCATCTTTAGTACCTTAATAAATTCATGTGCACAGCATGTGGAGAATATGTGCTATACATGGTGAAAGTAAGGGTAAGGGAAACAGTCCATGTTACCATCAGGTATTTAAAAGAACCAGATTCTTCGCTCTGGTGAAACAAAGGTCATCTTGTTTCAGAGAAGACATGACAAACATGGATTTGTGCTCCGCACGGGATAAAATTCATGGTGGTCAGAACATAGTGACAGCAGGCAAAGTCCTTATTTCCAGTAGCTTAAATGTAATCTCCTGTTTTAACAGATTGAACTTGTCAAGAAGGCCCAAGTGAGGGTGAGAGTCAGAATCCATTGCTTGAGAAGGCTAGAAGTCAGCCCAGCATCCTTATCAGAGGGTTCAGCTTGCTCCCACTGGAGCCAGAAAAAGGAAACCTATCACTATAACTTATTGCATCCTCTCCATAATGCATGTCTAAACGCAACTACAGTGCAGCCTGAGGCTGGCACTGAGTCTGCCTTGCCTAGACAGCTTCCCCTCACCCCCACAAGGGCTCACATCAGACCATGTCATTCCTCATTTTAGGACTCTGGTCCCTCTGATTTGTGTTTTGGTTACAAACCACTATTGACAGCTGGCAGCCAAGACTCCCAGTGTTGCATGTAAGTCACACTAACACAATAAGCAGCCTCCAAAAGGTGTGCTAAGTTTCTGTACTTCAAACTGAAGAAGACCTGTACCTGCAGGAGGTCACAGCCTAGGTAGCTAGGGACAAACACCACAGCTGAATGGGAATACTAATGTGCGGTTTCCCACGGGTAACATCAACTTGGGCAAACAAAAATTACCAGAGCCAAGTCACAACATTGCTTTGGTATACCATGATCCAATAGTTAATCTTTCAAGGATTCACCTTCCTCGACTCCCTTAATGCTGATCGTGCCACCCTTTCCCAGGGGGTCAGTGTTTCATGACTGCAACATGAGAATACCATGCACTTCCTGTAAGGAAGAAACACTTAGCTAACTATTGGAAAACTTTAGAGTGAAAGCAGGTCTTGATCTAAGGATGTCAAACTACATGAAGTCTGCTGCATTCTAGGCACATTTTGCAATTGTTCATTTATCCGCAGCATTAACAGTTTACCAGTCATTTCTAGCTTAAAGTTGGTGACTTCTGTTTACTACAACTATCTCTCCTGCTTTAGTCTGAGCTACCTAGATCACTTTTCCTTTGTGAGATTTTTCACCGTGCTAACTTCAGCTAAAACCATGATCCTCAAGCATATTTCATTATTTAAATTGCATTGGATTTGTCTCCAGTATAGAAAACTTCACAGCCTTACTGAGAAAGCCATGTTTAGTTCATAATACTTTTAATAGCAATTACTAGGAAGCCCAACAGATGGCTGAAAAGCAAGTGTGGGGTTTTTGTTATCATGGGTAAATTCAGCTGCATGAACAAGATAGAAACCAAGTTCTGGCTTATTTCAGAGACTCCTCCTTCATAATTTTCCCTGCAGGATATGGAATGGCTACAAACAGGACAAATTCAGTGCCTGATAAGAGATTAGAAAACGTTACTGACTCCATATCCCAATGCACAGCGTAGTGTTATAGTTCTGCAGCTTGTTAGACAAAAGGAACCTAATCATCTAAGTCGGTTTTGTATTTAGGATTTTACCCTTGAATAATTTTTCAGCTTTTCAAATACTCAGGAACACATCTAGCAGGCAACAGAATCACTGCTTGAAACATTACAAAAGTCAAACAAAAAGTTTTCATCTATTGCATTGTGTGATTTCTACAAGACAGCATTCACATCAATAGCATTGACTGAACATCTTTTGTAAATAAAAGGTAAAATTAAAAACAGCTATCATGTTATTATTATCGGTAACATATAGTGATTCTTACAGATAATGTATAGTGGCTATTAGCACTGAGCCAGTCTGAGTTGCATATTGCAGATAATGAGGCCAAGCTCAATGTTATCAGCATCTCAGTATTGCCTCACACTGCAAGTTAAAGGAGTAAGTATGTCAGTGTAGTCACATATTTTTAAAATATGCCTTTTAAGTGTTCCCTGAGTCTAGTAGTCCTTAAGCAAATAAACCTTGTAGAGAATATTCTGATGGTTATTTTGGGTGTTGATGTTACTAGGCAACATACATACCATCCTGCACAGCTGGCCATACCTGTCCAGGATCATGCAAAGAAGGATGACATTGCAAAACTGTGAGCAGAGCTGGATCAGATCTTTGAAGATGCAGGAGCAATGCAGCAAAATGCCTGTAAAGTGTTACGTGACTGTCAGTTTGTGTGCACTAGGGTAGAACTATAGGAAGCCTACGGACTTTTTAGTCTCCCACATCTATTCTTCTGGTAAATTTGTACAAGGAAGACTGATTTTTCACAGTGTCTCTTTTCACATGACTCTCTTTTTAGGCTGAAAAAAGGTACTAATAAATGGCATTCAGGGAACCCCAATGAAACAGGTAAGAAAGATTTTTCCTAGAACTTTTGCATCACTCTTGAGCACAGATATTTTATGACCTGGTAAGGATAGACATCTGTGCTCCTGAACATTCAGCTTTAGAGAAAGTAAGGTCAATTTTTAAAGTTGAGAAGCAACATCCTGAGACAAAGCAGCAGCAAGTTGTTGTTATTATTACTGTTCTGATATTGTTATTATGTAATGTTACTGTTACAAGGTGCTTTACGTGAAAAGCACAGACAGCACCAAAAGAGTTTACAAGAAATTGTAGTAGGTATAGAGTATTCAATGACAACCACAGCAAATCCACAGCCCTTTATGTCTGCAACATGTCTCAACCTGATGTTGCACACCTGTGTTTAGCTATCGCATTTGAAACATCTTCTCAGTGAAATCTCAGAATTAGACTATCTATTCATTACTCCATAAATCCTGTTGAATTCTGAGGAACCATTCCTGAAAGCAAAGTCAACTGTATTGTGAACAGTATTATTAGAGTAAAAATCTATTTGCAAAATTTGTTTTGATACAGGTTTTTAAGTGTGTTCTTCTACTAAGTCATGGTGCTAACAAATGTTGCAAAACACTTACATAATTGCTCATGAAAACAGAAAGCTTCAACAAATATTTACCTTTTTTTTTGATACAAAAATATTTGACCAGACTTTGAATTCAGAATTATGCTCCTTAGTCATTGTTTGAACTCCTAAAAGCATGAGTAAACTGACAGTTTTATGCCAGCCATCTCAAGACTGTTTTACACCAGTCACCCACCACTCACGTTCATTCCTCTATCCTGTATGGTATCAATTTGGGGCTCACTGCATGACTCAAACCACAGCCACTACACAAAATCATGCACAAGTACTGGTGCAAGCACTTCTCACAAAGGTTTTAGTCTTCTCTTTCCGGGAATGATCCTGTAAGAAAAATTTGCATGGATAAATACTAATAGGAAATAAGATTCAAGGGCTGTCAGGGGAGTTGGTCTGTTGGTTGGTTGGTTTCGGGGGGGGATTTGCAGGTGTTTGCCAGTCTTTATTCTTGCAGAAGAAAAGGCTGTGACATTTTCCTGTTTCTGCCATGCTTGTATCCTACACCGAGTGCAAGCTGAAAGTCAGCTGGGCTGTGTCAAACCCTAAGCTGGTATCAATGCAGTGATTGATTGTTGTCTCAACTGAGGATCCAGCCCTTTACATACTGTCAAAAGGGGAAGGCTGTAGAAAGTGATTTCCACAGAATCAGGTTCTGTGCGCATTTCCTGCCATTCTTTATCTTGAGTTTTCCATTGGTCTATTTCATAATTTTATGAAATGTCACTCCAATTATATTTGGTTTTACAGTTATATAATTCCCCACACCCTCCCCCAGCCCTGATTCCACTACTGCTAAAGATTCAACTATAAACAGACATTATAAACTCTAAAAACAATTTTTTAGCTTTCAGGTACTAAGGAATTACATTTCTTTGATTGCATGGTAACTAGATGGGCTGCCAATTAAACAGTGTATTTTTAGAAAAAAAAAAAAAAAAAAAAAAGGAAAACCAACTGCAGACAAATATAGGTTTTTGAATCTTCTCCTGTTGATACAGCAGCACTATGTCACAACAGTAACTAGTCCAGACTTGCTAACTCCACTAGCATAGGTGCTCACTGTTATTGCTATGCAGATTATCGGATCCATTAAAATAGTAAAATGCAATATGCTAAAAGGATATTTACCTCAAGTTTCATACCCCAAGAAGTCAATGTCCCACTCCTGCAAACTGCATGTCTTCTGCAAGGCTCCATAAAGAATCAGACTCAACGTCATCAATTATTTATATAGCAGAGCTCTTTTTTTTTTTTTTGAATTCGTGTTCTAGATGGAACTACGGCCTCAAAAGAGACTGATATCTCTGTCCACTATATCCTTTAACTACAGCTTTAATGATTTTTAAAATTATTGTTATTTGACAAAGTCTTTTGTAAAGGCTATGCTATAAGTCTGTTAATTATAGGAGTCTTTAGGATTTCAGCCCCTTTAAATGCACAAATAGTTTTCCAAATTTTCTGACCTAGCCAACATTATTAATCCATGAATTTCAGAGAAATAGGAAACAAGACACACCAGATCAAGATTAGAATTTGACATGATATTCAGAAGGGCTGCAGAGCTAAATTCTAGGTTGAAAAGAACTGACTATTACTTTATGCCAAATTCTATGCCACTAGCATAAATAGATGCAATTTCCAAATTTATTCCAAGTTGCAGCCACTTATTCTGAGAACATGACCTTTTTCATTCTAGTTACTCCTACCTCCCCCTGCCCCTAATCCCTTCTTCATTCTGGCACACAGCCCAAGACTGCATGCACCAGTTATGTTTTTATAATACTCCAGTCTCAGTTTCCACTAAGAGGTAAGAACAGCCAAAATGCACATTACAGGGCCCTTATAAATAGTTAAAATCTAAACAACACTCCTAAGAGAAGAACAGACTGAAAATGGCAGCAAGATGCTAGATCTTACAAGTTGTAAAAATGCCGAAAATGGAGGAATCAAACATAGTTTGGTTGAGGAATCAGGGTGCACAAAACAGTACAGCTTCAAATATGATTCTGTGTTGATTAATAGCAATGAGCATATGTATTATATTTTGCTCAAGCACAAAACACTGAGAACTTTAACATGTTAAATAGCAGGCTAGAGATTAAAGAGGGATTCAGTTAACTATTACTACAGGGAGACCTCAATAATCCATGGATACCTCATCCAGATGTCTAGGTATCTAAAGGCCTAAAGTGTAAGCAAACCAATAGGTCAACAATGTAGGCTTTTCTATTAATCTCACAAAGGCTTTAAAAGCTACCTGGAGCAGCCAGCCCTGGCTGTGTAGCCATCATTTAAAGATTTTGCTGCCTCTTGTCATGACAAGCCTCAGCTTTCTCCAAGACAAATTGCTGAATATAACTTTGAACAAAGTTACAGGTAAGGATGATTGTTGCTTGACTTTTAGCCCACTTAAAGACTCGATCAAAATCCTTGTCTTTTATCCCTTTGCTTTCAGTTGAACAAGGATTTGACATTTTCTCTTGCAGTAAATCACTTCAAAGTTATTTTAGTTTTATATCCTAGCAGCTCAATAAAATCTCTATTTCAAGATTTTAGCACAAGAAGTATTGGACTAACATCTCTGAAGACAAAAGACCAGGCAACACAACAGAGAGTTACAGAGAAGCCTTTCATCGAGTTAATCATGATCCACTTGGTGGATATAAATGTGGATTTGATATGAATGCAGACTTCAACTTCACCAATATGTCTGCATACTGTAATGGTAGTCTGTTGCAAAAGCTACAGATGTCTGATTTGCAGATGCACTGAGCTGAACAAACCCAGGGTTGAGAGGAATGAGAAAACACCAAGATTTAAAATCCTGTCTTAGAAACGAAAGGTCCACATGCTGTCAACTACCATTTGAATCAGCTAATTGTTATTGCACAGAGGGTCATTCAAGATCCAGCTTAGGAGTGAGTTGTGGAAGCTGGTGAATTCAGCTATTTAAATTCAGCTTTTAAAGAGAGAACAGTATATACAGGAGTAGAACTGCAAGGTACATGCACATTCTTGAAACTGTTCTGTGACTGCCAAAGTCATCTGGATGCAAACACTAAATACAAAATTGCAGCCTATTATTCTCTACATAATACTTGCAACATCAGGCTTGGAGTGATCCCTTGTACGGAGTGATCCATACGGCTGGAACAATGAGAGCAATCACAGAGTTAAACATAAAGAACCCGTTTCCAGTGTTAATACAAGTTAGGAGGACAAAAAAAGAAATCATGTCATATAGCTATTGTTACAGCTGATATGACATATAAAGGCTTAGAGGTATCAAAATGTCATGGTCTGTGTTCTTCAGCAAGTTTCAGTTCCAGAAGTTTCTATGGCAACTGAATTGTTAATCCACATGGTTTATATTCCAATTCATGCTACAGATCACATTTGACAAATGCCATAAGCTATCAATTTATGGGTAATTGATTCTGTATTGGGGGATATAAAGTCCTATTTGCTGGATTGCAGTGATTCTGTTGGTTTTGTATTTTTACACACTGCTTCTTTTAATCACAAAGATGAAAACCCGAATATTTTAAAAAGAGCATTAAACTACAATGTAAAAGAAGCAAACAGGCTCAATATTTGTAATATTGAGTGCCTAGAGTGTCTCTTCTGTTACTTTCCCCACACATTTCTTCTTGCATAGACATTAGCGGGCAGGACTTACCTGCACTTCACAACAACCTGCTGAAGCTCCAGCTCACTGCCAGCAATGTTATGGGTTATAGTAGCAAGGGACAGAGAACAGAACAGCAAAGGATCCTCTTAAGCGATATTTTATGGCAAGTGTACTCCCTTTAAGGAGTATGGTTGTTTCTCCCCATTCAAATATTTTTATCTGCTTCCCACTAGAAATTATTGCGAACTGTTAAAACTCACCAGTTTTAACATTCAAAAATACTATAATCAATTTAATAAGACTGCTTAAATTAAAAGTGAACTTGAAGCTCAGACTCGAAAAAACAATATTTAACAGTTTTGAATATTTAGCAGTCTTAAAATTAGAACTTGTTCCATTTTTCCAATAATTAGTATTTGTATCATAATTATATTTTGTCTATCATTTCAGTAATCCTTAAAGAGCTTAGCTGCAAATAGAGAGTCCTTATCCAATGTACAAGAATGTTTCCAACCAGTGGAAAATATTCAAAAGCCCTTCAGATACAGAGTTTAAGAGATCCCTATGGATTTGGGGGGAAATGGGGGGATGAAGACAACACACATATGACTACCAGATACTAAAAGTCTGCAAAATGAAGTATAATTTGAGATCACAGTCCAATGCTTTCAGAGAGACTCCAACATTCAGAAAGTATTTAGGGTATTAGCATGTGGTACTTACCTCATTCCAAAACTTATACAAGGCCTGTCTCTCTGAATGTTCTCAGCTCAGCTTTGGAGGGAGCAATTTCATTTTCTAGTTCTATTACTTAACCCTGAACCTTTTCCTCAGGCCACTTATCAGCATCATACCAACAAGTTCCCCACAGGTAAAGTTTTCCTCTGTGACAGCCTCTGGACCCAGCCAAGGATTTCCACAAGACCTCTACCTAGAAACTCTGGTCCAGTCATAGGAGTTACTGCAAAACCATGCCTCCAACAACCCTGTTATCCTGGACATGATATCAGCTGAAAGATTTAAGATTTATTAGTGTCTACCTGCTGTTTATATCTTGTTAAGGAGCCTTTTCCGAAGTTTGTACACAGTACGCAATTTCTTTCTCTGAGTCACAAGTACAAAACATGATATTGCCCTGACCTGTAATTTCAATGAAAAAGTCTCAATTATATCCATGATTTGTTACCCCCATACAACTTTCACTATTTTAGGTGTAATCTTCAGAAAACAGAAGAGGAATACCTGAGCCTAGAAGTTCTGTTAATATCAAACATAAGCCTTTCCAGTGAAAACCCACACCAGTAAGTGTGTGTTCAATAACTGTATTTCCTAGTATTTTTCTGCAGAGTTCAAGCTCCTGAACAGCTAAGTCATTAATTTAGCATGTGAATAAGAAATATCCCTTAAAATACAGGGCATTTCATGCAGGCAAGCTTAAAGCCATGGGGATCCATTGTGAAGTCTGTTCAAAACAGTAGCGAAGTTTCTGGGACAGTTCTATTTTCATGGAGTGGAAACTACATTAACAAATCCAAGGTTCAGTACTTCTGTTCCTTCCTAGTCTGACACAGTTCCTTTAGTTCAGTGCCTTTCCAATATCAACTACAATATCCTTCCAAAAGCAATACTTCTGTGCTCAGATTTTTTCATGCAATATCAGTTATTTACATATCAAAACCTAAGAACTTAAGTCACACTGCAGGAATGTAAAAAACATTCGGAAGAACTGGAGGGGGAAAAAAAGAAAAAAGATTCCACAGATAGCTTTTCAACAGAGCTACAGAATTTGCAAATCAATTTTGTTGTGCCAGCCACTAATCTGTGCTTTTATATTCTGATATCATTCTACAGTTGCCAGCAGATTTAGCAAGACAATGCTTCACCACCTGATCAACCGCATTAGAACACTTATGGCATTTATAATTTAAAATGGGTGGTAGATTCCTTAGTGTTGGTATAATTTTGGATGTTTCAGAGCAAATATTTTCAGTTGATATTTCCTTTCCTCACTTGCCTTCTCCACATACAACTACCCATTGAGGACAAGCATTTGACCCTTGAATGAAAAAGAAAACTGGCAGTTCAGGGCTCTGTAGACTATCTGTTCAATCTGTGAAAAAAACTTGAAAGCCTAATAACAGTAGAAATCATGAAACAGAAGGTCTTCTCTATCATAGGGGAACCAGGCAATTTTGTGCTTACCAGTAGTTGAAATACATGCTGTATGAGAAGTTTAGAAGTATAATTTCTGTGAATTGGAGGAGATTTTAAATCTCAGTAACTAGCTGTAGTAAGTGTTCTCAATAGTCTGAAATACTTTTTTACTTTTAAAAAGCAATAGGTGGAGAATAAAAAAAAATAAAATCACAAGTGGTGTGACTTTTTCTAAAAGAATACAACAGACTGCTGGACAGCATTAAATAGGAAAAAACCAAACTTGTAGGGACTCTGGTAGCTCAAAAGTATAATTACCACTATTCTGAATTTTCCTTAAATTGTAGTACCTGAGTATCACATTATCATGTGCATGTACAATCAATCTTATCCAAGGTGTGACATAAAAAAATAAACAAACTACAAAGAACACAGCACCCTTCCAAATTTCAGGCTATGATAAGCATACATAGATGTCTGTAAGGCAATGTCATTCAGCATTCAGTGCTTAGTCTTTATTTTTGCATTTCTTTCTCATTTCTTTCCACCTGTCCTCTTGGGATAAGGTTGATGTGGGGAAGTTTAAAGGTAAAAGAAATAAAAAGGAAAAGCAAGAACAAAATACAACGTAAGCTACTTCAGTAGTATGTCTTTCACTCACATTGTGAAGCTGGGCAACTCAAGATCTTTCTTAAGATCATGCCACTATCAGCTACCCTAGATAACCTTCTCCTTCACACTGGACCTGCAGAAGGGCAGTGCAGACACGTCCTGCTGCCAAACTGGTTTCCAGCTTCTTTTGGGCAGTATGTTCAGGTCACTGAAACAGTCTTCAGGGAAAACTTTAGAAAAATCTGATGATCACTTACTGAATGTGCTGCTCTGGGTTTGCTGAGGTGCTTCCTGAAGTATTCTATAAAAGCAGCTCCCTCCAACAAAACATACACTGCTTTCTCCAAAACAAAGATCAGCTCACAAGTAACTGGGGTCTCTTATTCTCTGCATTGATACTACCTTAAAAATGCATGGAGGGGAGGCACTTCTAGATCCCCAGCTACTGCCCTCTGACTTCAGTTAAACGACTGCTCTTAATATACACTTCAGACTGCTCTGCAGTCCCAGGAATGCCCATCTGAGCAGCCTGGCCTGAGCCAGCATTCCTGGTGTGCTAGCCAAAACCACAATACTTACAGATTATTCTCTCAACTGCCTGGAGGAACATATCTTCTTCTGGCAGAATGCAAACAAATTAACAGTTTAGAAAATGCTATGTTGAAAAGAAGGAATCAAACACTAAGAAGTTAACAATATAGGTTATCAGGTTTCCAGGAAGCAGCAGAGAACAGTCTGGTTTTGTGCCCTGTAATGCACTGTGCTACCAGAACAAACCAGTTAGTGACATAAAGAACTAAATAGAAGAGATGGAGCCACATGAGGAACGCAAGTCCTTGGGTTCTTCTGACCCAAGGCAGTTTTCTACTCTGTCCATTGCAAATTGTGAATGTCAGAGTGATACTGACACAAACACAAGCTCAGAGAGCTTGTTACCTGCTTAGGCTTTGCTTTTAATGGCAAATTTACTCACATCGTTCATGACACCAGAAAAAAAATTTGGTAACACTGTACAAGCTTCTCTCTGCTACTACAAAAATACTTGCTGTAAACGGTAAAACAGTCCTGTAACTTTGAACTTGATCATTTGTATTTGCTCATTAAGTACCTTTTTGGGACAAAATTCTGTTGTTTAATTAACAGAGTCTATGTGAGGGTAATTGCTACACCCATCACTTCTCTAACAATAAGCAGTCTTCAGAGTTTATACAGCAAACATGGATCATATGAGCCTAGATAGACATTTTTCATTTACTTTTGGTAGGAGTTCACAGCAGGGATTAATTTTTTTGACAAGCAGATGAGTATCCTTGCTATTATTTAACACTAATTACCAGCCACCAAGAGAATGGATTACTTTCTTTTATCAGCCATAGTCTCCACTCCTGAACCAAAATTCCCATAATGGAGTGGTTAAGGGACACCAGATTTACAAGAACATTAGGCTGTGAGCTATGTATTTAGACTGGCATTTATGTCATGCTGTCCCCAACAACTGTGAGGCAAAAAAGATTGGAACATGAAGTAAACACATGCAGAGAATTGTCAAAAAAAAAGAATGAACTTGGCTAACAAGGGAGAGTTTTCTTATCTGTTGTCCTCTCATTTCTTCTAATGGCAACAAAGCTTTCCTTCTTTTCTGAAAGTTATCACATACAATTCCATGGAGCTAAAACGTAGTGCATGCTTTTAAAAGGTGAATAAACACTGAAAACCATCTTCTTTCTGCTTGTACGTTATCTCATGGAAGCAGTCTGTGCACAGCTCTTCTATGTCATAAGAAGCATCAAACTACTGTCTATTTGGGCACACTGTTACCTTTTCTGCAAATGCAGTGTCCAAAAACTTACAGAATCACAAAATCAAAAAGGTTGGAGAACACCTCTAAGATCACCTAGTCCAACCTGTAGCCCAGCATCACCATGTTCAAAATTAAATCGTGTCCCCAAGTGCCACATCCACATGCCTTTTTGAACACTTCCCTGGGCAGCCTGTTCCATGGCTTGACCACCCTTTAACTGAAAAATTTTTCCTAATATTGAATCTAAACCTTCCTTACTGCAACTTGAGGCCATTTCCTCTTGTCCTGTCACTTTTTACCTGGGAGAAGAGACCAATTCCCCCCTCACTACAATCTCCTTTCAGGTAGTTGTAGACAGTGATAAGGTCTCCCCTGAGACAGCCTCAGCTCTCTCAGCTCCTCCTCATAAGACTTGTATCCAGACCCTTCACCAGCTCAGTATAACCTCCATCAGAAACAGAGAGATTGCCACCAAGTGGATCTCCGGCCCCACTTGGTTGTCAGTTATTCCAACAAAGTTAACTCCTGGTCCTACTGTGAGCCAGGGTACCAAAATACCATTCAGTAACTCTCAAACATGCAAAATGTTTGCCATGGCCACTGCATTGCATGTTTTAACATTTACTGGGTTGGAAGAAAGATTTACTAGAGTTTAGCAGTGTAATCAGTTATACTTAGTGTTCCCAGAGTCATAGCTAAAGAGGTTTTAGGCAAATAATGATTAAAATAAAACACGAATGTCTGTGGGGAAAAAAAAATGAGATAATTGGGGAGGAAAGAAAAAGATAATTTAATACCTTAGCAATAAACTTCAGAACTCTTAAAAATGAAGGTACATAAAAAAGCATTCTTTTGAGATCATTTAGTTTTACTACCAGAGAATAACTCTTTATGTGGAAAGAATAAGGAGTTGCATCTCAAGACAAAGCTAAGTGCTTTAAATCTGAACCCTTGCTAGGAATGGATTCACAGCTCAGAGAGCTCTCGAGTTGGAACTTTGTTTGTGCCTCTTTTGGAAAATATTCTGCACTGCCAAAAGAGAAAGGTCAACCTAAAATACCACAATCTGCATGACAATATTAAATAGTATGATCTTTCACTTGCCCATCACAAACCGTCTTCTCTGTCTTCCAGGTGACCTGTATTTACTGATCAAATATTCAAGTAGTTTTGACAAATTTAGGACTCATGACTTGAACTGAACTTTACTGGTACTCACCCTAAGGGAAGATTAAATGAGGAATGAAGGGAAGGACTAGATTCTAAGTTTGCACTCTTGTGTGTTCTACAGTGCACTTACTTAGTAGCTTTCCATTCTATGGCTATTGCTTTGTTTTTCTGAATAATTTTGTGCTCAGCAGTATACACCTTACTGTGCCATTCCAGTCATCGTGCCCAACCACCTTTGCAGTGTCTACTGAAGATACTCCACATCTCACCAAAACTGACTATGGCCTCCTTCAAACAGAGACCATGACAGAACACTCACCCAAATCCCTCTCCAGGCAGTGTGCTTTAGCACACAGACAATTGCTTGGAAACTCATCTTTGGGAACACATAGGGGTCTAGTACAGAATCACTCATCTATATTCTCATTGTATAACATTCTATTTACATATATACTATTTTTCAAAAGTTATATGGAACTGATTCTTGAAAGAACTCCCACTAATACATTCTGAATCAGTAGAATCAGGGAATCTACATGCCAAATGCACCCTTTTGATCATATGTTAAACTCAACAAAGAGGACCTAAAATGCCAAAGTGATCTCCACCTTTGAAAAGTAATTTGATCCAAAAGACAAAAATCCAAGACTCCCAAGGGCTATGCTGTATAAATGCTGTGTTTTTTCAGCTGAAGATGGTATTGAGCTACTTTAATTTCATCAGTTATCTTTTAGATACATATATAATGCTATATATATATACACAATGTCAAAACAGAACAGTATATTCCATGAAATAGTTATTTTTTGAAAGCCTATTAAATCATGCCAGTAAAAATTGCATTTCCAGAATATTGCATTTGAGCTAGACCAGACAGGCTCTTTTTTTTTTTTTAACTTATTAATCCAACAGAGTACTCAATGAAGAAGTGCACAACATAGAAAACATCCTTCTTCCCACCCTTCAAAATGAGATAGCCAGAAAAAAACTCAAACCAACCAAATAAAAAGAAACCCACCAAAAAATGCTGGAACATCACAATAGCATTAGCTGATCTCAAGAATAACACGAAATAGTGCTTTATTTCACAACAACACTTCATTTAGGATATCGTCCCTATGAGTGCCAACTCTGAACATGCTGCTTGGCTTGGATAATGAGCCAGTGGCCAGAGACTTTAGATCATTTTATTGGTGACAACATTGGTGTGCTTAAGAGTCACAAGGGGTCCTCTGAGCCCAATAAATGGAAAAGTCACTATCCTAATGACCATATAATTTTATATATAATGAGGAGAAGAAAGCATTTGTCACATTTTAGATGCAGGAAATAAAACACACAGTTACAATACAATCACAAGAAGTTGGTGGTTGGTTCTAAATATTTAAACTAACACAATTGTTCATATTACTTTGCTGGACTCTTCCTTTCTCTAGTCTAACAGTACCTGGTAACAGAACAACCTCTATATAGAGATAACAAGACAAACTCAGCAGTTCAGATACCATAGTTAAACTAGTAATAAGCATCAGAAACATCTTCTGTGACCATGATTTAAAGGAATGGAAAGATGATTCAGCCTAAGTTTAAGCTTCCAAACACTTTTTCTTACAATCATAAGATTCAGACTGAAGGAAACAAACAGCTAGTTTACAAGCCTGCAGAATTTTCTGAGGAGCAGCAAGAATTCTCATAAAGGATTTTGCAAATAGATACACTAAAAGGAACTTCATGTTTCTAAGCTTTGTCAAGGATTCTCACATACCTCCATCTTGGAGCTTTGTATGCTTCCTTCTTCACAGATTCATCTTCTTGCTGTTTAAAAATTCCCCACAGCAATGGAAACTCGATCTTGCTGTTCATCCAGACTCCAACATAAGTAATCTTGCTTACACGTTCTTTCATCTCTTTTCTTACTCTTGCTTTTTCCTCAGCACATGGGTCTCTAATGAAATCAAAAAGAAAGCTTTTTCACCAGATATATTCAGACCTTTCACAATCAAATCCCCAGAATGCTTCATTTTGATGTCTTAACACAAGCACCACCACTGCTACCTCAGTTATCCATTAGACTGGACACACTCCAATTCCCAACTTGCTCCTAGCCCCCAGTTCTCCAGGAAACAGTTTTGTCCCTTCTCCATAATAAGAAGAGAAATGGTCTTCTCGGAATCTAAATTACAATATAAATCTTCAAATCAATGGCACGTTATATATGAAGTTGGCAGACCCCAACATCCTACCTTTCTACTGTCACAGCTGCGTCTTCTGGTGTAAAAGCCCTCATGTATTGATTTTTCACAGTACCCAGGACCATCTCAAACAAAACTGAGGCTGACTCTTGGTCTCAAACATCTGGTGATGTTTTGAAGATCTGTCTAACAGTGCCTGCTATAGCTAAAAACAAACCCCACAAAATGTGGATAAACAGCATAGCCTCACACATTCTATAAAACACCACTTATAAGGTTCTTCATAAGCTGCACATCAAACCTCTCAGCGCTGCTGGCTCATCGTTACACCTGCCAGCTGTGCTCTGCCTCTGCCTGCTGCAAGTGTCCCTTCTTGTGGGACCTCAACAGTGCCACACACTATGGTGTTCCATAGGGCTGTGTGGAAGATTAGAAGCCACTCCCATTGCCCTCCCTGACACATAGAGAAGGCAGCTGGAGTTCATCAAAGCAGAGGCAAAAGGTTTAGTCTCTTTAGGGGGTTGAAAACATCAAAATCACCCATGGGAAATGCTCTGAATGCCTGCACACTTGTGTTGCATATCAGACTGGGGAGTGTGCTCCTGGAATTGGTTCCCTTTTTCTGGAGCACAGGAGAAGCACCCAGAGATGTTTGGATTGAGGGTGGATCTCTCAATTCTTCAGATGTTCATGGAGCCAGTCCTCAAGCTGCATCCCTCAGTTTGAAAAGGCGGCAGATGACATACAGGAGAATGTGTTATTTCCCATTAGTTTTGGTACTTTAGATAACAATTTTTTTTATTCCTTTGGGAAGATGCCTTCATGGTGAAGAGTTATCTTCCCATCCCTTGCAGAAGTCAGGAAGGAATTGCAAGTATACATTACGGGAAACAAGAGTGCTGGCCTGTAAACCAAAACCAACCAAACATGGCAGTTCATATTGACTTGTTCTGCATACAGCTGTCAGATGTGAGGAACCCCAAGAAAGAAAGTCACTTGCCCAAATAAAGTTTTCAAAATTACTATAATACAAAGTCATCAACTTTCACCTCATTCAGTCACATGGACAGACAGCTAGAGACTTCTTATATAATTCTTATTATTTTCATGCTACAAATAATAGGGACTTAAAATCCCACCACATGAGACTTACAACATAAAGGAAGGTAAGCTCCTTTCTATCCTCTCTATAGGACAGAAATACCACTGTAGTACATCAGCGAAACTGAAAACGGAAAATGCCAGTAAAACAGAGGATGCAACACAAACAATGCTATTAAAAAAAAAGTGCCAAAGCCTGCAAGACAAGTTCCTCCTAAGTAAGAAACAGCTTTTTTATTCCATGTAATGCCACTTAAAGCTGACTTATCCTGATGCTGTATTCACATAGCAAGACATTGTAAGCACACCCTGCCTTGCTATGAGCTGTAATAGCAAAGCAACCCTTTTATTTGTTTATGCATCAGTGTCCTGACCCTCCTCACTCCCAACCCACACACCAAAATCAGGAGTAGAACAGGATCACAGAGCCCTGATACAAGTATGCATCCAAGGGCCTTGCTGTATTTAATTCTTCTCTGTGCTAAATTTCAATCCATTCTCACAACTGAGAAACCCAAGTATCTCTCCAGGCAAAAACATCCTGTTGCAGTTCTGTGTACATACAATACTTCTGTTTTGCCAGTTGCTAGAGGACTACACAGAAAGTAGGACATCACTGGTCAAAAATTAAAAAGAAATCAAATTTGTTCAAGCCCTATCTGATTTCTAGTCTAGTCTGACTAGTCTAATAATCTAGTGCACTAACCAGGACTATAGGCAGTAAGGGCCCTTAAGCTTCTTTTCCAAGGTAACCTAGAACATACAGAACTTATGGCAAAGCACGACTTTCTGGGCTTTCAGTGTTCCTCCTCACAAAGCAGAAAATCTGGGCTGGAAACCTCAACGCCTCCCAGTTCTAATCAGCTGTTCTGCCTTGCTCAACACTTCATTGTGTAATAAACAAACACATGATTTCATGTAGCAATTGCCACTTCCAAGGGGATATGTAAGAATTCCTTATTTGCAGATTACTGCAAACACTACTTTTATTCTGAATTGGGATAAACTTGAGCTAAGACTTCCTATGAGCCAGAATTCAAGTTAATAATGCTCAAGAATTAACACTGCTTGCAATTTGGTTTTGTAGAATATCAGTAAGTGTTTGGGGCATTGCAAATGGCTTCTTAAGGGTAGCACTTAAAAACCCTACAAGCACACGAAGGAAGTTAACCACAGCAATTTAGGTTTTGTTCAACTGAAGTGTTTCACAATACCAGAGATAAACTGAAGAGAAAAATCTTTTTAAATTATACAGGCATTATTTAAAAGATGGTGTCCAGAGCTTATAGGTCAGCAATTCTGATAACAGAATGAACAATACAATCTGAGGCCAAACCAGACTGGGGGGGAAAAAAAAAATCTTTTGTTACCTACTCCTTGAGCCACCTAACTTTTTCATGGCATTTTCCAGCTAACAATCAGCATGTCTTGCTTGTTGTGAATTTTGTCTGTACTCATAGAGAGACAACTGGTTCTAAATTAGGCTTAGTCCCTCTGAGAAGACACACTAAACCAAGCAAATCTAGCTTCTGCTTGATGGAACATGAATAGCTTATTTGTGTCCTAGACCCCTCACTGTCAAATGCAGAGTCTTATCCAAACTTGTACGAGTTGTTCAAAATCAGGTATTAGAGGTTTATTCTCACTTTCACAGAGCCTGAACAACTCTTGATATATAGCATGTCATCTACTGCATCCCACAGCAGGTTGCTATGGTTTCATTAAGTTGAAGCTGAGGCCAGTATCCCAGTTCTGTAGAGCAACCCACTGAGGCTTCTTTAAATATAGGATGAAGAAAGTCTCTTCTTCTACCAGATCTCACAAGGTCTGGAACAGTGGGGAAATCAAAGCCCAAACATCTCCCAAAAGCAGCCACATGAAGCCATATTAATCAAGCAGTTGTGGTTTTGTTCAAGATGCGGCCAAACTGAATCCCAGGAATCCTAGGAAATACCAGGAGATTTTTGTGGCAGTGCTCTTTCCCAGCATGCATTCTTGGTAACACAGCGCTGGTACATATTTAGTACAAAGTCAGACTTCTAGGGAGAATCAGATGCTCTTAGTCAAGTTGAGATTTTCAGTGGCTGCCCCTACATCCTAACTTCCCAAGAGCTTTCCCCGTTATCACCATGCTCATACCACTTCATTAGAGTAATATCAGGATAATAATTTACCAAGATTGTGACAAGCCCAAGTAAGTGCTTTTGGAATCCCCAAGAAAAGACACTGAAAAAATGTGAACCAACACCCTCCAAAGGATATCTCCTGTTCATTATGAGTACTTTGTGGCCACTAATGTTAACTTAGTTTGCTATATATTACATCACAGCATGCTTCTGAGAACTCCAGGCATGCATCAAAGCCAATGAGATAAGAATCTGTCCCAACCTCTTACTGCAGCACAACCAGCATTTATTTAACTTTCCCGCGAGCACTGACGCTTGGTATTTCTTAACTTGAACAAAGCCACCGAGACTGACTGTTACCAGAAGAGCAAAAAAATAGCTGCTTTTATCCTGGTGATATCTGTGATTACAGTTTGACTTAAGAACCCAGGACCACAGTTCTGGTTATGGATCAGGCATCTCTGTACCCCAGGAAAACTGTTTAGCTTCTTTGTCCTCATCTCCTTCCGCCATCAGCACCTGGAGAATGACTTAAGCTGCAGTTCCACAGAAACTGTCATAGAACAGCAGCATCAGGCTGTACTTTTACAACAACCTGAATCAATCCAAACTGCTGGCCACCACAGTCCTGCTCTGTCCTTGCCTCAGAGTCCCCTACCCCTTTTTTGCACTAACAGAAATGACACCAAGGAAGTTACTAACTTTCTCACCGAATGTGAGAGCAAAGGCAGCACTATGTGAGGACAGATAAGGCCAGAACCCGCAAATGGAAAGGAATGTGTGGCCAATTAGATCAACCTCAGTCACCATAGGAGCACTGATTTTGCAATTCTTGAATCTCACTAGCATCCGAAACCCTTTTTCAAGCACAAGTATTAGATGGTGTGAATGGAAGGCCACAGCAGAGTCTCTTGATCCAAAGAGTTTTCACTATTCAAGCTAAACAGAGTCTATCAGGAAAGAACAAAATTAGGCTCCTCTGCTATTATGAACAGAAGCAGCTCTATTGTTGACCACAGCAGCACTCACAGCAAGATGTGGATTAAGCCCCAGAAGCTGAAGTGAGATGACAAGCAGATGAGATAGGTCCTCTAGTTGGCAGAGCACTACAACAGAAGGGATGCAGCTTGCCCACACAGCAAGTCAGAGGCAGAACTAGGTAGCTGCCCTTCCCCTTTCCTATATACTCTTTTAACAATTTTAGCCATTCAGTCTACTGCTTTCTAGGCTAAGCATCTGTTAGAGCTTATTTTGGCTCTGCTTCAGGTTGCAGTCTTGTTCTTGGGAATGTATTTTGCCAAATGAAATAACAACCTTTTGGCTCCAGTGTTTGTGGGCAGATATTTAAAATATTGTTTTTGTCAAGGGCAACTTCTTCTGATGTGCTGCTAAAGAGCCAAATTCAACTTGATGCATTATTACAATCCCTGGAAGCTCTGGTTTGTATCTGATTAAAGGGCAGTGGAAACCAAAGATTACATTTTAATGGAGCGGTGTTTAAGCCTTTGCAAAAGGTGTACCCCAAACCCAGAAGAACTTCTCCTGTGGTGACACAAACTGGACATGAAAACAATTAAGCACCATGTTCTATTTGCATATCATGTGTCCTGCAATTTGATTGCAGCTGACAAAACAAATGTATCCAGTAACAATTAGGATACATTAAAATCAGTACAGTTATGAAACCATGGTCAGAATTATGTCTTAGGAAAGGCTTGCTATTACACAGGAAATACATTTCTAGTTCCCATGCTGAACAAAGATGATAAAGACTGAACATTACCTTATGTAAGCCATGTTAGATACTGGACTATGCTATAAGTCAGTTGTATTTGCTCAAGTACCTCAGTTGCAACAGAATATTGAAATACAATTTTCAGCTGAAGGGATGCTATTCCAATGCTATCAACACACACAAGAAGACAGCAGAGGACTGCCATGAGAAAGCATGCTGAAAGAAAAGCATATTGAAGTTTTCAGGGAAAATGAACAAAAAGAGAACCAAGAAGTGTTCCAGCCTAAAACAGGTTTCTGCAAAACTCTGGCTAGCATGCAGTCTCATCACATTTGGAGAGTTCTGTTACAGGATTCACGGTCACACAAGGGTAACAAGTACATCAAGATGAAGCTTTGCTAACTTTCTATAGCCAGCTATCTACAGCAGTTCTACAGTTCTTAACCAACAACTCTTACATTTCTGTGAGCCTTTGTATACCTGTAAAAAAAGTACAAGGCTCCCATAGAAATGAGAAGTGTGTTCCACACATTACCTTTTTCCCCACAGCCCTCAGATTTACTGTAGATGATGGCATGACTGATCATCTGACTACCATCTGTCCAACATCTGCTTTTTAGGGAAACCACCCAGCAAATATAATTAGCTGGCTCTAGGCTACCATTATTCAAAATGATTACCCTGTTCTATATTTAAGCTATCACTAATGCTATTCCCTTAAAAATATTCAGCATACTGACTCAGAGCCTGAGATCTCTGTTGGGGGTGTTGTTTGTTCCCACGTGGTTGTCTTTCCGTGAAGTTACATGCCTGCATTACAAACGTTGCCATACAGGAATAGCTGTGGTACCTGAGCAGGTCAGCTTCAGATGGGAAACAATACAGCTGACTGAGCACTGAAATTAAGTAGCCCCACTGTGAAGGGTGAATTTGTCCAGGGAGGCTGCTGTGCTAACATAGCCTTAGAGCTTCTTGTACCTATTCTATTTGGAGTGTGTCTGCACTGCAATGTATTTGCCAACATATTTTTTCTAACATATATAACACATCTAACATATGTATGTTTGTGTTTCCATTATTATTATCTTCTTGCTAGTGATGCTGTATTGCTTTCAGCTTTCAACACTCAAATATCCTAATGGTCACCAAAACTGCAAGAGTAGACCACAGTAGCTTGCCAGAAAAAGACACAAAACCAAACCCAGTAGTTATTGCAACACTTGCAACAAAATGATGTGCTTGGCATCACACTTCTGGTGGCAATACAGTAGCATGGCACCTTACACATGAGAAAGAGTTCACAGATCAGTACAGTCATGAACAGGGCTGCAGGTGTTTCAGTCATTTTATTGCCCAGAGGTTGCTACAAACTACATTTAGGATTCCCCTCCTGTCCCTTAAGGCATTAGTAAGCTCAGCCAAACCACTGACAATTCCTGATTTCTATCTGAACTGCAAACCCATAGGAGCTATATATCCTTTTGTGCCTGTATAGCTCCATCCAAACAGAAATAACATTTCAGGCTGCCACAAATCCAGATCCCAGACTCAAGAAAGCTACTGAAGCTTTAAGGCGCCATGACCCAAATTCTGCTTGCAAAGTGAATTTCTAGCAAAGTCCCTTGAGACTCATAAATACAGTTCTGTTTCAAATAACATGATTCAATTTAATGCCTTCTGCATTTAAAACCATAATCCTTTTAATAACTTTGGGAATATTTGAAGATATTACAAAAAAGAAAAGCAGAAAAAAAAAAACAGAAAGCTGTTGGACATCCCTGAATTTGATTGTTTATACGAATAAGCCATAGGACAATAAAAGGCCAGACTGACCATGGTAATAACTCCCAGTGCTGATTCAAAGAAATTAAAAGCAGGCCAGGAAGCTTAATTCTAAATGTGTTTTCAATTGATCTTTGTTCCTGACTGTGTTTAATGGTTAGCTGTTTGAGAAACCCTCTGGGGTCCTGCTAGTTGATTTCAAACTGGGAAACAGCAAGCAGTACCACAGAGAGCAAGAGGCTTTTCTTTGCAAGAGAGTGATTTTAAACACTGCTGAAAGGTTGCAGACTGCCAGTCTCAGAAATGTTTTACAGAAGAAATACGGAGAAGCATTTTTCACTCCCTCTGTTTATCTACTGTATTCATACATCTCTCAGGACAGAATATCTGAATTTCTAACAAACGAAAGTAATTGTCTCCTTAATTGTCCTGCAAAGTAGCATTACTATCCACGTTTCACTTTGATGCAAAAAGAATCTAGGCTATATTCCGATAACCAGTATTTCACCTATGCCCCTAAGTTTAATGTTTCCTACAGACTAGATGTCTTTGAAGGCCACACCAGCCAATACGGGACTCAGTGCATGGACTGAGGTAAAATTTTACTCAGTTCCACTGGACACAGTGTACATCTAACCTCTACCACTCCAAGAGTGCATGTTTCTAAGTTCAACACTCTAGACTTTCATTTTGCTGGAGAGATGCTGTGCTGCCCTCAAAATGAGACTTTAGCTTCTGTTCTCTTTCTAATCACGTCTTCAATTCTTAAAAGAAAATATTTTTTAAAAAAAGTAAAAAAAAAAAAAAAAAAAAAGGCAGAAGCAAACAAAGCCATTCCCCAAAAATCAGATCCTTGAGAGAGATAAAATTTTTTTTTAGCTATACAGACACGAGGTATTTAAAGCCATAGGGGCAGGTACGCTCAGAATAAGATAAACCGAATTCATGAACTAGAGTACGATGATTAGAGCATAGAAGCAAGAACAGAAAAGCAAGCTGGTAGCCCAGCCTCCCCTTCACTCCCAAATACTCAAGAGCTCAGCTGCCCCACTGCTGACCAGCCTAGCACAATGTGTTTTCACAGTTCAGGGCTGCCTTTAGATGGTTTGCATTAAGCAGGTAAATTAGATGCCTTCTTTGGGCCCTGTAGACTCTCCACACAATCAATACTCAGAGTGACAATTGCCTTAAGAGGGCAACTATGAGCACCTATAATAGACTTTAGCAAGGTGACCAAGTTGCCTTCTGGGGAAACTTCTCTTATTAGTGACCACAGAGAGAACATTTGGAGTCCAGGCTCCAAACAGGGGCAATCACCCAAGAGAAAAGACAGACTGTGGAAATGCAACCCATGATTCTGTCCCTCGCCAGAAGTTATTAGAGAAGTATCACCCAGTAACTTCTGGGCTACTTAATTTTTAAAACAGCGAATGAAGTACAAGAAAAGTGAATACTAAGGTTGCAACATCTACATATTCTTATGTTTTAGAGCCATTGGGAGACTTCTTATATAGAGTTCAAAGTACTGTCTTTTTCTGGGTAAGCTTCTCCTACCATTCAAAAATCTTTTCTTTAAGAAATGAGGAGATTTTCTCCTCATATTTGCTAAACTGGGACAAGACAAGAATGGAAAAGGTCCTGACTTCCACTGTCTTTAAGATAAAACGTACTTACTGAACCTATTTTGTTAATGAACTCTACAGAATATTCTAAGTTACATAGAGGCAAAGCGTAACATACTGTCACATTTAAAAATGAGGCAACGTATATGTATTTGGTAAAGAAAATATCTAACAACAAAATAATCTGGGAGGGATTTTTACAGTCTTTTCAGAAAAAGGCAGAATTCACTGTAGACTTCAGAGGGCAGAGAATGAAAAAGAAAGATTTCTAGACAGAGCTAGATAAGGCAAAATGACAGGGCATGGTGAGGGATATCTCCCATAAATTTTGCCATTGGCAGAAGGCAGCCTTGCTGGCAGCTACAGAAACAAATGACTGGGATATTTCAATGATGGATCAGCTTGGGTTTTTTTCCAATGTATAAAAAAAAAAAAAAGATATGCAAAGGGATGTCATTCAGAATAGTAAGTGGCAAATCCCAAATGTTTGAGAGAAATAGAACAGAAAATCCACAGAAAATATAAAAAGAAATCTGTAAATTCTGAGCTTTTCAGGTCTAATTACACTGTGAACACTGTGAAGTGGTAGCTGCAAACAGAATTTTGACTTTTCAAAACAGGACTGGAAATCTAACCTGAACAGTCAAATTAACTGTGTTGGTGTACTCCCCTATCTGCCACAATAGCTCAAGCTGAGCAGTGCTGTAAAGGCTTGTGCTTCAGCTGAAGTACTGGGCAGTTTGGAATCCGTTCTTTATTTGTGCAGACCAGTCCAACCAGCCCTATGCAGTTCACTCAGCCAATGCTGTATCATGCTTTCTGATGGAGAAAGACAAATTGGCAATCAGAACATAGAAGATGAATTCATATGTCTGCACTCATGGTATTTCAAATTTACAGATTGGTTAGGACATCATTTAGCAAAAAGTAGCTCTTGCAAGTATAATCCAAGCTTTCATGATGGACAGGTTTGATAAAAAATGAAATTTTGGTGCTACACCTGAGATCTCAGCAGCATCAACTCACCTTAGCTGATGAATTATTCCCATTTATTATTGGGAAACAATACAGAGACAGTTACTGTTCTCCTCTTGCTTAGGCTAGTTGAAGACTTCCTTTCTTTCCAAAGGAACAACGTCTGGGTCAGGAAATGCACTCTTCAGCTTCCTCTCAAAGCTGTTTCCTCAAAGGGTAAGGTCTTTCCTGCCTTGCCTCAGTAAACTGTCTGTGCATGTCCTATACACAAACCTATCCACTACAGTATCATTAATCATATTTTGCAGAGGTGGAAAACTGAAATTTAAATATTAAATTACTTCCCCAAAGTCAGTAGCATAGATAGGAGAATAATACTATCTAGTTATTATCAGACACTTCATATTTTAAGAGCTCAAACACTATCCAAAACATGTCTGTCATTTTTTCAGTTATATGGGTGCTGTAAGACCCCAGGCCCTGAGCTCACCGAAGGGGTTTTACAGCTGCTCCAGGGTTGTTCCAGGACACTCGCAGGGGCCGGGGTGTGGGACAGGGCATCAGCTCAGCTCTGTGAAATTCGACCTGTCCCTCCCTCCCACACACACACTTGAGTTGGTCTAAGCCAGTAATTAATATAATAATCCAGTGTCTCATAGATGCCTTGCCTTAGCATCATCCAAGATGCCAGTAACAGAAATGCAATGGGTCCTCAGATCTCCCAGGCTCCTACATAGAAACTGTCCCCTAGATTTTATTACCACTGTTCCTTTTCAGCTCCCATTTCTATATGTAAATCATTATCTTCTTACCTTCTCCCTCATTGCCCACTTATTCATCCAACACATCATGATGTAGCTGCCTCACACTGGAAAAAATGCACAGAGCTGTGAAGGAACAGACAACACTGTCAGACCCTGGTGATGTAAAAATCATATAAATATAATCCTCGGAATTCACAAAATAATGGCATTTTTGCCCTTCTGTGTCTCAGCAGGCCTCCCTACACCATCAAGTGAAATATGTATTTTGCAGTCTAGTTACTTCACTTCTGCATGCAGATTTTGTCTCGAGACACCAAAGCAAATGTTTGTGCTGAGTGACACAGTGAACGTTGCCAGTCCCAAAGGGCTCACTCAATGCTTTTGGGAACATATGCAATTTTGGTCTCGGCTGAAATGCATGGAAAGTGGTGACTTTGACCCATGCTGTAAAGGACACCAAGGAAAGGACATGCTTACTGATGAGAGAAACAAAGCTGTAAAGTGACTTTATAAGAACAAGGGACTGTGAGAAGAGATTATTTTCTCAACAAATAGTACACTGACACGTCAGCTGTTATAAGTGTTAGAAATTTTTAATATTTGAAACTTGCCTGCACAAGAACTTTCACACTTATCTGCTATCAGTGACATTACACAATTTTATTTGGGTGTCAGTAGGTATTCAAGGACACAGCTCTGCTCTGTTACAAATGCTTTTAAGTCAAGCACAGTAGCAGTAAGTTACCAGACAAAGAGACACTGTGTTAAAGGCTGCCTGCCAGAGATTACTTATTCAAGTTGATTACACGGAAAGGACAGTAGCGCTGCCACACTTCTACCTCATACTCCCTGGAGAAGAAGAAAAGCCAGGAGTCACATCTAGGTTTTCTTCAGTTCTCACTGCACGGGGTAGGCAGGAAAAATGCAATGTAATGTGAAGACACAAGGTTTGATCTTTCAGAGTAGTGCACCTAAATGCTTTGCTAGGTCAGTACAAGCACATTCTATATCAGTTTTAAGTACAAGTAGCATATAAAATGCCTCTCACTAAAAAACTGAATCTGACCATGATTTGACTCAAAAGCAGAAAATAATCATTATTATAGATCATCAAGAAGCGGGAATGTCTTGAGGGCTTGGAGAGTTCATGCTTTCACCAAAGACCCAAAACACCTTTCATTTCCATGTATTTCAGTAAAATCTGGGGTTGTACAGCATGTTAGGATCGCACAGCCAGAACACCCATAAGTAAATTGCTCTGTGACATTCTTATGCGAAATGGCATAGAGGAATTAAGGTAGAATTAAGGTAAAATTAACGAATTCCACCTCATTGATTCAACCTCAACGTTATTAACCGAAAAAATAAACTGGTAAGTGAAACACATATAATAAACCCCGGCGGGAAAAGCACCGCGCACAAATTCTCGCTTACGCTGCTAACTTCAAAGCAGGCAGAGTGAAGTCACCACTTAATTAGCACTAAGTGGTTACAAAGGCTGTGGTTTGAGTCTGCGGCTCCCTAATTGCCGTGGCAGGAGGGGAAAGCCGAGGCGCCTCCCTCAGCCACGGACAGCCCCTCATTCCCGCCGAGCTCCCGGTGCCGGCGGGCGGCGCGCGCCCTCTGCCGGGAGCGCCGCTCGTCCCGCGGGCACCGCGAACGGGCACCGGGAACGGGCACCGCGAACGGGCACCGGGAACGGGCACCGGGAACGGGCACCGGGAACGGGCACCGGGAACGGGCACCGGGAACGGGCACCGGGAACGGGCACCG
>JAYRBT010000178.1:15414615-15482505 GCA_036023395.1 Myiotriccus ornatus | reverse complement strand
CCCGCCAGCCGCGCCGGCCCCGCCGCCGCCGGCCGCGCCGCTGTCAGCCGCGCTCTCGGGCCCGTTCCCCGGCGGCCGCGTGGTGCGGCTGCACCCGGTCGTGCTCGCCTCCATCGTGGACAGCTTCGAGCGGCGCAACGAGGGCGCGGCGCGGGTCATCGGGACGCTGCTGGGTAAGAGCCGCCGCCGCCCCGCCGCGGCCTGGGGGCGAGCACGCCCTGGCGCCCCCTAACCCGCTGCTCTCCCTGCCGCAGGGACCGTGGACAAGCACTCGGTGGAGGTCACCAACTGCTTCTCCGTCCCGCACAACGAGTCCGAGGATGAGGTAGGGAGCCGGCCCGGGAGATGCTCTGGGCTCCGCAGATGGGGCTGGAGCCCTGGCTGCCGCCGCCCAGAGTTGAACAGCCCGGTAGCCGCTGACTCGGCCCTGTCCCGTTTCTCAGGTGGCAGTCGATATGGAGTTTGCCAAAAACATGTATGAGCTGCACAAAAAGGTGTCTCCTAGCGAGATCATCTTGGGCTGGTAAGTTCTTCTGCAAGAACACGCAAGCAGTTGTGTTGGTCCCTTAAACTGTTTGAAATACATAATTCACCTTGTCATAGATGTAGAAGCAGAAGCACTAATGGTTGTGACAGTAACATTTTGCAACTCGTGTTCTACAGTCAGTGGTAAAGCTCTTGAAGTTCATAAAAGAAAGAGAGAGTATTGGAGACTTACAGGATTTGGTTTTGTTTATGTCTAGCAAGGTATTACAGAGGACTCATGAGTTAGAAAATGCTTTCACGGCTTTGTTAGAACATACTGGCTGTGATACATGTAAGTTAGCTGGTTAGAAAGAAGGGAGAATACAAAAGAGTAGTTTCAAGTACCACATTCAAGTACCAAAGGCATCAGGAGGAATCACTGGTACCGGCTTGAGTGCATAGCTCTGCTGAGAAGTACCTGTCTGTGGGTTGCAATGCAAGATCAGTGCTTTTATATGGGAACAGAGTGTGTCTGAGTGTGTGGCATAGTGTGTTTATTAGTCTTTTCATGCCTCTCTGATCCTACAAAATAGCTTTGTTCTGTTCCTGTGGAGCAGACTTCCTCAACAACCTTCTAATGGCCCAGCAGAGCGCAGTTCTGATGACAGGACTGTCCCTGTGGATGTGAGACACTAATTGCAGAGCAGTTAAAGGAGCCAGATGAGCGAGTTATACCTCCTGCAGAGAGATGTTTGATTTGTGGAAGACAAAGTTGGTCTGAATTTGTACAGAAGTAAAGAGTTGGTCAAGAACACAGTGACCGATAAGTGAATATTGGGTGTCTGATGACAGTTGTGCTGACATTTTTATGGCTGGTACTGCAACACTGGCCCCGTGCGTATTTTGGGCACGGGTGTGCTCAACCTGTGATTCCTACAATTCTAGGACAGGTGGCCATAAAACTACAGGATCCGTAGTTAAAACACTTGTGTTTCATTTGCTGCTGCAGCTCAGTGTTTGGAAATCAGTGTAAATACAAACCTGTTAGATACCAACAGCACGGAAGGGTGGGCACTTGAATGTTGGAAGAATGGCTCCTCAGCATGTGTTCTTTTGAAGGTATGCAACAGGTCATGACATCACGGAACACTCAGTCCTGATCCACGAGTATTACAGCCGGGAAGCGCACAATCCAATCCACCTCACTGTGGACACAAGTCTCCAGAACTCGCGCATGAGCATTAAAGCCTATGTCAGGTACTCTGGGAGGCTGCACTTCTGCAGGGGAGCTGTGAGAATTACTGAGACACGCCATCGGGGTAACAGGAAATGTAGTGGACTACAGTGTCCCATTTTGGACAGTATTGTGCCCTTGCTAAAACACAGTGGTGAGCCAGGGACCATGGCTTGCTTCTCTTTGGAATGTCTTGACCATCGAATGTGGGTTAAAAGACCTGACCTTTCATAAACTGGTACCTCATTGGGGTGGGGAATTGTGACTTAATTAGCAGTGTTCTGAACATCTCTGGGACATTTCACAGGATTCACACAGCTAGCAGTAGTGTCACTAACTTCATCACACTGACTGAATGCTAGCCTGTAGCCACTGGATTTATTTGTACAAGCTGGAGGATTAATGTTTAAACATAATTGAAACAGCATCTTCTTGATGAGTCTTTCTTCCCCTTAACCCCTTCATTTTTGTCAATCAATGAAGATTAAATATTGAGAAATTAAACTCTTCCACCTCACAAAGTTCTTCCCAGTTCTGGCTGAAGAGCTCTCCTCTGTAAGGAAAAAACCCCAAACCTTTCTTTATAGAGAAAATACGGCTTCTTGACTGTGCAATTTCAAAAAGGGAGTTGTTCCATGATATATTACTTAAAGCATAATGGACTTCAAATACTTTGAATATTAGGATTAATAAATATGTTGAGAGTGCTTTGTACTTTAATTTTGCCATATTTGTTTGTTCCTTCAGTGATTTCTCAAAGTATTTCATGATAGAAGAATACCTGCTCTATAAGCAAGGAATTGTGGCTAAAATTATAGTACTTAGCTATTCATGCTGACAAATGTCAGACCAGCTAGGAATATTCTTGGATGAAAATGGGCAATTAATAGCTTGCCAGAACTGATTTCCTGTCCTCAGTTATCCGTAGTCATAAAATTGCTGATTTTGGTGAGAACAAATAACTTACTCATGTTCATGCTTTAGTGCTAACAGAGATCATTGAGATGGAAATCTGTTTCTTCCTCCCTTATATATGTCCATGCTGAAAACGTTTTGTTCTTTTTTATTTTCTAGTGCCCCAATGGGAGTCCCTGGTAAAACTATGGGCGTGATGTTCACACCCCTAACAGTGAAATATGTTTATTATGATACAGAGCGGATAGGAGGTGAATGCTTCTTTCCTATTTTGGTTGTAACCGTTGTTGTGATGCTGTTCAAATGCTTGTTTTTACCCTGGTAACATTGCCATTCTGGGAATTCTACTGCGAATTAGACTGTCTTGCTGAAGTTGTCCTAAAAGATCTTCAGCTGGTTTCTGTGACAGTTTTTTTCATTGATCTTCCTTTGGCTTTCAGTGGATCTTATTATGAAGACTTGTTTCAGCCCTAATCGAGTGATTGGCTTGTCCAGCGACTTACAGCAGGTGGGCTCAGCATCAGCCCGGATTCAGGATACCCTGACCATGGTGCTGCAGTATGCTGAGGATGTGTTGGTAAGGCCAGCTTTTTATTAGCCAGAAAATAAGTTTGATGTAAACTTGACCATCTTGTTTTTCTTTTTATATTTTCTCTGTCTGGGCCATAAACTTACTGAGTTTTACTCATCTGAACTGTGTTTTTATGCTTAGTCTGGCAAAGTGGCTGCTGACAACACTGTTGGGCGTTTCCTGATGGATCTTATTAACCAGGTGCCAAAGATTTCACCAGAGGACTTTGAGACAATGTTGAACAGCAATATCAATGTAAGTTCATAATTTATTTTTTTTCTGTGAATTCTCAGCAATTTTGAAAATTTGTCATACAGACACAAAATTGTCTGTGATCAAAACAATCTTATCTTTTCATACAAACATGTTAATAGCCCTTTGTTGTCAGGGCTGAAGGTGGATAAAGGAGCTCACCATAATAATATTGCCATCAACTGCAGATAAAAGAATAAATTTTAAAGTAGTTAGGAATTATGCAAGTAATCTGCAAAACAGCACCAATTCTCCTTTCATTTTGATTGGACAATATGAATTACAAAACTTAAAAAGTTTGGATTTCGAGGAGAACTGGTGATTGACAGCTTCCTTTGCCTGAACTGAAGTTCTGTCTCCTTGCATAACACTTAGGACTTGAGCAAGGTTCTAGCATGCTACCTTAGTTTCTGAATGTGTTGTTCAGCCACAGTCTGCAAGACCAGAACTAATTTTTAATTTTGCCTATACCCTTTGACTTGCCTGGTTAACATAGGTGAACTTGGAGTTAAAATTTCACAAGCAGTGTTTCATATTCCAGGAATACCAAAAGCTTCCTGCAAGGGAAGCATTCCTCAGGGTAGGACTTTCAAGACTAATGATATTTCTAGTAGCTGATTGTAAAGTGTTTTACAGGTGTTAAAAATTCAGCTCCCTAATAGGCTACAATCTTTGTTCATATTTCTGACCACTGTTTTTTCCCCCTTTCAGGACCTACTGATGGTAACTTACTTGGCGAACCTCACACAGTCACAGATTGCTCTCAACGAAAAACTTCTGAGTTTATAAAGAAACTGTTGCCATCCTACACTTAAGGGAGCTGGAAGAATGAGTGGATACACTTTTCTATGGTGTTACAAACTTCCTTGGACCGTAATTTAATTACCTACATGACTGGGTTTACATCTTTATTTCCATTGCCTTGAAAAATCCCTAACATGCTTCAGGAAATGGGAATGGGAATGGCTGCAGTTCAGTTGAGCCTGATATTTTAAAATGGAATATGAGAATCTTTTGTCTCCTGGGTTTATCTACTTGTATAACAAAATACAGCTTTATTGTAAGAATGTATTTGGAATAAAAGTTCCATTGCAGTGGCAAGAATGGCTTCTGTCTGGAAGAAACTGTTCTCATTTATTGTGTAATGAATCCACTTTTAAAAGAAAGGAGGGGGTAATGTGGCATCCAGGAAAGAAGTGGATCAAATCAACTCCAATTCTGCAGACTTCTTTGCAGGGTTTTTTTCCAACTGTTAAAGCACACTGAAAATGTGGGGTTTTGTGTTGCACGTAATGTGCTTTACCATGAAGGACTACGGAGTGGTCACTGGTTTATTAGTGGTGCTGTGTATATTCCTTCAGCAGGGTACTGACAGAGTATGAGATAGCAAATTCAGTTTATTATATAATTTCTATGCATCTCATTATTTTCTGACCCTTTGGGAAAGGAAGTCAAGATCAAAAGCATTAGCCTCTCATAAAGTGAGAATTCAGAGAATTAGAGCCAGCAACTGTGTTTATGGTAAAAGGGCTTGAAAAGCATTTGTAACTAAATAAGTGTGCTTACTGGAGTTTCATCTTTGCCAAAGAAGAAAGGGACAGCAGAATGACAATTCATGAAATTTCAGGTTAAAGGTTGGGTGTCATCAAATAGAAATTTTATGTTTCATAACCCTGTACTGCTGCTAAAATTATGCAAACAGAAACCGCATTTTCTCCCCAAGACACATTTCATGTTAAATGAGTTCTAGCTGAGACAGTACCAATATTAATGTAACTTTGCATGGTCTCAGCTAATAACATTACCTTTAGAAGGCTGTTCAGCTGTACTGAGGAGGTTTGCCTAACGGAGTTAAAGCATCCCTCTTCTATGACATACCTGTTCCCACCTAACTATTTATGACTGACTGTTTCGGTGAATGAGTTTGAAATGTTGGAGAAGTATGGAAAGACAGGGTTCCCTAAAATAATTTTTGTGATGATTTGTCAGATAAATCCAAGAATAAGACTCAGGTTACAAATCTGTACATCCTGTACTGGTTCTGATCTAGAGAGTTCCCCCAGTGACTCAATGCTAAATTCTAATTGCAAGGACAATATATGTGAAAACTGAAGGTACAGCAAAGATCCCCATCTCAATTGAAAATCTTACTTGCGAGCATTAAATTAGGACTCAACTCTTGTTTCTTATTACTCTGAATAAAAACGTTTGCTTTCCCTTCTCTTCTTTAAACTTAATATTCTTAACTTCAGCCACTTAACATTCCGCAAGGATTTTTAAAGTAAGTTTTGACATTGATAGAGAAAAAGAGCAAGTAGCAAAGCTGGGTAAGTGATTACTGCAAAAAAGTTGCAGGGGGGAAGCATAGTATTCTTTCCCTAATCTCCTCTCCAGGCAACTCTTTGCCATTCCCTGTTAGGAAAGTGAGAAAACGTAAGAAGAAAGATTTTTAACACTCTGCAAGCTGAATAGCTATCCTGTTTAAGAAGCTGGTGTGCACAACAGGCAAGGTTCTGAGATGAAAGAATCAATTTGTGATCGCTGTGTAATTTGCCAGTCCTTGCAAGTACCTGAAGACTAATGAAGACATGTCATATGGGATTGAGGTTATGGCTTACTAGCTAAAACGATTCACTTCAAAGCAGCTGTCTGAAGAGACCAAAGTCCATGGGTTTGGGTGTATGCCAGACAGCACAGTGCCAAATGCTAGGAATTGGAGTAGGAAAAGAGTTTCACTTTAAAAACTAAACCCATCTATTGTGTCCTTGTGAATGGACATAGCCCTGGCTGTGTTATTACCTAGAAGGCATTCCTTCTCTGGAGCTGTGAAATGTAGACAGGAATTACTAAAGGTATTCTATTAGAATTGTTCCAGTCTACAGAAATCTATCTAAAAATTTGAAGTTCAATGGAAAATCTGGTGGGAAAAGCTTCAGAGTCAAGAAACATCAAGGATTTCGAGCTTTAACTTGCTACTGATTTGTAAACTGCATGGATTTATTAGGGGAATTTTCTTTTTTTGTTTGTTTGATTGTTTAGAATGTGTTGTTCCAAGTAACTTTGACAAAGTTAGCTTTAAATAGCTAACTATAGCTCTGGATATGCTTCTGTACATTATAGTTAGTCACACTGGTGATCTCACTAATGTAATAAAAGCTCTTCTATCTTTTGGCATGTTCATTTTCTTTGGTGGCTTCTCTGAATGAGTGCAACATTGCTGGACATTACTGTGTTACATGTTTATCTGTGGCAATCAGTTGAACTGATCTTGGATTTCTATCTCACTATGAAGTTCTCCTTGAACACTTCTTTTCCTCAATATACATAACAATATTCAGAAAGTACAATGTTACAATTAATTCTCTTGTTCCCTTTTGGTAGAAGTTGGAGGACTGTATAACATCAGTCCACCTTATTGCCTTGGGCCCTGCTCAGACATGTAATCTCAGTCAGCTTCAACGAAGGAACAGAGTTTCAGCAAAGCACCTCTGGGCAGTACAGAGGCAATGAAACCTTAGGGTTTTTTCAGTGAGCATGGTGACTTCTGACAACCTAGAGTTTAATTAGCACACAGATATTATGCTTTGCTCTGCTATCTTCCTAGCATAGTAAGGCTGTGCTGGTTCACATCTGTCAGAGTGCATGTAAAACATGCAAGCACATGAAAGCACTCTGTGTTACTTATCAAAATCAATACTTGCAGGAGAACTATCTTTAACAGAAATGCCTTCATAAAATTTCAGGAGGAGCTGGTAATGCTCCAGTATTTCTTAGCAGTATGAAGTTCTATATTGTTGGGAATAACAAACTTTGTTATCTACAATTTGAAACATAAAAATTCTTTGGTTCCAGAATTATAATTTCATTTGGTGGTTATTTCTGTATACTAGGATGAAGGTCACTAAGTTTGCTTTTTTAGTTGAGTCATTTAAGTTTCTTGGCAGAACACTTAAGTCTGCTGCAAAGAGGAAGTAGTAAGTGTTTCGGTGTGTGATTTTGTGATTGTGTGGACATATGCCGTGTACACCTGAAATGCATGGCTTTAATCCTAAGGATTAAAAGATTGACAGTGAAAAATGTTAGACACATTACTCTTTTAGAGCAGTTAAGCAGAACAACCTGCTGTTCTCCTCCTGTGCTTTGAGGAAGGATGAAGTTTCTATTTCCACACAACGGAACTAGAAATCCGTTGGTAACTCAGTTGTAAGGACTGTGTGAAATCCTGAGGTTTGGACCACAGTGGGTGGGGCACTAACATGACTCACCGGGCAATGACTCTCCCTTGCAACTCACCAAACTCTCAGCTCCTGAAGTGAGCTGAATGTGCTGCCTGCACACATGGAGGGTTAACTCAGCAGCCAACTGGGGCTATGTGCATTTTAATGACTGCAGTCACAAGGCAGTCTAACAGGAAAAGTATTTTTAGTACATAATGTAGACTTGAACTACCTCAGTATCCTGTTCGTTTGTTATACTTTGACCTATGGTTCAAAGCTGACCAGAACTTCTTTCTTACAACAAAATGAGGGACAGATCTTTGTTTTTAATTTAACTGTATGGGCTGGAATAGAACATCAAAGTAATGCTTCTTATTATTTAAATGGGGAATAATGTTGCAATCAGGATACACAGGAGAAGCATCAATGCTTCAGTGACCTATGTCACCAACAATACATTCCTCTGGAAAAAAAAAAAAAAAATTTGTTTCAGCTCTATTGATAGCACTCAGCACTGCTATGTAGTGGAGTTGTCACTCCAGACCAGAATTCTGTCCAGTATCATGTCCTAGGAGCAGATGCAAGAATATTACAAAAGAGAAGAACAAGACTTTGTTTCCCAAATTCACTAAACTTGAATTTTTTTATAGTGAGAATTGCCTTAACTGTGCAACTGTGCATGGAGTTTTAGAAGGTTTCCTAAATGTGCATATATACATATATGCATATATATAGTTATATATATATATACCAACAAGCTAAAGGATTTTCTTTCAATATAGGGAGTGAAATTAGATGACCACAATGGTTCCATTTCATGCTTAAAAAAAGTAATTCCAAATATTCTTGATGACACTAATATTCAGTAAGAGATTCTTCAGACATTTGTGAGTCAGTTTGTTAAAATATTTTCTCTTCTTTCTTTCATGCTTTGTTTTTAAAACAAATTGTTCTTTTCCTGAATAGCTCAAATCCAAATGGTCCACTAAATGGAAGAGGAGCTACAGAATTGCATATTTTATAAATGTAATCAGTTGCTATGAAAACAGGGATTTAAACACATACCACTCCTGAAAGAAATGTGCATAACAGAGGTAAAATAGACATACACTCGGAGTGCCAGCTGAAGAATGCTGTGAGGATTAAATTCTTAAAGCCACTCCTGCCGTGTTCTGGGCAAACAAGAGAGAACAAGCCCAGTTTTGCTAGATAGGTAATTTATCAGATTCTTTATGTGGCTTTAGGTGCTCTTCATTTGAAGCAAGCAAACATAGTAAATTATTACCCACCTATTTTCTGCTGCCTGCACTTCAGGCTGTTTTACAGACAAATGGAAGACAAATAGAACAGTGGCTGTTGTTTCATCTAGAGCTGAAGTGTTGCACCACGTTACAGGAAAAATAACTGTTTGCATTTGAATGGTCTCTGAACTGCTAATGTGTTTATCATAAAAAAAGATATTTTGAATAACCTCAAGTAACATGTGCATAACATCATAGGTTGATCCTTCCTAAATTGTATCTGGCTGGTCAGAATGTCTTATGAATAAACCATCAGGTAATGTGTATGTAATATCTATTCAGAGTATACTATGAATAAACATTACAATAGAAACAAAACACTACACTTCCCTAATTACACACAAGTAACTGTAATTAAGATTTCCCTCTATAAAACTGTATGTAGCAGTCAGGACAATATTACCTTCTGTCCTCTTGGGACCTAGATCCTGATCTTGAGTAACTACACCAAAAGGAGCAATCCTCCAGCTCCATCCACTTACGTCTTTTATATTCTTTGCGTGTTACGTGAAGTTCTGATGGCCTAGGTGACTCGACTGACTAAAGACTCAAGTGTTATTGGATTACAGACTCGATTTAGAGGTACACGCATTAGGGCTGAACATTAGTGCTACAGGAAAGCTGCAGGGTGGACTTCTCCCTCCTTTCCTAGCAGGTGGCACAGGACTCGCGGGCGCTTCTCGTGTGAATGCTTCCCTGACATAGCTCCATTGGCGCCTGGGAACTTGTGGCACTTGCGCCTGTGAACTTACCTCTCATCCGTCCTGCGGGAGAATTGGGCACACGGCAGCTTTCCTTCAGCGAGACGGGACGAGCCTGCACAGGCAGCAAAGGGCCGCCACGGCCAGGACCGGGCGCGGCCGCCGGGTCCGCGGGGAGCGGGGCCCGTGGGCCGGGCCGGGGCGGGCTCGGTGCCGGGGGCGGGGCGGGCACCGCGGCCGCACAGGCTCCATTTTGCGGTGTGGCTGCGGAGAGAGGCCGGAGGTTCCGCAGGTTCCCCTCAGGTGAGACGACGGGGGGAATGGGGGGAGGGAGGAGCCGATGGGCCCAGACCCGTGCGCCCCTCGCCCCAGGCCCCGGCCCGGCAGGGTCTGTCACGCCGCCCCGGGGGGCTCGGCCCCAGCCCCGGCTCTGCTCACATACGGCCCCGGGGGGCTCGACCCCAGCCCCGCTGCGCTTTGCCCCGCCCGAGCTGGATGGAGCCCGGGGCAGCGCTCTCGGGGCCGCGGCCGCCCCCGCTCAGGGCTCGCAGATGTCCGGCCGAGGGAGGCGCCGCCCGCCCCAGGGAGCCGCACCCGCGGCGGGGGCTGCCCTCCCGCCGGAGGGGGACCAGGTCTGCTCACCGCGGGAGAACAGGTAGTGGGATACCGGGATACCTGCCCCCGCCCGCAGCTGCGGCTCGGCCAAGGGCTCAGCCGGCCCGGGGGGAGCCCGCGGCGATGCCCGCTGAGCTCAGCCGCGGGCAGAGCGGGCCCGGCGGGGCGGGGCCGGGGGACGCGTCCGTGTTTACCTGCCGAGCTCGGCACCACACTCCGGGCGCTGCGCGTCCGCTGATGTGTCCCCGTCAGAGCCACATCTGTGCCCCCTCAAGAGAGATCCCCTCCTCGGATTTCCATTTCAGCCCGCAGAGAACGGGCGGGTGCTCTTGGCCGGCGCCGCAGCCGACTCACTCTCGGACTCCCGGCTTAACCCGCCCTGTGCCCGTCCGGGGACAGCGGGGGAAACCGCAGTCTGACGGGAAAATCTGCTGTTGCTTTGCTTATAAAAGTAGTCACGGCAGAGGCTCTGTCGTGCCTGAGGATACTTGCGCCAAATTTAAAATCCATTTAAGCAGCTGTCAGTAATAAATACTGTACAGATACTGGTTTAAGGTGTTCCTTAGGGAAATAAATCGCCATTAGCAGTGGTTATGATTAAAGTGTAGATTTGCAAATACACCTTATGTTGTTTTTCCCTTTTATTTATTTGGAAGTGATCCAAGTGTATCAGCATGAGATGGAGTAGCAGTGTTTCTCTGCAAGTTGTTTTTGGCTCTTCAGTGAACAGAAGAGAATTCTGTACTAAGTTTTAAGGTTTTCCACATTAAGTCTCACATGATTAGTTCTATGTCCATCTATTGTCTTAATGGTTCAGTGCAGTAAGAATTCTGCTTTCAAATTAATTTTGGCTGATGAATACCTAGAAATGTGAATGCTCATTTGCTCTATTGCATTCGTTTCTATATGTGCCATGTCCTCTGATTTGTGCATTTAAGGTCCACACTATCTTAGAAACACGCCATAAGTAACCCCCAGGCCCTGATCAGGGAATCTCTCTGGTTAGCATTAACATGATTTTTTTCATATTATATTTCATAACCTGGCTAATGGTCTTGAATCTCCCTGCCCAACTGGTTGGCAACAATGGGGGATGATCTCTGTCCCTATTCCCCAAGTCCCTCTGTTAAAAATAAGACTAAATAAACAGTTACTGGCAGGAAACAGAAATCTGCTACACAAATGAAGGAACGCTGAGGGATTACACCTATTCCTGTCAAATTACCATTTTCCATAGGATAGATGGAGTCCTGATCTTCTCTCAGGAACTACCCTTGTGAGCAGAGGAGTGCAGAGTGATGGGAGACAGGTGCCTGGTGCAGTGCAGGACTGGGGTCTGCACTGTTTCAGTCCTGGCAAAGGGCCCAGCTCCCTCCTGTGGGCACCTCAAACTCTATCCTGTATTTCAGAGTTTCTTCTGGAGGTTTAAGCCTCTTACCATGCTTCAGTGTCTATCTGACCCTAAATATGTGTGGTAGTTAATTACAGAGTTGAAGATGCTTCCCCACTGAATTCTGATACCTGTGGTCAGATGTATAAAAAAAAGGAAAAGATTTGTGGGTTAATAGCTAACAAGTACAAGCAATTCTAAACCTACTAAACATATTGTTCAAGTGATTGAACAGGTAATTAGCAAGAAAATACCTACTACAAACTTATATATAGTGCCTTCACAGTGAAAATACCTTTTTTTATTCCCTCCCAGAATGTCATACCCAGGTTATCCCCCTTCTGATGGCTACCCTGCTTTCCCTGGTTATCCTGTAAGTATGGCTCTTTAATGTCTTTCATTCTTAATGTATTTATAGTCTGTGAATACCCCTTCTTACTGTGTTCTGTGTGAGTGTAAATACTTAGCTGTCAGTTCATATACAATGTTCTGTAGAGATTATGGTCTTTGTTTTCATCTGTGTATCCCTGAGGATGATTTTATAGCTGTCTCATAAAAATTCCAAGAAGGAAGTTTCGTGGGTTATTACGACTGTTCTAGAAAGGTTTTTGATTATTTGATCTTACCTTTTTCTGCTGAGTTTGTTTTTTTAATATAGCTAACTATCTCAGCAATTTATTTATTTATTTATTTTTTTTAGAGTTTCTTCTATAAATATGAGGGTCTTTACATACAGGGTCAGAGGTAATCTCTGAACCAGTCTTGACCAAATACCTGCTTATCCGTATCCCAGGATTTACAGAGATGCCAAACAAACTTCAGTGGTTATAGCCCTCAGGAAGAGCTTTACTCAAGCAGCCCAGCTTTCATATGATACCAAGTGAATATTTTTCTGAGGACAGAGGACACTGTATCTTGACTTGGACCCCCTGCCCTTCAGCCACAGGACTGTTTCACTTTCAGCTCACAACTGAAGGGACTAAAAGTTTAAATGAAACTTAATGGAAGGCTGAAATGTATCAGCTGATACTGTGGCTGATACTGCAGTGTTTTTGATATGCCTGCATCACTTTTCAAAGCTGGATTCATCTATGTGCTTTTATGGCACTGATCATGGCACTTCCATGGCCCTGTAACTGTGTGATTATTACTTGTGTTTTATGTGGTATAGAACTAGATTTAAGCATGGAGCCCAGCCTGGATGCCATTAAAATACTGAAAAGCTATAAATACATGCAATATATAAATATATGCATATAAATACATGCAATAAATTCTGTGATGGTTTTGCTTTACAATTTACCCTTACTCCCTCTGAAAACACTAAAATCAGTCAAACTAAAGACAAACATGTTAGAAATGAAACACTATTAACTCCAGGATTTCTCTTCTCCCCTCAAGGTTCTGCTGAACCCTCATGATTGTAGCTGTAGGTTATTTTTAACTACATCTGAAAATATTTTTTTCCTTAGCTAGTGTCTAAAATGTAACCAATTTTAATGGATAAATTTAAAAGACCTCAGATTTGGTATCAACAATTCTAGATCTCCTAGTCTCATTGGTGATGCTCAAAGTGATAGTCAGTTAAAAAAACATATGTGAAATTTTCTTTTGCAGTACTGATAGTTATCTGAGCAGGGCTTTTGAGGATCCTAATTTTGGAACTGTGAATCTAAATTCCATTAAAATCTTTTGCCAGAGAAATATCAGAGTGTACCTCTGGAGAAAAGAATATTAGATAGCCCGGACACAGTAATTTAGGGGTAGAAATCTCGGGGCAGCCAAACCCAAGGAGAACATTTGAGCTAGCCTTTACTGTCTGCACTTTATTTCTGCTTTCTGAGGTCAAGAATGAATGTGTACTGTATGTAACGTGTGACCTGTATTTCTAAAAGTGGTCAGTAAAGATGATTCCCAGCAAGTGAGTAATGAGTCCATACATCATGCTTCATTATGAAGCTGATTTTAAATACATGATTTCTAAGATCAATTATATGACATTTACCTTACAGGAGTTTCCTTATTTAAGTAAATATTTTTAATGATGTTAATGCTAATAGCAGCCTTTGTGGTATGGCTAGTAAATCACACATATAGCAAAACAAAGGCATACAGATATTTGACTTGTTCTTTTTATTTAAAACACGTAATAGGTGTTCAGTCTTGAGTCAGTGGTCCAGATTTAGTCATTGAATGTCCTTGCTTTATAACCTGGATTCCAAAGGAAAACCCCAACACCTCTTGTAAGTTCTCACCCTGCAACATTTGAAAGCACTGTTTGTGCAATAGAGGTAGAAGTTTTCAAGGTTCTAAGCTCTTTAAAGTCCTGTAACAGGAGGTAAGCTCCTAATGATTCACAGAGAGCAAGCCAAGCTGAGCTCACCTGTTCTTTATGCGGGATAGAAGGAGCAGATTTCCAGTATGTACTGATAGCTGGTAAGTCCAGTGTGGCTCAGCACTGTGTGTCCTCAGGGAGGAAGGCTTTTCACTATGAGAGTAGTCAAACACTAGAACAGGGGCCCCAAGAGTCTATGAGTTTGCTGTTCCTTGGAGATACTGAAAGCTTGACAGTCATCAGGCCTTGCATGACCTCATTCAACTCCAAAGCTGGCCCTGCTTTGAAGTTGAGAAGTGGATGGAATCACAGGCCATCCAGAGGTGCCTTCGACCCTGCAGCACTCTCTAGTTTGGTGTCAACACAGGAGATGCATCAGAAAACCCAACCAGGAGGAGCCCATCCAGGCTTCAGGAATTCTGCTGCTGCTTCAAGTGCTGATCTAATTAAAGAATTTGTGTTGTTATTATACAGTTGGACAGTTTGGTAGCTTGGGAGTTTTTACTCTAAGATCCTGTTAATAGGCATACAGACATCCCATTTTTATGTTTCAGCCGACAGGACAAGAGTCTGTCTATCCGCCAGCTGGTCAGTACACCTATCCTGCTGTTCCTGGAGGATACCCTCCGGCAAGAGGAGGGACCTATCCTGCAGCACCACCCAACGCTGGGTTTCCAGGGGCAGGATATCCTGCCCCGGGGGGCTACCCTGGAGCTCCCCAGGCTGGAGGAATGCCACCTTACCCTGGAGGTAGGATCCTCTGTTAGAGTACCACTTAGGATTTGCAGTGTAACCATTCCCTGTGCTTGTTTGAAATAGTAAAGAAAAGCAGCTTTGTTCAGCGATCAGTTCAGGCAGCAGCAGGCAGGCAGCCAGACTGCCATCTAGCAGTAAATACCTGCATGCTGATGGCAGTGGCTTGATGGCTCTGGGTCACTGCACAGACATGCAGAAATTAGCCTCTCGTATAGCTGTGCTCATGTGTCAGAGGTCAAGTACAAAACACTAAGCGTGCTCAGTCTGTCTCTTCCCCTGGCTCCCACAGGCGCTGGGTTTGGTGTGCCTCCCGCTGGCCCTGGATTTGGTGGCTATCCACAGCCTCCTGCCCAAAACTATGCTGGAGGTGGACCAGCACAGTTTCCAGGTATGTCATATATAGGAAACTTCAAGCATTCAAGGTTAAACCAAGAGATCCTAGGACAGATAGTAACAAATCAGGCCCTTACCTTTGTTACTTTTAGCTGTTGAGGTTGGTGTGCTGTTTTCGACCTGCCCCCTTTCTTGACAAAGGAACTGAAGGGCTGATGAGAACCAGCTCTGCAGGTGCTACATCCAAAAGTGATGGCTGTCCCTGATTAATGGTTGTGATGTAGTGGTTTATGTGCTTGTCCTTCTTCAAACTGCAAGTATCTGAAAAGAACTGTGAAATCCAGAATCCACATGCAATGACAGCTCTTAATCCGAATTGCATTTTTCAGATCTGTGTGTTCTCAGTGATCCCTGGCACACTGGGGAAGGAGGAACGGAGAATGCACACAACTGCTTAAAAGCAGTGCAGTGTTTGTAATGCCCCGAGTGGTCAGTTACCATAGGGATAATTTTTGTCCTGGAATGTGTCAATTGTGTTTATAAGAAATTCAGAGCAGCAAAATCTTCTTGTTTCATGATTGCTTTGTTAGCTCTAGTACTAAAATGGAAAGAAATGTGCATACATGTTATGAATAAAAGTAAAATTCCAGTACAAAAATTTTTTGCAGCTTTTGTATTCACAGTGCTTTTGTTCACAAAATGAGATTCTTTCAATTTTTTTTGCATCAATGAATTCTTAATATTTATTGTTTACATGCTAGACATTTTCAGGTATATAATATGGCTTTTAAAGAAAGCATGGAACACGCATTCTTCATTTGTGTGGGCTGTATTGGCTTGACAAAAATAGTAGGATTTAATAAAGAGAGGTTCTTCCTGTTCCCACAGCACCAGTAAATTCAGTATTTTTAGAATTACCTTGGTAGTGTATATATCAAAATGCACCTGTGATTGCTTCTTCCCATTCTTCCCATGGGCAAGAAGTTCAGTTACTGATCACGATAGTTTTTCATTATTTAGGAAACACATTTGGTGCAGTGGTAGGTTTGGCTTTATATTCTTATTAGATAGCATTTCCACAGTAAGAGAAGACTTAATTAATGTCTTCAACCTTGTTCTTTATTTTCAGTAGGATTTCCTGGTGGACAAGCACCATCCCCAATGCCTGGTCCGGTATGTGCTGTATTCTCTTCTATAATCAATCTTATGTGGCGCCTGTAGTTTCAATGTTTTTACACCTGGTTTCCAACTACCCTCAGAGTACAAACTGAACAAGATCATAACCCTGTATCTGTGTACTCTTGCTCATTGAGATCTTCATCCCATACAACTGGGTACAAGCAAGGCTTTGCTACTAGTGGGCCAAAGCTTTTCAACACAACCAAATGTCACCCTGAGTCTGTGTTAGATGAAGAAATGGAGAACTAATGCACAACTCCTTCTGAAGTACTGATTCCAAAGCTGTGGGTTTAATTTGAATTTATACTGTGCAGGATATCTAGTTACATATGACTCTTATTCTCAGCCTGCAGCAATGGTTCAGGGTACCCAGGGCACAATTCAAGCTGCTCCAAACTTTGATGCTGGAAGGGATGCAGAAATTCTACGCAAAGCTATGAAGGGTTTTGGTAAGTAAGCAATAGAAGCTTTAATTTCTATTGAGCTAAATTCTTAATGCCATTTTGTTACTTTCTTCAATTTTTATTTAACTATACATTTTCCCCCCAGCCTTTTCAAAAGTCACACTTTCAAAATGGCTTGGGCTATTTAGTGGATGAAGTTACATAAAAAAAATTAGTGGGCGTAAATGGTAATCACTTATTATGTAACTATGCCCAAATGTAACAGTATAAAATGCACAGCACTGGAGGGACTATTTTGCATTTTTACATGGCATTGCCCTTCTGTTTCCAAGGAACTGATGAGCAGGCCATCATAGACGTTGTTGCTAACCGCTCCAATGATCAAAGGCAAAAAATCAAGGCAGCTTTCAAGACAATGTATGGCAAGGTATGTTCACTAATTCTTTGAATTGGTAAACAAAACCAAACTTTCAGCAACTGCCTGGTTGCAATTTAGTCCTGAGGAGTGATTTATGCATTTTTAACATGCACTTCTTTTGGTCATATTCCTTGTGTATTGGGGAACATCTGGTATTTGATACAGTCTTGTCCTGATACCTGGCAGAAGAAGGGGTGGAGAAAGGTTGGAGGCTGTCTCTGTCTCTGACCACACAAGAAGCTTCTCTGCTTCTCTAATGCTTGACAGACAGAAAATAATCAAGCTTAAACTGCCTCTGTATTCGTATCTGAAACTACTGAGTTTTTTATGCACACACACAAGCACTGAAATCTCTTCTTTCCTAAGAAACAGAGGATTGGATAGTCAATGAAAGTCCAAGTTAATGTAATTTCTTCCCTCTGTCCAAAACTCTGACAGCTCAGCTCTTCTCCATTATCTCCTCGCTAATTAAGATCTAATCAGGTCCTGAAAAATGCCACAACTATAAAATTTCACTTTTAAGTTGCAAAAATGACAGAGTTCTTCTTAAGAAATAAACCAAAGCTTTACAGGAAAACCAGCACAAAGGTAGAAATTAGTAATGAAAGTAAGTTCTAGTTTGATCTTTTTTTAGTATATAAGCTATCTGCTTAACACTCTCCAAACCCCTTTTTGTGTTTATAATTTAACAGGATTTAATTAAAGATCTGAAGTCTGAGTTAAGTGGCAATGTGGAAGAATTGATTTTAGCGCTCTTCATGCCTAGTACCTACTATGATGCCTGGAGTTTACGTCATGCAATGAAGGTATGGTATTCCTGTGCAGGAAATAGCTTTAAACTATTCTAAAATAGTCATCTAAGAATAGCTGGTCCCAGCATTGTTGAAAAATCCTTTAGTGTAAAACAAATCTTGGGATTACGGCGCTTAAAATTCTTTACTGCTGCATCCCTGAGTTCCAGACAATTTCTGCCAATTAGCCAGTTCAGGGCAGCTGTCCCTCCAGAAGAGCATGAAATGCTGCAGGACAACCTTGTTCTCTGCCACTTGGGCATAATTTTTGTTAGAGCCTAGAAAGGGCCAGGGTGCTGTTAAAATCATAACCACTGTTTAGAGTGAAGGTACATACCTCTCCTGACTAGGAGCAAACCATTCTTACTGAAAGGTGGGTTTGGTTTATCTTCCCCCCCCCCCCCCCTCCCAAAAGACAATGAAAAAATAATTTCTTAAGGTCAGATGATGCATATATCTGTTCAAGTATTAAGACAGCATTAGAGATTAGGTGAGCTACTTGGGTCAAACTTTTAACTCAGGTAAACTGGTACATGCAGTTTACCAGAATTTTTTGCTGGTGTGAGCTGTGGCAGCTCACAGGTGGCTGGTGGTGGAAACGAGTAACTCAACCGAGTTTGAATGGAGATCTTCTAAAGAATGTGGAGCTTAAATTAAGAACTGCCTTTAATGGAGTGAACAGCCACTCAACCATTTAAAAAAATTTATAATGTAACATTACCTAGAAGCCTCACATAGATCCACTCTCCTATCTAGTCCTTGCCTGAATTGAGATGACCGTGCCATCTCACTGTACACAGAAATCTCAGTTAATTTTTATTCCAGGGAGAGGAAGGCATCTGTGAAAAGTTCCATGTTGAGGAAGCAGCCATATTTGGTATGGGGAACACAATTATATGGTGACCAAAACAGAATTTGCATGTCTATCTCTGGCTTTATTGATTATCCTAAGGCTCTGCCTTCCTTCAGTAAGTTTAAGGTTGCCAAAGAATTTTCTTCCTAAACCATTTTCCAGTTACTTTGTCTGATGTCACTGATGTATAGTTTTGGGGTGTGTTTTTGAACTGGTACAGAATGGCATGTTTGAGGAATCTTTATTCCATTTTAAGTATAGAGAAGACTGGTCCTTTCACACTGCAAGGATACTGTTCTTAAAATATAGATAGTATTAAGTTTTGAAATAGCAGATGACTGCCTTATTTCACAGTCAAAGAAAAGTGCATAGGTAGTGTTCTGTAGTTATGCCCTTGTTTTCTCTGCCTACAGGGAGCAGGCACTCAGGAGAGTGTGTTGATTGAGATCCTTTGCACAAGGACAAACCAGGAAATTCGAGAAATAGTGAACTGCTATAAATCAGAATTTGGAAGGGACATCGAACAAGACATCAGAGCAGACACTTCAGGACACTTTGAGCGGCTGCTTATATCTATGTGCCAAGTAAGCTTTAAATTTTTTAATTTTGTTTTTTCTTAGTAAGATAACAGTGTACAGTCTGATCTGGGTAGTCATTATGGCTCCATAAATAGCCTGTGTATGCTTAGCAAGAGCCAGGTTTTTAAGAAATTAGCCCTGGGTCATTAATTTATTCCCTAAGATATGACACCTCAGTCCCTCCTCAAGAGATACTTCCTATCTACAAATCTATGATGAATTGTGTGACCTAATTTAGCACCCTGATTAATTTCAGAGAACTTACGTGTAAATATTGTGCAGATGCAACTGAGTGGTTCTCTAAATTAGTGGTCCACACTGCTGTTAAAGCAAAATGCTTTTTATTTTTTGCATACATTAACAAAATAACTTGTGTGAATCTGATTTGATAACCTTCATGGTATGTAGAACACCTGTGAGAATCCCTGTGAACAAGCTAAGAGGTGCCACAGGGCAAAACTTTCCTCCCAAGTTACACCATAGCCTACCTTCGCTTCACACCATGAGAATTAGGGAGGTGCTGCTACTGAACTCAGGTAAACACTGGAGCTTGCTTATCCCATATCATTTACTAGGACTCATTTTGTGTTGAAGAACAGGAACTTGTGGTTATCCATATTTAGGAATAAATATGTAACTAATGCATATTTCCACAGTTCTCTGATCAATATGACTATTTCTGTTAGAATTACTATGACACTTCTCTACCTCGTTGGCTTCTACCTTTGTGAGAGTTCAGCTATGCACTAGGTATTTGGATTTTAAGTCAAAATCCACAAGAAAGCAAATCTAGAGAAGCTCATGCTGCTAATTTTTATTTTGATAAATCCAGCAGTTTACAGTAACCAACAACCACATAATTTAAATAGTATATTAACCACTACAGATACAACAGTATTTGAGAGCATGTATTCAAGCCTACTCAGCCAGTATATTTAGCAATATCCATCCATGCACCGAGCAGCAAAAAACCAAAACAAGCACCAAAGCAAATAAAATGTCATGTAAGCCCTACTGACATAACTGCGGTAAGTTATGGAGACATTCTTACTTGAAATAAGCAACTTCTAAATAAAGTAGGAGACCTGAGATATTTCAGGTGTGCATATTCAGTAAGATAATTCATTAGTTTGTTTGGGAAGAGTCTTTGCAACTTGAAGCCTAGAAACAAACAAATCAAGAGAAAGCTTACATTATTAAATAAAATAGAGAATTAAGTACAGTATTTAATTAGAACTGTGAGATGGTTTGTAGAGGTGACATTATCTGAGTTAGTATATCTACAGTTTAAAGAATGCCCTACACATAGGGTTCTGAGCCACTTTTATATTTGTTTCCTATAAGGAGTATTAAACCAAAGAGAAGTTTTAAAGAAACTGCTATTTCTCTTTCTGCTTCAGACTTGGAAGATACATGCTTGGGGTCTACACAGTTAAAGCATAGCCTTCTCTGTGAAATTTCATTTGAAATCTGTTGTCCTTGCTTTAAGGGTAATCGGGATGAGAACCAAACTGTGGATTATCAAAAAGCTCAAGAGGATGCTCAGCGTCTGTACCAAGCAGGTGAAGGAAAACTTGGGACTGATGAATCTTGCTTTAATATGGTTCTGGCAAGCAGAAGTTTTCCCCAGCTGAAAGCAACAGTTGAGGCATACTCCAGGGTAGGAGTTCTTCACTGATTTCAAATGAGCTTGGTCAATGTATTTTAAATTAAAGTTCCAGTTGTTACTGCATTTCATCATTCACATATTAATCTCATTTATTTGTAGATTGCTAATCGTGATTTATTAAGCAGCATTGACCGAGAGTTTTCTGGGAATGTGGAACGTGGTTTGAAAACTATTGGTAAGTGATATGTTCTTCCCTTCCCTTATCCTTTAAGAATTAAACCTTCTAAATGTAACCAAAGAAGAATCCAATTCAACATTTGCCATATGGCAAACGATCACACAACCTGAGACTCTGCTATCACAAAAGTAACTTCAGTTATTCAAATTATTAATTTTACACTTAATTGAACAAGTCAGTTTGAAATAAGAAAAGGCCACATAGAAAGTACTTGTTACTTCTCTGGGAGGGCAGGTAAGTGCCTGGAACCAGGGGTCACTGGTTAGTGCTTGTAGCTGTGTATTTCAGAGTTCTGCAGAATGAGTGATTCCCAGCGTAACAGAGCCATGACTCTGGGTGTGGGCACCTCAGCAGAGACAGCTGAGCCACCCACGCAGATGACCTCAGAACCAATGTGAACCAACTTAAGGCACAGTTCCCTTTCTACTCCTCTTCCCTACCACCATCTACCCCAAAAAAGCTCACCTATTGTTAAGGAAAACCTCAGCAAAATAGAAGACCTGTTTTGAATTCACTGTTCTGTGCTGACTTGTTATAGTAAAGCAGTTTAACACAATTCATCAAAATTAACTGACAGTGAGAATCAGTATTATTTAGTGGTAAATTTGAAGACACCAGTCCTATCAGTGCTTGCCAAAACGACAGCATTTCTGTAGCCGTAATGGATAAGGAAAAACTTCCCAGAGAATATTCTACTCAAGAGTTTAATGGGAAAAGTTCAGGCCTGAGAAAGAATAATGAGTGTGAATAATCTAACTGAAACAAGATCCATTCTGTAACTACTAGAGTGAGAACCTTCTACAGTTGTACTTTTCTTAGTGGATTCTAGCAGTGGAACATGAGTAAAATGCCTTATGTCCCAGTACCAGCTATCCAAGGAGAAGAACTGTTTTTGAATTACCTATTTGAGAATTAACATTTCAGACAGCTTTGAAAAGCACTTCCAGAGAAGTTAACTACTAGTAACTAAGTTTTTGTGTGAAGGAATAACTCATTCGGTAATTTGAAAATAAGCTTAGCCCTATAAACAGGTCCTGAAATCTACAGTGACTGGATCTTCACCCAGACCTACTTCTAGATGTCTACAGCAAAAATCCCCAGTTGATCCTGCCAGGTATCACTACACAGGATACAATACTAGAACTAATCCTGAAAATATACTTTGTTGCAGTGCAATGTGCTTTAAATCGCCCAGCCTTTTTTGCAGAAAGACTTTATCATTCCATGAGAGGAGCTGGCACAGATGATTCTACCCTCATCAGAATTGTGGTCACTCGCAGCGAGGTAAGAAACTTTCTCCTGCATACAAGTCACTTGCAGCAGAAAGGCACCTACCCAAAACAGCTTGTCACTTAGTCCTCCTTTCACAGCTGTGAAATCATGTACTGCAATAAAGCTTTTCCGGGGCTCACATTTAGATGAATATGTTAATTAGTTTTAAAGCCAGTTTTCGTGTAGTCATTTAATTAACTCTGCCTAGATAGTAGTAACTGCTTGTTTTCCTTCCTAACTGTGGTTGCTTGTCCATGTAGCAAGCGAGCGCCTCCAGGTCAGAGGTTCAGCTGTTCAGTCAGGACAGCACAGTGCTAACAAAGCATGGAACAACTGCTGGACTCTGCTTTGGGAGCTGCTCCTCTGTCCTTGGAGGGACCAGCTGGCTTGTACACTGCACGGGCTTAATCAGTTGCACATCTCACCCTTGGCATGTGTTCTCTAGTCCACAGGGGAGGAGATGCAGGGTGACTGTCTAGGATTTAAATCATACACTGTGGTTGAGTTTTCTGCTTTTTTTTCTTGTCTTTGCATAGATTGACCTTGTGCAAATTAAACAGATGTTCACACAGATGTATCAGAAGACTTTAGCTACAATGATAGCAAGTGATACAAGTGGTGATTACCGGCGGTTGCTGCTGGCAATTGTTGGGCAGTAGAAGAGGATTATCTGGTTTTTTGGTGGGTTGTGTTTTTTTTTTGAAACAAACTGAAGGACATGAAACATGCTTTATGTAGACACTAACTATCCTTGTAAATGAATAATTTTAAACTTTGCATAATCGAATATGCCTTCTTGATGATTCAATAAGCTTGTTGCACTTACAGTGCCTTAACTTACAGCACATAATATTCTTTATTGTATAATAAAAGATATATCTTGTCTATTAGCTCCTAAGCCTTAGTCTTTCTGACCCCAACAAAACCGCCTCCCATCTACTGGACTCTTGCATGAGTAAGCTATCTCAGCCAAATGAATCTCCAGCACTCAAGAAGTTCCCTGACATACCTAAACTTTACTGCTGAGCTTACTGTGGATGACAAAAAAAGCCTGAGGCTGTGATGTGAAGCATTTTACACCCTCCTCCCCTTTTAATGTCTTTCTGTCATAATGCTGAAAGTCATGCAAATGCTCAGTTTGAGTCATAATATGCTGACAGTTTAGGGACCTTGGCAAAATCTGACTGTACTCCCCTATTAAATTTCTTACATTAGTGGTTAGTTACAATTATGCTTAAGGGAGCAATGGAAAGGAGAAGTCATCTTAGATCTGATTTTGAAGTCTCTCCTTGTAAAGGAGTGGGTTATGGCTGAGCAGTGAAAAAGCCTTTAGCTAAATGCTACCATGTGAAATCCAAACTGAAGGCAGTTGTGACCTAGATAATATAAATGACTATGTGGATGTTTTCAAAGGGTTTAAAGAGAACAACTTTGAATAGCATATTTGGGTTTTTGTAGAAAGCTACAGTGAATCTGTATCTAGCCGTAAATTTAACAGAAGCTTCAAGTCCAACAGCTACAAATGTGTTCCCTAACATTTCCAAGCAATGCTTCAACAAGTAACAATTGTATTATAGGACACCCTCACACAAACAGCAAAACCCTGTTTCTGGTATCTCCCGGACAAAAATCACTAGGGCTGGTGGAGCTGGTTCCAGTATGGCAAACCCGCCACTCTGCACAGCACGTACATAGAGTTTTTGCAAAACAACAACAGCTTATCAATTATACATATAAAAAAGGCTTAGGTATTTCACTCACATCAGTGCTCTGCAACCTAAATCTGACTTTAGACTTTTTCTGATACTAAACTAAGAAATTCCGTTCAGCTTAAAATTAATTATTTCAAATATGAAATAGACAGAAGTTGATTTGGAGAGACTAAAGGACATTCTATTCTGCACTACTTTGTTCATCCTTGGTGCAAGTATTCAATGAGTTAGATATACATGTGTATGTATATAAATATAGATATCTGTCAATAGCTTTCCAAGCTTGACCAAGATTCTCATAAGGTTTGGTTCTTGTTTCTTCGTTCTTGAGCAAACTTCCTTACAAGTGAAGCAGCTTAACATTTAATAATTAAAGCATAGTAGTGCATCTTTATCTTTTTATGTGACTGAAAAAATTCCCACCACTTCAGTTGTCATTCAAAGCAAAGTATCAATAAATCTGGCTTATACATACTACCACAAGAAAATGAACAGACAAACGGGTTCTATGTTCTGATAACGTTGCCCTGTTTTATGGCAAAAAGATTTTCATTACATTCTAGTAACAAAGAGTTGTTAGATCAGTAGCAAGAACTGAATGGTTAATGATAAAATTGTAGCAAAAAATAGGCAAGGAAAGAATGAACACTGTCTATCCTGCCTCTGAAATAGCCTTAATTGTAACATGATGTAACATAATAGCCTCTATGTAACATAACGCTGTTTTCAGATCAAACATTAGAAAATAACAAGCTCTTTATGACACTTCCTTTCAAAAGTGTTCAGACTCTCACCAGAAGAGACTTACCTTTTTCTAAGAGAAAAACAGCCCCAATCCCAACCATTTGTCTTTTTGCAAGAGGCCAATTTTCACAATTCAAGAGATAACCACTGGAGCAAATTTTCCATTTAATAATTGGGTTTAATAAGCTTTGAAAGGAGAGCTCTTGTTTCACACTGTAATGCTCGGAGGTGAGGATGGGTTTGCCATTAAACTAGATACAGGCAGATTGTGAACTACGCTGCTCTTTCATGTTAGGATCAGAAAGTGCCAGCACAAGTTCCCCAACAGCATAAATGTCTGCTGGAAAATAACCCCCCAAAATCTGACCCAGGACAGTCCGTACTTCTGCTCAGTGTCACCAACACAAGTTTGCACTCCTCAGAGCAGTGAGAGACTCCAGCCCACCTCTGAATACTCCTCGCTGCCGCTGCCCTACAGGTAAGAGCATCACAGATGGTGACAGTGCCACCCATCAGCTCAGGCAAGAAGTGACCCACATGGTGCCCACTGAGCCCAGGGCAGGGCAGGGAGGCACTGACCACTCCAGCTCAAACCACCAACCAGCCATGCCTCTCACAGCTTTTGCCACCTGTGTCCCTTGGCTGTCAAAGCTATTTCCAAGATTTCTCTGCTCCCTACCCAAGAACAGACTAAGGACATAGAGACGACTTCTTTTTCCCCTCCTTAAAGTGCTGAAAGCATAAAATGAGCAATGCAAACTACTTACAGTTTTCTGGGAGGAAGGATATAATTTCTTCTCCCAAACAATACAAGAATTAGAGACAGCTCCAGACTCCACCTTTCAGAAACACAGTAGCAAAAAAATGAGTGCCTGCTTTCCAAACAACCCACAGACACAGTCCTGTAACCTGACTACTTGCCTAAAGGGGGACAGGAGACACACAGCATGAGAAATCAGGCCAACAACTGCCCAAAAAATTTGTCTTTACTGCAGATCTGCCTTTGTATGTGGCAAAAGCTACTACAGATAATGGATACTCTGGGGGAATCCTTAAAGCAGCAAAATGGATACTGAAAGGGAATCCTCAGGGAAGCGAACATCATTGCAGCTGGGCACTCACTGCCACACAAGTATCAGAACCAATCCTGTCCAATTATAATGAAGTTTTTCCAAAGATTGTATCTGTATTTTCTTCACATACACAACTCCAGCCAGTCAGATTACTCATCACAACTGAGATCTGAGTATCAAATAATGAAAACTAATGTCTTGTGAGTTTGAGACATTTTCCACTACCGCTCAGAAGGAGAAAGGTACCATCACCGTGTTCATCATGTAAAATTTCAGTCGTACTTAGTAACAGGTTTTTGTTCTGCTCTAATAGGATATCATATTCAGACTGCACAGCTCAGAGGTATGTATGTATGGGAGCACTTCATAAAAAAAGCCAAAAAACTTACCATTTTTAACTTGATCTTCTGCACTCAAACTGTGAGAAGAGTTTCCAATTAGAATGCATCTGAAATAAAGTAAAAGCAAATATTAAAACTCCCTTAACAACAGTGTGTAACTTATTTTTACCTTTTATCTTAATTCTCATCCTGATCAGCAACTTGTCTTTTTTTTAAAAAGAATATACCAAAAAGACTAATTAATGTATCTGTACTGACTGTCAAGACAAACAGTTCTCCCCTCTGCCCAAAAAGCTGCCCCAACACATTTCAGTCGTGTTAAATGTTTAGTTCAAACCAACACACAAAACACAGCAATGCTTAAGAGCCTTTTAGAATTAACTAATCCTGCTCTGACAAGCTTGAACAAACCAACAGTGGACGTCTGGCTTAGCAGACACAAAGTATCTATGAGAGAGAACTCAAAAGCAAAAAAAAAAAAGGAGCAGGAATACAATTTAAATTAAATAATGTTTACATTCAACTAGTTGTCTGCAAGCTAAATCTGACCTTTTATGCTATTTTTTCAAATAAATATTGAAGACTGTATCTAAACAGTTTTCAAGGTGAGACCTATATATGCCAAATAAAACCAATACACAGTGATAGGAGCCGCAGCCCATGCACAAAATTTATTGTGTGCTACTGTTTATAAAATACTTGAATAGTTCAGAACATGCATAAAATTTCCAACTTAGGGGTATGTACAGATTGTAGTTTATGGCAAACCAAGAAAAAAAAAAAAAGGGAGATGAACTCTAGTGACATAAGTTTCAAGTCGTGTTCCAGGGGATGAGAAAAACATGTAGCAAATGTCAAAATATATAACAAAGTACACTGGCAATCAGTACAGTCCATTATTTGTGAACAAATTAGCACAGGGCTTCAATTTTTATTTTAACCAAGCAGTCCTGTAGATACCAAAATACATGCAGTCTCAAGTTTACACTTTCACTAATGCCTTAGCAGTTGAACAGAGCAATTGCTTACGCGCTGCTTTGCTTAAACAAAAAGTATGTCCAATACAGTTTCAGTTTCCTTTACGGATTTAAAAATAATAAAAAGCTTGCAGCTATTCAGCCCAGTGATTATTAGCTATTTATGCAACCGTAATACTCACAATAAACTAAAAGTACCCATAACATCTAGGTAACCTATAGATGTACATCATAGGTCTATATATTAAATATTTGCAAAATGAAAACATGCATACACAAAATACAATGCCAAGCTTTACAGACTTGATATGAATCAAAATTTACTTAAACAATGTACAAAGTTCAATTAAAAGTACCTTAAAATTAACACTTCCTTTTTTTTTTTTTTTTGTACTTTTAAAATTAGTATATATAATTTTTTTTTTTTTAAATTCAAGGTGGGGAAGAGTCTTGAAAAAGCTGGGCAAAAAAGTTTCTAAATTAAATATTTTTTTAAATCTGTGTTCAAGTAATAAACATTCCTACATAGAAATCTTCTGATAAGCTGTAACTAAAAAATACAGTGAATACAATATAGAATTAGCAACATCTAAGGAGCAAACCTGAGGTCAGCATTTTACAGGATGACCAACTGAGATTTTTTTTTGGCATTTTTTCTGTGTATTTAAAATACAGTTTTTGCAGCCTCAGATATTTTAAGACCATTCTAATCTATAATTTTAAAGACATTTCATGAAACTGATGTCCATTAATAAATAGTTAGCTCTTAGGGTTGTATTTGAAAGTCTGATTTAAAAAACAAACAAACAAACTACCTCTACTGAAAGAAAAATCCCATTTGTAAACTTAAAAGTGTTGACAACGATAAGCATAAGATGCTAGTCTAGGTGTGCTTTAGTGAGAACAGCCCGATTCTTTCGCCAGATCTCTTCTGAAGCTCCAGCAGCCAGTGATGGACATTTGTGCACAGAGGTGAGGCACGCTCCCAGGAGGTTGGGTCACCGTGTAAGAGAGGGGCTGTTGTCTCAAAAGCATGATGGTCTCTCTTCAGTGGGATCAAGTCAGATGGTTTTTCACCTCGTGTTAAGTAGTCACTTCAAGTGATCCCCCTATTTCATTTGTTGTCACATCAAAAAGCAGTAATCTAGGAATTCTCAGGCAAGACATGAGTGAGTAAACCAGAAGCTGACATGGTCACTGTGCATTGTTGTTGCCAGTTCCATTGTTTCCATTGGCATTTGTTGTGTTTATAGTATTAATACCATCTTGCTGAAGAGCATCTTTTCTTGGTGGCATTCTCTCATTGATCCTATCCAAACCTTTTGCTTCTTCAAAACTGCAGATTTTATGTTGCGGAGAGAATCCTCGTATTGCTTAACAAAATGCAAATTTGATATGTCAGTAATGGAAAAGTAAGTTAAAAGCATATACTTTTTCTAACAAATGATGTTTAAAAACGGGTAAGAAAACAGCCAAAGAAACGTATGGCTTTGCAACTGTATTACTAAAAGCTTCTCTAACCTGCTTTCCTGAAATGTTCACGGCAATCATGATTTTAGTTTTGCTACAAAAAGAACAAAGTATGGCAAATATTCTGCAAGTAGGAATCAAGGGGTTTAAGCCCCCTTGATTGCTTCTGCGTGTCCCTGGAGGGGCCAGCTATCAACGCCAACTGCTTTTGCTGCCCAGCACATTGGGCTTATCTTAACATCCCCCTTCTCTCTGGGGCAATGTCAGTAAGATCTAAGCAGCACAGCAAGTGCAGTGGAGGCAAAGCAGCAAAGGGTTGCAAAAGTAGTAGCAGATTTAGATCCTGTACACGCACTGATGGCCTGATCCTGTAGTTTTCATGCAGGCAAAACTGCAGGATGTGGTTCACACTGTGCTAATCGTGTGGATGATGGAAATGGACACAACCACAATCACCAAATTAGCACTGTGGTTCAACAATGGTATCATTTAAATACAAATGTATTTAAAATAAGTATAGAAAATAGGTATTATTTTGCGACCGATTATTTTAATGAATGAGGTCTGTAGTTGAATTTATACTTGAAAATGGCTGACCACATAATAAGACAGAAGTCTTTGGGATGAAATAATTCTTTGGAGATTTAAATACAGCTTTCCACTCACAACAACAGGACCTCTTGCAGGTGTGTGTGAGAACAGAATATGGCACTTGTTTATATTTTTGGAGATCTGACTTCCTTAATTAAAAAAACAAAGAATAGAGTTATTAAATCGTGCTTTGCAACTAAATCTGAAAAAACCCCGAAGGCAGCTCTCAACTGCTATGCTGTTTGTCATTCACTTCATTGAATACTGAGCAAGAGGGAACTACAGTCTCTCTGAAAACACACTGTCTGAAGCTGAATACTCTGAATACTAAATAATTCGGTGTCATTTTGCTCAATACCACTAACAGAAAATGTATATAACATATACACAACTTATTTAGCACTGATAATCCATGGAATTTAATAAGTTTTATACTGGTAGTCTGGGATATATACTGGAAATAAATTTGATCAACAAATTATATTCAAAATCTATAGAAAAAACCCATACATCTTGCACTACCAGATGTGTCACGGAAAGTTCAAAACCTTATGTTCAAAGCGATTAAATAGACTTTATGAGAAAAAGCATGCATAAACAACCCTCCTTCCACATATAACATCCCCTCCCCACAATCAAACAAAACCTTGCAGTTGAATGCAGAAAAAAACCACTAAACACTACCATTTTTAAGGACTTCAAGACAACACCACGTATCACAACATGCTACTATACAAAAACCTACTGCATATTCTGTAAAAAACAAACAAAAAAAAGAGATCAAAAAAACCCCAAGAATTTCCCTAAAATATTAAAGATAATCATCATCCTAAAGCCAGAAATGAATGTTACATGTAAAAGGGATGAATCAATGCACTTGATTCATCTCTGCTTGTGCAAGTTGAAAATAAAACACACCCACACAGAGTACTTTTGAATTCCCTCCCAGACACCACAGATCTCTGCCAAGGGCAAAGACTCTGATCATACCTTTTTCAGCCTCAATTGCCTCTACAGTGGCTGTACAGAAGTGAGCAGATGCATGCAAAATGAATGAGAAAGATGAAGAGTGTAATATCGCATAGCAGAAAAGGCAATGATCAATTTAATATAGTATGCTACGCCAGATTAGATTACAATTAGTTAAAATGACAATTAAGGGTTTGGGGGGGTTGTTTTTAAGAGAAGCTTCTAAATTTTAACTAGTACAGGTTATTAACTAAAAGTCTATCAAAGTAACACTAATTAAATTATGCTATTAACTGCACATTTCTGTAAGTTTTGGTTGTTAATTTTGGGATTTTTTTTAGGAAACCAACAAAAAATTTCAGATGATATTAAAGTTGTGGTATGGTTTAAGAAATACTAAAAAGCTATTTGAGATTGTTTCTGAAGATTAAAATGCATTAGTGAGCTTCACTAAATTACCAGGAATGACCTTATAAAAATAAACTAGCAACATTCTAATAATAATAAGTTAATTTTCTCTTTATCTTTAGCTCCCTTATGTTTAACTAGTACTTCAATTTCTTACCATATTTTAAGCTAGAACTGGCATCTCTGAGAACTGATCTATGAAATTTAAGCCATGAAAGACAAATCTAGTAAGTCATATTTACAAAGTCCTGTAAATTGTTTAGTTGAATCAACAACAAAGTCTACATCAGGAAGAGGTCCGGATTTGACATAATCTTGGTGGGTGAATGAATGTGAATATGAAAAAATCTATCTTACTAGCTGCTTTTCACACTAAATAACCAGGACATCTGCTGTAATTTCTTGTGAGTTCTTTCCTTATAGTTTTAGCTCTAGACACCAAGCTTCAACATAAGGTTATTGCTATTGCACCCTGAACTATAGCTAAGTTTCAATAACAGTAACAACTTTTTACCTCCCCTACTATTTGCCATGCCTCTAATACCATAATTTCAGAAACATTAACAAAATAGCATATATAGTTGTAAACCTACTTGTGTAGTGCTTGATACATACTGTTAACAACAAAAATCATAACAGAGTATTCAAGCAAATGCTGGGGAAAATACCTATATAAGAAAATATAGCATTAGGTCAGAATAGAATTCTTTAAAGAGAATTAAATTTATTACTTCTCATTTCCTATCCAACAGCATTCCAATCACCTACACTATGCCTACATCATGTTATGTATGAATTGCCTACACTATACTTCAAGCCCACTGTTGTGTAAGATTGTAATTTCCACTGAGATAGAGAAAAAAAAAAATTGGATACTTGCATTAAGTGCTACTAAAATAATGTGGAATATTTAAGGGTAATGCAGCATTTTGACTTGCATATACTGCACTTCCCATGGAACAAAAAAAGAAGAAAAACCCCCAAAAACTCCTGCACTTTAATGTACAGAGACAAGGGCAATTCCAGAATTAAATCAGGAAGCCACTTGAATAGATGGTGATTTATGTTTACATTAAGGAAAAGAAACTTTCTCAATTTGTAAAAATAAATTTAAGAATTATTTTAGAAAGTCACCAAATACATAATTTCATGCTATAATCAATTTGCCATACAAATACAAAACTATGTAAAAAAACCACCTCTTTCCACCATTTCCTGTTACCTGTGAAGTCTTTGTTTTCAATCTTTTCCTGAAAAGATCACGAATACTGATTTATCTCTGCAAATTATGTAGCTTGGTCATAAATGAAAATTTCAAAATTTAGTCCTATTTCACTCTACTTGTAGTATTACTATTCCAAAAAGACCTTGGAATATACATCACAGTTAAGAAAAAGATAATTTTCAACTTGACATGAAAGAACAAACTGACTGGAAAATACAGGCACTTAAAAAAACCCACACTGTAAAGACTCAATTTGGAAAATAATTTTGCTGGATTCTGTTTTGCAAGTACATCTAAATTAAAACCATATTCTTTGTAAGACTTGATAAATCTCAAACAAATACTAGATCATATTAACAGGTAATTCTGAAGTCTTTGCTCTAAATATTCTCAATTAAGAGCAAATTTTAAGCAACAGGTTTCAATGACATTTCCACCCTCAGTTTCGGGTCTCCCCCTGCTTTACTTAAGGGATGGATCCAACAGAAAATCCTTGTCAATTTTCAACATAAAACTAAAAAACTATCTTACTGCTCCCTGACTTAACAGCAGAGGCAGAAATTAAAGCTAAGTATTTGGGTAGTTCAATTGAGGTCCACTGAAGTACTTGCAATTTTTAATTTAGGCTTGCATTTAATATGTTGCAGAATAAAGCTTTAGGTGTTCTGTAATTTTTTAAAAGATGTTGACTCAATTTGGGAAATACTGAATTCAGTTCACAGAATAAGTCACTAGGAGATGTTACTTTAAATAACAGTACTTAAAAAGGTCTTTATATTTCAGCTACTATAATGCAAGCAACATAAAGTACATAAAAAATGAATCTACATTAAAAAAATATAGAAACATACAAAGGCCATGAATTCCCAAAGTCTGTTTTTATCCTAGTACATTAAAGCTATCTAAAAGGAACTTATGATTAGTTTTTCAAAAATATATCCATATACTTAGGAAAAAAAAAAATTCTCACTTTGACTTCTTCAATAGGATGCAGGTTGGCACTTTTTTCCAAAATTATCTTTTTTAACTGACTTGTCTTTGTTTGACCTCTTCCCTACAGTTCCCAATTGCAATTCCCCCTCAGGCTGCTCTGTTTCGCAGTGAGAACCTGCCGAGGCCCTGCCCTCCCAGGAGCTGGGTGGTGGGCACCCTCCTCTGCAGTGCCAGTGCCCAGGGGCTGCACCCTCTGAGCAGGGCCAGCGGCTCCTGGACACGGCACGGGCTGAGCCAATCCCTGGGGAACGGTGGCATTCACGAAGATCTGGTGCAGAACACGTTACTGACATCAGGATAACAGGCGTGGATGCACAAGTTGCACATGCATTGCCTTGACAGTGACTTCCATACATGTATATCTATTTGCCCTGATAAAAAATTTTCAGCCCAGCTCTCTAGAGAAATATATACTCCAATTTCTAATAACTTTCAAAGCTTTTTATAGATTTAACAGCAACCAGCACAAATAGAGTTTTTCTCAATGTGCCATTGAAAAATTAGCATTTTTAAGACTAAACCAGGAAAATCCATGGCATACTGGTCATTTCTGTGTATTTTTAAGCAAACAAAAGAACAGAATAAAAAAATTACTTCAATTAATATTATGTTCTATTATTTTTGCAAATCTAAACTAGTTTAAATTATTGATAGTATACTGATCAAGAATATACTTCAAAGAGTAATTAAGTATTTGTAGTAAGAAATCCTACTATACTATCAGTGACCGTATTTTTGCCAATATAAATTCTCTGATATTATGATGGTTTAGAAAAGTATCAATTAGTGAAGCTTTATTTTATTTTTGGTTTACTTCTACCTTTGCAATTGAGCATTATAATTTGAAAACTACTTTTTAAAGACTGAAACAATAACATGCTTATCAGTAAAAAGAAATTACTTCAGTTTAAGAAGAACTAACAGTTGGCAGGATTTAATTTGAACAATCAACATGACTAAAACAAATGACCTATATTAATGTCGTGCATCCAGGAATATTGCCATCAAAAGTTCTAGTCAAAAAAACCACAACCACAAAAATCCAAAACGCATTTTGCATACTTTCCAAATGTCCCATATTTTCAGTAATGGTAAAAAGTCATATGTTTTATGTTTAAAAAATTTTCTAGTCAGTTTGATCCTCTCTGATATTTGTAATGCAACATGGATAAAAATCTGTTAAATGAGAGGAATGCAGACTCATTTTTTAAGCATAATAAAGTATCTTATTAAACAATGAAACTTAAAGCTAGAACATATGCCTTTGGAATAGCTGAATGGATTAGGAAACACACCATTCTTGTAATAGACATTCACAAAACAATCACATACATACACTGGACATATAAACTTACTTGTAGACATTATATGTCCACTGAAAAATGATTTAGAATGTGACATTTGTGCTTCAAAGCTATTAAAAACAGCTTTGATAGTTAAACAGAAAATGTAGTGAAAGGTTTAAAAAAAACTACATAGAAAAATTAAAAAATTCAGGTAAACAGTCTAAATCACAAAATGAGAAAAGCAGCTACTCTTGGAAAATAGATTGTGTAAAAAGTGATATTCATATATCACAATCTTTCAATAGTTATAAAATTCAGCAGTCCCATACAACAGTTTTATAGTTTCTAGTAAAGACTGAAGATGGCCAATAAAAAGTCTTTGAATAATTTATGTTAAGAGTGCTGTTGATATGAAGTCCAGTCTCAGACTGGTACATTTTAGTTATCCACCACTGTGAACAGAAGCGTGGACTTCATTCTTTTAATACACTTGGTACAATCTCGTAGCATTCTCCCTAGGCCTAGTTAATCATTTAAGGGCCTTGTGAAAAATATGATCCAATGATTCAACAAACTAAAAAAAGAATAAAAACCTTTTACAAAATATTCAATGAGCCAGATTACAGGTATATTTTGTATAGAGTTCTTTTTATTTTCATGCAAAAAAATATATGCACACTTAATAACACCCTTTTATTTTGATTTATTTACAAGTTTTAAATTCAATCCCTTTATTCTCAACTGATTTTATAACAATTGCTGAATATTTTTCAAGTACATTATTGTTTCAAATGCACGGACAATGTGCAGCAGCAAATGCAGCAAACCTCGAAAACAAGGTGCTACAACATTGCTTCTACATCAAGAGACAGACAAGTGTCTGGGATAGTGGTTTAATTTTAACACTTATACAGACATACATCTATACCTAGAGAGAGACAGACAGATCTAAGAAAGCAGCTACATCTGCAGAGGAAGGAAACAGCATGTTACAAGGACAATTCAGGGAGGTCAATTATACATAGAACATTTGACAAACAACATAGAGAACAAACTTTGGCATTAATTACCAGGGTACAAAACGTAGCACGTTCCAATCTGTCAGTGGAGTGTCATATGGAACTATGCAGCCTGTAGCCATTTGTTAATATTAATATCAACAACTACTTGACATTGCCAATGAAAATACTAACATAACTTTAATAAAATCATTTTAATGGAGAGCAAACAAGTAATGATGCAAAATTACACTGCCATTTTTGTATCTGTAATGATCAAATGCCTCAATATCAGATCTATAAGGTCATCCCACCTGAAAAATTGTAAGCTAAGGAAGCTCGGAGTCTGAAAAACGTGGCCTGACACTGCTGAACTAATTTGCTCTTAGTTTTATACCCTGGTTAAGTATCCATTTCACATTGCCTGATTAACACATAACATTATGCTTGTATCAGCCGCTAAGACAAGAACTGAAAAGCATAAGAAATTCCCTGCATGCATTATGTGTGGTGTTAGCAAAAGAGTGAGATGTGCCCCAGTCCATCTGAGGCACAGCAAGTTGCATAACATCATTACCACTTTGCAGGGTCTGTCGTCCTCCAGCCAACACTCCACTAGGTAACATTCCAGTGGGAGTCAAACCCTTGAGTGTCAGCACACTTTCACTCTCCTCCCTGGTGTGAGAAAAAACAACAAAACAACCTTAAATACCTGTGCATGAAAGCTTGCACTAAGTAAAATAATGGATGAGGAGAGGGGGAGACTATTTTTGCTCTGCTTTAAACATATCAAGACTGAATGTAAATTCCAATTCAAATGACTAAAAAGGGGAAAATGATTCTATTTCATACCAGTCTTTCCTCTGTCTAGGAGTTATAAATGCTGACTACTTCTGAACCAAATTCTGAGCAATTATTCACATGCAGACTCATTAGCTTTGAAATTAGCACTGAATGCCTCAGGAGGCACTGAATGTATCTCAGTATCATAAAACAATCCCCAATTTTGTTCAAACTGTCTATACTTCAGGAAATAACAACTTTTAAAAAATTACCCCTATTTGAGCAATTATGGTCTGTGGAAAAATTATACATTTTGGGTGAATATGATCATGAAATCTCTAGATTTAAAGAAGTATAAGAATACAGTATTTTTTAAATATCGGAAAGCAAATATACAAAAACCTGAAACAGAAACCCTCTAGTCCTCAAATTTCTGGTATGCCAGAAATTTTCAGAGCCAGTCCTGACCTCCTGCATTACACCTTTGATTTCAATCTCTATCTCAGTATTGCCTTTCCAACACTCATAGCATCAGGACCAACAACGTGTAAACAGTGTGTAAACTAAACATCATGTTCTCTAATGTCTTCAAACATGTCTCAAAAATAACTCAAAAATATTCTTTAACCAAAAATACCAACATTAATGGGCTGCACCAATACGCCAAACAAGATTCGGATGCACAGTGATCTCCCTGAAAAATGTCTGGCATCCATTATCCTGAAACAGAGATGTTTACCTAACATACACAGCAGGGGTTTAGGAATGCAGAAGTCATGCAAATACCTGAGAACAGAGAAGACTCTCGCCATCTTGCCGATTGCACGAATTTTGTTTCTGATTATTTCTTTCCGTGCGGCAGCTGTACCTACTTTCAATGGAATAAGAAAAGAGTCTCAAGCTCATGACTATTTAGAGGATCACCATTTTAAAGTGCATCAAACTCAACACAACTGTTTAAGTTCATTATTCTTCACAGGAGGTCAGTACCCAAACACTTAAGGGCATGAAGTTATTAAATTATGGCTTCAGAATGCCATCAAAACCACCATCACCTCTGTGTCCACAAAATGCACACAAAAAAGTGTAGGATGTTCACAGTGATTTCCCAAAGCTACTAAGCATCTAAATTACCATCATTACACTGCAGTAACTACTGTAACTCATTTGCCTGAATTTTACAGTTTAAATTCTTAGTACTGACATCTGTATATATCAAGATGTAGGCATGCAGCCCAATGTAGAAGCCAAAGAGATATTAAAGCCACAAAACATTAAGAGTTTCTAATTGTTATACAGCTGTCAGAGAGAAAACAGTTGTTTCCTTGTTTTTATGTCAAATACCCAAAGCAAAGCTCGACAAAAAGAAAAAAAAAAAAAGAGAGAAAATAAAATGGTAAAGAATTGCACTGGTATCTCCCTTACCACCTGTGTTCCACATCACCTTAGGCTTGCATCACTTGCAGAAATTACAAATACCAAAAGACCTGGAGTAAACACCGCATATTCCACAGGGCAGAGTGTCATTTGTGACAGACAAAAGTGAAGACAAAACTCTGAAAGGAGGCTTGGGAAGGAGAGTCACCTCGACATGAAAAAGAAACTCTTTTCTCCAACACTAAATGCTGCTGTTTTGTTTCAATGTATGAAAGTCATAGAATCACAGAATGTTCTGAGTTGGAAGGGACCCAGCAAGGGTCATCAAGTCAATTCTTAAGTGAATGGCCCATACAGGGATCAAACCCACAACCGTGGCATTATTAGCACCAGGCTCTAACCAACTGAGGTAATTTCAGGGTCACCCTTCCCCTTGGATCTTCCTTTCCCTTTGCTGACTTCTCAATTCCATTAAAATAGTAAAGGCAGATGAGGAGGTATCAAAAGCAAAATCCTTATTTCTCCTCAGCCATTGGGGAAGGAGAGTGTTAATGACACCAAGGTAAGAGTAACTCAATCCTACTGTGAATTCAACCACAGGGGACCAAAAGTGAACATTCAGACAGCTCTGTTAGGTATTCCAGATCTTCCATATGTCAGTGTTGTTCAGTCCCAGGACAAAGGTACTCAATAAAAAGTTGACAACTTTTTACCTTTTTATTAATTTATACATTTATATAAATTTATAAATTTATATTAATTTGCAAGAACTTAGAAGAGAGGATCACAGAAGTGGGCAGAGGAAAGCTGCATATCCACAAATTCACCTACTTGCATTCAAAAAAAAGGGAGCTGTGGAAGAAGCTTTTTTCCATCCCTGCTCACTAGTATGGAGCTTCCCCAGGAGAGGACACACACTCCAGCACAACAGTCACACCTCTCAGACCACAGCTGCAACAACACAAGGCCTTCTGTCCACAGGAATGGGTAGCCTTCCCACCCCAAACGCCAAACCAAATAAATTAAAAAGATAAAGCACATAAGGTCAAACAACAACAAAACCACACATGATGGAAAACGTGTAGTAGTGACAAAGAAAAAAAGGGAGCAAGAGACAGCCTTAGGAAGACCACAGTGGAAGAATCTCGGGGTATGACAAATATCTGCCAATCCATCGAAACAAAATGCAAAAACCAGGAACTACTGAATACAGTTTTTTATAGATGTTAAAACTTTGACAAACTGAAGACATCGAACTAAAAAAAAGGACAAAACAGGTGGTTCAGGAAAAAGTTTGAGTAAGATAGGCTGAAACATTCAACTTTTACTGAAAATTATTTCCTTGCAATTTTAACTTCTAAAGTTCTAGAAGTTTTTACTTCCTCTCTTTTAATACCATTGAGCAGCAGCTTGAGAATCTAGAATGAGAAGGGGATTTTTCCAGTGTTTTTGAAAAGGTCAGGGCTAAATGAGGAACCATTAATCTTTTCCTGTAAGTTCCTCAATTTTGCTCCTATCTACACCTATTTACAGGCCGAGCTGTAACAGGCAGGCTGGAAAGATTTCAGGCAGTGCTAGTGCCTGGATCTAACTCTGCAAGGTCCCTATGCCTTAAAAGGAGAAAAGTTGCTTTTGGGTAGTTTAGGTGTTTTGGTTTCATTTAGGCTTGTTTGTTTTTTTCACTATGATCTCTCACTGCCCCAGCCCTCCAGAATCAACACAGCCAAGGCAAAAGGCCAAATGCGTTACTCCAGGCTGCAGCACCGCACTCGTGTGGCCACTGAATCCTGGTTACTACAGAGAAGACAGTAAGAAGACATGGCTTGCAGAATGTCTTGATTACACCCTAGATTAGAGGAGATATGACAAAGAACCCTCCCATTTCCTATTCCCAATGCTGGCACAAGAAACAAATGCTGAAACGCTGATACTGTTATGCCCCAAAGAGTTCACATAAGCTCTGGAAACATGTCTATAATCTAATGCACTCCCAAGTATTAGAAATATTCTCTGCAACTGACAAATTTCCACAGAGAACAAACTGATTATTAGGTAAGTAATGGTCAGAAGAATTTCTCTGTACAAAACTATCTACCCTGGGATTTCTGAAAAACACGTGATAGACCATGAATTTAAGTTAGTAGGCTCCTTTTTACATTTTGAATCTTCAAAATACCACACGGAATCAAAAAGTAACTTTTCGACATCTCAGTTGAGGAAACTAAAAGTACTACACAAACCAGTTTTTGGAACATTGTATAAACACATTCCATGCACAACCTTAAAAAAACGGCTCATGAGGAAAGTATTAAAGAGCAAGACGGACAACTGAAAGCTCCCTACACATGCAGGACCAAAGATAAAATTTTAGAAATAGTAAAAGAATGAAATTCTACCAAAAAAAAGGAATGGAAAAAAGGAGGAAAAAAAATCATGCACAGAAAGACAGATGTCTTGGAATATGACTTCTGATAACAAAATACACAAGTCTTTAGAACCATCCCATTAAAAAGATTAATAATCATAAAATACTACATATGTCTCTCAACAGAAAGGTATTTTCTCATTAATACTTGTACTGTCAGGTTCTGTGAAGTCATATTGCAAAACATTCCTACTCTGTCTGGTCTGTACCTTTTTTATTGCCATATATGAGTCGCTCTTCAGATGGAGAGTCCAGAAAAAAAGGAAGTGAACGATGGAGAAAGAGGTGAGTGAGACAAAAACAAAAAAAGATATTTAACTTGGCAGTGGTAATAAAGAAGGAATGGAGAAGAAATGGGAAAAAAAATAAAATGGAAAACTGCAACACTTAAAAATGCATTCATCAAACAAGAAGTGGAATTGTTGAGTATATTTTAAAATTTGATGATAAACAAGTGGAAACTTGAAAGCCAACAGTTAGAAAAAACTCCATTCACATAGAAAGATAAAGCGTAGACAGTACCTAGGTGGCATTAGAGATGCATCAAGCAAAGAAATTGTTAAAGGAGACAGAAGAATAAAATAATTCAAATTAGGAAACTCAAACCACTGTACTACAGACAGGTCATATGCATCATCTGACGACCAACTATTCTTGCAAACATAAATCCTAACGCCTCAGAATACCACCTGACTCTGCTCTACTGCTTCCTCTAACTGACTTAGCAGGATTACTTGAATAAAAGACAGAAATCGACTGTTTGCAGGATAACATTTGAGACTTTTTTTAGGTTTTCACATTTCTGACAACAATCTAAATAACAGCAAAGTTCAAGAGGCTCAGAACCAAAGCATTCCAAAGTAAAACACACAGCTTCTTAGCACAACACCACCCTGATATCCAATTTGAACACAGGAGTTATCAAATGTTCCTCAAAGGCTGCTGAAACTTCCCTTTCTCCTATCCAACAACAAAAAAATCACCAAATCAGTTCTGTTGTTGGATAAAATGGAGCAAGTCTGAGAAACTTTTAGGTGTGACATTAAGCACTACTGTAAAAAAAACCAACAAAGCATGATACACTAGGTCTTCATATTAATTCTGCTTCTTAATCATCATGCTACAAACACCTCCTTAATCTACTGTATCTCGGTCTAAGAGACAGAAAGATGTTAGAATTCAGTACACGAATACACATTACATAATGTACACACACAAATTGTCCTTTAGCTTCTATGCTTTAAACTCAAACACCAACACAAACTTGCATCTCATACTTTAGTACTTTGCCATAAAAAAATATTATATCTGACTTTCACCTACATCAAATCTTTATTGAAGAGCAATGATTAAGAAATTTAGTGTCTTATAATAAATTTATTCTAAATATTAGAAAGGTAAGTTAGTATGTTTCAAACCTTAAGTGTCAAGAAATTCTGACAATTTTCCACAAGAAGTTTTTAATAGAAATCAGATATGAATATTTGCAAAGGTTGCTGTTACTGCTTGCCATTACTGCTTCTTGATCACAAACACAATCACAATTCCCTTCTCTGGCTCCCCAAAGCATCATTATCTAAAGAAAAATTTGAAGGCAATTTTCTTCCAACTCCAGGCAGTAATACACCAGTCTAAGTTAACTATTGTTCACAAGGTATTACCATTAAGAAGATTTATATATCTTAAAGTAATAATCCCTACCGTCAAATTGATCTTCTCCCTCTGTCATCAGTTCATCATCAGAGCAAATGCTCAAAACATTCACCAACATTTCTGTTACTGTACAGGAGAAAAAAAAATATAATTCATTCTGCATAGAATTTAAAATATTTCCATGCACACAAGATACAGCAAGTCACCAGCAGCTCTAGTGAATGAACTTCCCTCACCATAGCCATTGCTCAGGAGCGTGGTTTCAAAAATAGCGTTTTTCTTGATGTGCGCTGTCACAGAATTTATAAAGCTCAGATAAATAAGCAGCTAAAATGACACAAGCTAACAATCAAAGAACACAGCAGAGCTTCCTCTCCTGTCTTACAAGGAGTTCTTCTTGTAAAATAGTAGTTTTATGTTAGCATAAGTATTTGAACTAGTTTTTATGCAAACTTTAGTTAATTATGAAAAATGTTCAATGCTCAAATTCAGGCTTGAATTGAGAAAACTGTTCCATTCTTGGCACCTGCAGGCATGTAGCAAAAGCGCTCAAGTAGGAAAATATTAGAATATAAATGTGGTGCAAACTACATCTCTTTTCAAACTCCCCTTAAAAATATCAACATAGTGGATACAAGCTTTTTGAGACGAGTTTGTGTATTTTCTTTCTCCAGGACTCCTCCTAATTCTGCCACTCAATCTTTCCCACACATATCAGACTCTTTCTTAAAACATTCAAACATTTCCTCCACATAGAGTGTTCAGAAACCTATCCAGAAGTACAGCTTGGTTGTTAAAAACCCTGTAAATTGCTGCCTACATTTATTCATTACTGATTCATACTAATTCATTACTAATTCATACAATCCCTGTATTATGTACTATGGTGATATTTATTCTTGGGAAAGAGTTACTCCCTACTGTAATGAAAAGAACAAAGAAAGCCCAACCAAATTATGATGATTTTGATCTGTTCAATGCAGACCAGACATTATTGACACTGAATCCTTCATCATAAGTGGACACGTGTATTTGTCCAGAGGCAAGGCAAACTACAGGACATGACTCCAGCAGTCTGAAGCAAACAACAGGTCAACGAGACCCTCAAGTACCGCTAAATAAGTTGCTGGGTGTCATTACCAGCATCACAACAAAAGCAAAATACACAGGATATCCCTTTGCTGTTGAAAATATTATGTACTGCATTATCAGGCAAGAGAGGTATAAACAAAAATCTCCTTTCAAATGTCAGGTCCCTTCATTTAAATATTAAAAAAATTGTTGAGTGGGTTAACCACAGTAAAAAGTATCTAAATTATTTGCATTAAACTGCTTACTAAAGACAACATAAATCTAGAATTCTATGTTTACACAACTGTAAATATATAACTACAAGAATACTTTTCAAAGAAATTAAAAGAGCTCTCCAGATCTCTTTTTAAAAAAGAACAGTTCCTTTGTAGAAGGATTTTAAACAGACCCAAATAGCCTCTAACCTCATTGCTTTTCAAGTGAGGACTACTTGCGGCCCCAGTGTCCTAGATTCAGTTATCAACTCTAGAGGGAAAAAAAAAAAAAAAGAAAAAGGAGGATCTGTGCTAAATTATCTTTTTTACAAGAAAAAATTATAACTGAAAAAGTTATCCTTAATGAAGGTCAATCTACATAGGAAAGTTAAAATTTTATATGCAGATATGCACCCTCAATGGAAATCATGATTTATGTTAACACTTTTGGTATATTAGATGCAGTTCTAACTACCTTGACTGAAACAGGTGAAGAAAACAACACAATAGTAATAATGCAATTAATCTCTCTTTGGTAAATATATTTAAAAAAAAAAATCTTCCCGACATCAATCTGGGAGAAATAGGAAAGATATTAGTTTAACATGTAACATCTGCTTACCTTTTTCTCCAACAAATGGCAAAGACCATGTGAAAACGTCCATAAAATTTGGTAGCCAGTAAGGATGAGGAGAACAATTGAACTGACGAATATTCATCACATTGTTTTCATATTTTAATACAGCAGCTAAAATAAAATTCAGACATTTTGAAAAGAATGTTTAAAATTTGTGAGTACCACATATGTAAAGTCACAGTCTTGTTTTAGCCCTATTTATACCACAGACTAAATAATCGCAGATATACTCTATTCTCTTTCTTTCAAGTATTTAAAGGACAGATTTCTAATGGAGAGCTTTGGATTTTTACTGCACATGTTGCAGTTTAAGGCACTTTTACATGTCAGTATAGTTCTGTACTGTCCTATTACCGGTCTATAACGAACAAAGATTTTTAAAAGTCCTGAAAAGGTATAACTTCATCAACTTCAACAAAACCCTAACTCAGAACAGCAGTATATCCAGTATATGCAGATTCAGGTTTTATTCTTAGTATGTGTCTTCTTCCCACATTGTAAGTCTGGAGTAAAACCATAGACATCTAGAAGATGAGGGAGAAGGGGAAGCACGAAGAAATACAACAGAAAACCAGAAGCAAAAGCTAAATAAACATTGATTGCATTTTTCCATACTTGCACTTGCATTACACTGGGAATGATGTGCAAAAGGATTCTATGAACATGGTATCCATAGAGATAGTGAAAAAACCTAAATAGCCATTTGAAGCTATTTTTACTTCCCCTTTGCTTTGCAATCAGTGCAAGTAACAACAGTTCATATTTTCCTGCATATAGTTATTCACTCTGCAGAAGTGGTATGGGCTGGGGGGTGGTTCTTTGAAGGTGGGTAGAAGAAAATGCAATATACTTAAGAAAAAAAAAGTTTCAAAGGAACACTATTTTAACATTTGGAGATCATTCATTCATCACCTACTTGAAATGCCTTATTTAAATACCATACTTTAATTTCAGCAGGCTTCATTTTTAATTTCTGTTCTTGAATTTTGTTCTCATCTATCAATAATATTAGTTCACAGGTAAGCTCTTCTCTGCAATTCTGTAATTCTTCATACTATTACACATGCTTCTCCTGTTCAACTTTATCTTAGTAGAGGATGGACAAAAATGAATTCCTTGTTTTATACCTCCTTAATAATATTTCCAATGGTAATCAGTATTTTGATTCCTACTTGCTCTTTCTTGATTTCCCATACAGGACCATTATGAGAATTATCATCACAATTAAGACTCCCAGGTGCCACAATACACAATACAAAGTATCTTATGCACAGGCTTCTGATCAATGCTTCCTCCCTTCCTTGCTTAGTTCACCAGCTAAAGACAACTAGAGGAATGAAAACTCATAGCACTGGAAAACTCTGCCTGACTGGAAAACACCAGATGATACATTCAAAAGAACTAAATAGCAACAACTTTCACAAAGGAAATGTTGGCCCCAACTTGTGCTTCAAGATACTCTTACAAGAGATTGTCATTTATGGTACATGCTCTTCTTCATAATATAACTTTCATTACTACATTTTGTTGTCCTTTAATTTCTTACATGGTAAAAAGTTGTTGATGTAAGATTATCTAGTTAGACAACTTTATTATTAAAAACAATTATTAATAATAAGTTCTTACCTTTATTATTGTAGACATCCAGGTAATTAGGTGCTGAAAAAATTGTTATTAATGATGGGAACCCTGTAGTTTGACTTTTCCTGTACATTCTATAACTGCAAAACCAAACAGATTATTTTACATCTTACAGCAAATAAGCAATTAATTTTTATTTTACACCATGAATAACTCCTTGAAAGACACAAAGTACTTACCCTGCATCTTGTGCTTCATGTGCTCTAATGATTGACAACAAATTATTATTTTGCAAAAATTCACAAACTGCTGGATAGCTGTGAAATGAAAACAATCGTGAGTAAAAGAAATTCTCTTAAAATATGCAGCAAGAATCAGTATTAAAACACCCAATGAGATCACAGCATACTCTTACCTATAAAAGTATGAGCATCCTCTGACTGTATTGTGACTAAAATGCTCTTGTGAGTTTTCATTTCCAAAATCTTCTGATGGATCTGACCACAGTAAGTCACACATTGGTCCAAATGCTGGAGGCTCTTTGAATCTATCTAACTGTTTAACAAAAGGCAATAGCACAAAGACTCTTTGAATATTAAATCAGTAAGTTTTACACATTTGTTAAACTACATATCCATCAATACCAAGCATTTTTAGAATAAATCCCAACCATATCAAAGAGAAGTAGTTTCTGTATATTTTTTTCTCTCGTCCTCATGAAATAAGGCAGAGGCATGCCAAAAGAACCAAACCTGTTAAGAGCAATAAGATTTATTAGTTGTAAAAAGAAGGGAGATAAATTCCAGACTGATGGATATGTGTAATACAGGTCAAGTTACAGACAAGGAACAAAATGGTCCTTTTTCATGCACATGCCACATCTACCAATCTGGAGACACTACCAGGAATTAGCAAAGAGAAACAGTACAGAAAACAGGAACTATGAAAGAAAAGCATGAATAATTAGCACCGACTAGAAGAGACTAAATATATATTACCAAAAGAAATCCAAAAAAAAAACACCAAAAGAAAAACAAACCACCCTGGAACACCCGTCTCCATAATGGACTGTTTAACAATGCAATGAAGATGTGACTAAGCTCAGCTGTCTTAAGATTTCTTTCATACAAGCTTTATTTTTCAGCTGTAGCCCTAATGTAACGGGCCATAAACATTTTGGGAGATGTCTGTGTTTTCTCTTGCTGCTTCTTTACTGATTTCCACTTGAAACACCTGTTTTAGCAGCCTGCAACTTTTCTAGTAACCACAGTCAAAAGGGGCAGAAGTAAGGAGGACAGTGCATTTGTTAATGTAAAAGGAAAATACCCTGCTTAAGTAAGTAACAGGCAATCTCTGATGTCCCAGAAATGAAATTAGATATCCCAGGTTCAATGTAAAGTTGATTTGATCTTTATGTAGCTGGAGTTTGTTCACAAGATGATTTTATCCAAGAAATGTAGGAACGGTTCTTTGATGGACAGTGCATTTATCTCACTTTACTTCCCATACCAAAGAAGATGATTTTGATGGTACTAGAGAACACTTAACTCTTCATGACAGGTTCGAAGGAAGGTTTGGTGAGCACCTGGTGAATTTGAGTCTAACGGTCCATAGGAATCCATTCAAATATGGAACCAGCAGTAGTGCCAAGCTCTCTCATGCCCTGGAAAATCAGAGCTCCCGAGGCTGTCACCTGTAACATAAGTGGAGAGGTCCAGATCTTTACAAATTCCTGCCAGATAATGGTAAGGCAGGTATTAACTGAAGTTGTTGTCGGAATTTATTCAATATTAAAAATCCTGTGGTTTAACATTTCCCACACTGGATGATAAACCCGGTATGGAGTATTTCTTCCAGATTGAAGAAGTCAGTCCATCAACTTCTGCAAGTACCTGAATTTCTGTAGATTAAACCATCAAGTTTCTAAACCTCCAGCAATAAATTTGGGTCCAGAACCTAAGAAAAGCATTCATACAAGGAAGTTTCAACTGTTTGCTGATTGATGTTTCCTGCAATACAGAAGGCTGAAAGTCTAGAAAACATTTTTAAGATTTTTTCTTTAGTTAGTCTTCAAGGATTTTCCTTATGACTTTGGCCAAATGTATAGAGACATTATAAATAAAAAGCCTTGGCTGCAATTAATGTGCCTCTCTCTCAAACTACTTTCTCATAGCATTGAAACAATAATGCAGCTATTTCTTGAAGTAAGGTCAGTGTGTAAAAAATAAATATACTTATATACACACCAAATCAATGTCTCCTTCACTAGACAGTTTACCATGGTTCTCAAGACATCTCAAAATTTAAGGAAATGTCACTGCAGGCTACTCAACCCAGACTGCACATATCAAATGACAATAATCAATTTAAGGGGGTTTTTGTATTGGCACAGCAAGAAAGTTAACAAAGGACATGAGTCAATTCAAAACACTTGTTACTGATTAATATTTCTGACTGTTCTTCGACTATGGTAAAACAATCCCAGTACAAATAAGCTTAATGTATTTCTAAATATGATTAAGGTAACAAAGACAATTTAATTCAAGAATAAGAATCAATACATCTGGTATTTAAACAGAAATAGGTAGTATATTATTTAATATACTGTGAGATATTTAAATTAATTTATAGCTATTATGCAGTCAGGGCTACTAAATTGAGGTACATTTTACTTCCACATATATGTTCATATTGAGGAGTACCAAAACCTTAGAGGTGGATTAAGGTACAGCAAATTGAAACAATTTTACTTTTGAGGCAAAAGACTTTCACAGAAGTTTCACATACAGACACCAGTTTTAATTAATTTGTCCTAATTTTCCTGAGAACTATCACATCGTAAAGCCTAAAGAACAATGTGAAGGCCAGCGAAGCGTGGCTGTCATCTGATGTATTCCTAAACAAAAGGAGATTTCAGCAGCCCACAGAAAGGAAGCAAGGTATTATAAACACAGATTCCCAGTAGTGCTGCCATATATTTCAAGGCACTTTGCTGACCAAGTCTTAGTATCACCACGTGCTAAACAAAAGAATGACTGTCTGTTGTAAATGAGGAAGAAAATTCTTTGTCTCTCTTCTTTAGAGTCACCATAATCTTATCTGGACACCTCCCTCCTTGTAAAATACTAAGCTTGAAAATCAAAATCCTGGAATTTTGTTTCTTGGCAGTGTAAATGAAATCAATGGAACAGCATCTGTAAGGTGATGGACAAGTGTCTAAAAGAGACACTCTTTACCAAAACAATCAGAATATTTGTGTAAGTGACATTCAGAGAATAAAAATCAGATTACTGCAAGTTTCACCAACTTCCATTTTCCCTGAAATAAGAAACACCTGCAGCAACCTTTCTGGTTAGGATTCACTGTCCTGGTTAGTATGATAGTTGTCCTCTTTGGGAAGTAAGTATACGATAGCAAAAATAATAATTTAATTTCTATGGTTTTATCACCATCCTGAAAGTCAATAATACTGACAAAAGATTTCATCCAGAAGAAACTGCACCTGAACAGAATTTGTCTTTTTTTCTTAGGTGATTCCTATATTGTTTATAGAGCTAGGATTTCTCTTCTTATGCCAGGTGAGTATGCCTACTCATGCTTGCAGCGAAGACCTCTCCTTAATACGAACTTCTGCTAATAAAAGAGAAGGCTTGTCTTGACTGTTTAAAGAAGTAATTTCACACACCACACTTGTACCCCAAGTATTTGATATTTTCCTAGATATAAAAGGAACATTTCACATCACCTATTTAAGTACATTTAGAATATCAGTGCATGCCAAGCTCTAATGCAGCTATTGAACCTGCTGCTAACCCATGCATAGTGCCTTTTCCAAGTTACCAGATGATTCTTTAAAAAACAAAAAAGGTCCAAGGAACAGTTCTAATAACACTGTCTTACATTTATAAACATGTTTTTTATCAGAACAAAATAAAATGCAGATTTTCATGTATATAGATAAACATACAAGTTTGTGTTTCACCCTAATGTAACCTCGAACATTGTAGAAGCACATATGAAGGTACAGGCCAGATGACTTGACACTTTGAAACAAGACTTGCTGCAAGACTGAGACTAACAGAAAAATGAATGACAATCCTGCCATGACAGTGGCTTTCCAAAATGTTTTTCCAGAATATGTTTCCTTTACACTGCTTTTCAAAAAAGCCTTGACCACGCTGCCTTCCATCTGTAATGTGAGAAGTGTTAAGGCGTTGTCAGAACGGCACCATTTGGTCGCTTTGCTCTCTTACTTCTGTTTCTCTGCACAATGCATGTGGATTTCTGTACACGTCAGTATTTGATCCAACAATGCAATGTGCCTCTGTACACTTTCACATTTACACCACTGATCTTGTAAATATGCTTCCCTCTCTGTTTCTACCATTTTATTCTCCTCTCACATCACTCTGCTTGGCAGTGTAGTATCCCTAAGTGAAATAACTGACATCCCAGCCTTTGAAATGGTCCAATCAGTACAAAAAAACCCAAGTGAACCAAATACGGCAAATTCAGAAATGAGATTCTACTGGATAGCCTATAACTCTGAGGAGAGGAAGAGGTAAAAAAGAAAAATGGAGCACAAGTAAAGGAGAAAATGCTGGGAAAATGAGAAATACAATACATGAAGATAAAAGGACAAAATAGGCTGTCAATATTTATATATTATAGAAACAAATTAGGAACATACTTTTACCTTCTCTCTGACATTTACATGGCTTTTTGTAATAGGCCTCCATGTACCTTCTTCCACATGAGGATAAACAACTTTTTTTCTTCCATCCTTACCTATAGTCCCAAAGCTTTCTTATAACCACCTATTTATGTTTTAAGCTGAAATCAACTACATTTCAGCTGTTATTAATCATAAAAGGAATGGTTTTGATTTCCAAATGTAGCAGTCAAGATGTCAGCTAAATTAATTAAAATAAACCAAAAAGGAATATGCAAAAAGGAAAGCAACTGAGTTTGCAAATTCCCATCTGATAAAATCTCCACCTGACATCAGGAATCCATCCACGTTATTAGAAACAGGTATCTCATGTCATCAGTCCTCTTCTCTTTAAACGGCACATCACTGTTTAGTGTTTCCAGTGTATCGTTTTAAAAACTTGCTTTTATGTGTCTTACTGATACACTCAGAACATTTACCACAGTGAGAAGTACTCTACAACTGTTACTCAAATGCCTACCAAATTTGCCATTTCAAACAGAAACATGAATTTCTATTAAATACTGTCATGTCCCATTCTGTCAAATCTAAAATCCATATGATTGAGACAATAAAAAAATTTTTCAATGAAATTTGAGAATAAGTGAAATATGACATTTGGTTTAGCAAACAATTTTAAGACTACAATTAATTTCTATAAGTTTTCTCCTGAAAGCCATGAGAACACTAGCACTTTTCTAGAAAGTATTATTTTGATTGGATATGAAGCTCTTTATACATACTACCTGACTCAGGCGTTTTCGAGGGAGGTTTTTTTGTGTGTTTTGTAACAGTCCCAGCTCTCCCAGTGAGGTACACTAATGGAAAACGCACTAATAATCCATGTGTTTTTAATTATGATACTGCCTAGACTACATTTCAGTTCCTGATTTACACTTCCACAAGAGACAAGAACAGAAAACAATATACTGACAACTTCAAAAAGATGACTTTGTATAGCATCATATAAATATCTCTATTTCCACTTATTTCCAAATACACAAAATACTCACTCTCCTAATGTCATCTAGTGTATTAATTTCTGGTGAAAGTCCACCATGAACACAAAGAAACTGTTGATTTAAGAGAGCAGCAAGAGGGAGACAATCAAAAGCTTCCATACAAGCATCATAGACTCTTTCGGAGTACTTAATTTTACCTGCAAGAAAGAAAATAGAAATCATGAAAAAATCCATAATAGATGGATGAAGTCAACTAGTGGATCATAATTGTAAGAGCACATATCAAAGTGAATGCTTAAAAAAAACTAAAGCAATGAGTATTTTTGGGTTTAAATGAACATTTCCAAACACCACAAAAGCAAGCACATTTCTAAGACATATTCTCTTCCAGAACAATATTTTTTCATTTCTTCTTCTATCATCTCAAGAGTGGAGAAACTATTTTTGTTTAAAAAAAGAAATCACCCAATTATTTTTTAATTATTTTTATACAATTACGCAGGCTACATCAGTGTAAAATACTACTGAGAGGTTTGCAAATTCTCATTTAGAATGAGAAGCTAAGAACTACTCATAGATTACATCATTTTTACCTACACCAAAGAGGGTTTTACCAGGCCAAATGATCCATTTATCACTGGATCAATCTTTACACAAGCCTTCAAATGGAGAGGCAGCTGACATCACCAAAAGAGTTATCTTACTAGTATAGTTGAAAATCAATTCCCCAAATGGAAAAATTACTCGGCAGCAGGGTTTTTCTGCTCGCTTCACAATGCTGCTCAGCAAGTTACTCTGCACTCCTGATTATAGCCAAGAAAGCAAAATAACCTTCTTCTCTTCAGGATTTAAAATCGCGATTGATACATCAAAATTTACTCCATAATGTGTATTTGCAGGCAGCTGTCTTCTCGCATTCCAATGCCACACTAAACTGCAAGCAATTCTGTAATAGTCACTGGGGCCTTCAAATGTTTGTAAGACCTTAATTAAACTAAGAAACAAACATCTCTTAAGAGCAATGACTGTAGATCAGTAGGTTGGAAGTAAGCTAATTTTACATTCTTAGACTACTTACATTCTTGCTTAAAGGTAAAATACTCTGTTAGGTGTCTGCATTCATGGTTGCCTCTCAAAAGAAATAATGTGCTTGGGTAGAGAATTTTCAGGACCCATAAGTACAGCACACACTGTTAAAAAAAAAAAAAAGGGATCCAGTAAAATACACTAGTTTGTAAGAAACTGAAAAATGATTACTGAGAAACACTGAGTAAGGACGCTAACAGCTTCAAAAGCAGGTACAAAAGCTTAATGTGCCATTTTAAAATACAGCACTACTTCCCCAAGTCCAGTTCTGGACATGAGTTATGCAGATTGCTAATTACTTTTCTTATTAATAGCCACACAGAATGCTGAAAAAATATGGACAATCAATAATAAAGTCAGCAGAATTAAACTGCAAAACACTTTCATCCGGACAAATACTGTATGTGTTTGTGCCTACAATCCAATTTTATAATATGACTCTAAACACTGGCATAAGAAGGAAAGCAGACATTTATTAATAGAGACTGAAGAAAAAAAAAAAAACCTGACAAAATAATTTACATTAAGGTCAGCTATACCTTTGGAGATCATTCTCAAACTAAGAATGGACATACACTGGGAAAACAGGTTGCTTTCTCAGTGTACAAGCAGCAAACTCAAAGAATTACAGTAAGTTTCCATATATCATTATTACTGCAACACCAGCAGTGACCACAGTTGAAGACAGAGCAACAGAACATGAACAATTATTTCAGTTTACAGTATTGTTACCACCCAGCAGTCCCGAATGCGCAAAATGTAGTTCCTAAATTTCAAATCTAATTCTTGTATTTTAAACTGAGCACAGAAATCTCAAAACCCCAGAAGTTTTGGACTCCATCGAAGACACCTGCAAGTCATTATTAGTGTTGTTCTTAATAAATACGTGTACCCTGAAGCTATCATTCTTCAGAGTTCTTCTGCACAGAATAGCACAGTATATGAAGGAAGAAAGAAAAGAAATCAATGCTTTAAAAAAACACCACAAACAAAATCTATTGAGAAATATATCAAAGACTTTTATTGTGAAGTTTGGCTAAACTAACTACTGAATTTTTATCTTCTTGGTAAAAATATGCAAAACATTAATTTTGCTAATGATAATGCTTGCTTTCCAATGTTTCTGTAACTCTAAAATATCCTTGCAAAGTCCCCAGACTCTTTAAAAGTGTTTCTCATCAGAAAGAATAATCAAAACAACTGCCTATCATCAAATGAATACATTAATCACTTTGGCTAATTCTACAGTTGTGAACTGTTTTAGTTAAGTCAGGTTGCATGAAAAATCCACGGAAGCTGCCAAACTTGAAAACATTTAACAGAAAAGTGACAAAACAGTGCCTTCCCTTCAGTGAACGGATACTAAATTTGATTAAATTGCTGAGATTTACATGTTCTCAAGTATGTTACTTATAAAGTACAAAACCAAATAATTTGTTTTACTTTTCCTGTACTGGCCTATTTATTTTTGTTATCAAATACAGACAGAATAATGTTAGCATTCTTTATGGCCTGTTACTTTCAGCATAGAAAAGAAGGATTTGCACACACTTCTGTGAAGGAGTCCATCTTGATCCCTGCAGTTTGTTATATACAACTCTGGTAGTATGTAATTATCTTTCTTATTTGAAGTGACAACATTTTTTAATTGGAAATGGATTACTACTAAAATATCAATGCAATTAAATGTTTCAGGACAGATTAAGAATTTATTACTGAAAAATCAAATTTCACTGTTCTTACATTCTTTTTAAATGTCACCCTTCTGTGAAGTTTCACCTTCCTGTGAAATTCTGTCAAGTATTTTACCAAAAGTAAATTACCTTTCCAATCACTAAGAAAGATTTTACAGTAACCATATATGAAAAGTCAGAGGTCAACTTAAAATTCCTAAATGTTAATTAAGGCAAAAGCTTAAGTAGAAAAAAAATTTTAAGGTTAAAACGGGGAACAATTGTCTGATTTTCATGTACTACCTTTTAATTTCTCAACAAGACCACAAAGCATAGTCTCGCCTTGATGCATCTGCAGCAGTTCAATTTCATTCAGACAGTCTGCATGTACTTCACAGGATCATACAAAGATTTAGGCTGGAAAAGACCTTTGAGATCATCAAGTCCAACACTCACTCAGAATAGAAGAGAGCAAATTATCTCAACAAAGGACAAGATTTTTAAGAACCCTAGAGTGGTTTTCAAGAATCTCTTTAGCATATCTTTACATATTCTGCATGTGTATTTAACATGCCAAACACGGTGTTACTCTTGCGGATCGTCCTGTGCTGGTCTAAGAGTTGGACTCAATGATCCTTGTGGGTCCCTTCCAACTCAGCATATTCTGTGATTGTATTAAAAACTACATTAAAATCATATGAGAGGGAAAAATACCCGAGCCTGTTCTTATTAATATATTCAAGAACAATTACTGTTCAGAAGTTTTTTAGGTATAATGGTTGAAAAGCTTTAATAACATGCTTTGATATATCAACACATAGAGCTGCTATGTAAATGTCCTTTTCAAGGACAATTACATTACTTGTAATCATCAAGAACAGGCCAAGAAGATCGAATTAATAAACAGGGAATGTCTACTGAAATTTTTCCTTGAAGATGAGGCAACCACTCTTGCTGCATCTCCTGTCTGTCTACCATCTTTAACAACCCCAAAAGGTCCTGTGCCTGCTCTTCAAAGCTTATACCCCCATATGTTATTAGAATGGCAAAATTTTGATACAAAAATGAAAGACCATACACCGTGGCTTGCAAGGTACTATTTCCAGTGGTGTGCCACTCCATTAGATTTGGTATCTATGATGAGATGCCAAGCTGAGGCACTTCCCAGGCTGGCTCCAGAAGAATGAACTTAAAAATCATGGCTCTGAAACTAACTGATGCGAATAAGTGAATAACTCTGAAATGTAGTGCACTTAATAAACATGCTGAAAATTATAAAATTATTTGAACTCCAAATAACTGAAAAATTAATGGCAGAAACACGGGGCATCCTTAGGGAATATCTGTATTTGCTCTGAGAATTTTAGTAAAGAAAAGTATTAATTATCATTTAAAAAATTTGATTACATAAATAAAATTAATTTCTTTTATAAAAATAAACATATAATAATATTAAACAGATAACAATATTGCAAATAAGAATTTAAAAGACCTTGCAGTCATGACTCACCTGTTCTCCAAAAACATACAAACACACCTTCCTGCATATTACCACAGAAGCAGCATTACATATAATAATGTTATAGAATTCAACTTTTAAAAAACTAACTAAAGAAATAGGAGGAAAAATTAGTAAGACTGGTGATTTCAACATGATAGTTCAAACAGCTGGTCAATATCCTCCTGTAAACAGGCCTTTGTCACAGGAGAAAGCACAGCAAAGAATACATTCACATGTTAAAGCAGACCTAAAATTTCATTTGAAAACCTCAGTGAAAGTGTGCTTACAGAAAAATTTAGGACAAAACAGATTAATATATTCAGTTACCTCTATACTAAAATAACCTCTGTCTACATAGTCACCGAGGAAGAGGTATCTTGTGTTAGCAGGTGATCCTCCCACTTCAAACAGCTTCATTAGATCAAAGAACTGGCCATGAATATCACCACACACTGCAAGCAAAAATTTTGTTCAAATTAATTTAAAAAAAATCTAACAAGTTATAGTCAAGTAAACAGCCACACAGTACTTCTAATTAAGAGGAAAGGCAGGTATAAACTAGGAACAATAGGAATTTTTGAAGGTTCTCTGTTTGTTTTTCATTAAGATGCTGCTTCACCACCTGTGGCAATGCTGATGATAGCCCTATTTGAGTCTAGCAGATTGTGGACTATTTTTCCAACACAGTTTAATGCACTGAGCATTATGGTCTTGAAAGCTGTCAGCAGCTCTTCACTGTCCTCCCCAGCCCCCTAGGTATCTTTGCAAATTACCTTGGTATGTGTATTTGAAAATGCCTGCTGCTTTGCAATGATTTGCTTGAGTCCATGTGAGCTTGAAAAAAAGTGGAGAGTATGCTTTTGTTTCTGAGTCAGACTAACATACCTTTTAATATCACCATATCTTCTCTTTGCTCAGTTACTTTTCTCCTTCAAGTAACCATGTTCACTATTTCAACAGTGGATTTTTCTTGTGTTTTTAGAATATGAGACAGGACAAGACCAGTGGTCAGCAACCTGAGGCAGAAGTGCCAAAGATAGCAGATGGGAGGTCTTGAGCACACAGCAAAGCCAGGTCATCCCACAATTAAAAAAAAAGGTAATTAAAAACTGCATGGAAGAGACAACTGCTCCGATCTCTTCCCCACAGGAATTCCCAGTCAGTGGAAGTCAGGAGCTCCCTTTTCACTTTTGCTCGAAGTACGGTTGATAACCATTAACAGGAGCTCGAGAGACTATGCCTTTCATTGATGCAAAATGTCACCGATCAACTGACAAATAGCATCTTCTGACTTCATAGAGTTTACCTGTAAATTCTTGGGGGGGAAAAAAGGTTGTTCTAATTTTGAAAAGAAATACTGAGTATGGCACACCACACTTCAAAGGTTATTATTCCCTTAGAGCAGGCCATTTGTCATCACAACCTACAAAATATTAGGCTGAATAGAATATGTCCACTTTTACGTTCTTTTTTTTAAAATTTCTACTCAAACACTGAAAGAACTTTCCTTTTTTTTTTCAATTGCCAATGCCCCAACTACCTGAACAAACAGAAATAGAAAAATTCTAAATGAATTGTAGTTTTGAGCTTTATCTGGAACTGCAAAAGACTGAGCTCAGAGACAGCCACTTAGTGGTTTCCACCATTTCAATCACTCATTGTTTAGAAAACATCAACAAGAATAATGATGTACTGTTTTAATGTCTTCTTTTACGCGGTACTAACAAATAACATGCTGATGTTCTAAAAGAAGCTTTCAGACACTAATTTTATGTGTCCATTCAGAAGAAACCACACTCAGATTAAAGAAAATCTGAGTCGAACATAAAAATCAAGTCTACTTCCATTATCATAAATAACAGATATGCAACATAAACTACTTTCTATGAGTCCAGACTTTTTATAAATAAAAATACTAAAGGACACCAATTACACCTTTCATCAGGTCAAAGAGAAATAGAACTAGTCAAACTACGAAAGTACTCCAAAAAAACCTAAGAGTCAGTTTTGTATTCCAGTGGATCTGGTCCTAGTGCTAAAACAATCTAGTGTTAAACAATCCTAGTGTTAAAACAATCTTTAAACACTTTCCAGTACTACTGCTCTCACAAAAACATGGTCTGACATGCAATCACCAGTCTTGCTTACAGATGAACTATAAAGGTGCATTTTTCACTAAGAATCTCAGTTCACCGTATTTGCTTCAAACCACAGCAATTAGCTTCTCTTCACATATTTAGATTTCAAGTTTTCCTGAGTTCAGGTAGATGCCTTTATTCCTACATACAATATTGCAGGAGTTAGAAATCTATAATTCAACATCATTTAACTACTTCATTTTTTAACCAATTTTAATACCAATCATACTGGCTTTTTCAATAGGTTTAATGCCTTCATTTTGCACAACAATGTTCAGACTGTCAAGCAAATGTAGTTGTGAGGGATAATTCAACAAGACTAACACGGAAATTTCATTTTAGTGACTTTAAGACAAATTCTACTACTGAAAAAGTCTGTTTTTTTTCAAAGTTAATTATGTGTGAAATTATCTAGAAATATTACCTGTAATTGGAGCTTCAACTTCTATCATAGTTTTTTCCCTCCGTAATATTGCAGCACCCTCATTGATGATTCTAAGTGCAATTTCTTCATCCACTCGACCTTCTTTTATCAAGTGGTTCTTCAAAATGTCAACCCTTGGTCTTCCATCTGTGTCAAACACTTCTTCAGATGTTAAGCGATGCGTTGGTGGAAAAGGGACAGCTAAAATTTGAAAAGAAGAAACAGCAGTCACGACAATGCTATTTTAAAAACGTCCATCTAGGATTGGATCTATCATGGAATAGTTGCTATCCAAAGTAGCAAACTTTTTTTTTTAATCACCCAAATTTATAACATCAGTAAAATCTGGATAGAATAGTGCTATCTGTGTATGTATTTAAAAAAATAAACATCTATAATATGCAAGGTTGTAGAAACTATGATGCAGTTAGAAGGCACAATAATACGTACAAAATTTGGAAGAGTCAAAACTGGCTTTGCAGAGGGAAATAATCTCTCTCCAATATACTGCCATTCTCTGAAGGACTCATCAAGTATTGGTGATGCAAGATATTCATTTAATATCCACTCAGACTTGCAAAAGCATTTAAAAATTATCCTATCATCAAAGCCTCAGGGGAGAAAAACAGCAAGAAACCTCAACCAAACAAAAAAACCCACACCAAACCAAAACCAAAGCCAGCAAGAAAAGTATACAATACCGTTTGAAAGACAAGAAATAAAAGGAGACAATAAGTGGTGGTTGGGGACCAAAATAGGCTCAGCAACTGTCCAGACAGAACATGTGATGGCCATGAATTCAAACAATGGCAGTTCAGTTACTGTGCAAATGAAATATGGATGTTGGACATTGAAAAAGAGGATACTTCAAAACTGCCACTAAGCATTGTGTCAGAATATGATCTCACTTATGCAGGATTTTAGAGGAAATAAAAGTAATCTGACCCTGTTCCCTCCTCAAGCCAACCACTGCTGAAAGAACAAACTAAATGAGGAGCAAACCCATTCTGTTTCTCTCCATTTAAATGTTAAAACAGGAAAATGGGAGAAGCACATCTATTCAAAGATAAGAACCAGTAGTATGAATATACTTGTAGATTCTTGCATTCTTATTTATTTTCTTACTCTCCAAAGTTAAACTTTACATTCAAAAAATCAATGCTTAAATACTAAAACATTTGCTGACTTCACTTAAATTGATTTCTAGAGTACTAGTTACTAGTGACACATTGCTAGTCTTCTCTTTTATGGAATTATAAAAATCTATCAATAAAACCACTGATGCATAATTCACATACATATATTCACTGAAATTAAATTAGACTAGAAAATAAAATGGAGAATTGTCTACTATTCTTCCTATAAAAGTTTCTAAATAGGAAGAGGCTGAAAAATGTGCCTTTGCTTTCCACAGTGTAGAGCTACTTTGGCACTTCATTTTCAGGCAGAAAGTGTTTTATTAACAAAAGAGAGATGCATGTGTTTCCTCCAGTGTCCTCTAGTAGTGATCGAAGTTTCACTTGGAAATGTCAAAATTCTGTGTAGTCCAAATGTTAATAAACTTAACTGAGTTAGGAAATCAGAAGACAATTACTTCTGTTCCATGTAAAAATGTTTAAATATCTAAATCTGGCTCTAAAAAGAGAAATTAACTGTTCTGACAAAATAAATTTAATTTTAGAAGCACTTCATTGTGATCGGGCAAGCACCAACTCCACTATGCACTGTTTTTCTGAACTTGACTTTACAACCATCATACTATCTCAATGTTACTTTTGCATTATTTCAAAGTTTATATTAATCTGTACATAAATAAGCTTTAGGCCCTTTATTCCCCCACTTTTTTTAACACTTTATTGTGAGCCCACAGTTGCCTTCAGCAACGCAAAGTTGAGCTCATCCTTTTATGAGAGACCAGACAATTCACAAAGTAGATTTCTCCTGCTTCAATTGCTGCAAAAGCATTAGAGGTCACACACATCTCAGAACCTAAGTCAATCACCTCCAAGCTCTGTAAAAACTGTGCTTCATTAGTGCCAGTATTTCCTAGACAAAATCTACTTAAGTGAAAGATGACTTTTTTCCTTTTTTGGAGGTTTTTTGGGTAGAAGCAAGGTGTGGTAGAAAATGGTCTGTTAAGGTGACCACCTGTTCTGCATTACTGATTTAGGACTACCAATGGCTGCAGATTCAAAAAGATGGCGTTGACCTATTCCTTATGACAGTTCAGACTTTTCAAGAGTTATAAGTCCATGGTAAGCGAAATTTGCTTCTCTTAATGAAGTTCTTATGTCTACTTAATGTATTTCAGATCAGATTAGTACAAAAAATAATTCTATTTTAACAAACTACAGCTTTGAGTTTGTCTATCAAGTTACGTTTTAATCCAGCGACAAGATGTCTCACATTATTTGAACTAATACACTTACAAAGATTTAAACTTGGTTATCCCTAATGCACAAACCCACAAATGTATTACGAGAAGTAATTAGGCACCTTTAAACTTGTATTTGCCTCAAGAAAAAATGAAGTCTTAAAAACTAGTTCCTCAGAGTTTAACAAAATCCTTTTCACACAATACATGTATTTTCCCATTGCTTGAGAATGACTTTTTGAGAATAATCTTCAGAAGGCAGAATAAAACATGGTTAGAGATTTTATCTCTACCACCCAGTGAATAAAAAGTAACACTTATTACAAAAACTATTTCTTTCCACTTTATACTTCATGTTTTGTCTCAGCAGTTATTAACACTGTATCAGAATGCATACCTTTGAAAAATATTACTAACAACATCTTTTAATAGGTTAAGGATGATAATTTTTGAAGCATGTAGACAATTTTGGCAAACTAATGGGTTTAATTAAACCTTTGATGAAGTAGTCATAGAATGTTATAGCCTAAGGAAAAAGAATTGCAGCATGATGTGTTCCAAGACAGAAACATAATCCATGTTTCAAAGTCTTTGTGCATAACCTGCGCTCTGGGGACTGCAACAGAATGGTAATTAAGAGGAATTACCCTAAGGAAATAACATGGTGTTGGGCATTAAGGGATTCCCTTCCACCATTCCCAGAAAAGCCAAACAATAGAAAAGCATTTAGAGATGAATCTCTAAAGTAATACACACTGCAGTACAAAATAACAGACACATCCTACTAGTAAAAGTATAGATGTTAATGACAAACACAACACATCGTGATTTACAACAGTGTCCAAGATTTTTCTGAAACAAACAATTGCCTACTAGTGAAAATTAATCAATTTCACTTTAGAAATACATAGGTATGGATGATACAATTTTAACAATATTGATCCAAAAATTTAAACAGTAATTCTGGGGGAAAAAAACAGTGAGTAGTTTTGGGAATTTGTTAATAAAATATTTTGATGTATTTACTATTTGTATAACCATTAACAAAGAGGGGAGAAAAATCACCATTCCTTTATACTGAAGTATTACTAAGAGATATCAAAAGCAAAACCTCTGAACTTCTTCTACACTGGCTTTCTACAAGCCTTTGGGTACATTTATACCTTACAACAAAGCATGCAGTTGAGATCCAAAGGTTAGCACCAATTTGAATGGATACATTCGCACTACATAGTAAAGAGGTTCAAAGTACAAAAACTACATTAGCATGGCACTTTATCCAAGACAATAATCCCTGCTGAGAGGTGCAATATGGCAACTAGCACAAACACGCTACTTCCAGACCCAAAGCACATCTCACATTGCCTAGTAACTGAGTACAACAGTAGCTGCTAATAAAATCTTACATGTAGATACTGTATATTTAAACCATGCTGATACATATGCCAATTGTAATTACCTCAGTTAAATCTGGCTTGTATCACACACATGCTGTCGGAACAGGCTCATGAAACAAGATGAGATCAAAGCCTCTGGACTAATGTAAGAAAAAGCATCAGGGATCAACTGCACAAGGTACTGTACTCCCACAAGCAAAGCTATTCCTGTTCTTAAGACTATTAAACCTGAATAATTCTTATTCTCTGACAGAGAAAGAAAATTAGCCATTTTTCCTCAATAATCAGAAGCCTGTGACATGTTTCATGAACTTAGTTTTGGCTGTTATACCAAGCTCCATGTCCCAGATTGCATTTTCTGTTTTAAGAATGTTTTTGATTTCATAGATAAAGTCTCAGCTCCCATTATTAGGGTTACTAAACACAGACACTCTCTTTGTAAAGAATTTGTTGCTTTGGTGATAGGTATACATGAAACAGCATATATAATATTTGTCTCCACCAAGTGATATCATATATCAATATAGCCATGGTGTTCTGTGAAAAGAAAGGCCAGCAGGTTTATTATCATGCTAGCAGGCTTGTCCGTGTTTTTTCTGTGATTTAGTCACGTTTTGTGGGCCTTTGGTTTTATAAATGCATTGCTGTCTATGCATTGTCACTCAGAAGAATCACAAAGCCTAACACCTACTACATCTTTCAGTCTGTCCCTGACGTTTTCACACCTCTGCCAACATCTATAAAGAAGGAAAAGATGTAGCACCCATGACTGCTATGAGGACAGAATATACCTAATTATCCTTTTGCATTTGGCAGAACAGATTTGGAAAAAAAAAAAAAGCATAAAGACATCACAGATGGCCTGTGGACCAGCAACCTTGAAAATACTTTAGATAAGCACAAATACACAGTAGTGTCTACTGGAATCAGAAAGCTCCAATCAATAGCTGACAAAACCCACGTTATCCCATTCATTCCAAACAAGAAAGCACAGATTCAACTAAGTCAGTTTCTTTACAACAGCTCTCCAGAAGTTTCTTTGAATGGAAGGTTCTTGCTATATCAGCAATCTAGAAGCACGAAAAATGACCCTGTAAACCTTGAAACCCTACAACAGCACTGCAGGCACTATTTATTTAATCCTCACTTATCATGTACTTGCAGTATTATAAATTTCACAGAATTTTAAATCTCAAATGAAACTATATACCTAGTATGCCAAGGTGCATTCATTAATCTTTTATACTCTCTTAACTTGGTTGACATTTTTTGAAGTTCCTCTCAGGAAAAATATAATTATTTGTTTGAAAAGTATCTGAAAGATACTCCTTGCATTAAAATGGCCACAGATTACTATGCCGAAAGATTACTTAGTGCTTAAATGTGATTCTGACAATGACGGATGCATAGTTTTTTCTATTGTCCCTTTATTCTCTTTTCCAAACAGGGTGGTTTAAGGATTTTCCCCAGTTTCATCCAGACCACCATGTTTATGATCACTGATAGAACTACTTTCCACTATTTTTTCCAGATCCTGAATACATGCTTTCACAGTTTTTGACTCCACTGCACCTTATCCCTATGAATCCCGCAATTTTAATTACATGTTATAAGAAAAAGAATTTCGCCTTTTCTATTTTGTTTGCTACTGCATTTCTACTTTTCACAGGGACACAACAACTACTGTTGCTTCCTACTCGACGTTTTCATTAAATACCATTCATAAGGTAAGCAGTATCTAATTCTGCCCCCTTTCAACCACCCTTTCTCCAAGTCAGAGATCTTTGTCACTCCACCTTGCCTGAAAGCTACTCTGTACCTCTGAACATATCTTTAGATAAAGAAGGAGATCAGGAAGATGGAACAAAATTACATGTTGTTGCTCGAGATGCACATATAAATGGCATGATGGTGCAATCTCTTTTTTCTAAACCAATCATCTAATAATCCCTGAATTCCTATCAGACTGTTTGACTGCCATGCACTAATATTTACAGAATATTATCCATACAGATCCTAATATTTCTTTCTCAAGTCCATCACCTTCTACGTTTAAGCAAGAATTGTTCTGTTCTTTGTAGAGTCTGCTCTCTCTGAACAGCATCTTCTTTACCCAGGCTATCAGACTAACAAGAGGCTCCTGAAACATCTCTGGAAGTTTACGATCCTGGATAAGTGTCACTATATGCCATTCACTCTGTTTTCTAAAGAACTTGTCAACACATTTAAAGAGCACAGACGACAGATGTTAACCTCCCTCTACCATGGGAGTTTATTACCTATTGACATCCTCTCTTTCCTAACTAATTTTCATCCAAAAGAAGATATTTCTTCTTTTGTTTATTTTAAAGTCTTCAGTGAAGGAACCTGATGAATAGTTTTGCCTGGATCAACAAGCTTACTGGCTCCTTCAAAATATTCTAACAATTTCTCTTAATTTTCATCTATGAGAACTATACCAACTCCTTTTTAATACTGTATTTCCCCAGGATATAGTAGTCCACTCTTTCGTACAAGTGCCATGAATCTGTTTAATTTAAACTTACTGATCTACAGCTCTACAGTTCAATCTAGAATTAAAAAAAAATGCTGCTCTGCTCCATCTGACTCAGAAGATGAGTTACGCCACAGGCTATGGAAAATAAATCCACAATTTTGCACCCAAAAACCCAAAGAATTCCTTTAGAAGTACCAGACAAATATCTTCTGATCCCAGGATATTTTTTTTGGAACATTTCTTTTGTTGATATGTTTTGAAACCACTTACATTTCCACGAGAGAATTCTTTGGTCCCATTCAGTAGTAAGAACTGACTCATGTGCGAAAGAGTCCTTAATTCCTTACACAATAAACACACATGTTAAGTAGTTGTCTGATTTTTGTGCTCTGGCCTTACTTTCCAACCCTCAACTGCCAATTTGCCCTACTGAAATTGAGGCAGGCTTCCATTTTTGGGTAGGGTTTTTTGAGTTTAGTTGCTATTACTTCAATTTTTATCCACTCTAAAAAAGACCAGTTGAACACTTACTTGTCAGAATTCAGTTCCATGCCACTGCCTCTCCCCCAAAACAAAACCATGATTTTTTAAAATATGACTTTTTAATACTCTCTTTATACTGCTGCTTTTCTGGATCATCTTAGAATAATTTCTGGCTAGCCGGATAAGTGCCTTATAATATTTTTAAAACAGGCTTCATGCTGCACGTCAACTTTTAACCTTTTACCTTTTTTTTTAACCAGACTCTGAATTGTAAAGTTAAATACTGCAATGATTTCTTTTTCTCCTTACATGGACATAATTGTCCAAGAGTAGCTATTAGTTCCTTAATTTAGGATCCTGCTCAAGGGTTATATCTCTATGGTTTTCTCTGAAGAGTTGTTTCAATGAGCTTCCATTTAATATCCAAAATGACAGTTTGCCAATCCAACCATACCACGACTTTTAACCAAAACAGAGGAATACCGAAGCCTTCCATTTCCAGAAGAACAGACATAATCTCCAAATTAAGCATTAGGTCAGCATGACAAGGTCCTGTGGACTGCTTCCCAAAGTCTACCAACACCCACACAGTGGACAAAGCACAGAGCTGGGGAGGACAGAGCATTTCCAAGTACAGCTTTGGGGTGCAGTTACCCACAGGTGGGCCGGAGAAGCCCTGATGCTTTGCCCTCAAAGAAAAGCCAATGAAGGCTCATCCCTGCCACGCCAAGGACTTCTCTATTAATCTGAGTTTACAAGCACTTCTTCCTCCTTACAAGTGAGAAGCACTTTAATGTGAGGTAGTGAAACAGCTGTTTCAGTAGAAAAGATACATCCACAAATTTAAAGTTTGAAAGCCACATTCACTGAAAGGTCAAGCACTATCACCGAAATCAGTCAACTGTCATTCAACAAGAAAGGCAAAGGCAAACCCAAATCCAAAAGAACTAGATACAAGACTTAGATATCAACAGCAGTTTAAAGAAAAAAGATTTTGACAGAACCTAACAGAGGAAACTGCTATCTTCCACAAAGCAGTAAAACACTAAGTATTCTTCAAAGATGAAGAGGGTGCCTTAAAAAACAGTGAATCAGGACGACAGGTATATCTTCTCTATTAAGAAAGTAAAATAAAAACAGTAATAAAAGCCTCATCACAAGATATCTTTTGGGAATCAAATGCCAAAAGCTGACTTAAACATTTCAATTCCATAGCTAACCATTAATTTATAGGAAACTCTACGAGTACAAATTACTTAGGCAATTTAACTAAGCCATGAAAAAAGAAAATTTGAGCTTTTCAAATGCTTTAAAAGCAATCAGTGATCTTTGATGATATAATTCATACTTGGAAAGGTATGTCAGACCAGCACAGCTAGACTGTACAGACTGCATATTTAAACTCATTATTGTGTTTATTATGTATATGTCTAATATGAACATATTACACCTGATAACCTTTCATATATTTCTCTAGATATACATCCTTCCTACCAGTTAATAAATATATAGGTCAAAATATGAAGGGGGACACATCCTAATCATTATCCTACTTATTAAAAAATATTAATTACTGATGATACAATAATTTAACCGTTGCTTCTTGGGTGAGCATCTCTTGCCCATTTCTGCTAACATATATTATCAGTGGTAAAGAATTTAATTTCTCATGGCAGCTGAAATGTAATGGATTCTGTTCCTTCTCCACTCTTTCAGCAATACAGAGGAAGAAAATGAAGCTTAAATAAAAGCAAGAGGAATAATGCCAGTAACAGCAAGCTTTAATGAATTCACATTTCCTCCCCAAAAGACCCAGTACATGGAAAGCATGGAAGTTGAAATATGGACCAATACACAGATACACCAGATAATATTACTACATTTTTCTCTGTGACTTTTCTCAACCTGAGACATAAGTGACCTATTCATTGTACAATAAGCAAGAGTATGGTAAATGTTTCTTGGTATGTGAGAGGCAATGCATCTGTTTGTGAACAGGGACGTGACACAGTTGTTACATTTTAACATGGTTTCAACAAATGTATTTACATTGCACACATACTTTCACTCAGGACTGACATAACCTGCAATCTTACACCTCTGGAGTCACTGTCTAAAATAAATATTTCCAACTGCACTGCACCTAATGGAGGAGGGGAGAACCAAACCACCCTGTCCTTCGTATCAATTAAACAGATGGCCTGGCACAACTGGCCAGGCTTTCTCCAGAAGCCACTGATTCAGCATGATAGCTTTGGATAGGACAGGTCAACAGAAGGTATAGGAAAATGCTGTATTAACTGGTTGTAATTATGTCAGATGCAGCCATCAAAGCCTGGTTACCTTTACAATAGTTCTGCATTCTACACACCCAGGTTCAAAGAAATACTGCAACCTCAGGCAGTAACTGTGTTAGAATGAAGCAAGTCCTAACTACAATTTTAAACAACAAGATGCATAGGTCACCTATAACAAGCTGAACTATTAAGTGATTAGAAATCAGCAGGCTTTCCACTGCATTATAAAGTATCTGATCACTTATTGTTCTTTTACATTGTTTGAAGAACTTAATTTCTTAACACAAATTGCACTAAAGGTATAAAAATTCAGCGATTCTAAACACCACACATTAAAGCACCACTAACAAGTGCAAGTTTCGACTAGACTGCTTTTAACATTTTCTAATTTATCCCTGCAATTTGTTCAAAAAAAAAAATCAACAGGTTAAGCAATCCAAAATGAGTTATGACTTATTGCGAGCAAAGCTTTCCAACTTATTGGAAAACATGCCGATTTCCAAAACATACTATGGGATTCCAAGGCTTTAATTAAGACCTGCTGAAGAAAAATACATCCTTGTCGTTTCTCAAGGCACCGTTATATAAAAAGTTAAATGACCAGACCACCAACCCCTTCAAATTCAGTGAGACCCTGCATGCCTAGGAACGTCAATCCTAAAAGCTGAGTGCTTGCATACAGCCGTGAATTCCAGCAGCCCAGGCCTGCCATCACAACCGTCCATGCTGCTACCAAACACAGTTCAACAGGAAAACCGCCGAGATCAAAATAAAATGATCTGTAATTTGAGCAAACACAACCTAGGAATTCTTTGACGCTTTACCTATGCTATGCTCTTTACTGACAATTTAGGTTCAACATATATATTTTAGGATGCTTTGGTTGCAAAGGATTATTCTCCCCACCAATACTAAAATTACACATTTGATGGGATTCAGAAGAAAGAATTTAATAATTTACAGCATTTTGGGGGCTTATTTAAAATGTTTTTCTTCTGAGGAGTATAACGTTTGACTTTTAAAGGCCCCCCGCGAGATTACCAAGGAAGGCCACAAAGAAATAGATCAAGGTGAATTTTCTCCATCAGAACTGGAACCTGAGAACAGCAGCCAACAGAAAGGGCGGCAGCACCTTCCCACTCGCTCTTCCCCGGCGCTGCCGGCTCCTGCAATCCCCGGGCTCTGCCCCGCGCAGCCGGCGGAAAAGCCCCGCGGAGCCGGAGCCCGGCGGTGCCCCCGGCCGGCCCCGCACTCGCTCCGGGCAGCGCATCCGGGCGGGACGCGCCAGGCCCGCAGGCCTCGGGCACGGCTCCCGCCCCGGCCCCGCCGGGCCCGCCCGCGCCCCCCTCGGCCCCCGCCCGCCGCCGAGCCCACCCCCGGGCCCCCCCGCC
>JAYRBT010000178.1:15330958-15408525 GCA_036023395.1 Myiotriccus ornatus | reverse complement strand
AACTTGTAGCTGATTTAACTACATTACAATATTAACTTGCATTTGAATGACATACTTTACAACTTCAAAAAGTTCATCTGAATCTTCACAAAAAGCCATAGTATGCTGTACTGGAGCTATAGGAATTTGAAAGCAATTTACTTTCAAATAACAAAACATGTAGTTCCACAGCAAACAGAACCCAGAGATTTTTTTTAACTAGTATAGAAGCTGTGACAGTAGGTTATAGTCACAGTTCTCTCTCTCACAACCTACACCTTATCAGACAAGTGAAGTAAAAATATACATTCATTAGTTAAATTAGACTTATGCGCAGCATTCCAGTCAAGTAATTCAAAGTTAGTAAGTAAAATTTGTAATCAAAGCAAGTCAATTTTGTTCAGCTATTGTTTGCTCTAAACACAGATACTACATGTTAAACATGCTCATACTTTAATGTGCTTTCAGCAACTTAAGAAAATCCTGTATAACTTGATTTTTTTTTTTTTTTTTTTGTAATCAGCAAGAGTTCTATGCTTGGAGCTCCCTCAATTGACAGTCCCATAATAAACAGGTATAAATTTTGAGTAAAAGCCTGGAATGACAGATAACCCTACACTGCCATCAAATTCACTGTGCCCAAGTAGTAAAGAAGCTAAAATTTAGCAATATGAAATGATTCTTAGATTACTAAAGTTCAGCTTTATTGTACTCACTTTTCTCATGTGTTCATATTTAAAATTATTTTGATTAGTGATACATGCACATATAAAGCTTCTGAAGCCTGTGATTCACTGGTGAATCATCTGGGACCAGGCCAGCCAAGATTTAACATAATCCTCCTTCAACAAACCTAATCTAAGTTAGTTTACAAACAGATACTTGATCTTCTTATTCATGAGTATATTCAGTATTTACTCACTCAAGAATGAATATTAAAACAATTCTATTGATGCCAATAAGAAAGTTTATGTTTCTTCTGCTTCCACAAATATGCCAGCAAAAATACTCGGGGTTCTGAAGTGACTGTATAGCTGGGCTTAGCTGGTACTTATCCATTAGTCAAATAGCAATCTTAAAAACATTTCCAAGTTATATTGTTTTGGTTTTAAAGGATGAACAAATTTCTTCTATGAACTAGAAGAACGACGCAGATATAAAATGATTCCAGAAGCAGTGCAAGAGAATTAAAAAAAAATAATTGACTAACCTGCTTTTTCTAAAATTTTCTGAAACATTAAAGGTAATTTCATCGACAATAGTAATGGTGAAGAAGTAGCCTAAAAGAAGCATTACAGATATCCAACTAGACTAGAAAAGGTTCTGGACTATGCAGTGATAAAATGCTAGAGGCAATAGGCATAGATGGATAAAAATATCCTACTTTTGATTTTTACCACCCATAGTGCTAAACAGGAGACAACACAGTGGGGTAAGGAGACTCCAGCACACATCTAACTTCAGCGAGGTGTTTGTAAAACCCAAGCACATTTTTCTTTGCCCAGGCTGGCACAAACACTAACTTAACCTACACTGCTTGTGCCATGTCTATTTATACATATAGCAATGGTATGTAAGTGCTTGTGCATGTCACATGGCATGAACATAACTAAAGACTGCTATAAAGAACATTGCCTACTCTCTCCATCAGTCCATCTTCCCTTCTTAACAGCTTCAGCACCAGACTGAGAGGACCCTCTCTGCACAGGTATCCACCCACTGAGAGAAGGAAAGAAAATTTAGACCAAATACTGAGTGTTCTTTGGAAAGACAGACACATTTGAGTGGAAATATGTAATGCACACATTTCCTTTCATTTTGCCTTCTTCACCTATCCACCCTCTTGTCTTTTGCTTTCCTTCTTCTCTTCTCCCTACACACCTGTCGTGTCCATCTCCCCAAATGACATTAGATGCAAAATCTGCATGACTGCCTTCTGGAATCCTGCCTATACTTTCTATGTGCTACCCAATCATCACAGGTAAGCCAATTTCACAGAAATCCATAGAGAAATAATAGAAAATATCAGTAAGACAGTTCCTTCCCTCTTCCCAAATTCCCCACACTTTAACATGGGTGCAGTAGCCTTTCTTTAGAAAGGACCAAGCACTTCCCTTGCACTTCACTTCCTCAAAGCAGGGCACATTTTGCTGCACACTCCAGCACACGCTCCATTTGAGCACATCTGCTGCTCAGCAGGTCTAAACCTAATTTCCACAAACAGCATGCACAAACTCAGTTGCCTTCAAGAGAAGGAACTGCACTAGGTAGTTCCTTTTCCATACACAAAAGGATCATATTTACATGAATTTGCTACTCCTAGGACACCAAGTAACTCTTCATTTTATTATTGCTCTTTTTTGCCCCCTAGAGTCAGGTCTAAATGCATATTACAAATACAATGAGAGATCATACAAACAGGGAATATGAATTTTATTCTTAGGAGAACTGAAATTAAATTATTTTCAAAAGGTAAATTTCGATGTGTGCTGTGTTATTTTCGCTTAATTCCATCCAGTAACATGCTCTGCAGCCAGTGACAGGCATTTTACAAAGAAAAGGTTATACTGCATCAAAGTTTACAAACTCTTAAGACTTCTAAATAGCTGCTGAATTCCTTGTGGAAACTCCCTCCTCATTCTTCCAATAGGAAACTTTAAGGAGATAGTGAACTTGAAGGAGATATTAAAGTACTGCATAACTGATTTTTCTAGGGTTTAAATAACCTGTAAGTATCACTGAAAAGACTGGGAAGTTAGCAGTTAGTCAAATGAAATACCAAGTAAATGTTAACTTACTGAACTCACTAAGATTCGCAGGCACAAACTGAAGATGAAGTAACAGTATTTTTCCAGTCTCACATTTTCTCCCATGTTAAACTTATTGGTGAATGTACTTCAGTTTATTTCTCTTCAGAGGTACTAATCCATGCTCTGTATGGACCCAGCTTTTCCTCTTCAGGCCTCTGGTTCACTTCACAGTGAACATACACAGGACATTTACAAAACAGTTTTGAAACATGGTAATAGAACTATAATTACAGAATAAAGCCTTAGAAAGTCAACCTAGATACCATTACTGAGTTGTATCAATTCAGAATTATTCTGCAGAGCTTTATGGAAGCATAACTCCTCTCCTTCCTGGTCACTAGCACATAATAAATCAATCTAAGCATATATATTGCCTTTATTTGCAAAAGTTTCATATTTTATATTGCTTCTTGAAGAGGTGACTTTTTACTTTATTTTGGCAGCTTATTCTTTTAGATAATCAAGACTACTTAAGTCTCACTCTGCAACCTGAATTTTTTTAGAGCTGTAGTCAAACAAAGCATCAAATACTTATCCATGTCCTCGTGCATCCTGGAGCTACAGTACCTTTCACCAACTGCTGAAGGTATCAAAAACCTGAAAACAAAGAGTCTGCTTCTGCCGATTCCCTTTGCTCCACTAGTATCCTTCTACCAATGAGAGAGAGAGACAGAGAGAAAACGGCAACAGGAATGCTTCTGTCCAAATATCAACCCTGCATTCCAGTCACTTCCTAAAGTCATAATTTCTACGGCTAGAAACCTAGCAGTTGGCTATGGTGTGAGACTAAATTCTGGATCTGTTGAGAAACCTCAATTAAATAGTTGTTTCACGTAAATAATACTCCAATGGTTTATATTTAAAAAAAAGCAGTAGTTTAAAATGTCAAATTATTAAATTGCAAAACCGTCATGTGAAAAAGTCAAAAGTCATGAGAGCTTTTTAGGAATGGAGGGGTGGAAGAACAGAGTGCTTTGTCCTGGTAACCACTGCTAGTGGGGCAGTTAAGGACAAAGAACTGTGCAAGATCATCCCAAAGGTAAAACGCAAATTCACACAATGTAATTACAAGAGGCTGCAACAGTAACAGATACAACAGCAATTCTTCAGAAACAAGAAACTGGGAAATTACACTGATGAAATTCCATCAAGTGCTGAAGTGCAAAGCACGAAGTGAGCGTGACGCCCCTCAGTCAGGTGGCGCAGGAGGCGCGCTGTGCACTAGAGGGCAGGGCAGCCCTTCCTCGGGCTCCAGCCCCGCTCCCAACAGAGGCGTGTCCCAGGATGAGCACAAACAGAACCCTCCACGCTTTTAAATACCTCCTAACCACCACACCTGAAAGCATTTGCAGGAGCAGGGGCACAAGTGTGATTAAAATGACACTTCTCACTACACTAATAATTTCTACTGATTCCTCTGTGTGTCTGCATACACTACCATCTTGCATAGATGCTTTAGTTTTCCCTCAAACAAGAAGTCTGAAAATGCTTTTCAAAGGACACTGTTAACTACTGTCCATTATGAGGGAAAATTTAAGTGCTGAGTAGTAATGAAACATCAAGTCCAGAATCAAAATTAGCCATGTCCTCCAATCTAAGTCAGTATTATATAAAGTTTGTTAATGAATTAGAATAAACAACTGACTCATGTTTGTTCATGTGTAAGAAAATAAAGCAGAAGTTTCAGGGCAAGTGGTGAGCAAAGCTAAATAGCAAAGAAAGCTCATACGCAGGTAAATAGAACTATTTTCATAGATTTATTTGAAAAATACTTACAAAAGCAAGTATGTTTGACACTAAAATAGTTAAACTTATTCTGTGTTTACATTGGTGTAATTAAGCGTGCAGCATTAACAGTCTTTTCTGCTTGAAGCATTGTTAGTTTGCCTTAAGGAAGTGGGGAAAATTGGGGTTTACTGAAGAACAATGTCTCCCTGCCACTTCCTGCAGCAACTACACCTGTGATCTCTGCATGAGATCTCAGCACACTGAAAAGTGGGTTTGCTTTACTAACTGCCACCTGCCAAGTACAGATTTACTGGAACCTGGAAGGTGGGTCAGTTTTTTTTCCTTAGGAAGGAACAGGAGAAGATGAAGAAAATAAAAGGATTAGGGGTTTTATGTGAAGAATTTACCAAAGCTACATTTCATGAAAAAGAGTCTTGAAAAACGTCCTTTTGTTAGTTGCCGTCTTCCTTCAAAACATGCGCGCACTTCTGAACTTACCCGTAAACCAATGCCCCTGAAGCTCACCATTCCTATAGCACTTGCTTGCTAGGACAGGCCAGGACTAGAATAGCTAAGATTCCCCATCCAGACAGCAGTTCAGTAGTGTCAGAAACAAAATACAGTGCAATTAGTTTCCACAGACTGTATAGCTACATTTTAAGACAAAACTGGCACAGATACCGACTGAAAGAGTTTCCTGTCTCCATGCAATTCATGCTCTGGCAACAGCTACAGTCCATTCCCAGAGCAGATTATTAGGGCACATGGAGTGGACAGGATCTCACCAGCCACTATTTTGCATGGTGCCAGTAGCTGCTGCTGCTCGAGCCAGCATATTTCTGTGTGCCTCTGAAGCAGAAGAAAAAGTCCCATCCATCACATGCATTGGCAGCATTTGCCTTCTGCCAGGCTGAGGGGTGTAGCTGTTCTGCCGCCAGTCTTCTTCTGGGGGCATATCAACTCTCCTTGGACCCGGGGCCTTAACACAAGAAGGGGGCACAGGGCAACCTTGAGAGGCACCGGGATCCCAAGAAGGCTCACGTGGTATTCTTAAAGTGCTGTAGTCTGTGCTGGCTGGCAGCCTGGAACCCATGGTGTAAGATTCATGCATTTGATGTTGTGAAGGCTGCTGGAGGAAGCCTTCATGTAAATTCTTGCCTGGCTGACCAGCATGTTTCCCCCAGAGCGTTGTTCGTTTATCTGGTAACGTGGCTGTTTGCCTGGCAGGGTAACTTGTGTTCAGCCAATGGCCAGAGACACTTGATGCTCCAGCTCCTAAATGCAGATTAACAAGAGGCTTTTGCCCCGGGGAAGGGGTGCTTTTGGGTGCACAAGGGAGACTCCCATAGCTCAGTGCCACACCTGGGTAGTCTTCACCTTGGAAAGCTTCACTCCTGTCAGGCACAACCAAAAGTTTCTGGATGATGTTCTTCTGATCTCCTGAAGAAAAAAAAAAAAGTTTGCTTAGTTATATTTTTTGTTTCATTCTCTCAGAACTTTCATCAGCGGCCAGCAGGTGACAGAAGAAAAACAAAATGACGAGTATATCCAGTTAATGGTTGACATGCAATTCTGAATAAAAGCTAGCTGTACCCTTTCTAACATTCATTTTCCTCACTGCATTTCCTCCTTATCCTACCACAGATGCTGTCACAGACTTCAGATTTCTTTACTAGCCCCTTGTGTCATCATGCAGGAGCCCAAAAAAACCATTTCAAGGTTGGTAGATCAAACTGGTTTTGATGCTGTTACAGGGAAAATAATTCTCATGCAGGAATTAGTTATTTTTACTGGCACAACTACATGTGTGATTTGCAGGAATGAGTAGCTCATGGAAGTACTCTCACACATGGCAACAAGGTGGTGGGTCTTACTGCTACTTTTACAGTAAAGAAAATACCTCACAAAAATATTAATACGATTTTATAATAAAGTTATCGTGATGTTACCGTAAAGATTACTGGCTTTGGTTATGCACATTTAGCACAGAACCACAGAAAAACTCCAAAGGGCAGAGAAGACAAGTGATTTCTCCTTCCAGATCTCTGGAGGAATTAGGCAGATGGTGAAACTCCATTATGAAAGACAAGAACTGAAGAGCTGTATTTCAGCAAAATTTCTGATCATGAAGAAGGATGAAAAATCCTGTGATTACCTGACAGTTTACGTGCCTTGCCCACCATGCTGGGCATCAGTACATCATGGGGTGGGTGTTGCACCTGGTTTGGGTTGTGCTGGGGATCAAAGGGAAATACAGGAGGATCATTGGGGAAAGGAAGGGAAGTGGAGCTGGAAGAACGGTGGCTGGTGTCCACTGGCATTTTCCTCGTATTTGGTGCTTCCTTTTATAAAATGAGAAAGGAGAAGAACAGAACATAAAATGATGAGTAAACACAGAGTTGGGTTGAATCAAGCAAAGACGGTGTTGATCCAAGGAAGAAAGGGATGAGTCACCGGAACAAAAACATGCATCTGTGTGTGAAAAGGACAGACAAATAAAAACTGCATCAATCCAGTAGGGCTCTTACTGCAGTGTGGGCTACTTAGGATCATTTGACTGGAATCAAAGAGAAAAAGCCAAAACAAACACAAACCATTCCTGGAGGTTTGATTCACAAACTGAATCCACAAAACAATGGCAGGCCAGTCAGCACTGGAACTGGCAAGTTATACAAGCCATGAAAATAAGAATATTGCTGATCCTTCCTTCCTATTTTCTAGCAGGCTTTTCTGAAAGCTCTGATTCCAGACTATAAACAGATTTACCTGTTGCAGCTAAGGTATTTACCTGTGCTGTACTGTGTCACTCTGTTAGGAGGTACCTGCCCCAAAAAGCAGGGATGGCTGAATAACAAATCATCAGACTTGAGCCCAGTGTTAACTTGAAGAGTAGTAACAGACAGCCATCCCATTGGCTGCTTGTGGGAATAAAAACCTCCAGCAGAGAGGGTGGGTCTTGGACATCTACAGGTTTGTAATTGCTTCTGCCAGCACCTCCAGGTATGTGTTAAAGCCCTAAACTAAAACACACCGAGGAGCAAACATTCAGAAGTTGACGTGTTCTTAGTTTATGGTACACAGCAGAAAGGTGCAATTGGACCAACCAGTTTAAATAACTGATTTTGCAATTGAGACTCTCCTACACTTATTAATACAGTTAATAAAAATAAATAAATAAAACAAGTACTATTTGCAAAAAATTCAGTCCAAGCCAAAATGTCACATTATATCTGGCTATGTTACTAAACACTCTATTATTGTTTCCCTCACTGACAGTTTTAACTTGCATCTAAGACTATATAACAGAGAGGTCAAAGGAAAAATCAATCTCCTTATTTTTAGGTACTTCCTGTAGGTCTGCATTTTATGTACCAAGTCTTGAATTGTCTCCCATTTAGAGCTTACTTGTACTCTCTAAAAATGCTACTTTCTGAAATATCAGTGAGAGAGCGGAAACTTTCACAAGGCTATTTAAATTACTTATTTTTTTTAAATTATAGGTGTATGAGAAGCTTTCGTGAAAATACTTTAGGTCAACTGAAAAAAGACTTTATACCGAATGTTTTTGTATACTGACAAATAATGTTAGCTACCAGCTGCAGCAGCTACTATTCTGCAACGACACCTGAAGAAGATGGCTTTGTTACTTAAATAAAAGTTTATTCTTCTTCCAAGGACAGAACAAAAAAGACATGCTTTCATCATGGCTTATTATTCACCTGTCTGCGGTCTTGTTAGTTAACTTCTAAATGCAGACAGAGAAAACAGCAACTTTATACACAAATGATGGCTCTTTGGAAAGATGCACATCATTCTACTTACAAAACTGTGAGAAGAGACCAAGGTCTCTTCTCTGTTTGAGATAACTGTCCCACTGAGACTGCGAGCAATGCGACGGAAATTCTCTGCACTGTATATTTCCTCCTCTTCTGGTTCCCTGCTATGTTCTCGGGTATATGTGACCTGCAGACAATATCACACATTTCAGAAAAGGCTCTCCATAATATCAATCTTGTATAATAATTTACGGAAGAGATGATAGAAAGCTAACACAATATACTTCAATGATATTCCATGACCTTTTATTTTTTTGAAATCCTTCGTTCAGGTACTACTGCTACAAGGCACTACCCCTGGAGAGATAATCACAGCTCTGCAGCTGAGAGGCATCTTATGATAAAGTACTACAGTTGCCTCATAAAAAAAAAAAAAAAAATCTAGGATTATTTGATGAGCACTGGAAGCTATGCTAGCAAGGGAAATGTTTATTCACTTTTTCTTTTCCTTTGTTCTGTAAAAGGAAGACCATTTAAACTCCTTCTATCGAGTACAGAAATATTACAGGAAATGCCATTTCCCCTTGAAAATACTTTCGTGTCTTCATATACAGGCACTGATATGTGTCAGTTACTTAAACAGTTTCTCCCCCCAGAACAGAAGTAAAAGAATCTTTTCCCATTTTGAGGTGACCAACTACTAACTGTAGCAAATACCAAATTATCCCCCACTTTAATTATATATAGTGATACAGTAAAAAAAAAAACCAAAACTCTACCCCTGCAAGTAGTAACATCAAGAAGCAGTTATGATAAGTTGTGATTCAAGGGAGCTCATGTCAGTAAGTTCAAAGAGACTAGATCCTAAAGTTTTCAGGGATGTGTTTCTCCAAGTCAGAATTTAGATGATTTGACAGCATGCAAGGTGCACCTAGCATGAGTCACTCGTGTTTTAGCTAATTAATCCTGAGCTACACTGCACTTAAAATTCTCATTAACTTTAGTATCAATGACCCCAGTACCTTTTGCTTAATGTATTTCACTTCTTCCACTGTAAATTCTTCCTTGCACAGGCCAAGCCCTTCCCCCTCTAGCACATCTTAAGTAAGAACATGTCACCTTGGAGACAGAAGAGACAGTGGATCCACACAGACTGCGCTCGATCTCTGCTGTCGGGGTTTTCGAGAGCCCCATGCCAGCTGTAGCAGGCAGCTTCCTCATATTCAGGTTCACTGAGACTGGGAAGGAAAACACTGTGGTTAAATGCAATGCCTGACTGCATGTCAAGACACGTTTCTGACTATCTTAGGTCTGACACCAGAAAAGACAGACAGAGTACGCAGACAGAACAAGAAGTCAGAGATCCTTGGAAAGTTAATACATAAGCTAACTCCAAAAATTGCAAGGGGAGACAGTCTATCAGGATACCAAGCCTGCTTCACTTGGCCTTTTGCAGGCTTCTGGGAAGCAGTTAATTGAACTATTTAAGAGTTAAATGATTTAACTGCACACCAGCACTTGTTTGATACAGAGGTGAGATTGTTTAGGGGCCTAAAGGGACAAAAGATAGCTAACAGAAGGAAGTCACCTAAAGTTACTGGGAATAAACAAGTCAGCCTTAGGTTCCCCCCAGAGTCACCTGCTTGTTCTCACCCAATGCAACAGTTTCTCAGCCATTAGCTGTGTTCATTAAATAGATAAATGTCTTATTTTTAACTAGAATTGCTACAATCACTTCAGTGCAATCCCCGTCAACAAGTTACAATACAAAAATTTCTCATGGAATAGACAGGCACATCAACAGCCTAAAAGACTCTTCACAGGGAATCTCATTATAAAGGAAGAAAGGTGTACAGATAACGATACCTTTTCTGCACTGAGATAGTGCACTTGCAGGAGCAAGGCCTTGGCTTTAACTCTGCTGTAAAGCTCCACTAAAGAAATAGAGGCATTTTCACCATAATTCTGAAGGTAAAGGTCTGACAAAACCAGTTGATATGGGTTAGAAAACTTCAACAGCATTTGCAAATGATTAGGTAATCAAAGTTAAAAGCAAGAAAGAGCTGTCATAGACCTAACTCAGGTGACTTTCATCCAGTTCATCACAGTAGATGCATTGGTTCAAACTTTTCAGTTTTATATAGAATTTGCAGAACTTGGGAAGAAACTGAAAGTCACAGCAAACCAGAAGAAAAAGGTCTCAAACACACAGTCTACTTTTGAAGAATATCCGTATCTCACAACCCTCATATATGTAGTGGGAAAACAGGCAAGAAGAGTCAGCATAAGAAATGGTGCATTTGATGACAGAACTCTGAAGCTCCAGGTAACACTAAAGCAACTGGGCTTTATCATGGTAAATTTCCAGAAAGAACTTCCACAATCAGTCAACTGGTAGGAACATGTAAGACCTTCTGATTCAAACCCATGCAAGAGAGCACTTGCAAAGCTGTAAGGTCAGATCCTGCCTATCTCTCAAAGAAAACCAAAAGGACAACAAATAGGAGATGGTCATATTTTGATGTCTCAAACGGTCTGTGAGCGGACTGCAAGACAAGAGAGTTTCGGAGAAAACTCAAGCTGTTGAACAAAAACCTGTTCACGAGTTTACTGCAGTACTCACTCTGGTCACAGCCAGGTCTGACATGGTAAGGAATGAGGGAGGCTCCGCATCCAGGGGTGCACAGCAGGGCAAAACCTGTCTTATGTATGTATTGCAAAATATATCTAATAACTCTATAGCTATATCTGTATTACTTTGATACCCACCCAACCTATTTCAGGCTGCTTTGAATTTAACCAGAAAATTCATAGCTTTAATGCTATGACACAGATTACAATACGGAAATTTGCTTCACTTGTGCTAAGTAGAGAAACAAAGTTGCTCCACCTCAGGCAGGAGACTAGATCAGCTTAAGTGGAACCAGACTGCTGTCCTCAGACTCTAATTAAATGTCTCTAGCAACAGCTGGATGACCTCACCAACAGAATCTGCGCATTTCTTTCGCCACCAACTAATCCACAGGGTTTCATGGATCTTAGTGCAGGTCATGTATCTGTAGTGCTGCTTTCACAAGTAATTTTCAAGAACTTAAAGCAGGTAGTCCTTAGCAAAACACAGGTTCAACGCTCACAGATCTGGAAACACTTCTAAAAGTTATTCCCCTGAACCAGGTAGAGACTAAATTCTTGAATACAATACAATCAGTTAAAATTCACAAATGTGGAGAACGTTAATTTCAGGCATAGAAACAGTTTAATAAATTCCAGAGGTGATGCAAAACTTTTGAACAGCAAAATTCAGCAGCCTGACATAAGCAGCTACCTCCCTACTTGAACAGAGGATCCATTATTTCTATGTTACTCTTAACAGACGTTGCTCTCCATCTGCCAAGATCAACAGCCACTCTGTAGCCTCTCCAGGCAGTACAATCACACTGCTTTCTCTAGTTAGTTGGAATGTTTAGAGAGTCTACAACCTGAATTTTTCTGCATCTGTGCACAGATTAATGCCCGTTTAACTAAATCAACTGGAAAAATGTATCTTCATCTATACTGGAGTACATAAGCAGGTCAACCAAGAAAAACAGCTGCATCGTTCTTACCTGATTGGTCAACTGGATACCTAGCACTGTCCTGTCTTCCCAAGAAAGGCCTAGTGGCCTGAGATGCCTGCAGACTAGTCTGATAGAGGGATTCCAGTTCTGAAAGCTCCTGTTCTGTGTCTTGATTCCACTGTGGATGCAGATGTACTGGGATCCTGCTCAAGTCATCTCCAACTGCTCTCTGATCAGAAAGGAGTGGACTCCTCCCAGGTACAGGAAGCCATTCAGTATTATTAGCCTTCTGAGAACTGTAATACCTAGTAACATTATTCACCCAACGGTCCACAGGCATAGAGGCAACCATGCTACTAGTAGATCCATCATCCACCTCTTTGATTCCTCCATCATGACAGTGCCTTTCCACGTAGGGTGCAGGGTCTGCTATATTCTGTCCACCTCTTCTACACAGCTCTTCACTGTGAGAACAAATACTCTTAGAAACAACATGTTGGGCACTAAAACCCTTCAAAGAAACTACCCCATCCCTAATATCCACAGTTGAGTGTAACTTTTCAGAAGACTGGTTTTTGTTTTCCTGGTTTTGATGGATTAGCTGTCTGTAATCAGAGGATGAAGGGTTGATGAAAGATTTTTGTGTTAACTTTGGAGACTTCTCATCCTGACACACTGCAGCAATCCAGCCTTTTTCATGAGTACCTTTTCTCTGGGAGACTGCATGCATTTTCTGAAACTGCTCTGCCAAGGAGCGAACATGTCCCTTTGTACTAAAAGCCTCAGATTTGCAACCTTCTGCTGTGCCATATTCAGCCTGTGAGGGTAATAAAATCTCATGGCTGTTTGCTCTGGAGTACTTTTTTGTTTTCTGCAAAGGATCCGAGGAGCACTGCTGTGTAGGGGCTGAAGTCGCAGGGGTCATTGCATGATAGGCCCCTAAATGATCAATGCTGGGTCGCACTGGAGAGCTGGCAAGTTTGGAACAAGGACTGTGGTGGCTGTCCTTTTCAGGAGATGCTGCTTGTGGAGGATGTGGACAAGGAAACAGTGTAGGCAAAGACCCAGAGGTTACTGTGTTAGCCTTGGACTTGTACTGAGGTGAGAGAATAGGCGCTATGTTGTGAACCTCTTCTAACTTGCTGCTACTGCAGCATTCCCTATAGTCTTTTGGCCCTGTGGCTGTGGTGTCAGCAAATTCCCCACTATTGTGGGCATCATTCTCAGTTCTTCCAGACCTCTCTGCCAACCCTTGCCTATAGGGAAAAGAGGGAACTTGGTCATGAAAATCAGCAGAAGCAGACTGGAAGTTTGGAGAGATCCTGTTGGGTGGATTGCTTTCAGAAGGGGGCAAGGAGGAAGACTCTGGATATAATGATGAGTGCAATTCATGGCGGGAAGCAGGTGGGTGGAAGAAAGAACTGGACCCAAATTCCACTTCTTTGTTGGGTTCCAGTGGTACCTCCTGGCTCAGCAGTACTTGGAGCGGGCCAGTCTGTTCACTAAAACACACAGAAGAGTAAATGATTAGCAGTAGTCATTGCTTATGTTTACTCCAAGGGTACAGAACGTGAAATAGGTGCCATATACCTCAACACACTTCCCTTTGTCACTGTATTCTGATGAAGACTGCAGTAACGTGGTAGATACATACATGTTAGTCCTTGCTTCTAACTTTGATTTCCTACTCCAATTGATCTAACTGATCTAACTATATAAATATCTATGAAAATTTGAATCCATTTCATATTTTTAAGAGTCTTTTGCTACAGTTAGGCTCTATATAAAGTATTCTTGTACAGCACCCTAGGCACTTCAATCAGGAGTCTGAGCACGTGGGTAGGGATAACTGTAAGAATAGTAAAAATAGCATTATATAAAATAAAACAACTGTTTTCAGCAGTAACATCTTAGATATTTTTTAAAATACTTTGGACATGTTCCTGATCTGAACACAAACTAACAATATTTCTATAACGTCTCCCTGCCTCCAGGCAACTTAATGAATAATGACTTGACAAATGGAAGGAACAGGCTGAAATTTCTCTCATATCATCTTTGTATTCTCATTTTTGAGATATTTATCCAAAACATTAAATACAGCTGGAGCTAAATATATAACTATTATTTCACAATAATTTGTATTCTAAGCATACTTCTAGAAAATAATTTTAATTCTTTCATTTACTAATGCAAGACAATTATATCCTTGGGTCATAGATGTCCTTGGCACTTTTCTGCATTTACTTAGCATTTTAATATACAGACAGAAAAAAATGTACCAAGTCCACGTGCCTGTGAGAAAGTGACAGGCTACAAACAGCTCCAACAGGAAACTTAAGGCAACTGTAAGACCACTGCCTTCTTTCCTCCTTCAGATGCACAGAATGCAAGTTACTGTGAAGACCAAGTTGGTACGTGTAGCAGAAAAACTTTGTCTGTGAGTAATTGCAAACTTCGCACTATCTACAGTGTTATTTATATCAGTACAGAACTCTGGCTATGAATAGGGTTTTTCTCATTGACTACAATATTAACATTTAATTGGATACAGCTTTTTGCAAAAGTAATGCTCTTTTCAAAGAGCAGCAGCGAGCAAGTTTAGCATTAGCAAAATTAGTTTAGAAAGCGCCTTTCTTTCATTTTCTTTGAATTTGCCAAAATGCGTGATTTCAGCTCTGCATTTCTCCTGTAAAAGAGGATATAATGGACCCCTGATTGACAAAATGATCAGCCTTCATTACATGTAATTCAGGTACTGCAAGAAAAGAAAAGAACATTATGAACTATAGGCTGGCAGGTATGCAAAGTAACTGGTTTTGTATATAGCTGTATGCAGCATTTTACAAAGAGGAACAGAAAAAGGATTCTCATCTGAGATTTCATCTAAGTTCCTGATAATACAACATGTAAGAAAAGGGGGAGGGAAGAAAAGTAACACTTCAAGAAACAGCCTAGAAATTGGAGGGGGATGGTCTAGTGCTCGGAGGGAATGGCATGGGAAGAAAGGAGGATTAAGCCGCATGCTAAATTGGGTAGGAAGAAAGGATCAGCTACAGCAGAGAGTTAATTATGCCATAGTTAAAGTCAGTATGGAAGAAAGACTCATGAAGAGACACTGAGGAGGACTGGTAAGCCAGGCTACGGGATGCTAGGAAGCACGGAAAGAAAATGAAGAATGATAGAGTAGTCAAGGTGACAGTATCAGGATCTGGATCCAAGAGTTGTACCAGTGCACCACTATAGAAGTGGACTAGAAAGAAAAGATCAGTGTACTTGACAGTTTTCAAACTACAGAGTACTAAACACACTGGTTGCTGTTCCCAACATAAAAGCAAGTATAGCAAGGTTTTTACTGTAGTACACTCTTTTACTGACCGAGTCCTGAAACTGTTCCTGAATATAAACAGTCACATTTCATCCTAATACATCCCTGCTTTTTTAGCCAGGTTATTGTCTACTGTATTTTTTCCCTTGGTGCATAAGACATTAATGCTGCCAGGCACTGACTGCTACAATTCTCTGTCACAGATCACATTCTGAACACATGCATGCTGAACTATTCTATAAAGACTGTGGGAAGGAGCATGGTGAGGGGGAAGATAGGGTAGTTGCCTGCCTTATAATGGGATTTAACCTAGAAAAGAAAAGAACAGGGTGTAACACAGTAGGACTCGGACTATCCAGGGGAGAATACATAGTTTGCTATTTCCTTCCAGACTGCGCTGCTCACAGATGCAGCTCAGATCTGGGTCTAGGTGATGTGCTTGGACTACCTTGTAGACTGGGCCACGGTGCCGCCCTGCGGTGGGTGGCAGGTTGGCGGCGGCAGCGGCTGCGATGGCTGTTGGTGCTGCATGCGATCCTGGAGGCTCCGGGCTTTTCGGATACTGATTTGCAGCTTCTTATCGACTAGGGCTCTGCTGTGAGTGCTAGCGCTGGCATCATGCATGGCAAGTCTTAGTTTAGCTAAAATGCAAAAGAAAACATAGCAGAAAACAAACAGAAAAAAGGAATAAAATTGAAAAAGAAAAAAAAGAAAAAAGATGGAGCAGGAACACAAAACATGGACCATGCAAATACTGCCACAAAAGAATTCACAAGGATGCTGTTGTTTCCATTAATGCACATTCAGCTTAGCCAGGTGTACAAATACATTAATTGAAACTAAACCAAAATTAAATTTAAAAAAAAAATCCTTGTTTTACCCAATTTCTCATCACCCTCTCATAGGCTCTTTCCAACTCTACCGCACTGATGCTTTGTTCCATCATCTACTCTTCTCCTGCATACCTGGGACTCCCTTTATGTGCAGGAATACCCAGGTGGGATTTGAGATTCAGCATATATCTTGCTGGAATGGTAGCTAATAGAACTATCACAACAGCCATATGCTGCACCCTTTATTCCGCAATCTATAAAAGCCAATTTCTAAATGCAAATGCACAGGAGCTACCCACCCTGTCTGCAGCCATTCTATACAGACAGAAGGGAGCATGAGGTGAGACAGCCAGCCAGTCATAATGGAAAAACACCAAAAATAAAATGAAATCACATAGCACACATTCTTAAAGGTCACAATGCATTTAAGCACTTCCATGTCCTAATGCTTTTTTCTTCATGAAAGTTCAAGTACAGCATAGTTTATTTCTCCTAATCCAGAGGACTCAAGAGTGGGCTATTATTTTCTTCCTATGCTACACACTCCATGACATAAAGGGGAACTTAATGGCCTTTGCAATTTGGCCTGACAACGGGGAAAAATTGTGAGGACTGAGTGGTAGGGGAGTTACCTACGAGGTACTTGCTGAAACATATCATTTAGCACCAAAAAGGTGTATCAACAGCCCAGTGCTGTTACTACCTTAGCACTGGAGAGAACAACAAAATGAATGCAAACATGAAAAAACAGAGATGAAGAGGAGTAGGACTACAACCCCCATTGGGAATGCTCACAAAAATGAAAAATTCTGTCTACCTGAATGATTCTAAAGACCATCCGGATCCCCATATTACTACCTGACCATTTAATGGATTCAATGTTTCAGACTCTATTCTATGAGATTAGTACACTGTTAAAAGCGCAATAGCTCAGGCGGTTAAAGTTACTTACATATAGCTTCGTTACAGAGAGCCAAAGCTGCAGCACAATCCCCCTTCTGCTCCTGATTCAGCGACTCTTCAAAGATCGAGTCTGCCTCCTGCATCGACTTCTCAAAGCCATCACTCCTCCCTGCAACGGGCAGCACCCTTCATTTTGGTTTCATTCACTGCAGAACCCTTACTTACCCTCATCCCATTTGTGATCGCCAAATTCTTCCGCATACAGAGTCTCGCAGAGGCTGCACGTATCCCAGACTGCACCACCTAACCTTCCCTAAGCAGAAGTACATCCTGAGCACCCTGATATGCTTGACTTCCACACAGTAAAGCAACATGAAATTGTTTTTTTTTCTCCTCAAATTTTCTTCAGTTGAGAGAGTTGCATTGGCTTATTCTACTATTTTTACACTCTAAATCAGTACAAAATATGGTACAGACACATCACAGAGTCAGGTCAACTGTCAAGTAGGAATTAATCTAAATTTAGAATTAAATCTAAATCAAAACATACTGGTAAAAAAATATAACAGATCAGGGCTTTTTCCTTGTACATTAAGTTTTCTGACAGGAACCACCTGTGTCTTCTTCAGATACCCAACTACTTCCACAGGGGAAGAAAACTCAGACTCAAATATGACTGTAAATACCTGCATGAAATACTGCTACAAACATGTTCAGTGCATACACTCAACTGCTGAAAGAGACATACAGAATATGAAAACTCAACAGTCTTGCAGCTGAAGAACACAGGTGCAAGAAGATGAGAAGGAAGGGAAAGCTGTCAAGAATTCTTTTTGCAACAATTTAGAAAAAGTGCTGGAAAAGACACGGATAAGTCATCCTTGGACACAAAAAAGAAACGGTGTCCTGGCATCAGAACATCCAGTTCCAAAAGGAAGAAATGCCCAAACTGTCTGGTGTCACCTATTATATAGCTGACATACTATATAGGCATTCTGTCAGTTATGCACAAAAATATACACATTTGAATGAGGCAGAAGAAAACTGAAAATAAAACTTGACTTTTTGCTTTGTTTAGGGGTGGGGGTTTTTTTTAACAGAGTATTTAACAAAATACCACTCTGTCATTGTGGTAGAGACCACAAGTACCTTTATCAGCTAACAATAAATTACGTTCTCTCAACTTGCATGACACATGCTGTGGCCTGACCTGCTCCCCAACACCCCTGTGCACAGATGTAAATACAAACTCTTACACCCTAACCCCAAAGAACTCGCATGAAAAGCTGGTACCAGAGAGGGAAGTGAGAGCTGTTAGAGCAGTGAGTTAATCAAGCAGCACATTCAGTTCCAAAATCAAGGCAACTGAGGCTTGTAATCAAGGCCAGAATACTAAAGTTAGCTTTCTTTGCATGGATTTAGCAGTTTACTTGAGGGGAAAATGAGTCACAAGTGTTCTGGAGTTCTGCATACAAGCAAGCCTTCAAGGCAGTCAAGTAGTCTGTTATGTCAAGCATTGTATCTTTGACTAGGGTGGAGAAAGACTTAAAAGGAATCAAAGACTTTCCGAGATCTCAAGTCAATGCCTCTAAACTCAAACATTCTATTGAGTTCTTTTTTCATTAGGCACTAGTCTGGTTTACTTTCTTTTTAACAAAAGAAAAGCTAAGCAACTTTGCTTCTACCAACTAATACAAGAGATCAAAGAGGGATACCGTATTGGAGAACATGCTATTTTCTTTCAGGCAGGAGAAGCAGAGAAGACAACATCCTCATGCTCAGCAATAGAGGTTTACTTTTCAATTTTACATTGTTAGCATTTATATTACAAAAGTAAACCCTATACTAATTAAAAAAAAAAAGATATCCATCTACCCTCGTACATCAAAATTTTTCACCTGGTTACCAGCAGGTCATAGTAGAACTGTAAAGAAAAACTGATGGTCAGCAAAAATTATAAAAACACTCCCACAGTTGGACATTCTCAGAGAGATCATATTTTTCAACTGCCACTGGCACAGTGGCATTTTGGCTGCTGAGCAGTTGGCATGGCTGTAGGCTGCAGAGCACACTCGGAATTCTGTCCACAGCAGGCAATGCTGAGGGCTGCCCCTCTACTTCCTCTCTGTCACTGCAGCAGCAAACCAGCACCTCAACTATTATCTACATCAGGTTGCCGCAAGCAGCACGGGGATGCCAGGAGGCCTGGCAACACAGGAGGCCACAGATGATTGCCCTGATCATGGAGGACCAGAGCCCAGGTGTTCGTTCACTAGACCTTTCTTGGCTCTGCTGACCCACCAAGGCCCCCCATTTAAGTGCTCCAGCAGGCTTCAGGGTTCACTCTTGACTGGGTCACTGCACTTTATCCCACTTCTCTCTGACTTGTCTTACTGGCTGATGGAGATTTTGGGCTAAAACAAAGGTACTGCATGTGAATCCTGCCATATTCCCTCTGCTGCTCTTCTGCTGCCATCTCCTGCCAGAAAGATGAGGAGTCATCATTGAAAAGACAATCAGACTTAGTATTTGGCTTTTTTTTTCAATTCTTAGAAGAGATATCTAACCTAAACCCAGTTCAGATTTCCAATTAGATCCAGCTTAAACATGTCAGATTACTTGTTCCCGCACTGGTGCTGTGGCTGCACAGCTGGGCAGGGAGAAAGACTGGAAAGCACAAGGGCAGGAAGAAGTAGAATTGCTCAGGGCTATAAAGCTACTAAAATCAATCAGAAACAAAACAATGGTTTATATAAACAAGCTATGCTGTGGGTGAAGCTGAGGTACCTGAAAGGTACAAACAGCCCTGCTCATTCCAAGATGTTGGTTAAAGCCTTACATGTATATCTAGATATCAATACTATTAACAGCATGTGTCACTGTAAAAATGGAAATATGCAAATATATTAAAAAAACCTCTGCATTAGTTTTCTCATTTAAGAGGAAATTTGGTCAAAATACCAAATAGCATTTTCAAATCCCACAGGTTTGAAATGGATGGTATTTCACTACCTGAAGGTACAAAATTGTAATGAGGGATGGATGTGGAGAGAGACACCCAAACTTACAAGTTCAAAGGTTCAAAAAATTTCAGCACTACCATCTTGCAAAATATACTGCAGTCAAAAAGTTACCCTGATTCTGCAGTTCATCTAGATCCATGAACCTGCTGGGACGGGGATTAAAGCCCATTGCTGCCTCCATTTCCTTTTCTTTTTTTCTGCGTAGTTCTTGCTCATGTGCTCTCCTTGCCACCTCTTCTTGCAATTCATCCAGTTCACTCTTTAAAGGAATAAACATCTCTCCACCTTCAAAATAAAAAGAAAACCCAAACTTTTTGATAGTTAAGTCTCTTAGAGTATCCTTTAAAAGACAAAGCATCAATGGAGAATAAAATTAATGTTAGAATATAACAGTCTGACAAAGCAAAGACCACAGAATTGCAGATCGTAAATTCTGCTTTGTTAAATTTTACTTTTAAAACTCCACCCAATACCGTATTGCTTCCAGCTCCCCTGCAGCACAGCCCACCTCTGGATTCCCTTACCCAAGAAAAGAGCATACGGAACAGAGAGAATAATTGGAAGAGGTAACCCTAAACTGATGATGCAATCTTGAAGCTTCTTACTGTGCTTATAATTTGTATATAATACTACGTCAATCTAGCCAGATCACTAGCTTTTGAAAGTAAAATGGATTCCAAGAGAGATGTTTTTCACCTAACTGTATAAAGTAGATGAAAATGGGAGGAAAATAAAGTGTATCAATATCCTACACAGCAGAAATCAATCAGTCATCATTCACTGTTCAACTGTTACCAGTATTTAAGAAGTGTCTCCTCTCCTCCCTTTTCCTTCCCAGATATTCTCTAGAATAAAGTATTTGCTCAGGATACATAAGCAGATACATAAGCAGAGTGCATATCTGCAGAAAAGCTCAGTCTTAGGCCCAAATGTCTTGTAAATAAACATTCACATTTCTGAGTTTTGAAATCTGTATAGAATTATAAGCTTCTTTTCAGGACTCTATTAAGTTATCACGAGTTATGTTTGGGAGGCACAATACTGACTTATAAGAAAGTTATAAGAAAGAATAGGAAAAAGAGCTTTATTGTATCAGTTAAGTCAATACTCATAAGAGATCCCATAGCAATGTGATCAAAGGAATATTCCAACAAAGTTTTTTGAAATCCCCTTTGGTAAATCTTAAAAGTTGTATCTTGTGAAACTGTGTTCACAAGATGTGTTTCACAGGATATTGCTCCTCAATGTTTCTTTTCCCTTTCAACTTCACTGTGAAGATAAACACCCAGAAAGTAAAAAACCAACTCCAATACAATTTACATTGCATAACTACCCCTACTAAGTGCATCTTACCATTCCCAATGGTGTGTGGGCTGTTTGTCCAGCTCCCAATTGATGAAGCAGACTCCACTTCCAAGATGCTGCTACTGTGAGACTTTGGGATGTTACGCCAGGCAGGAACAAATGCACCTGCTCGCTTCATATGAACGTCCCTCCAAAAAGAGAGTCATTACAGGTTACCATTTTATTAATTTCTCCAGGAGAAATTTTATCTGCTTTTTTTGTATCCACACATAAACATTTACTTGCACTTTAATTTAAAAGAAATCTACTATAAGAAAATCTAGGGAGAAACAGATAAAAAGGATGTTAACAAGTAGGAGGACAATAATTCTATTCTCCTCCATAAGAGTATGCAATGCATAGTAAAGCTGTGGTCTGAGAGCTGTTCTCAACGGATTCTTATAGCTGCAAATCTACTATTTTGGCCGTAAACATTGTTAAGAGTGTGGTTGCCTGAAGCTTCCGAAGTCAAAGACAGACACACTATGTGCTGCCTATTTATTTTTACATGAAAATATTGCAAGTGTGTCTGAAAATGTCAAAGACTTTAATACAAATATTCCAAGTATGTCTGAAAACATCAAAGATTTCTTTACAAGACGTGAATTCTCATTTTGTGCAAGTCTTCTGTGAAGCAATGGTTTAACTGAAACAAGAACTATGAGCTACTCAAAGGACAAGCACAGAGTTTGATATTTTAATGGAGTTTCTAAACCTTAGACTAAGGGTACAACTATTTCAGAGGCATCATTTTAGACAACATTTCTCACTCAACTCGCTCTTTTCCTTCTCACTAGAAGTAAGCTGTCAACATACTGACAGAAAAAGGTTCCCATTTCCCTACGATTTCTCCCCTGCCCCAATACAAGCTAGGAGCAGTGTTTTGAAAAATGTTCTACATAGAGATCAAGACTTCAGTCATTCAAAACAAAGTTTGTTGAAACCTACCTTTGGGTGCTTGAGCTCTCAGACAAGGGCATGTCCAGGCTAACGGGGCTGTTGCTGTTGCGCTCACTGCTTTCGTAGCCCGACTCCATCCTCTGGATGAGATGAGGATGCTGATCCACCATATGGTGCTGCATGCCCCGGCCCAGCACACCACGCTTGTATCTCACATTGGACTGGCTTGACCTTGTTTCGTGAATAGCATGTTCCTTCATCTCATTCTCAATAAGTTCTTTACCTGTCAAGACAAAACCACATAGCTTGGTAGTGCAAGCTTCAATACCAGCAAAAACATCCATACAACACCGTTAGCTGCTCAACTATGGCTAAACCAGAAGCACCATCCTTAATTTAGTGTAAAACTTACAGTATTAAGCAGAAAAAAACCCCAATATTTTCACAGCATTACTGGTAATATTAAGAATAATCTGTTCAATAAATTCATTTTTGAATCTTCCCTCTTTAGTATAACTTACTATATTGCCCCCCAAGGTAAAAATCAAGTCTGAAAAAAAAATTCTTTCCTCCCCATAATAATTTGTATTTGTAAAAGATATTTTCACAGTATACCCAAGTATATTTTCAGTACTCTGTCATATTTACTTCAGATGCTCTATTTTTTACATTGCTTATTTTACCATTAGGATTTGTTGAGGCTTATATAATATCAGTTCACAAAGGACAGGAAATTTCTTCTTGGTTTGCCTTTTTTTTTTTCTTCCTTACAGATTTCACAGTCTTTCCATTTGATTCTTGTTTTCTTCCCTTCCTTCCCTGAAGCTCTGTTCTCTTCCCCTTCACCTTCCCCCATACATATTCATTTATGCTTCCCAATTCTTTTCAAACTCCAAAACCAGCAAAGCTGAGGACATGGTCTCTAAGTACAAGTTGATTGTTTCTGTGGTGTAGAACAGTCACAGATAAATCATCACTGGCTGCCAGCCTCTTAACCTCACAACAAGAACTCTATACTGATACACAAGGTACTTTCCGCACCATTCTTTGAGCCATCATGTAAAAATACCATGATGAACCAAAGGAAAAAATAGACCAAGACAAAAGGCCACTCCAAAGGATGAACTTCCAGACATTTAGCAGTATAGCCCTGTGTCTGTTTAAACAGGGTAGGTGGCAATGCTTCCCTTATTATTTCCTTGCACAAGAAATCAAACAGAAGTGTCATACATGCAATATGAATACCCACACAGAAACCAGCCTTCACAGACATGACTCACCACTGACCTAAATTCCATGTTCAAAATTTCACTTTCCACATACTCTGAAATAAATCTGTCTTCTCAAACTCTTACCTGCTTCTTCGGAGGAAGGGCTAAGCTGAGTGTAGCCACAATGTTTCCTCTTGTCTTTACTGAAGATGCTGTCTATATTCAAAGACTCTCTTTTGGGTCTCCAGGTTGGCCGGTACCTGCTAGACAAACTGGATTTTGACTCACTACTGGTACTCTCCACTTCCCAGTCGCGAGAGTGTGCAGGGAGGCTTTTCAAGGGTCGTGTTTCTGCCTGATCCACACTACTCCCTCCACGAGGGGAATTCTGGACGGTTTGAGAAATCTGCTGTGGTCTGCTGTGGATCATATTGCTCACTGTCTCTTTAAATTCCCTCAGCCTGCTGGTGCTGCTGGATGGTTTGGGGGCAGTTCTGGGGGCTTGTTTCTCCTTCAAGGTTTCTCCTGCAGTTTATAGAGACAGCAAAAGCCACAAAAATAACTTCAATTAAACCAGCAGACCTACTTGCAAGCATCTTCATGCAGACTTTGAAAAGTGCAATCCAAAACAACAAAATAATAGAAAAACAACACCCCTCAATCAAACAAATGAAACAAAATAGAACCAAACAACCAAAAAGTAAACAAAGACAGAAGAAACAACGAAGGTCATGAGCAAAATGCATGCACACACTGAGGATCTTAAAAACATTTACAAAGAGATACTGATATTTGAAATAAAGTAACATCTCTTGCCTTCACTATGGTATCCTGATGGCTGATTCTCATCTCCTTTTCGCCGAGACCGGCTAGAACTCCTCTTGCGGTCTGTTAGCGAGCCCTTTTTGGAAACATGCCTCTGATTGCACTCACTGTCAGTCAAATGGCCTGGAAGGACAGAAGAACGCAGCAGAGATGACAAGAGCCTTCAGATCAAGTGCTCACTGTGCTAAGAGCAGCAGGACTCTACTGCTCCTTAGGAGCTGCAGACACTCCAATGCTAACTGGCAAGTTCGAGTAAGTTTTTGTATCCATAAGTTTTTGGTTTTGTCTTGGGGAGTATGTTCCATTTTTAAGGTCATAAAAGAGGAATACAGCCCCTCCAAGAACTCTGATTAATGACACTTATCCACAGGGAAAGGAAAAGGTTGACTCTGCCTTGTCTTCTAATAGTCTAAGGACACCACTTTCTTGCTGTCAGTTTTAATGACCATGAACTGAAACTCCTGAGGACAGCTTACTTGACAGTACTCCATTAAATAAAGACTCGAACACATGAACGAGTTACCATCTAATAATAAATCACTGCACATCATCATCTGCTCTGCACTAACTATCCAACTACACTATCTTTGCCTGTAGCAAACACTAAGTAATCTGAGTTAGATTATTCTACAGTGAAGAAGCCTCACATGGCTCTCAAGGGCTAAGCCAGCTAATTCACATCTGCCACAAGCTAAGAGCACACGCACAAACCATGAACATGGACCAGCTGACACACAGCAACATTCCCTTACTACAGCTTATGTGTCTGAATGCCAGTATTTTCTCTTGCACACAATTTACTCCCCATTTCCTCATATCGAATGTGAATTAGGAGTATTTGACATCACAAGTTTTCTGTATTGCCTTTTCTTAATTTTATGGCTCTCGCACATACACAGTCCTAAACCTGCAAGCACAAACACACGCATGGCTTTACTCACGTGAGTAGTCCCAAACAGAGATGCAGGATAAGAAGGGAATTTATGAATAAGCTACAGAGACTTTCCTCTAGCCTTTATATCACAAACTTTCCCCTTGCATAGGATGATAGGAAAGGAAAATCCCTACTACTGGATAGTGGAGTAACAACCCCCAGACTACACACAGCTGGCTCTTCTGAGCCTTCTCCCTTCTCTAGAGATTAACATAAAAATCAACAACATTTAAAGCAGATTTTACACATAAAATTGTACCTTCAACAATTAAAAAACCCAATTCACTACAATTGCTATAAAGATACTACAACAAATGCGTGAAAGGAATCCAAACAACAAAAAGCAAGCTACAAAAGGCTTGCTTTTCTACTCATTTGTCAAGTGGAGAGTGATTTTGTGGCCAAATTCTTTAGAAACAAGCAGATTATATAAAAGAAAAGAAATTAAGGAAGTAAAAGAAATGTTGGCAGTGAAGGGAGAAGATGTGTAGCATTTAGGTGACTGAACATGAGTCTGTGATTTAGATTAATTTCTTTTTCCCTTCACAGCGCAGACTGTCACACACCTTTCAAGGACTGCAAGAACAGCATTATACCTTGTAGTGTCTCCTCTCAAGACAGAAGAGGCTTATGTTTCACTTCAGCATGCACAACTTCTCTAGTTAACAACTCAACCTGATAGGGGTTGCTTGGTTAGCATCCTTCAACTACCATAATAGAAGCTATTTGACAAAACTTAGGGCTACTAGCACTAACTTAGGATTTGCGTAGACTACTGCAAGCCCAGTTTAGCCTTGCAGAATGAAGGCTGCTCGCTTTGCATTAATATTTTCTCCTCCTTTCAAAAACTGCAAATTTTGTCCCATTGTCATCAGACATTTAACAGCCATGGAGGAGAAGCCAAGAATCAGAAGTCTGTAGAACACAGGCTTTGTTGTCTTTACTTGGACACTCCGAAACAAAAACTAAATCCAACATAATGCACACATATAGGAATTAAAATCCCAAGGATATTAACTAACACTTAAAACTCACTTTTTGGAATTCACTAACAAGCTTAAAAATTGTCTCTTGCTGAATGTATCACTCAAATTCCTCAACCTCCAGAGCTGGGATGGCTTTATAAGCATACAGTGATATTTAAAGGAAAAGTTTGTTTTTATAAGAGTTGTGTGTGCGCATCTAAGAGTATGTTAAAGAAGAAAATGAAATCAAACGGGTTAAGGAAGAGCACCCTCTACTCCCTCCCCGAAATCTCAGTTGCATGAATAGGGCAGCCAGAATACGCACATTTTTCTCAGCAGCACAGGTTGGTAGGAGCAAAGAGAGGGCTAATGCAGCCACTCTTCTGTCCCCATTCTGAAGTACCCAGGAGCCTGAGGTCATACGACCCAATGGTGGTCCTTCCCCGGAGGATGATGTGGGATAGGGTCCATAATTTTCTGGGCTGGAGTAGTGGGTAAATGGCCATTAAATGAAGAATCCTGCTCTTGCCCAGAACGATTCAGTTGACAGGTCAAATGTGGATGGCTTCTTTATAGCCCCACGGATCAGCATTTGATGACTGAGTAGTTGTATGAGTTGGCAGACTGACTTTTTTGGAAAGGTTTTGGGTAGGTAAAAAAAGAGGGGAAATGCCCAGACAAGTGGCTAGCTAAAGGGACAGGCTGACTATAGCTAAGGCTGAATCAGGGAAGATAAGGAAAACTGAATTTAGGTGGAAAGACAGGCTAAGCTGAAGGGAATAACACAGGATAGAATCAACAGGAGAAGAAAGAAAAAGAAAAGGACAAAGTCACTAAAAATGACAGAACAAAAGGTTACATGCTGAACTTCATGCTTACATGTTTGCGACCATCCCCCTTAACTCTCCCTTTCTGCTGATTTCTACATGGCGAGTTTTTGCAGGGAGGAACCTAATCCAATAGACTCTGTGCCATTTTTGCAGACTATTTAAGCGATATGCCACAAACACTTTCAATTTTGTCTTCTTTGTTCTCTGAAGATAAACATATACTTTGCTTCCTCATCACTCAAATTCTGCTCCAACTTTCCTTTCTCACACCCCACGTAAGACTATGATTGGTACCTACAGTATTAAGTATTTGCTAAAACATAAGAAGGACTGCTGGTCTGTCTTAATCCGTGTATTACAACTACTCAGATCTCTGATGAAGAATCAAAGAATGCTAAATAAAACAAGTCTGAAGTATTTTTTTCAGATTTTGACGTACCATAGATTGTTTCAAATGAACCAATTATGCATGCATGAGAGCAACAATTTTGCAATTAAAAGGACAAAGAAGAATGACAGTTTTGACACTCTGGTGTAACTGACGGCTGCTGATTCAACTCTCATGTCTTAGAAAATCTATTTAAGGCACAGCAAAATAGCTTTTCAAACAGACTTAACAGATTCTGTTTCTCGTGCTAGAAGTCTGACCTTAACTTAGGCACTACGTTTCAGAAGTGGTGTTAGAAGCTACTATATGCAGAAACAGGCTGACTAGGGTCACTGGCCATGAATAATAGAGGAGATCTAAGCCTTCAGACTTCCAGTTAACCTGTTTTCAACTAAAGAGTGTTCAGGCAGACTGTTCAGCTGCCCAAAGGAACATATACACAGATTGTCTTGTCATTGCTTATTCCAACTTTGCTTCCATGGCACAGGCAGGAAATTACCTTATGCTCCTGCCTAGTGCAGTAAATACTACAACACCCACTTACACACAAAGTCCTTAGTGCCCAAGTATGAGAGATTCTGGTGATAAAAGAGCCTTTCCCAGATAGCTGCAACCCCTGAAATGAAGTAACTGCCCGCAGATAAGTAGCACACACAACAATACCCTACAATACCCTTACCAAACCCTACAATGGCATGGTACAGACTCCAAGTCACAGAATTACGTAACAAAGAGAGCAGATTGTATTGTGGATAACAGAAAAACACACCTGTCAAGGCCTGTCTGGCTAGATACAAGTCTACAAAAGCCAACAAGACCTTTAAATCATGTGCTTTTTTTTGGTGAACGCCAAGAGTTCGTTACAAATATGAAAACCATTTAGAAGACTAAACACTGTTCATTATTCTGTTACAGGTTGTATATATATTTCTGTTTTTCCACTGGAATCCACTGCATTCATCTAATGACAATGATCACAGAGATGTAACGGCATCTGCTACCTGTGTCCCTGCTGCTCTGTGAAGCTGCATCATTCTCCACATTGTAGATGACCGTCCCCTGGGAGTCAGAGGAAAAGTGACTGACCACAGATTCATGGTGTGCCTGCTTATAAGGATAGCTGTCTGTAGAGGAATCTGTCCTGGTATCACTCGAGATGGAAGGTTCTCTCCCTGGGGAAGGAAGCAATGTCAAATTTCAATATTTTTCGGCTCTTATAGAGGTCAAAAAAGGCTAAAAAGAGAAAACAGAGGCAACTACACAAGAAGTTAATCGAAAAACACAATTCTGAGCATACAAACTCAGATAGAACGACACCAGAGCTTATGGGAAAGGTCCTCTCCTTCTGAAGTCGGGAGAGTGTGTCAGTCCTCCTGAAACCTTCATTTCTTTCTAATAACTTCAAATTTATCAAATCCTTTTAATATGCAAAATTAAACTACATCCATTGGACTGAAAGTACATATTAGTACCATACTGAAATTACTGTTGGTTCAGTTTCAACACTGTCAAGTGCCATTACAATATGAAATACACTGTTTCAAGGGAAGTAAAAAAATTAGTCAACTAGAAAGTGTTAATAAGATAACAAGAACACCACAAGTTATAAAAATTAACATTTCACCTATTATGAATCAAAAGCTTATCCAGTAAAAACTTTGTACTGAAAGAGTATTATCAAAGGCAAAGTAACCTGTTCCTTCTCAAGAAGCCAGCATTGATCCTACTGTAAAGAATGAAGCATCATGATTTAACTTCAGTACAGTAATTCCTGAAGTCACTAAAAGAGGAGGAAAAGACAACCTTCTACCACCACTTTCAGTACATAAAAGTAAAATGTTCAAACAGTTTGAAGTCTGTTGGCCATTTTACATATGTGACGTATATACTCTTTAATATACCAGATATTATTTTCATACTTGTTTCTCAGTGGAGAAATTAAAGAAGAAAAAAATTAAAGAAGGAAGTTATTCTTATGTTTAAATGCAAACATTAGCCTGAGGGCACTTCACATTTTTGGTGAGAACAAGTCCTGCAGTAGGTGTCCTACTTAATGATGCTTTAGAGCTTTTGAAGTCAGAAACTTCCCCCCACGTCCTCACTGGTTAAAAATGTTGTTGTTCTAAAGAAATACAGAATACAGCAGTTAACAGAGATGACAGTAATAGAAAGAGGGGTGAATGTAGGCAACAGAAATCAGTGCTGTGGAACTGAGAACTAGAAAACTATTTGTATATGGAAGTCCTTATTCAACAGGAAATAAAAAACATTAAATGGAGCTGTTTACACTCAGCTTCACAACATTTCATACCAGCATCTTCTGACAATCTTTCCTCCATAATTTGCAGTATTAGATCTTGATGTGATTAGATATATTTATCAGATGCCACTGACACAAGTTCAGGTACAATATAGTGATCAGCAACTTAAGAAGAAGCAATCTCTTAGTTTATGAATTATGGGCTGTGGACATCTGATAACACTGAAGAATTCAAAGGCAGCTGTAATTACACTTAAGAGACAAAAAGGCCCTTCTGAAAAAGGTATATTAAAGTAGAAAAGTCTGGCTATCAACAAGCCTAGAAAATAATTCACTTCAATTTGACAGGAAAACACAGAGGGTAAGAACTCGTCTGGTACTTCAAAGTACAGTATCACACAAATTCTCTCAAGTACTTGGTATCAATGCTGAACACCACAGACTGAAGAAAGAAGCCTTGAGGACACACCAAATGTTTTTGAAATTAGAGTAGATTACTCACTAGAGCCTCGAATTTTATCTGAAAGGAAACACCTTTTCATAGATGTATTTTTTTGTATTCAGCTTCCTGAAGTAATTTTAAAATACAATATTAGGTACTGCAGAGACAACAAGCAGAAGAGTTATCCGTGTATTTCCTGAAGGTCAGCAAAGCAAATTTACAGTGTATATTGACCTGAAGCTTGCAGAAGTGCTCACAACTGATAGAAAGCACTAAAGGCTCTCCTCCAGGCTTCTTTTTTTTTGGAACAGGAAGTCAGGTTTGTAAATTGCAAGGCATCTTGTTAAGTGAGAAGTGAAGGTCATCTTACTGGTACTTCCATTTGTATTATCTTAAGAGGTGCTTGAGATTAATTTCATTACTAGTAGATTGTCAACACATAAATAAGAACATAGTAGATGTTCTTTACAGATTCACTAACCAGGAAGCATAAAACTAGCAATTACCAAGGAAAACCATAAAACATTATTGGAATTACAGCTGTATAAGTGGCCTAAACTCCTGGAATAAAGGTTGTGATTTTGCTCTCACCTTGCTGCTTTTGGCAACTTATAGACTCATCTCTAATTGAGAATATTCTGTTTCAATTTTTGGATGTTTACAATCTTGCAAATTCATTACAATGTAACACAGACGCAGGTTTTATTTTCATCCTGTCTGTACTGCAATTGAATATCTTTCTCAGAATTTATTTATTCATCTTTAAATGAGGCCTCAATCCCTAACAGTGTGACTAAATGTCCGAAATTATCTAGAACTTCAGTAAACTAACAACCTGTTGAGACTACTATTGGAATCTTGAGCAGAACAAGTTCTAACCTCCGAAGCTACATATCTATAGCTGCAGATCTTTTTTGCACAAAACAGACCAGGAGAAATGAAGTAGTAAACATGACCTATGGGCATAAGCATCTGCCAATCCCTTCCCTTTCCCCAAATCCATTCATTTTTGAACTGCTTTATCTGAATAAAAAACAAACCAAAGGCTGAAGATTAGCTGCAGTGATTCTATCTAATTTTAAAAAAATGGTACTTCTTCCCCTTCCAACATCCCTTCACCATCCTAGAAAACGACTCACTTATGACATTTCCTCAATATTTCTTTTCCCTAACCTCCCTCCAGAGTTTAATTCTGCAGCTTCCTTTAATTTTTTGTGTTCTTGCATCTCTAGTCTCATTCCTGTCCTGTTAAAACTGCAGATAAATTTACGAACTCAGTCACTGAAGTCACCAGTTACTGTTCCTCCCTACATCTACACCAGGTCCTTCTCTCTTTTTTTTTTTTTTTCCCCGTTCCTTTTTCCACACTTTTTTGGAGAAGATTACTAACCAAACAATCAGCGGAGTCTTGGACCAACATAGGTTTAAAGATGAAACACTAGAAATCCTCTTCAGAATTCCCGATCAACTTTGACAGGCAATAAGGACCCCTGCTAACAGTAACACTCAAGAGAAACTTTTCCCACACAGCATTGCAGCATAAAGGTACAAGGCACACAGCCCAGACTGCTTACCCGAGTCTTCACTGTCATAGCAAGTCCTGCTATATCGCTGTAAATCCACCTGAGGGGGCAAGTCTTGTGTTGACACTGGAGTTCCTCTTGGATCTGCATAGAGCAGCAGCAAAGGCTGATAGTGACCCTTAATGCACTTTGTCACAACATCTTTCCATTTTGGACCAATCTGAGTTAACAACAACAAACAAACAAACAAAACAACAACAACAAAAAAAGAAAGGTTTTTTGTCATTATTTTCTATAATAAGTTCTTTTCCCCCTCATAATTCCTTCAGTTTGATTTTCCACTGACATTCTTTAACTCTTTCTGTAGCCAACATCGACACTGACTTACTAAGAAAGCTTTTGAACCAACCTCAATAAAATCAAGGTATTCACCATCTTATGTCTAAACAAATTACAATTCCTGCTAAAAATACAGCTACAATAATAATCCTTTCCTTTCACTTTTTTCCCATAGAAAACTTTTTTCATCCTCTGAGATGTTCAAACTTTCCATCAGCCAAAAAGAATTTGTTAACAAACAAAATGAACAATAAAAGACAGCAGGACAGTAAATTCAAGTCAAAGGTAAATACTTCCTGTGTGAATATTCCTGCCATTACAGAACCTCTGCAAGCATTGACAGGCCAGGCAGTAATTCATGTAGTTATACTAATCTCAAACATCTTCCTGATACACTAATACAAGTTTCACCTGATACACTGAACATCTCCTATAAACAAATTTGCTCCATACATGGGTATTCTACAAAAGCACTGCACTACCTATCCTTGGCAAAGTTTTCCCGCAGAGAAGTATGACTGAACAAATGCATTAGAGTTTTTTCCCTATGAGACTGTGCTTGGCATGACTACAGAAGAAAATTTTCCTCTCTCATCTTTGTGATTCCATGACCAAAAGGGAAAAAGGAGAGCAGTGTGAAATAACGCCAAACAAACTAATGGGCTACAGTAACAGCGTGACAACATCCCAGCACTGCTATCTTTAATGTCAAGGACCTCATGCTTGGTGAAAAGGTTAAAAAAAAGCACTAACAGCAGAAGCAGAAAATTTGTTGTTGGCAGTAAGCACTAGGGAAGACTGGCACATAGATACTCCAGCAAAGAGTCCAAAAGTAGGCACTAAATAGCTGTACTGCTTGTCAGCAGGGGAAAGAAATGTATGTTAGCTGTGTGCGTAAGCAAACTGTAGGTTTTCAAACAACAGCATAAAACCAAGACTGGCAGACAACAAAACAGAACTAAGAATAGGGTTTCTGAGATTTCTGGTATGCTTTTTTTGAGAATACTTCACCTTGCTGAGAAAAAAGGAGCAACACATTTATGGATCCTGAGCGGATTAAATTCCTAACAGATTATTTATTAATTCCCTAAACATTTTTTCCCCTCACCTCTTTGACATGAGCATCATCAAAGTACATCCATTTGCGGATTTTAGTTTGGAAGAAGAAGGTTGAGTAGTGTTTTCCATAGTAACAGATCATTCCCACCAAATACAGCTCTGAGTGTTTTGCTCTGTCATCAGTTACTCTGAAGAAAAGCTTCAAGAACAGAGGTAAGAAAAATCAAAGGAGAAATTAATAAAATGCCCAAATTTTACATACTGCTTTATGTTAAAACACCTCGAAGTGCTAGAGGTGTCAGTTTTTACTTCAAAAGACAGAGAAAATAAGGCAATAAATAAGTAATCAAGCAATGTTCAAGCAAAAACGGAGAGACAGACCAGAAACAGACTCTGACCAACTCAGCAGATGCTCATGAACTGAGTAAGACTTGGAGTCTGTGGCTATACTTGAAGACATTTACAACAATGATATAATACCTTTTCCAGGATTTGAAGTGTGGTCCTATTTCAAAAATTTGTATTCTCTGTGTCATGCTTGCTGATTATATCAAATCCTGTTTAAAACATTCATTCCTCTTTGTAGAAACAAAGCAGTTTGGACAGTAAACAGCTGGCATCTATTCTGACTTAGGCAGGGACCAATTTATGACACCACCACATAAAAGATGAACTGAAGACATTAGTAGGTCAAAAGAATTCAGCAGACAGAAAATAAATATCTTTTCTATTTAATTGACCTTTATTAATTTAAAAATGCACAGGTTTCATTTTTTTTGTGCCTTACTGCTTCATTATGAAAGGACCACACCAGTTCACACTGATTTTGGTATACTGTGCACTGGTCAATGCATTTTTTTTTTAATATATATGTGTGTGCATATACATATTATTTTATGTGCTATCTCAATGCTACAGTATGATACAGCTACAATTTGGTATACCAGTAATCCAACTCCAAAGCACCAGGTAATGCAGAAAAGTGAATCCTCCAGGGGACAAACCTCTAGATCCTACTTAATTCAGTTAGTCATTCAATCACACAGTGCCAGTCACCATCTCTCAGCAACTGTTCAATTACAAATAACTTTTAAGTGTTATGACCATGCATTTCAATGAAAAGAGGAGATAAAGTTAAAAAAAACCCCAGACACCACCAACTACATTTTGTCTTCGAAAGAACTATAAATAAACTTCTGTTCTTCAAAATGAAAGCCCACATATGTATTTTCATAGAAACAGCACAACCATGATCCAAAATTTCCTTTCACTTCAAAGTATTTTTACATTTTCAGACACTTCAGAAACTCAAGAATATACAGTTCACAGGTTTTCTAAGGCATTCAGAGACAGGTCAGATCCTTGGTTCTGCCCTCTATTTATGGACGCTGAGAAAGTAAAGGTTAAGACTTTATATTTTTCTCAATTTTCTACTGCAGACTACCATAGTCTTTGCAGGTAGTGCCAAAATACAGAAAACTCACATCTCCCAGTTTAAGGCAAGTTCCCAGACTGTGAATCACATCCTCAGCCAGATCAGAGTGGTCTGAGTCCCAAACCAAACCAATGGTGATGATCTGTGGAGAGTTCATCAGCACACGACGAATACGGATCTTTTCCCCACAGTTACTCTAAGGATATAAATAAAACAAAACATTGAACATAATCCTTATCTTATTACAGTGTTAGGCAAGGCACTAAGAGGTGAGCGTTTTAGATGTACAGCTTCTAAAGAGGCGGTGGTGAAACAGTAGATATTATATGCTCAGTGTCCAGGTATGAGCTACTCATGTCACAGATGAGGTGGTGCTACCAAGGTTCTCTGGTATTCACAAGCTTTCAAGTGAACACTCCTGATTCTTCCTCATACTACTGATAACGATTAAAACATACAGCACAAAAACGAGCTTATTTAAAAAAAGATAAGCAAGCATACATGAAAGCATACTCTTAGGAATTGGAGGAAAAGCTCACTTTCTTTTGACCAGAATCTCAGACTGAAAATTGCATTTAAAGAAACCTATGCTTTATATGACATTGTCAGAAAAACCTTCATGGTGCTGCTTTGCTGTTAAAATTGAGTGGTTCTAGAGGGTACCTCAAGCATTCCATTATTAGATGAGATAATTAGGTCAGTACTAATATAAATATGAGAAGAGCAGCTGGAAAATCAAGAGGTGCTTTACTAACCCATAGGAGTTCTTCATTTCTTATTTCCTTTTCTCTTCCTATTTTTTTACCTTTTAAATAACTACTAGTGTTTATTGACTGGCCAGTCTCCCCTCACTCCTAACCAGGGCATTATCTTTTTTTGGGGGGGGTAGGGGGAAGGAAAGGATGACACTGGAGGGGGGATATGATGAAAACTATGACAAAGTCCATTTGCACTTTTCCCCTGAAGCAGGTCACAAAGGTACCTCTGTAAGATTCCAGGAAAAAGAAAAAACAAACATTTTCATGGCAAGAATAGTCTCTCTTGTCTACAGAGACCAATTTCACAATTGGATGTAATAATTTCTGACACTATAACGAGGGAAGAGATCACAAAGCCTCTCCTCCCCACAGCAATCTAGAAAATTAACCAGAATTTCAGTCCCAATCATCAATGGGAGATAAAAATGAAAAATTAAAAAAAAACAGAAAGAAAATGTAGAGGACTGTGATGTTTAAATGTAGTAGATAAGATGTTTTAATATTAAGGTGACCTTATTAACACATATTTTGCAAGGGTCATTAGAAGTGAATTACCTCACAACAAATCTATTTTACTCTCCAATTGTGTTCTTTGCTTCAGCTAGCTAACAGAAGCACTTTCAGCATGACAGGAGGAACACAGCATCCTGATAAAAAGCTCCCCTGCACGGCTTTGAGGCCACCCTTAGCTAAGGCTCAATAGAAAAATTTCTTGAGAATAAAAAGAAAGAGGCAGCAAATACAGGTAAGCAATTTTATTCAACTGATTATTTCACAGTTTGCGCTGACGAAGAATATATTTCTGTTAAATTTCCCATGCTCTGCTGATTAAACAGCTGGACTAATACTAATCTTTTAAATGACAATACAATATCTTAATTTCTTTTACTTGAATCAGTGAGCCACTATTTGACAATATTCAAAAAAAAAAAAAAGGGAAAAAAAAGAAAAATGTTTCAATTGGGACTAAAAGTGAAGGTTTCAGTTATAAATTGGGAGGAGGGGATGGTATAAAATGGAAATACTTAACACTGCCCCCAGGGAACAGGCACACAAGCCATTCCTGTTAAAGCCTGTATTGCTTCACTGCTAACAGTAGCATTACATGAAGCAGCAATTATGCAGCTGTTTCCTGGCCTACCTATTCATCAATATGTAAAAAAGTTTGTTGATAACTCTTTCTGCATGCTTATCTAAACTCCTGGATCTGAACATATTCAAATTAAAGAGCAGAACAAGATATCAAACTCTTGCTTTGGAAATCCAGCTCTTATGATACATATAAAAAATAAGCATTTTATATTTATATGAAAATTTTTTATTTTTCTTAACTGGTACAAGATTTGATTCAGCTGAATTTGGTCAGACTTCTACTGCATAGCAGAATGAACATTTTTAAGCATAGCAGCCTGTGACTATTCACTGGCCACATGCAGTAATTGTTTTCACGTAGTTAACCATCAGTCAGCACTCACGACAACTATAGCCTATCCTTTCTAGTCAGTAACTCCCACTCTGTGGATACCAAACCTCACTCAGAAAAACAAACCAATACTCCCTCAGACTTTTTGTCAGGCTTCCTCCCTTTAGACTAGCTCTTGCAGATATACTGTATAGCCTGTAAGCCCTTCACTGTCAGGATATTCTGTGGCAATGGGAAGTGAAAGTCCTTTTCTCTTTCCCTTTGACCAACATTTTGGCTGCATGCTGCAGGTACAGGAGTTTGGTTAACAGTTCAATTTATTCCAACTGAAGGGTAGTAGTAAAGAAGGTGAGTGGAAGCTCATCTAGGCAAAAAAACTCCAACATCTTGTACATATGATTACAGGGACTGGTACAAAAGTTCTGCTATCTGTGCCCTAGCATGGTACTGCTGAAAATATTCTGAAAGAAATAAGTACTTTTCTCATGCTGTTATTTACAGATGAAGTACACTGCTCTCAACAGAAAAAACCACTAGAGAAAATGGACAAACTGTAGGAACACTGTTCTAAAAAGCCTAGCTAACCAAAACCACTGCCAACATACAGAAATCTTCTGTACAAGACGTGGCCTCCAAATTCTTTGTCATTCCCATTTCTTTAGGTAAGATCCAAGAACTTTCACCATAGGATGAAAACAGCACGACTGCAGCTTCATGTAATGCTAGTCTTGGAGGCCTCACCAACTCTCAAGTCTAGGTACTTCTAGCAGCAACACAGGTTTGAACAGGAATGAATTTCATAGCCATTCCCTGGGGGCAAGGTAAGCATTTCCCAATTATTTGCCCTCATCACGTTTTCTTGTGGTTTCTAACTCTGAGAAACAGTCACTTTTAGTTTCCATCCAAACACTACATCTATTCCTGTTCTCAATACTTGTGTCTAGTTAAAGAAGCACCCATCATCACTAATTTTTCCCTTCCTTCATTGAATAACTGTGAGATACTGAATTCACACCCGAAGAAAAGTAAGGATACTCACTGGACAGTTCCGCAGGTCTCCCATAGTGCTGGCGTTCTGCAGCAGCTCTCCAAACATATCTGGAGTTGGTTTCTCTCGCCTCTCCAGCATACAAATAGCTTGATTGCTTCGGTACAGAGAAAACATTGAAAACAGAAGTTTAACAATAAAATAAAAACACAAACCCACATTAAGCCAGTATATGTTTCACTTAAAATTTGTTAAAAGTTAAGAAGCATAAAATACACACAACACTTTTTATATTTAATATTGTAGTACAGGAAAAAACCCCACCATTAAGTGTGAATTACATCGTCTGTTATAATATTGCATAAAGAAAACAAGTAAAATTCAAACCAGAAACAGATCATTGTTTAGTTTAAAATTTATTTCTTAAAAGCAAACTTCAGCATTTTGATAAATACTTGATTTCAAAATTAAATATTTGTTTCAAAATGCTTCCCTTCAATAACCACAATTCTAGTAAAATAACACAGTAAAGCACACCCTTAATCGCAGAACTGCAAACAAAAAATAGCAAAGCATCACATTTATTTTACTGTCCAAGCTGAAAGAAAGATGGTAATATGTAGACAATACTAGTGCTCAAAGCATGTTTAAGCTTAAAATGGTTTCAGTGGTAAATAAACATGCTACTATGTATGGGTGCTTTTAAAATAATGCATGACAATTTTTATTGTGATATTTCATATATATTTTTTTTCATATAAAATCCTGAATACCATTTACATAATTATTTTCCCATTTTTCTAGTAAATAATATTCTGATATGGCGTGTCTTCTGGAACTTAATGGAGAACTACAGCTTGATAGAACAGCAGGCAGCAAGCAGGAATGCTTTACAGTATTCCTGGTACACTGGTAAAGTGGTAGCTTTTAATAGATCTGCATTAGAAGAGCAACGAGCAGTTTTCATGACAATTTTTTCAGGCTCTGTAACTACGGGTCTCACATGCCAGACAAGAAACAAAGTTCTAATCCCAATAAAAATTTCAAGAAAAAACCCCCGAATAACAGACTCTTCTGCCTTGATCATATTCAAGCAACTTTTAACTGAGTAGCCACCTATTAAAAGAAGACTTCTCTCCTCTAGCATTATTTCAAACAACCTGCTGTAGAGCCAGAGCTACTGCTCTGTGCACCACCTCCTTTCATGAAAGGTCATGGTGACCAGGGCATTTCCCCAATAACTAGAATAAATAAGAGCTATATATTCGCCCAAGAAAGAAGATTTGAAGAACTACAGGCTGGCCAGTCTCGCTCCAGCACCTGAAGCAATGACAGACCAAATCAATCCCCTTGGAAATCAACTTCAAGCATATGTAGGACAAGAAGGTGAGTCAGAGCAGCCAGCATGAATTCACCAAGGGCAAACCATGTCTGACCTACTTGATTATCTTCTATCATATGATGGGTTATGCTGAGGAGGCGAGAACAGTTAATATCATTTGGTGTACAGCAAGGTCTCCAAGTCATCTACAGCATTCCTGAGGCCAAACTCAGAGGTGTGGACTGCACAGGTAGAATACAATGCAGAGAAAAACCTAACTGGACCTTCAGGCTCAGAGGATCAAAACAAACAACAAACAGAAGTTGTGTTCCTCAGGGGTTAATACTGAGGCTGAAGCTATTTAACATTTTCATTAACAACCTGGATGATGAATTGAAATACACCCACACCAAGTCTACACATGACACTGAACTGGATGGAGAAGTCACTATCCAGATAAGGAGTGCTGCCATCCAGAGGGATCTTGACAGGTTTGAGAAAAGAGGTGACGAGAACCTCATGAAATTCAGTCAAGAAGAACACAAAGTCTTGCACCTTGGACAGAGCACACTCAGTGGAGCAGTACTGCCTGGGCACTGAGTGGCTGAGGAACAACACTACAGAAAGCTGTAGACAAGCTGAACATAAACAAGACTTCACAGAGGCAAACAGAGAAAGGACAAGAGGCAGAGGATGCAGAAAAGGAAATTCTCACTGGATACAAGGCAAAAAAGCTCTACATTGAGTTCCTAAGAACAGGAACAAGCAGCCCACAGAAGTAATGGAATTCTTGTCCTTTAAACACTTTCAAAATTCAGCTGCACAAACCCCCAACCAGCCTGATTTAGCTTTGAAGTCAGCCCTGCTTTGAACAGGAGGATGAAGGGGATGTCCAAAGGTCCTTTTCAATGTAATTTTTTAATTTTTAATTTTTTATCTGTTTTCTTAAATCACCTGCTCACATATTAAGGTCCTTCAGAATGTACATGAGTCCTTCCCACTACAGTTATCAAGATTCAGGATCCTAAACAAGCAGACACACTGATCCATGCCTAAATTTCTGTCTTCTGCTTCATTACATCCTCATGTTCTTTACCACAGTTATCAAAGCTCCCCGAACTTTGAACAAATCATGTTCTGCATGTCTGATCTTGTGATCATAAAGGTCAAACTGCAATACCAGTATGGATAAAAGAGAAAAAAAAGAAAGGAAAAGGAAAAAATATACAAGTTCCTTGTGAAAAACTCAACTCACCAGAGTGAGGTTGTGGAAATATAATGTACCATCTGGATGAAAGGTAATGGGTCAGAGGTGGCACCACAGCTCGTACAAACACACTGAAGAGAAAGAAAATATAATACATTGACAAGCTTAAACAGGTATTTCTGTAGCAATACTTCTGTTTGTATATCTTTTTACCAGGGCAATGCATGATTTAGGAATGTAAATATGAAACCTGAGAACTGGTGATTGGTATTGAGCACTTATCACCTCACCTGTTCAAATAAAGTCATCGCAAACTTCTGGTGGGAAACACAATGTGGTGCAGTGCAAATATCTTCCTTTGTCTCATCTGCAATGTGGAAGTGAATTCGCATTAACAGGTTTTCCTAGCCAAAGAAGAAAAGGCAAAAAAAGTATTAGATAATTTCAAATGCAGGCAAAAGTTAACATATAAATTACAAGAGCATGTCAGATGCAATAATGTTAAAGTGTTATTTACAGAAACAGAAGGCTCTTGCAAGTTTGTGAAAGCTGTCTCAAAACCAAAGAAATTTATATTTCTTTGATACTAAAAAAAATGGCCTCCACTTCTGATTTGAAATATTATGTCAGGTTTATTTTATTTACTAGCACTGCTGAAGATTCTGCTGCTGATTTGTCTGTCCAGTTCTCAAGCATCAATGGATTTGACCAAACGTAACAGGCAGAGCAGCTCTGCAGTTTTAAAATCACTCGATTCACACTAACTTCTCATCAACACAAAGTAACCCAAATCAACTTCCACATTTCACATGGGCTTTGAAATATGGCACATAATCCACATTCTATCAAAAAGGGGGAGAACTAATAAATGAAAAGGCAGACTAAATTCTGTATGAAACAAAAGCACTGAACATTTGCTAGACACTATTTCACACAACTCTATCTGTTTTAAAGTTCTCAGGGGGTCTTGTCCCAAGACTTTCTCTCCTCCCACTGTTGCCAACATTAACCTGTGGGTACCATAAGTTTACTGACATCTCTTCCAGCAGCACACTTCTCACTATCACTATTGGCTGCCTGGATGGTTTATACGCCTGAAATAAACAGGTCAAGATTAATTACTAGGCAAAACATTTCTGACCGTGTACAATTTGGCTTGAACAGTTTTCCTGTGAAAATATGATTTCAGAATAACCGGCAAACAAAATGTCCTTTCACCCTTTTGAGGTGAACCTTAAAACTAGAATCCTGGATCATTCCTGCAGTGCAATTTTTTTTACAATTCATATCTAAGACACACTTGAGAGTGCAAGCAAAAGTAACTGTAAAAATGGTTAACACTGGTATTTCCATTTCCAAATCACTAGCTTACAGATCTCTTAGGGATTTTCCAGGTCACACATCCAAAGCCTGTTGCAATATGGGGAAAGAAGGAATGGAGGAGAATAAAGGGGAGCAGGGGGAAGGAAAGATTGTGTAGCACGGGACCACATCTGTGCCTGCCAAACCATCTTTCAGTTATACTCACAAAACATTCAGCAGCATCATCCATGATGCCCAGCTGGAAGCGCTGCTCATCCTGAAATGTCTTTGCAAGAGCAGTACGCAGAGCATCAGAAGGCAGCACCTTCTCACTGCTACACTGAAATTGGTTGAAGATACCCTAGTGAAAACCCAGAAAGATAGTTAAGTTACTGTATTTTCAAAATATGACTCAACTTATCTGACAACAAACAGCAAACATTTAACTTGCTTTGATCCAGGAACACACAGATACTTGTATTGAACATGGACTATGGGACAAAATCCTTAAAGTTCCTCCTTTGAAATCATATTAACCTTTGTGTAATTTTTCCTTCCCTTTCACATATCCAAGGGAGAGTGGGGAGCTTAGCAGTAAATTTCTCTCATTGTCAATCCCACTTGGATCTTCCTCCAAATCTGATTCCTGAAGCAAACACCATGAACACCAAAACTTCCTCACTTTTATTCCTGTTTCTCCTTTTCCAATTAACTTTCTCACTTCAGCTCAGTAACTTTCTTCTTACACATGCCACCTTCTTTTCTCTTTTAAGCAATTCTTTCCAAACACCTTAGGCCTTAAACAGCAGTAACTTGCTACTTGCACACTTAAAGGAATTTACCTTCCATAAGTCCAAGTGGGTAACAATTAGATGATTAGACGTGCTCGAGGGAAAAGGCACAAAGCAAATAGGAACAACAGTTCCTAAGTATAGCCAGCTCTTCACTTGCTCCATAAACCTGCATTTTCATAACCTACTCACACATCACCTGGGTAACCATTTGCAAGGGTGAGAAGTTCTATAAAGACACATTATTATCTAAAGTGCAGGTTATATGCATGAAAGTTCAGTATATATTCCCTGATTAAGAGCTCACATTTATTTTCTGTGTGTGAAATATCCAAAACATCATCTGAAGTTATCTAACTTTGACTGTGCCCTTCCTACAAAAACAGGAACAGAATTCTGTATGCAAGATCCTCAGTTTCAGTAAAAAACTTCTACCCTTATTTTTATATAGGGCCACTCTGTCTCTACACCACTCTGTTTCACTTTCTACATAATTTCATATGACAAGCAACCTTCTTCACTGGTGTCAATCTCAAAATTCTGCTTGTCCTTTCCTATAAAACTTTCCTCACAGTTTCTCAGAAGGCTGTGAAAAACCTCGATTCTTACTGCAAGAGGGGAAAAAAGGGTAACAGATAACCTTCAATTGGGCACCAGTTGGCTTTCCTGTCTTCTAAACTTACTAAAACAAGGAGAAAACCAAACTGGTTTGTCTGTTTAGTTTTCTTTCAAATCTATACTAATCTGCAGCAATTCACAATTCATGTATCACTTCCTCCTTTATTTACAGAAAACTTCTCCCCAGTATACTTAGGATCTATATTATTTGGAAATAATCTGAGTATTTTTCTCCTTTAACTATTCTTACTTGTTTCTTGTAAGGAAATGAGAAAGTAAGCTGGGAAAAGGTTTGCCAAATGGTACAATTTTGTCTGCTTTAAGCTGGAAGAGCACAGAACACAGCTGTCACTGCACAGCCAGCACACGACCTCTGCGCCCCTGCCATTTCTGCCTGTAGGAATGGAACAATTTATAGTGTTGGCATATTATCTAAAATAGATGTAAAATGCCCATCTCTCTTTACTGCTACTTTTATTTTGGTAGTCCTCATGGTGCTCATTCATGGGTGAAGGCCCACTGTGCTGAAGATCAGAGCCCTTCCAAAATCGCCTTTATTAGAATATCAAATAATCATTAAAAAAGTGGTAACTAAGAGAAGGATGTGAGGCAATAAGTCTCATACTTCATGAACTACAGACAATATCTCTCCTCTGTTACCTTTTTTATATATGTATATGAAAACTGAAAGAATTACAAAGTCTTTGCACTTAATCGCCATTTCTGTCACTCTGATAGCTGAGCAAGTTTCATGTTTCATTAGTGAATTTTCTCATTTCAGTGAACTTAAAAAAAAAAAAAAGGCAGTGAGACGTAACTCCATCCTCCTTCTGCACTTTACATCAAATAATTTACGAGCACTTAAAAACACTCACAGCTATGCTTTGGAAATGTATTTATTCTGGTTATCATTAATCTCACTTTACAGATCTGGAAACCAAGACACTTGCCTAGCGACTGGTCCACAACCTCACTGCCAGGAAATCATGGATGGGACCTGGTCTGCTTCAGTGAGAGCCCTGAAATGGCTCTGTACTTCTGGGGAGGGGGAATCAATGCAGGCTCTAAACCACGTAAAAAGAGAGGCAAGCAAGCAACCCTTTCAATTTCATCTTTAAAGAAACAGTATATTTACCATGGAACAAAAATTAATTCAGTCATGTCAAAGAACTCTGTGAAGAACGCAAAAATCAGGAAGTAAGAGATCTGAATAGTATATGGAAGAATGCTTCCTCAAATTTGTAGTGACATAGCATACAGTGGTATAGTTTATTTTAGATTACAAGAAAAAAGTCTTAAAACCAGTGAGTAATTGTGCATTTGAATCTAATAAAGATCAAATCTTATGTCATTGCACAGTGCAGTTTACAGCATGATGGAACACAGTGCTCATAGGAAGTCCCAAAAGCACCTCTAATGGTGCAGTTTGGTTTTCCTTGAGTTTTGCTCTGGGATTTGGTTTTTTTTTAGGGGGGGGGATGGGATTGGGTTCTATCTCCTTTATTTTTCAATACAGGTTCTTTGCTTCCCTTCAGAACAGGTCTGTCTTGTCTCTCAGCCTTAGACGGACAGGTGTGGCATTTCCTGCCACTTCATCACTTAAAATTACCTAAGTCAGATCTCTCTCCTTAATTTAAGGTCTTGCCTTGAGTGATACTGTTAATCACTAAAACATTTGTTCCATATACAGGTATGAAAAAAGGCAGCTGGGTGCAGACCAGGAAAGCACTGCTGATTCTGCCCCAGGAGTTCTCATGACACCTTTCCTCCAAGTACATAATGAGAACTCCATATACAAAACACTCAAACTTCGTTCTCTTTAAAAAATTTCTTCAACTGAAATTGAATATGTTGAAAATCCCATCAGTGTATTCACTTCACTGCTGATCTCCCTCAATGGCTACATTCCAACACAAATGAGCACAGCCCTAACAGTGGCAACAATAGGAATGGACACTGTTAAAAGTTTCATTTAACCAGTTTTCAGTAACTAAAATCAAGGATGCCAAACAAAAAAAGAACTAGCTTAACAAATTATTAATACTGTATTAATAGTAGTAGTTCAATTTCTACAATGAGGACACGTTCTTGGCATGTTGGTAAGTCTGCAAGTCAAGACAGAGAACAGTATGAGCAAGAGATTTTTCAGACAGAAAAAGTATCTTCTTATAGATATATCTACATCTATATCTATGCATTCCTTAGGTATATATAAAAAAGAAGCCCATTTCCCACCACATCCCCTTCCCTACAGGGAAAGGGAAGCAGAGACAATGAAATTAGAAAGTGCAAGCATTCCTTAAGACCAATAGATTCCCAAAGTTCATCTAGTTGCATACAGTCCTTCCCCAGACACTAAGTCAAGATCAACTCCAATTACACAGTTGATCTTTTGCCAACTTGCTCTCAGATGCATCCAAACCTGGAAATTCCTTAACCGTGCCATCCAATGTATTGTAGGGCCTGCCTTGGCTTTTTACCGTTCAGAAGGCTTTTTCCTAGTTTTTTAACTGGAAGCTTCATGTCCTTTCTACTACTACACAGATGGGCCTCTGACATACATCAGAACAAAGCCTTGAAGAATCAGTGGGCTTCCAAAATAGTCCTCCACTTTGGAAAGTGTGGGGATCAATATCAAATTGATCAAAGATCAAATAAAGGAAAACAACCTAAGGTTTGAGACAAGGAACATTTATCATGCAACTCTGCAAATGAAAACTTCGAAAGTATTTCAGAATGCTAAAATTCAAATGCATAATCATAAACCACGTTGTTCTCCAGTAGTTTAGAGACTAAAGACAGCAAGTATTTTTTGAAGTAATTCATGGACTGACATGAGTTCTTGGGATTTTTTAAATTTTAAAGATTTGAAAGTTGCAATATCTGTGAATCCCACCCATACTTTATACAATCTGCTCCCAATTATCTTTTAACAGTGTTTGGAATCAATTTCCTCCCTAGGAAAGAAGTATTCCATTTATCTGGGGTAAACTGACATCTGCAGTGTGTAACTAACTATACCAATTAAACAAACCAAACTTAATATACATGCACATGTGACTTCTTACTCAAGCATGCAGACGTAAGCTGACATAAGAATAAATTGATAGCTGAAGACAACAGGCAATAGCTACTGAATCAGATCAGTATTCATGCACTGTGAATTTGAGTTGTGTCCTTGGCAGCTTTCTGAGAACTAATTATTCCCTTCCAGAATTATGCAGAAGTTTCTTCTGGATGGGGATATCACTGCAGCTCTAGTGGTGTGGTATTTCTTTCAAAAAACCAAAACATGTTCTCCCCCAAATGCCTTAGTATTCCCTATGTTAATAGTTTCTGCCTTTTAGCAAAAGCTGCAAATACTAACATGGCCAATCCTCATCCTTCCCTCACTGTTCAACATGTCAGTATTATTCTTGCTGTCACTCAGTTGTTTCTTGGTTTTGGTTTGAGGGGGGGGTTGTTCGTATTATTTTCTTTAAACCTTCTCTCCATTTCAACAGCATGCCCTTCTTACTTGATTCAATTCAGTGGACCTTTTTTCTTGCTAATAGTACCTTTTCTTCCCCACATTTCCTCAAGTCATATTTGCATTCAAGGGTGCAATAAACTCTAGCGCTATTTGGGTTTGTGTCTTCGGATCTCCTCCCAAACCTCCAAGTTTTAACAATCATCTTAGATTTCCATTTATTAATTTCTTTTAGAGGCCCTTCCATTTGTACTCACACTGTATCCTGAACATTAACATCAGGCCCAGTACAAACTGTCAAGTCAGGTACCCGTGGCTACTACCAAATCAAGTCAAATAATACTTTCCACGAATGTTGTTTAGGAGGGTGGCAGCAAAAGAAACCCAAATTGTAGAATGTACACATCTACTAGGTAATAATTTATTAACTGCTTGATCAAGATCAAAACAGGCAATTGTTATTTGGAAGCTTCAATTACCAGTTTATTAACTCAGGAAACTGTACTTATTGCTAGTTTATTTGGCAGGCAGTAAACTGCAAGTGCCAACTGGGAAAAAAAAAAAGTTCAAACAACAAAAGTAATTATTTTATGTATTTTGACTACTGTTTTACCCTGAAATACTACTGTGATTTGAAAAACGCAAAAAACAGGGGGATGAAATCTTTGCAACCAAACTATTACTGTCTCAACCACATGATGAACATTTCATAACAAATCACTCAATTTCAAGCAAGTGGCTAATCAGAACCAACAGCAGGCATTCCACTTCTTCAAAGCACTCTAAAACCTTACTGTTCTCAGTTTTCATCTCAGACAACCACATCATTTTTATACAGAAAATTCACATTCTTCCTGCTTTTGTTGCACATGACAAAATTACAGAAAAGACCAGCCCTACTGGAATTTATCAATCAACAGAGCATTCTTCTTTGTGACCTACAAAAAACACTCTGTCCTATATCCCAGCCCTATGGAGCTCTCAGTACAATCCCTGGAAGGAGAACAAACTCTCTGTGGCATGCTCAGTACAGTGGACGGATTTCCCCCTTCCTGCCCTCTTCCAGCTGTGATAAACAAAACACCAAAGCAAAGTCATGCTGAAGAAAAAGGAAAATAAACCAAAACATAATAGGCTTCAACAGCAATAATAAATCAAAAAGCTGTTCCAGTGTTACAGCAGGCAAACCATAGTGGTAAGGACAGCTTGTGTACCGAAAAAAAAAAATATTTAAACAATGTTACATCTTAAGGAATAGTGTTTGGGATTCTAGCACAGAGTCTGCAGCTCTCTCTTGTCTTTTTATTGCTGTTGATGCAAGGTTCCTTCAAAGTACCCAATATATGTATGTCTGGAATGGTTTCAAGGTTTATTTTGTAGCCACATAGACATAGCCAAGGTAGCACAGCAAGTTTTAAAATCACTTCGAGAATCTGCGCAAAGGAAGTCTTCAGTGTGGTACAAAAATAAAATGTGACTTGATATCAAGCATGACATCAATGTCCTGTGATCCCACATTTAAAATTACAAGTAGCATTTAGAGAGCTAGCTGAGCATTTACAGTAAATACTGTGCATGACATCAGAATCCCTAGAAACAGCTGCAGCAAGCCAAGAAAGCGTGGAAAAAATACAACTTCTTCGGTGTTATTCAAAAGCTAAATTTAGCTTAATGAAGACTATCTTCCTCTAGAGCCAATAGGAAGAGGATGTTGCCTTTAGAGAAACATTTCAGAGTCAGAGAAGAGCATGAATCCTCTCTGAACAACACAGGAGGCATCAGGTACCTTGGGAAGGGCCCCTGAAGTGGAGCGAGGGGACTCCACTTAGACTACTCCCCACAGGTACTGTCCCTTTCCCAGGCCAGGCTGGAATCTGAACATGCCAGCACGCTCTGAAGAGGAGCAAACACATCGTGCCTCCATCTTGCGTGTCTGGACACATATTTTGGGCAGATCCACCTGACAGCATGCAAGGCTAATTACCTCTCCCCAGACCCTAATGGGAGATTTTCGCATGGTATAGAGCTCCAAATTCTTGTGTTCCCACTGGATCCAGTCACATCTTCTCCCTCATCTTAGCAAAGCCTAAGGCAAGATTCAAGAGAAAGAAGATGTCAAAGACCTGGAGGCTAAGCTGGCATTACCCTGGCAGGACAACAGTTAAAGGCTTCCAGAGCAGAAAGGAGAGCTGGGGCAGGGGAAAAGCTGAGCACAGAAGGGAGAGCACGATCCTGCTGTACTGGGACACAAAACATGCTCTTGGTGATGCTTGCAGTATTAGGTGCACATTAAGCACATTATCCCATATGTTTTATACAAGTTTACACATACCATGTACCAGACAGACAGACTTGTACAGGAAGAAAAAAATAGAGCAACTTGAAAACACTGATCCAGAGGGCAGCAGAGAACAAGTAAATACCTTACACAGCATTTTCCCCAGTTCTGCTGCATGCTTAAGGATTTATGAAGATCAATGTGACCATCTCCACAGTCTGGGGCTGTCTCCCTCATGCATACCCCTACCTTTTCAGCTTCATGCCAGCAAGACAACCTATGTTTCTTGTTTCTGGTGTTCAGAGGTTTTTTGGGGGGTGAAGGAGGTTTGCATCCCCAATTTCACTTAGAGTTAAGTGACCACCTTTATTGTTCACCTTTATAATAACATTTGACTTGATAACAACACAAAAATGGGGGTGGGACTTTTCAAATATTTATGTACACACATCATCATAATTTCACACAAGATAAAGGTGGAAGTGTGTCACAATATCACCCAGATAAAAAGGTTCTGGAACGGGCTTGGGTAGAATACTGCAATCTCCCATGAAGAACGGACTGTAAACACAGAAAATGCTAGCTTTTTGAACCAGTTGCAATTTGTTTACTTTTTCAAGTACTGGTTACTGCCCCCATTCATAAATACTTTTCTAGATTCTTTAACTGTTTACACATGCTTTAGAGTTTTTGTGAGCTATAGGAATTCTGCACACAAGATACAAGTTTCCTAAAATGTGCAAAGGTGGTAGAGAATTTGGTGCAACATTATAGCTTGATTGGAAACTAAGGGTTGTAACAGCTAAGCACAGCATTGCTAAGAAATTCAGATAGAAAAAAAAACTAACCAAAACCACAAAAAAATTCCTTGCAGATATCTGTGAGTGAGAAGACAGCACAACAAAGGCTGCTTAATTTAAAAAATAAGCATATGGCTGCAGGCATGCAATTTGTGAAATCTGCCACTCTACCTGTCACTTCCAAGTTTATAATAGCTTACCACACACTTCAAGACATCAAAAGCAAGGATTTTACCAACAAAACTAAACACTCCTTGACCCAATGTCTGCTTTTAATACGTATTAAAATACAGAGATCCTGACATCTTCCAGTCTTACTGTAGTGCCTTCCTTCTCATACTGGTACTGCTAATCAACATGTATCTTTGTCCACAGTTCATCTTTCAAGACCAGGGCCACAAAGGCCCATCCTCCCCATTTCCTGTAATATCCTTTCACACCCCTCTCCCTCTTTTCCAGTAGTCTCGCACAGAAAGACTTTTAACTAATATCTTTATAATAAACCCAGGAGTCTGATGCAGAGTTGAGGACCTACTTTCAATCATGGCAGAACCTGTCTGATCTCCTGGTATTTCCTTGACATATCTTGTTGTTAGGTTAAACCCCAGAACAGCAAAAGCTTACATTGATGGTAATTTCCTAAATCCTTTTCTTTCTGACCTCAGCTAACAAAGAACGCCAACAATCACTTGGCAATACTCGAGGGCATGATCCAAGAAATACCTTCAAATTATTTATTCCACTGAACTTAAAGAACTCAAACCAGATCATGACTAAGTCTTGCTACTTCCCTATAAGGAAGGGAATATATTTAATACTCCATCTTTTCTTTGTCTGGATGTGCCATCTTGCTCCTAACCCACTGTTATATTCTCTTCTGATGATACTACTGTAAATATCATCCTGTCCCGTCATTTCAACAGATACAACTTGAGACAAATTTCCCTTCAAAAGGAAGTAACTCCACTTAATTCATGCCTTAACAGTCTCCTATTTGCTGTGCAAGGGAAAACCCCTTAATAACAGCCTAAGAACTAACTAGATAACTCATGTCAAGCCTGTCTCTACCAGAGCACCTGTAAAGTCACTTAACAGTAGCAAGACAGTTATTAGACCATAACTATTGCCTGTGTGAACATCAGATGAATTTAATTTAAACCTTACACTATTTTGCCATATTTGTAAGATAAGCTGTCTGTGCTTTTCATTACTGCATACATAAATTACGACACCATAAATTCTACCACAATTAATTTATATACTTAGTTGGATTTTACAACCCGTTTCTGTGATCAAAGTCTCAGTCTTTATTGCAGACAGAAGAATCACTGCTCAGGAAGATTAAAAATGGTATTTTCATCATGTTTGCATCATGTCCATTTCTCCTATACAAGAAGCTGTGGGTTTGAAATAGCAAAACTTAGAAAAGAGGCCACAAAAAAACCCAGAAGTGCTACAAATTAATTGGTAGAGACAAATGGAGACACAGCATTGGACAACTGACTCAAGTAAATAGCAGTACTCAGAATCAGAGCTAGCATCCAGATCTTACTGTCCAGGCAGCCTCTACGACAGTCAGCTATTGCATCTGCATCTACAAACAGAATTGATGTTTTTTAAAACACAGACTACAAAGATTGGAGCCATTTAATGCAGACGTCAATATTTACAGTAGAAAATACCCTTTTAGTCTTACATAATCAACAGTTTTGAACAGAAAGGCTTAAAGATAGATCGCCTTCCCCATCCTGACATTTAAAGTAGCTCTAAAGGAACAGGTAAATGCTGATGAGCATACTAACTGTATCCAGCACTGTATTTGTACACCAAATGGTAAATCGGAAAAAATTAAGCAAATGTATATTTTACTGCCTGAACTCATCTTTCTAACAACAAGGAGGCTCACAAGAACCTGCATGCTACTGGTAAGAGCCCATGTATCTGAAGATTTACCAACAGTATTCTCACAGTCTTTTGGCTTGAACATATTTTAAAGGCAGTACTATAAGCATCTTGGACCAGCAGCTATCAGATTTATCTTTGCTCTCCCAAATATCATAAATATTTCCGTTCAACTTCGTTAAAAATGGTTTTCAATTTATTTCAAACCTTTACCTTAAGAGCACAGAAGATGCAAGAATCGCCCATACATTTGTGCGTTGTGATTTGCCGGAAACTGCGGCGAAAAATGTCCAGGTGCCAGAGAACCTGAAACACAAAAAACAGCACAGCCAATTTTATGAATATATAAAATAAAATACTGCATAAACCTCTGATGAAAACTGTACATACTAAATAATCGTGGAAGTACACTAATGCTGTCAGTGAACTTCACATTTAAAAAGGGATGCTTTTTATCTAACCGCAAGTTGACATCTTCCGCTTTCTTCTTTAGCCGTAACCTTCACAAATATTAGTTTACAATAGGACCTCCCTCTGAATTTCTTGCCATGTGTTTTTAGATTAGAAAACTTTCTTCTTTGTCTACATAGCAGTACCAGCTAAAACAGCACCCGTTCTGACTGCTCCCCCGTGCTGGCACCAGGGCCAGCTGGGCAGAGCTGCCAAGCACACCCCATCCACTGCTGGGCCAAAACTCTTGCATTCTTCCACCTCCTATGCAGCTTTCTTTTTCTGAGCAGAAAGACCAAATGATGGAAAAATGGAGCACCAACAGCCTTTATATTAACAAGTTCTTGCAAATAAAACCAGTAAAATGTTAAAAGCCGTTATGCCCAACATTACCATTAGAAAGTGCACTTACAGGCCATGATTACTGGCAGATTTCTAACCCTAACCTGTTTGGACAGTTGTACCTTTCTCTCAGGACAGGTATGGTGGTAATATCTGGTGTGTGACCCCATAGGGTCACAGCACATAAAAGCAAGCAGCCTTTATTATGTTCTGGTAGCAATAGCAAGTGGTGACATTTGCTCTAACAGCACCAAGTTTTATTCTGAAGTTTTACCACTAAATCTGTGCACTCCTGGGAAACTATTAAAATTCATATCTGTCGAAAGTGAAAATACCCATCTCTGAGGTGTTTCACAGTCTGCTCTTTACATATAAATGTGGTGAGTCCTGGCTATTTCAGCTTCAGCTGACAATAACTGGGCTTTCTTGTAACCCTCAGAGCCACCAGCCTTTCAGAAGACAGAGGCTTGCTCTGAAAGAAGCCCTGACCTAAATCACGTCCTGCCAGGTTCCGGACAGAGCAGCAAGGTCTGGGTTGACGTGTGCTGGCTAAATGCTTCATTAGCACAGAGGAACCCAATGTCTTATTTCTAATGAGTTTGTCTGGAGCAACTAGCTAGAAAAAGTTTAGCATCCTGAAAAAGTCTGTGCTGGTTTCAACAAGTGTTTCCAACTGGAAAACTTTGTACCTAAACCATAATAGTACGTAATATTCAATAAACGCATTTTTAAATATAGTCCGTAAAGTTTCCCAAAACTTCAGAATTGCCATGGCTATGTTTATACTCAAACTCTCCCTATACTTATGGGCCTGGGAGGCAACATAAGCCTTGGAAACATTTGATTACACACAACATTCCTCAAGAACTACTACAGTCTTTACAAAAGGACAAAAAAACTACATTTAGGAACGAGTCTAATTTTTTTACGTAATTGCCTTTAGGGTTTATCTTGAATGTTTACAGGAATTCTTAAAAATAAGCAGCAACAAACATTCAAGAGCATCTCAGACAGTGTTAAAAAATTAAGATAAGCCCCAGAAGCATATATTTTATGGAATTATTACCATCTTTATTTTTTTTAAATTCAGCTTTGCTTTTAAGTACTTTTGGTATCATATCTTTCTTGAGCTTTAGAAGGAAAGGGTTTCTGTAGGAAACTAAAGGCCACGTCATACACTTTGATCTTCATGCATGGCATGCAGCTGGTGTCAGGATCTACTTAGTTCTGACCTACGTTCAGAGTAACCTGGTATTAGGAGGCAGTCAGTGACTACACCTCACAGCTTAGTAAAGGTAACTGATACAGAACATCACTGGAAACTCCATTTTTCTTGTTATAGCTTCTCTTTGTACGTAGTCCCGTATTTCCTAACATATTAAGCCTATTGAAGGTCATAGGTACACATATTTGTATTATTTGCACTGGGGGCTATCTGGAAGCTTGAAGTTAGTCAAGAACCTGATTGTGCCCACAGGCGAAAAAAAAAAGAAAACCAAACCCACAGTGACACAGTCTGTGCTGCACACACAAGCCATAAGAAGCGATGGAAACTGATGTGGAGAAGGGGTTTTAAACTCTGCTGCCAGAACAACTGAATCTCAACCATCAGATATTCAAAACATCTAAATGGTGACAATACCTCTATAGCAGCCATACCTCTCCACTGCATTTGGCACTGGAAAAAGTTTTTCTTCTAAATCAAAAGGTAAACATTCAATCATTTAAACTAAGCTACAAATCAGCAGTTAGAAAGAAAACTGAACTACAAATAAAAAACCTTGTATAGGCATTATCAAACCTTGAACTTGACTGTTTCAACAAAAAAGTTAAATTTACTTTTAAGAAGTATACATACTGCAAGCTATGCAATATTGTATTATTTTAAAATAAATTTTCTACATATTTTTTATCTTTGGTTGACATAGTACAAATTTACACAAGACACTCAAGTACAGTAAATTATGACTATGTATATGCTGTTGATTTCACCAGGAAAACCTGAAAATTAAAAAAGTTGTTCGATAACTCAACTGATCTGCATTTCCAAATGTAGCTTTATTCTACCGAAGCCCAGAAACAATTATGTACGGAAGCTTGGCTATATTTGATCCACAGTCAAGCCTAGGAAAATACTGCAACAGACACAGGGCAGAGACAGAAACATTCTTTATTCTATGCTCTTACCTGTAGCGCACTATTCAGGAAGCAACTGTTCTGTCCTGGTTCATTGCTGAGACCTTTACTGGGTGCTATTGAGGTGGTATTTCGTGGAGTAAACATGCCCTGCACATTCCCCCGACCCACAGAAAAGTAATTTCTTTTCCAAGACATCTTCCAGTTTCAGCTGTAGAAAATGAAGGTTTAGGCTGACAGAATATTTGACTTGATCAGATCCCTCCTTTCAAAAAAGTTGAAATTGGAACAACATCCAATCTTCTTTAAACTATAGCTTAAACAGTATTTATCCTTTTGCCAGGACACAATTTGCTTCTTTTAAATCCAGCCTGGGATGCTATTCTTCATATGCTGCTTATGTATGCAAAAACCTCTTTCACAGGCAGCCATATACAATGTTTGCAAAGGGAAGGAATCCATGGTCGTGCAAGTTCATCTGTTATGCTGCTTCTCCCTTTTCCAAACAGGCAGTAACAAATCGCAAATCAAGGAGGTCCCAGAAGCAAGAGAAGAAAAACAGCAGCTACCTCCCACACCCCAAAAAACCCAGCTTCTGTAATCCTTCTATAATCCTCCTGCAGAAGATGGGAAAAATCCAATTAGTAAGGGTACAAAGAAACCAAAATCAAAACACAACCTTGGCGGCACCCTTTCAGTCACATCTATCTTGGGTGATGAGAGAGACATTATCCTCACAGGGGAAGAAAAAGAAGCAATTCCAGAACTTGAGAGCGAAGAGCTGTGAAGAAGCAGAAAGTCTCCAACAGAGTTCTTCTAATTCTGCGTGCGATCTTTAGAAATTTCTTCTCTTGATCCTTCTTTTGCAATCGGAATGCCCAGCCGCGCCAGAAAGCTTGAGAGAGAAAAATAATCAAAGGCTTGCGTCATTTAATTACTCTCTTGGTTTTGTGGTGTTCTGCCAAGACCAGTGTTGCCTCACCTCCCACAATACACTAAATCTTCTGAGACAAAGCAAAAAATATAAACCTTCCTCCACCCAAAAAATAAAATAATACTGAACAGGGAATTACTAGAAAAGCATGTAAGAGCAAGGGGGCTTGGAGTATGCTGGAAGGGTTAAGAAGGAAGTTAGATTAAAAAAATAAAACACAACGTTCAAGTGAACCCCATGGTAGTTTTCATACATATTCTTTACAATCCTGGAGTGTTACTTTTCTTTAAGAGCTTTCATTCAAGCAGTTGTACAAGGATTTGTGACTCTGTGAATATGTGCTGTCCACCCTAGAACTGGGCTTTTGCACTGAACTTGGAAGCCCAAGAAAACAGATGCACAAGGCTCATCCCTGACTCAACAGCCCACAGCTCTCCTCAGAACAAAAGCAGTCTCCAAACTTTCACTATCAGAAACTCTGTGGATGTCTGAAATGCCACTTTATCTAGGTACATGGGATCATGATGTCTTCCAAAGACACAGATGCTTCTGAAGAAGCCAGAAGAATTACTCAATAGAAACTGCCCGTCCCATCTCAAGTTCACTTTTTCCCTCATTGCCAGAAATGTGGAGAAAAAAAATATTTTTTTTTAATTTAAGAAATCCCTAGGAACAGGAACTACAAGATTCATGGCAAAACACTTTTTTAAACTTTTACAAGTGTAGTTCACCATACTTACAGGAACTTGCATAATATTTTCCACGGACATTCCCAATGACATTTAGGATTATCCCATTTTTGATACATATAATAACAACTGAAATTACCTATTATGGCTGGTACGAGCAAGATGACTCTAATCCAAATGTACTCAAGTATTAATTGCGGCATGACATCACTACAAAATACGTAGAGTTTGTGCATCAGCAAAATTAACTAAGAGAACAATACTTTACAGAGATACCCTGGGTATCCACAAAGGCACATTTTTCACCTTCCTCACAATTACAAATTCTTCCTCTTCTGTCAAAACACAGAAAAGAACTTCAATATCTGCAAATGTGTTACAGCAGCCTAACACATTCCCTTCTAGTAATATTTTCTTTGTACTTCTAAACACATTCTACAAATATTAATGAAGTCTCAGCATTGCTGTAAGGCAGGAAAATATCTACATACAGATGAACAGTCTTCTTGGTTGCCAATGTGCCATGCAAAATTTTAGATGTGCTTGCAAGTCTGCAGACACAGACCATTACCATGCCCGTCGTGCAACATTCCTGAGTGCTGAACCTACACACAGGATTCATTTCAAAGTGATTTCAGCCTCAGCCCCCTTTCTTTGCTCAATCCCTTAATGAACCATGAGCCAACCATACTGTGTGAGCCAATTCAGTTTCAAGCAACAGGGATCTCTGTAAACCAACAGCACTTGCAATAGGTGCAGTGGCTAAGCCTGCACCGCAGAGATGGAACAGAACGCTGCAAGGAATGAGCTGAGACAGGCAGTGCTGCCTCACAAAAACCACTGAGCCAAGCACTGTCTTCTTTCTGCAGCACCTACAAAAAATGAAAAATGCAATCCAAAATGTGTCCAAGAAGCACAGCTGAGACAAGCACCTATTCAGTGGACTTCAAAACAAGGTTCTGTTTTCAAAATGGGCTGTAAAATTAACTTTTAAGTACTTTTTGAGCCAAGTTGTCTCAGTTATGATGAAGTGAATACAATTTTTTTAGTCGATTTTTATTGTCTTGGAACCAGAATCAAGATTAGAGGCTTTGTACTTCACTTGTTGTTGCAGCAAGACTATTTCGAGCTGGCCCTAACCCTCAGAGTAACTGTGCAAACTTAGTACCTGCACTGCAACCGCCCAGGCTTAGCAGGAGACTTCTTACCAAATGTTGCCCATGATCGCTCACAGGAGCAAGTTCTGTTTGCTCATTTGGATACACGGCCCTTGCAAAGCTAAGAACAAGAAGAAAACACTGAAGCTGGTAACCACCCAGTTAGGACAAAACCAGATCTCTGGAGACAGCTTCACACTGTGACAACCTCTAAAAAAATTGTGAACATTATATACCAGCCCAAGTTCAAGAAATGTTATACAAATGTTATAATAAGGAGTAAATAAAATATTAAAAAAAGAGTATATAATAAAAAAACTAAACCAAACAATTCATGCTGTTTGGTAGCAGCTTTCTTCAGGAAGCAGAGAGGGCTCAGAGCCGCAGAGACAGGCTGAGCAGATGAGAGACGCATGGGGCATCACTCCAGCAACACAACCCCAAAGCAAAGTTGACCATGGTTCAATACGTACTTCTGGCCTGAAGAAAGCCAAGGCTGTCCTTTGCCAGCGCAGCACAGCACTCTACAAGATGTACCACACAAGATTTCAAGACCCTCTTCATCTCCATATTCCCTGGCTAAATCAATCACAAAGAAACATAACATCTCAACTTGCATCCTTTGATCTCTGGCAAGGTCCCACTGCCACAGTTCATTTTAACGGAGGGGAGGAAATGTAACACCCTTCTCATACTGCAGTGTCATGTCTCTCCAAACATTTTAGGCTATTGCTTGAACCCCCATTTCCAGGCACGTGGCTGAATTAGAAAAACTTGTTTAGAAAGGAGATGCTTCCATTTAGCAAGAGGTATGGCTGAAACCACCAATTAAGTAGTTATCACACTATTAAATAAAAGCATAAGTCTAGCATTTACTGTTCATTACTTATATTTCTAAAGAAACTTTTAAAACACTAAGCAAAGTAAACGCTTCGGTGTGTGAACGTGTGTGATTTTCCTCATCCCCAAGATCCTACCACCTCTTCTGGTGGTAGGGGGTAAATTAATGGTATTGAGGGCAAATCGTCTCTTCCCATGCTGCAACATCTCTCAAAGCCTAAATGCTGAGAAACAGCTTTTAAATCCCTTATTTAAGTATTTTTTCATAACAAAAAAAGAAGAAAGACAGACATGTCCAAGACAATGGGGTTTGGTGAAAGTTTTCACCCAGATGGTTTTTGACAATGTGGCTCTTCCAGTGAAGAAGCACAAGAATGATTCCATTGACTGATCCCATGCCTGTTCTCAGCTAGAGGGAAAGTTTTTAGAACTAGAGACTTGAGAACATACTTTCTCCATGTAGCTGCAGTGATGAAAGTACTTGCTAAATTCTGCATGGATTAAATTATATTTAACTGCAGAGTTATCAATATTAGGATCTTAATTTACAGTTTAGACACCCCAAAAGATAGTTGGCTCTGCAAGTCACTTTAAATTCAGTCTTGAAGGTGATGAAGAAAAATAGAGGGATAGGAAGAGTTCCCAATACCAAGTAACCAAGAGGTTGGATGAAGAAAAGAATGAACAAGGCAGTGACCTCAAAGGTAAACATTCCTCACAAAGCCAGCTGCTGCACAACCAAAGAGAGGATGGCTTCCTCCTCTTGAGGATGTCTCTTCTTTCTGAGATTCTTAGCTAGCCAGAAATACTGGACAGATTTATTTGCACACCTAGATGATAAGGTACAACTAGAAAAAGGTAGATTTCCTTTCATCTCTATTACCAAGATTTTTTTGACAGCACAAATGGGACAACAGAGGAAAAAAGATTTCTGCTTTATGCATGCACTTTCTCAGTCTTGATTGCTATGCTGGGAGAAAGGGGCAGGGATGAGTCTGTAATGCTTTTGCTATCAAGCTTACACCCGCTTGACAGTCTTCCTCTTAAAGGAACAACTGAATTACCTGGCTCTGCTACTTGTCCCTACTGGGTGGAACCAGGAACTGGGAACCAACAGCACCTTACAGTGCCACTCATGACCACAACAGACTCATACTGGTCTTCCTTATTTTTCATTCTGCTATTGCACAATTCTCGGTCTCTGAAGTGCTGTAAAGTTACAACAAAGCTTTGAGTATCAGAGACCTTAGGCTAACTTGACAGAATCCTGCTGGAAAATATACTCTGAGTTTGTGCAGGTTAAAATAAATGCTCTTTCAGACACCAATCCTTCTACTTAACTGATGCAAAAGTAATTATCCAAATGTTTGGCTAAAAGTTGCTAGTAAAGACCACCAAAATGGTCTTGGAGTGAAGACTAAACACGAAAGTTTCCCCAAATCCACAGATGTACTACTTCAGAGAGTAGGTGTACAGCAAGCCTGATCAAATGCTACAACGTTTCCCAGAGGATGCAATAAAGGCCATTTCTGAGAGATCACCTAATGATAATGGAAACCAAAACCGAAAAAAGTAGACAGAACAGCAAGCAAACTAGCAAAATAAAGATCTAATTTTGGTCATTAGCAAGGTAATTTTTCAGTCTACCAACGACTATCCTGTAATCAGGACACTGACGGGTCAAATTGCCTTTTGGGAATACAGCTGCCTGAAGTGGGAATGTTGGCATTTCTGTAGACAGCTTACTGCTTCTACAGTGACTGGAAGGAAAAACTGAACGATTCTATGAAGAAAGAATCTGTTCTTATACAGACTTTTCAAACCAATAAATAACCCATAAAATATGAAAACAAACCCACTCTATGTTCCTGTTAAGTGCTCAGACCAGCAAGGGGCACGGAGAGACCACATTCTGCAGAAACACCCCCAAGTGAGATTCTGCAAGCTCCTGGGGTCAAGTATAGCTTTATACTGCATGAAAATACTCTTTACAGCAGATACAGTTCTCCAACTTCCTCAATCAAAGTGCTCATGGGTTTTATAAGACTCTGGTGGACTGCCTCTTAAAACAGTGTAATGAAATCTTGCAAACACTTACCTAATCTGAATCATTTGATTTTAAGCCTGACAGTCAGCCAACTCTATTTAAAGAGCATCTTTCACAGTAAAAAAAAAAAAAAAAACCACAGCAGAAAGCCATTGGCTTTGAACTGCAGAAGGTTCAGTGATGGTAGAAGGCTGAAAATTTCTACCTTCTACTTCTCAAGCTCAAGGGAGCTTCTTCCCACATGGCTGCAGCTTCTCCCCCAAGGTTACAAAGTCTTTTTCTGAAGCCCTTCCTGAAAGAAGGACCTCAGTTGATAAACACCTGTGTTCTGTGCAGATTTACAACCATGTAGACTTTTCTTCAGAACTGTCACTTATCCTACAGAGCTATTGGAACAGCAGGGTAGCCATGTGCAGAATTTCATAAAGCAGTTAAGAAGACTCAAAGTATTCAGCTGGCTTTCAAATAATAAGAAATGCTATTAACACCCATCCAGTAAAGAGTTCTAATGTAACAGGACAATTATTCAAAGGTAAATTACAAATATAAATAAATAAATAAAAAGGCCAAACACACAACTCTACTTACCTAAAGCCAGCATTATGGCCTTTTCTGATCAACAGTAACTTAACCTGCAAGATGATCTAGAAGCTTCTAGAGTAAAGCATCTCTTCTTAGACACTGTAATTTATAAAATCACCGTGTGGGATAACTGAGTAATAAAGGGCTCCTGTCGGAAGACAAATAATGAGAAAGTGGAGGCCAGAACTAGAGATGCAAATGTCACACTTGTATTTACTTTGTGTGAGGCTGATTGCCAAAACACACTTTACTCCCCAGATAAAACTTTTACTCGTATCAAAAACATGATATTAATAACCGCTTCTCTCATCCATCACAGTACTTTCAGCACGTGCATTTGCTGTGAAGGTTACAGGGAATGGAGGCACACAAACCCATAGCCTCCTTCCGAAAACCATTGGAAGCAGCAGCCCCCCTTTATATTACCCAGCCCTCCTATCTCTGCAACTTTTCTCTGATAGTTGAAGAAGGAAAGAATGTATGTAAAATTAAGAAAGTCTGCCCAGCCTTAAGGAAATTCAAACCCTTTCAAAACAATTTGCACTCCCTTCAGATCTCCCCTTCACAGCTGTCCAGCTCTTTTAAGACTGCTGTATGTGATGATAAAAGCTGCATCTTAACACACTTGGATTTCCAAAGTGCTTATCCTCAAGTTTTGTATTACTTTCTACATGAAATCTAAGTTTATTCTCCCAAGCCTGTATTTAAAAAACACCCTATGTTCCCTTAGACCTGGTGCTAGACATTTCACAAGGAGGAAGGGGGGCTGAACCAGCTTCTCATCCCACTCCACATGATACTTGTGGAGTTTAGATAAATGGGAAAAAAAACGGCAGCTTCAAATGTTATGCAAGTGTTCAAAAGCAGTGAAACATCACCAATCAATCCTGCATAACATAGAAAATCATGACAAATAGGAGCAGGGCAGCTGTCAACCATATGGTGAAATGGAAGGTTCTGGTTTGATTCTAGAGAACACCCAGCTGCCAGTTATTCCCTTTTCAAACTTCACCTTGGCTTTCCAAAGGCGAGCTGCAAGATGAATTCAGTATTGGATTCAGCCTCCAGATATAAACATTTGACTGCAAAATTCTGTATTGTACAGCCATGAACTATTGCAAAAAGATTTCAAGGCCCTTTATCCTATGGCACCTTATTAACAAAAAAATAATCTCATCTCTCTTCCAGTAATACCACTGACCCAAGAAAATAAGAGTTTTCCACTTTGGCTTGTAAATTCCAGCCCAACAATGAGAAAAGAGTTCCTAGAAGCTTTAAGCACTCAGTAGTATTCAACAACATATGGCTTAATGACTGATAATTTTTTAAATCCTAAATCCTGCTGCCATTCTTTTCCTGACCTTGCAGATTTTCACTGCTGAACAGAAAAATTCTTCCTTTTCTGTAACTGCTACCTTGTTATAACTATGAGTTCTCCTGTCAATCTTCACACCCCATTCCTAGCTTAAAACAGAAAGCAGTACCTATCAACTCCCAAATCATACTCTACATTACAGCACCACAAACTTCTGTTTCACTAAACTCTATTTATTATACCTTGATTTCACTGAAGTTTGGAACAACTGAATGTGTTAATACACAAACATCCATATAGAATATCAACCATGAGTAAACAAGAGATGGATTTTGCAAGACAACCAACAAACAGAAGAAGTCCGGCACCATTAGGTGCCTTTGATTTCAAAAGAAACAATGTAGATTAAGCAAAGGCAGCAAAACACTGAGAGTAGCAATAGACTTTGACAAAATAGATGGACAGGTTTTGGGTGGGAAAAATAGGTCTTTCCATTGATATGTTAAGAATCTCCAATACTGCAATGCACTGTTTTGTCCAGGAAGTGCTGAAGTGTAAAGATGACACCCACAGCAGAAGTCAGTTTCTTGAACATGTGGATTTAACAGACTTTCTGATACCACTGCCTACTGAAAACCTCCCCAGAGGGTGGGCAACCAATTCCCACCTTGCTTGTGATCAACAGCTGGGGCCAGACAATGTATTTGCTAGTACCATAAAAACATTTATTCCCTCCCTCTTTTCTCTTAGCTCTGTATAGTATTTGATCTTAAAAGAATAGTTCTAGATTACTCTCCAACTATTAATTCACTGTATTTTGTGTTTTATCTACACCACCGTTACCACATATCAAGATGGCTTGCAACTCTCGTGTTCTTGACAGATATTAACATACCAAGTTGCAAAACTAAAGCAGTTCAGAGGAACTCATATAAACAGTCAAGAAAGAGGGAGCAGCAGTTTATGGTGCTTGTGCTGGGTCCCAGTATTAGATGCTTACATAATTTTTTTCCCTGTTTTGCTAAAACTGACAAGCAGAAGGAGCACTGCTGCACTGCAGAACATTATATAGATTCATACTTCACAGAAAAATATAAAACCATGCACCCAGCATCCACAACATGCTGATTATTCCTCTTTTTTTAAGCAATCATCTGTGCTGTATAGTTATAAATAACACTTCAGCAGAATCACGAGTGTGCACAAGCACACATAAGCTGAGTTTAAGATCATTACTATTTAGTTTTAGAGGAATAAGTATAACTAATAGGAACAGGGAAACTCATTTTTGCTTCATTTGGCTTTGAATACAGAAGCGTTTTGCCACAAAACCCACAGAAGGCTTCCGAACCTGAGTAGGAAAAACATTTCCACATACCACAGGAAAAAGCTTACTGAATCAAAACATCCCATATCCAACAGCAGTTAACAGCATATGGAAAGAGTAAAACAAACAAACAGGTTGGGGGAAACATAGCATGACACCATACACCTCACCAACAATCAGGATCAGACAAGCAGGGGGAGCAGAACTCTAAGTCTGATTTCTTGTTTTCTGTACAACCAGAAGACCAGCAGAAGAAAACATATGACTGAGGCATTTAGGGAAATTATACAGGAAAAGACTCTCTCTGCAAGTCAGTGAGCTGGGTCTTGTCCTTTTCTAAATAGGGAGCAAATAGACATGACCAAACTCCAAAATTTTACATCCCAAACTAGCAAATAAAGCGTTTGTCATACACTGCCACAGCATCCCTGTGGCTTCTGCCCCTCAAGACCTGACCTGGCCAGCTGGTCCACTGCTGGCTGAGCCAACAGCCATGGACATACTGTGCCTCTCCCCAGCCGCAGACCCACTCCATCACACAATCTCATGAAGTAAAGAGCCATTTACAGGGCCCTATGTGTTTTAGAGAAGAGGGTAAAGTGCAGCTAATCGTCAAATACAGGCAAAGTCACATAATGATTCCTGCAAACACGGGAAAGGAGCCCTTGTATAACAGGATGTGCAGCTAACTCCATTACCTGAAATTTTACTTTAATTAAGAAGCCCCTTACAAATGGAAAAATTGCTTAAATTCTTCTGATATAAGACATCTTCTGAAAGATGTACTAGAACAAATATTTTGGAGAACAAAACCACCCTGATATCTGTTAATCATGCAGTTGTAAAAAAAGTCTTCAAACCAAGTCTAACCAATTTCACCATGTGAAAGTTGTAGTAAATGGCTAAAACAGGCAAAAGATACCTTTACTATCATACACAGTATATTCAAACACATTTCAGAAACTCAAATATTAACGAATACACATAGTATACACAGACAGAAACTTCACATGTGCAAAGCAGATTGTATAAACAAGTTTTCTGAAATAAAGACCTTTCATTTTATGTTAGAACTAATAGTAAGGTGAAGCCATGAGATTTGCACACTAATTTTCACAAAACTCTGGCCTCTGTGAATTCAAAGTCTGAACTCAAATTTCTAAACTACAATTCAAAGAGACTGGTTCTCTAAGTCTTACCAGATGCTACCATAAGAAACTACTTCCATACTGATTAAAAAAGCTTGTAAAACTCTTCCCAAGATTTTAAGGTATTGAAATCTGTAAGGAATTTGCTGAGGGGAAAAAAAAAACAACAACAAAAAAACCCCACCAACCCAAAACAAAATGCTATTCATTTTATAAAAAGCAGAAACAATGACACAATTACCTTGTATTAAAACCAGGCTTATGGAGAGGATGTTATTGTTTTCATTCAAAAAGGTTATTTTATCTTCACCAGAAAAGTACCGTGAAACTACCAAATGCAAAAGGGATTATTTTGTGTCCTGCTGTGGCCTGGAGAGATCCATAAAGCATGAAAGAGACTCTTGTTAAGCACAGGCAGGCTCTGTCCTAATGGGTCGCAGAAGCAGAAGCTGTCCAAATGAAGTACAATACAAGCTGAACAGACCAGTTGGGTGTTGGGGTAACAGAAAGAATGATGTCAACAGCTTTGATTTATTTTTTCTCTGCCTGACCCTACTGAGTGGCACCAGAAGATCCCTACAAAAAAAAACCAAAAAAACCCAAAAAACCAACCAACCAACCAAACAAAAAGCACAAACCCACCAAAACAGGAAGCACTCAAGAAGAGGTATATACCCTGGAAGGAGTCCTTCTGCATACCTTGCAGGTTGCTCACCGCCAAAGAAAGATCATGAAAAGTTAAGTCACAAGAGGTTTTTTTGCAACTGGAAAAAGCCTATTAAAGATGAAACTAAAACAGAATTATTAAGGTGCTCATGGAAGTTATAATACATTTAACAAACTGGTACATATGGAAACGGAAACACCCCTAACAGAAGTTTTTGCTGTTGTTTTTTTAAAACAGAATGAAAAGGAGTAAATTTAAGGGTATGTACACATGCCCCCATATACAAAAACAAGGCCTGGCCTGACAGCACTGCAAATTACCCAGCCAACAACAAATGTTAAAGCCACTAAATTCAACACTGAAAGAGTAGCTACTGAAAACTGCCCTCTAGCTCAGCATCACAATAGGATTTCAGCCTGTAAATAAAAGGATGCTTACTTCAGAGATTTTGTTTAATTCCTTTCAGTTTCAATGCTGCTGTGGGTCTGAGCTCTACAGAAAAGAAAGCAGCTACTTCAGTTACTCTCCCAAATCTCATCCTGCACTGATGGCTGAAATCACTTATGAAACTAAACACATGTGCCTGGCAGAAACCACATACACAAAGGATCACACAGCTCCTGGCTTAGTCCAGCACAGAACACATGAAATGTAGAAAGCACACCATCCTAAACTCATATGTTCTATTCTGTGTACTCAGTTCACCTCTTTTCCCCTGAAGAGAAAAATGCCCAGCCTACAATGATGTGTGTCACCCCTAAAGCAAAGTGCTTCAGGAACAGGGCTGGAGTACAGAGAAGTTTTGGGGAAAGGTCTCAGGCAAGAGACAACTGCAGCTCTAGGGGTTCTTCTGCTTCATCACACGCAGCAGGGAATGGGAAAGTAACTGGGTCTCAGGATGCTACTGTTTACGTAAGCATTTGGTTTCTAGCTTCTAATTGTGTGTGTGATTCTTAGGAGTGGGGCTGTGACACGCATCACCCCTGGGGGCACAGGTACGGCCCCATCCTGCCCCATCCTCCCTCTTCGGGAGATACCAAGGGTGTTCAAAGATGAGAGTTCCAGGGACTGCAGGGTATGGCTGATCTCAGACATGGCACAAAATTTCTGGTAAGACATCTGTGGTCAATCAGTGACTGACGGGCTGGGAAGCTGAGACATAGGTGGTAACAGGAAAGTTGCACACAAGCTTAGTTCCATTTTGTTTTCCCTAGGGTTTTTTCAATCTTCTCGTTTAAAAAAAAAAAAAAACAAAAAAAAAACCAAAAAAAAACAAACAACCAAAAAAAAACCCCCAAGACTTCTAGTACCATTTAAATAAAATTTGGCTTTTGTGATGTTAAAATCCTTTCACTCTTTTAGGAACTCACCACAGGAAAAGGTCTAGACATGTCCACCTCAAACCCTGTGGAGGACTCAAAATCCTGCCATAGCAATGCAAAATGGTCTCTAAGGCTTGCTTCTTCCTACAGACTCCAGTATAGATTACAAAGTCACCCCGCATACCAGGATCTCCTAGAGCTGGTCACAGGGCAGTCTTCAACTTCCACTTGTACAACAGTCACATGCCACATGTTATCCACACCTTCTCTTGTCAAATCCTGTTAGTGCAAGGCATGCTGATATTGCTCCAGGCTCGCATCTACAACCATTGTAATGCTGTACAATAGAACTTGTTTTCCCCAGAATTCCCTAGACAATACGCTGGCAACACTAGAAGCACTGAAGAGAGGCAACTGTTGCATTAGCAACTTGGTGCACAAACGCAGAGGCAGAACACCAGCAAGGCAATAAAAGGACAAAAGCAAACACTGTCCTGTTTAAAGTCCTCTCCCTCAGAATAACCAGGCTTCAAGGAACAATCACCTAACATCTGAGAAAGCAACACCTGTGACAGCTATCCTTTCCAAGAAGAGTTACCACACCCCAATGGTATTTTCAGTCACATCATCACACAGTGATAAATGCTTTGCTGAGAAATCATTTATAAAATTTTCCTCCAATACTAGAAGAAAGCATTCAGACATTACTGTAGTTATCATTATCATCCGTTGCTTAACCAGCATTACAATAAGTCACACTTCCTTATACACACACCTGTAAGGGAAACAGGAAAAAATAAGAATATTTATCCAGATTAAGAGTCTGTGTATCCTTCCTCTGTGATTAGGAAAATAAAATAAATCATACATGTATGTGTGTGTACACGTGCAACTAAGTGGCTGACCTGGAAAAATCTTACATTTCTAGTCAAGCAGAACTGAAGTTACTCCATTTCAAGCTAAACTACTCTGAGCTTGAGCCAAACGTGTGGTGTTATATATATTTTCTTTGCTAGACTAGAAGAAGTTTTCCTGGCTTTTTAGCATTCTCATTTTTTCCCAGTTCACCTAACTTTTCCAATTCCAACATACCCTGGTGACCCAGATACTCAACAATTTAGGGTAGCAATAGCAATTCACAACCTCTTGTGAAATCAAGTACGTGAGAAAATTCAGATAAAATCTGTATTAATAGGCATGGAATTCCACATTCGTTAAAAAGACTATTATTATGATCCAAAACATCAGAACCTGAAAAGACACAACTGGAAAATGGATGAAATGACATGGCTGCGACATACTATTCTTTGGAAGAAGTAATCTGGTCTCACATCTTATATCTATGAAAACTCCTAGGAGAAACAGCAACTGATTAACATCAGTTGGCTCATGGTGGAATCACAAAAGGTGGAATTGCAAAACCTTCTTCGTAATGCATTTGTTCCAGCTCTCTTCATTTTGCTTTTTGATTATGTTTATAATTATTCAGAAGGGTAGTCTGAGCATACATTTCTCTAACACACCGCTTTGACTATATCCCATTATTCCCCCTTTCCATGGTACGTCAGTCTCCCTGCGTCCCCTTCCAAGGGCCCTCAAGTCTAGCATAATGCTGACTTTCCCATTTGTAAGTGCATTATTAAATCCTTCCCCAAAAGTTGATGGTGCCAGCCTTCACCAGCCATTAGTTACATTATAAAGCAAGTGCTTCTGTTTTCTCTCCCTCAGAGAAGATGGAAACATACCAAAACCATCTACAAAACTATCTGGTTATCCTCCAAATCACTCCTTTCCTGCCAAGCACAGAGAAGCTCAGCAGCAAAGCAGCAGGTGTGCCAAAACAATTGTTCATCCTGACAGCCACCACAGTCTGCTTCCTTTGCTCCTCAGGCTGTTTGTCATGTTTCTCTGGCCTTAAACGGAGAACTCTTTAACCTGGAATTATCCTGTTTGGGTTTATAAGACACCTAAAACTCCTAAACCGCTGTGGCAAGTTATGCCTATGGGCATAACTGCATTAGAAACTAACAATTTCAGAAAACTTCTGTGTCCACTGCAACACTTCTCTCAAAAAAACCCAAGGGGTTTTTTAACTGTCAGGTAAAAAAAAAATTAAAAAAGAAGTCTAAGGCTTCTCTAACTCCAAAAAGTTTAAATGTACTAGAAGGATATAAGGGACATGTCATCTCAGACAGGCAACATCTGAAAGTAACCCTGTTAAATAACCAAAAAAAGCCAAAATCTCACTTCTCCCTCCATTCCAGTGCTCTGGGGAGGGCAGTTCACACTTAAGCTCACAGAACCAAATTCAGCCCACAAAATTAGCACTTTTGGAAGGATGGCAAGAGGGGAAGAGAGGGGCTTACTTTATTTGCTACTGTGTTAGTAACCTGAATCAGCTTATCAAGAAGTTAGGGCAAGGAGAGTGGGACTGCCAGGTATGGATCAGATAAACCTTGCCTCTGCAGACTATGATCAATATCTTTGTAATCCTGGTCTATTTTAAGATGCCTGAGAATTTATTCCTTAAAAAAATCTGGAATGCATTTGAACAGGCAGAATGTTTATTATACTGAACGATGAGTAGTGAACACATACATATATTAGTCCCCCCTCACCTCCTCTGATGACAAACTCTAGAACCGGATTTATCATTTTGTGGAACTAAAACCTCTGCTTAGTGTCACCAAATATATTAAAATAGTGTGAAGTTTGGGTTTTTTTTTTTCCAAATCTATAAATTTAAATAAAGATGTACCTCTTGCTATGCTGAAGCAGTGAGAAGTATGGAATATAGTGACAGACTTCCAACAATCACAAAATAATAACTAATTTTAGAAACAAGACACTTTACAGAAGGCAGAGGATTGGGAAACCAGCTAAAGCAAGTTGACTTTTATAAATCAAAACACTAAAATAACAGAAAAGCTCTATCTACATTTAGTACCTCATTTCATTATCAACTTTCTAATACAGAAATCAGTGAATAGAGGGAAGGAAAACTAACTAACTAACTTAGCAAAAAAGCAGTCTAGAGAGCTCTGACTAGGTTATACTTACACTGTAAAGTACATGGGACGCAAAATGAACTGCCAACATCCCTTCCAGCTGCGACAATCATTAAGGTGAGAAGAGATTGCAACTCGCTTTATCTTCAAATTTATCACGGATACTATTAAATACAAGAACCTACGGTATGGTGGACCAGAGGCGGCTTATGACTTAGAAAGTGCCTCTGCACAGAGGCAGAACATCATAAATAAAATGAGCACATATGAAACACCACTTAACAGCAGGACCGGAACATTGAAAGGAAAACTACCAACAAACTGAAGCAATAATCTTTCTTTGCATCTTAGAAAAAAAGGCAAGCCACACTGAAAAGCAGAAATTTCTATCTTTCAATACCATATTTTGGAGAGAATTCCTATGACAACTTGGATTCAATTAAAAAAAAAGTCATGTCACAGCAGTGGTGACACTGAATTAAAACAACAGATTTAAAAATCAGAAAGACCTACCTTCAGAAGACACTTTCTGTTTACTTTGTGAACTCCACACTGGTATTGCAACAAAAGCTGGATATCAGAGTGAGCTGGGAAAACTCTCAGCACTCACTGCTAGAGTAACTGCTCTGAGTAATACTTGCACGGAAAAATTATTTAAGGGAGGAGGAAAGAGCTAGAATAGCGTGGGAGGGGACAACCTGCTGTTTCAAACAATAGGAAGCTGTTAAAACAAAAAACAAGGGCCTCCCTCGGCACAGGAAAGTCTCATTCGAAAAGCGCTGCCCCGCTACCACCTACCAGGCAGGCAGCTCTGACAACAGAGATAAGGCCCGAGGCCCTGCCCTGCTTACCGACGACTCCCTTCGGAAACAGGGCCAGGCAAGACGGAGCAAGGTTTTCCAAACCCTTTTATAAAAGAGACCTGACTGGGGGAAGACAGGGCTGTAAGGGATGACTTCATTTTACAGCAGCAGCCTGCCTGCGCAAGGCAGGGCTCCCCTCAGTGTGACAAGTGATCTGGAGAGGTTCCTGCAAACTCTTCAGTTAAACATGAAGGATGTTTTCTCATAGGAAAGATTGATAACCAGGAGTGACATGCAGCCATTTAACAGAAAAAAAGGACTCAAAAGATGGCTTCAGTTTTGATCTCTCTGTTTAGAGCCCTGCAGTTGCAATGAAAATTTAAAAGCAGTTTTTCAAAGCACGATTATTGCAGGACAATTCCTGGAACCATCCCCTGTGGTTCAAAGCCATTGATACTGATCAAGGGAAAAAGAAGTTTGTTCAGAAAAACGGCTTCCTATCCCCAGCATTTCTACATAATTATTCCCAGACGCTCTTACAGCACAGCTCCAGGATGCTGGTGCCGTCCGCATTCAGCATCAATTTGTTCTTTTAACATGGTCATGTTCAGGGCATGGACAGGGAGAGTTCCTGTATGTCCAAGACCAAAATAACTCTAATGAAAACTTTGGTTACATTATAAAAAAACCCCAATGCACACCATTGTTTTTCTGCTCTAGCACAATATAATGCTAACAGAATCAGACTGAAATATAATGCTTTGGACCATACAAGTATTGAAGATACTATCCCCACCGGGACCATTTACCTAATAGGAACAAACAATGCAAAAAGGAAGCAGTTGGAATAAAACTAAATCAGTGTGCCTTAAGAACAATTCAGTGTTACAGGATAGATGGGACTGAGCCAAGTTTTAACTGTGTCTTTCCATAATGATAGACTTTTGGAGAGACAAAAATAGGAGAACAAGAAAGGAAAAATACAGCAAAGGCACAATATCCTACGCAGTGTTTTACCTCAGGATGCTTCTACATAGGGTTGTTTTTTTTTTTAGATTTAGTGTGTGCAAATTTCAAATAAAATAATTTTCTAAAGCGCACTGACAGTGGCAAAATTTTGAAGGAAAAACAGTCCAAAGTTCAGTCATCATGCTGGGCTCAAAACCTGCTCCACAGCTGTGTGTGGTTAAAACAGCATGTTAACTCTGTAGCACTCTTTCCTCAAACAGCTTGTTTCAAGGAAGCCAAGACATTTAAAAGCAGTTTGCAACAACAACACGGATTTTTTCCAGGCTAAAGCAATACGCCAATCATAATTTTTAGCATACAAAAACAGTGACCAAGGCTTCCTTGTGTCTCATGCTATTACTTTGATCTGCAGGTTTTCTTTCAAAAAGCTGTACAAGTCTTACCAAAAGTTAGTAAATCCATTGTTCAAGTGGCATTATGTCCACGGCTCAATGACCTGAGTTTGGCAAGTGCCCTAGAAGAGACAACACTGGTCTCTATGCTCCCTTAGTCCTCCTCACTCGAGAGAACAAAGCCTTCGCCCTTCCTCCTCAGACACAAAGACCATGTAGATCTCCCGTGACTCCACTGACTTCCTTGCTGAGGTGATGCGGGCCAATGTTCATGAGATGGCAGAAGCATCCAAATCAGTAATATCAAGTTCTGTAGTACTGATGTTTGCAAATTCCTATTTGCATCAGTCTTAGTTTCCCTAATTTCAGAACTCTTTCTCAGCTTTTTGATAAAATGCTTCAGGTGACTACACATACTTGAGTAATTACTAAGAAATATGGATCAAATTGTGGACATTTTCAAACACTTGCTTTACCATAATTTTTCACAGTCCCTCAGCACACGGACAGTGGAGACAGTTACAAGTCTACACAATGCCCAGTTCTTCAATACTTCACTGCATGAAGGAAGCATGAAAATTATTTCTAAATGCTCTCTTTAAAGAAAGATCAGTTCTGCTTCCATCACACCTAAAATTAAAACTTTTAAAAACCATACAGCAGCAGAGGACAGGTAAGTGTTTTGCTACTAAAACAACCCCTCTGCATCAGACAGAAAATAAGATTTCGCTCCACTCTGATGAGGGTTAAACAATTCAAACAGTAAGAAGGGCTCCGTGCCCTGAACAGAAGCAAGGGGACACATCCCCAACCTAAGCACAATAGCACTGCTGCACTTACTCAAGAGAGCTTTGCCAAACACACCAGCTAAGAATCTGACTCACTGCCACCAAACTAAGAAAGACTTCAGAGCAATTACCACCTTTTTGCACAGAATAGGAAGAATAAAAAAAAAATTAAAAAAAAAAAAAAACGGCATTTCAACTCTTCTAACATTTCATCTAAATTAGGACAGCACAGCAACCCTGAAGGAGTTCTGGTCAAGTACCACAACCCCTAGGGCTATTGAGACAAACAACAATGCTAGCAATTACACAGCCATCCACAGAGCTACCTCAGAGTGAAATGAGGCAGGAAAACCAGGCAAACTAAAGCAACAGAGACAAGCCCAAAATCTCTCTGCCTTCCTTGCTTTTCTGCTTTGGGTCAGAGATCAGCAATCTGAGAAGCAAATGTATTTGCACATCTATTAGAAGGATGTATGCCTACAGCATACATTCATGGTTGGCAAGATAAAGAGACTGCCAAGGAAAATGACAAAAGCATGTTAGAAGAAAACTGAAGAAACAAAATATAGATGACAGAGCTGAAATAACCATTCTCTTAATACTGAAAACACTTCTTTTCCCAGTGTCTGTAGAGTCATGTGATTTCAGCTTCCTTCTGCTGTTGCAGATCATGTAGCTTCTTATCCAGTAAAGGCTATGCGAGCCCTTCCCTTCACCTTCGAATAATTTTCCACCATAGCACTCCTACTCATAGAGCTGTAAATGTCAGCACATTTAGTACAGTTTAAATACCATAAGTTTGTCTACATGGAGAAGTTTGACAGGAATAAATGCTACATGGTGAAGATGTAGTTTCTTCACTGCCAACAAAGAAGCTGGTTGCAGAAGTTCCTGCCCACCTTTCACAGATCAGTTCTTCCTGTTCTCATCTGATGCTCTGTTCTGCAGATGGCAGCCTGTGTAGGACCACATTACAAATTACCTCATGAAAACCATCTGGGTTAAAAAAAAAAAGAACCTGAAAATAAAAGTATTAAGTGGACTACTTTTATAATTTCAGTTATTTGGAATGCAGAGCAGTCCTGCAGTATGCAATTGTAACTGGCACAACACAGACCAGCAAACTACAGAGGGTACAGGAGCACAGACACAGTAGTTACAGCAGCTTCTTTATGGGCTTTGCCACCAAAGCCAAGACACCATGTAGATGTACTTGTAGAGCCATTAATTCCTTGCACAGGTAACATACAGCATGTTTTATGACATAGCTGTGCCAATGTGACAGCTGCTACCAGGGTGGATCCATTCACTGTCATGTGCTCCTTCAGCTCCGCTTAGCTAACACTGCTAAGTCTGCTAAATCACCTATTAGAGGGCAGTAAGTTGGTAAAAAACAATTCTACCAATGGAAGTATTTTTTTTCCCCACCAGCTATCTCACTCAGAATGCAGAAAAGCAGGTCTGGTGAGCAATGCTTCTTGACAGTGGCCTGAAGTTAGATCCTCCTGCCCAGATAACAAAGCTGCCCCTCTATCTGCAGTCATATGCCTGTGCGGCAATCACTAACACAGACTAAAGGTGCAGTTTCATTTAACTGTGGGAAACACCAGACTTTGTCAGTCTGTTTATCTTCTCCAGCCTCATGCTCCCACTGCTTCCGAGCACTGCACTGAGCTGTGAGCCGTTCGCAAGAGCCACTTCAACCAAGAACACAGAGCTGAACAAGGAGACAGCAGGAGCACCCAGTCAGGACCCAGCCACTCGCCCTGCCCTGAAGCAGCCAGAGCAAAACTGCCATAGGTAAGCACACCACTCCGGGAAAGATCAGTTCAAAATAACCGCTGCAAATTAAACCCCCTGCTTTATCTTTTCTAGCCTCTTTAAGTAAGTACATTCTTCTAGGACAGTGGTTTTTAACTTAGAGTATGCATCTCCTGGACTTTAAGAAGTCTGAAAACAGATGTTTATCCCCTTAACTGAAAACCTTTGAGGTCAAAAAAGTTATGTGGATACAAAGCAGTGACCAGCAACAATTTGTGTTTTGTGGGATGAGGAGGGTGGAGAAGGCGGGTTGAGAAAAAGAAGCTCATGTTCCCACATCAGCAGTGCAATTTGCAAGAGGAGAGGAAAAAAGCCAATAAAAAAGAAAATAATCTAACAAACTTTAGGGTAACATGTTCAAACATATTGGGCAAATACATGTGCTGTACTGAGCTGACCTTCTCCTCATGGCAAGACAACTGTTCAAATACAGTCTGGGGAGGAGGGAAGCACACCAGAATCTTCATTTTCCTTTGTCTACACAGTTTGCTGCAGTAGGGTGGACACAGCCTTAAAGCCAAATGGACCCATATAACAAAAACTAATAAAAATTCATACTGTTTTCTCTCTTACAATTTGAGCTACTCTTTCCTTAAAATCAGGTAACCTGGAGCTATTCAAGTAGCTTGTAAATTACAAGATGAGCAATAATCTTCTTTTGACATTTCTCAGTATTTCTAAATAACAACCAAGAATTGCTGCTTTGGTAGCTACCAAAAGAGAATCAGATGATTCTCAAATGAGCTTTTAATGTGAGGTCAGAGTTTTTACAGGCTCCCGTTCCCTTCAGCCTCCCAACTGTGTATTCTCATCCTTGCACAGTCCTTTCCAACATGGCAATACAACAACCCGTTCAGGGTAAACAGCAACCAGGTGAAAGACAAGCAAAGTCAGTCTGAAGTCAGTGTTCCTCAACGATCCCTACATAGCACTGCAAGTATTTTTTGTGGGGAGTGTCTTGCAGTGGTAGTACCAGTTAAATTATTTGAGAAGATATGGTCTAAACTAAAATCTAAACTTGCTTTTAAAAGCAGCTTAGAAGCAGTGAAGTGGAAAAGATAATGTCCAGACTTTGGCTATCAAGAGTACTATTGCCGTAATTCCATTTTGAACCTTATGCTTTGACAAATCAATCTGGTTCATTTGTACCTTTAAGAGCAGAACGTTGGCATACACACTCAGTATTTTCTAATTAACTGAAAACAAGCTGTTGTCTTTCTTAAGTGTATGTGCTAGAAGGCAGAGGCTCCTCACTGAAACCAGTCTTGGCATATGATTCAAACCAAAAAAATAACTACTGGGAGAAAACCAAAGCATTAGAAACCTAAGCACATTACCGTGAACATAGCCTGCTAGCAGTTTGACTTACTCCATCAAGGAAATCTGACAAAGTGCTTTGAACTAGTTTTACCTGTAGCACTGGGAAGTCTGGGAGACTACAAAAGCCAGGCTTTAAAGCTTAACAAACACAAGCAGGAAGCAAAATATCACTCTTTACCACAGAGGTAACACCACAAATACCACAAATAACTGCATTTCTTGCTGCTACTACACTCCTAAAACCATAACAAAAGCAAGAAAAGCAATTCTATTGCATACTTATTTCCAGTGACTGCCAAACATAGTGCACTGCATTTAATCCATCCTGCTTTTTGTAACTTCCACCTCAGCAAGTGGACCAAAGCCAAAGAATGTTTTATAAATACCCTACCAAAAAGAGAGGGTAAAAGGTCTTCTTTACCACAAGTAAGACACCAGGCTATAGATGCCTGTTAAACAAATAAAGCCCTAAATTAAATTTCTTGGTCAAAGCATTCTTTGAAAAAGTGTGATGCCATGCTGTGTCCAAAGCCATGGTCAAGTCTCCCATCACCTGTGCAGGTGGGTAAGACACACACACACACACACAGACTTTTATGCCCTAAAACACAAGGTACAAAATTCATTCCCTGTAGAAAAAGGAACTTCCTGCAGTTTATATATGGTCTCGAGATATTCAGGAATCAATTTATAGTTCAAGTAAGTTAGCAATCAGAAAACAACTTTTCCTATGTAAAGCACACACATGGCACTGGACCAGCATAACTGGAGGGATAAATCCATATCCACTTTTCCTAAAACTTAAATAATTTTGTGACCCTAAATTACGGCACCCAACCTGTAAGCTTTGAATCTTAGCAATACTGTGGTGCTTGACAAAAGGCTTGCAAGAAGTCTTGAGAAAGGAGATTATGCAAGATTGCTTCATCTTCCTGCATCAAATAAAACCAATGCTTTTTATGCTGACACAAAAAGGAGATGACAGGTTGAGGTGGAAGAATCTCTTTGGAAACTAACTTGCATCAGTGTGAAACTGAAGTCAAAGCAAGGTCACAAGGAAGTTCTCCCTACATATATCCGTTTGCCCTGTTTCATATTCTAATTCCTTGGCTTTATTAGTTTACTTTTGTATCACTTATTTAACAAGAGGAAACACAAGATCACAAGCCACAGTAAGTAATGAGACTCATAAAATTTTATCTCACACAAATTCACAACCTGCACTAATTATTTTCCGTTGTGTCCTATTTTTGTCCCAAGAATGAACCTTGGCAAACTGACACACAGTCAGGATGTACATACAGCACAGAACTCCCTAGAGCATTTAAATCCATGCCATGATATGGGAGAGCTGAAAACAAAAGTCAGTGATGCATGTGATTCCAGGAATCATCCCAATCACTGGTGGGGGAATCAGTATTTTAAAACAAATTTTTATTTGCAATTCATAAAAGTAAGTCCTCTACGAAAGTCTCCATAAGAGTGGGGCAGTAACAGCATTTCTTAAGTCATCTATCCTTCCATCTTGAAACATATTTTCATAATTTCATTAAAATAGCCATCATTTCTTAAAACTGTACCTACAAAAGCTGTTTACAATCCAGTCCCTTTTTCAATAGTATACACAACCACGTTATAATGGCTATTGTTGGTTTCACAGCCCAGTGAAATTAAATTGGCTTAAGATGCTAAAACATGAACAAGGAGGGTAAGAAATAGCTGATGACTTCTAGAGGAAACAATAAGCCACTTGCCAAAAATCTATGGAAAGTCACATCTGTCAAAGTAATAGGTGCTGTAATTAAAAAATATACTTAGAAGTTAAAAAGATTTTCAAGTAGAAAAGTAATTGACCAGATTTCAACCTGTGGCCTAATCCTACTATGTCCTGGATTACCTACTTCTCCTTAGCCTGGTGTCCTATTGCTACAACACCCTACTGGACTACAAACCCGCTTCTGACAGAACACCCATATTCTCTGCACAAAGATGAAAAAAGCAGTAATTAAACACTACAGTAATGTGACAATCACCCAGAGAGGTTTCTTTCCACAAGGTGTGAGGCACACACAAAGAACAAGTATACAGAAATACACCTAAAAACTCCACTGGTCTTAAAGCATGCTAGATTAACATACTTCACCCCTTTAAAAAGCCGACTATTAATACATCAACTGGGCTGATGTAAGTAATGGCCCGCCTTCGCGAACGAAGAACCGGGGAAGGTCTTTACACCTTCCAGCCTGCGCATTGGATTTTTT
>JAYRBT010000178.1:15306930-15329217 GCA_036023395.1 Myiotriccus ornatus | reverse complement strand
CGCCGCGTCCCGGCCGGGCCGGCGCCGCTCGCGGGGCCCCGCGCGCCCTGCGCACGTGCGCAGCCGCCACCGCCCCGTCCCCCGGCGCGGGCAGCGCCAGCGCGAGCCGCGGCCCCGCCCCGTGACGTCACCGCTCCGGCCGCGCACCTGATCCCGGGCAGGTCGCGCCTTAAAGGGGCCGCTGCCCCGCGGGAGGGGCGGTGGCCGCGCCCAGGTAACGCTCACCTGCTCCCCCCACGGGGTCGCGCCGCGCTGCCTGAGGCCTTCCAGCACTTCTCTGACCCCTCCTGGCAACGCAGCCCCCCTCCCTAGAAGGAGTTATCCCAGGGTGATGATTATATAAATAATTTGGGCAAGCAAACCACTCTCCTGGTGGATTTTACCAGCACACTTCAAATGCTTTCCCCTTCTTTCCACAGCTCTTTTGACGAGGCGGCCGTGGCCACAGCAGCATGTGCCTCTCTGACACACCTCCCACGCACAAATCCAAACGGTGGCAGTTCTCAAGCACCTGAAGGCCAGAACTTGCCTCTTTCATCCCAGAACCGCAACTCCAGTTTGCCCATCGATAAAGGATGGCCTGACCGTTCTCAGTGCCACGTCCAGAACCAGATACAGAACATGCCAGAGGGAACAAACCAATTTACCATGGCACAAAAATGATAACCATTTACTTTGAACCATCAGCGCCTGGCAAATGAGACACACTCAAAATGTAACTGGGACAAATCAAACTGTTATCACTATCCTCTTCCCTAATCAAAATCAATTGTCCTCTTACCCGGCTCAATGATCCTCTCCACTAAGAAAATGTGCTGGAGGACAGGAGACCTTTAAATCAGTATGTGCATCACTTCCAGTCAGACAGGCAAATAACACGAAATGTGGAAGAGAGCAGAATGAAATAGAAGATACACACTAAAACTTCCTAGTCAAGAAGCACATTTGAACAGAAACATGGTACTTCCTACCTGTCATCCTTCCTATTTCTGTCCATCCATATCTATCGAATCCATAGAGCAAAACTGTACTCTTACATAGCCAGACATGAAAACACGTCACTCTCGCCTAAAGACCTTGAGGAGGCTGCTGGGAATTCTCAAGGTACAAGGCATTGTTTCCTTTCTTTCACTACCATTGGCACAAAGCCACCAGTCTAGACCGACTACCAGGATTAATCATCACATCCTCCAACTTTCAGGGCAACTGCATGCAAATCAATGTCTGCTGCAATTCCTCTTCCGTAAAACCGACAAATTACACTTGTTTTCCTAATTCTCACGCATGCTTTCAGTGATAGTTCTTACTTTTAGATATCAAAGATTAAATAATAGAGGAAAGCATTACTCCCCTTTTTCTTTGTTTCTATGCATGAGTTCCACCATCAGTTACACCAGCACTTGTGAAAAACAGTGTTGGCCTTTGGAAGGGCAGCATTCAGAGCAGAGGAGAGCATTCTGGCATTCATATAGGAACAGGCTGAGTTATACTCTAACACAGTATATTATAGCCTCATCACAAACTCTTGCTTCTTGCTTTGTTAATAAGGGAGATACCATAAAGATACATTTAATCAAATACCTCAATTACGTTCAACTCTCACCTTCCCTTAGAGAGATTATTACTTCCTCCCTGCAACATCTGTAGGCATCTGTATGTCAAAAACATTTTCTTTATATTTAGACTCTTTTTTTTTTCATTTTCTGGCTATTTAAAAGATCTGTGTTTCTGCTTTAATGAGCTTAGTTACCTATGATTACTAAATAATCAGGACTATTTTTCAGAAAATGGTGAATGTTATACAGCATGTTTTGTAAAACAATTCCATTTTCATACTTATTTCAAACTGCATGTGGACAGAAGTTATGAGACCTTATTTTATTTAATTACTTTTAAAAAAGGGTTTAGAGTAATCTGAATTAAACTGATACTGAAGGTAAGCACCAATGCTAAACATTTTTAGAACTAGAAGACCTCATCCTCTCAGCTCTCTTGGTTATTACTAAAAAATTAAAATTTTGGGCTTTTTTATCGTTTATTCTAAGCTGAGGAAGTTTGTGGAACAATCAAAACAGTTATATCTACACTATAATTTAAAAAACCCACTTCTTGTCAAATGCCAGGTTGTCAGTTCATTAGTGCTACTGTCAATTCAGCACCTCATTTGCTAAAATTTTTGTGACAAACAAGCCGTGGGATTTTATTTTAAAGTATACTTAGAACAGATTAACTTAATGATTGATAATAATAAATGTGGGATTTAAATACACTCAAATACAGTTTTCCATCAATAAAAATAATTTTAATCACTTAAATTGTCATATTAAAAAAATAATAATCCCTTGTTTGATCACTGAGCTCCCACCCTTAGGGAGACGACTCTGCAACCTCACTTGGAGCCTGGAAGTCACCTCTTCACAACTGACAGATCGACTATTGTCTGTAGCATGTTTGCAGTGCTATTGCTTATCCAGACTATTGTGTTGACTTCCTGTTGCCTTCCCATAGAACTAATTATTAAATTAAACCAACATATTTACACGTATTAACATCCAACACAGTTATGCCACTAACAGTGTTAATTATGCAAGACTTAATAATTACAATTACAGCTCAGTTCTGTTTTGCACAGTGAAGTCACAATAAAATCACTCTAAGCTTTATTTTAATGTAAAGACAACTGGATTTTTTTCCACATTTCAGTAGCCTAAATAAATTCAGTGCTCTTTTAGTCCTCTAAATATATTTTGTGTCATGTAAGAGCACTTAGCTACTAAGTTTCTAAAATAAGATTAACTCCATTTACTTCTATTGCAAGAAGATAGTTCAAACTCCACTTTACAAAGTGGATGCATCTGTCTCTCTAAATTTCAAGTTTCGGTTGTAATTCTGCTAACGGATTCTCCATAACACCACACTTAATGCTTATAAATAAAGCTTCTATTATGCTTCTTAATATTGTAACTCTAAGGATACAGACAAATACTAGGTACTATAAAAGGACATCCAACAGCCTAATCCAGCATCCCAGTGAGCAGCATCCTTCCTTTACAAATAAAGCAAAGCAAAAGTAATTTTTGTTGGTCAAGAGTAAGTTAATTATCTTCATTAAGTCAAGCATAGAGAGTACAGTATGATGCACTATAAACAGTTAAGACAGGTCTGTGCTTCCTCAGTAGATTTGCAAGTGCAGCTAAGAAAGGAAGTCCAATTCCATGAGAACGTAAATTATTTAAGGCATCCACATTCCAGCTCTTCAAGAAAAAACAAAGCCATGATTTTTCTGATCTACCTATGGCTTTCAGAAACTATAGGTAAGATAAAACATGAAATTATCCACTGACCAACAGCTCTCTGCTGTTGTGGATTTCACTGCTCCCCAGCCAGGCGGGGAAAAGCAGCTGTGGTGCTGTAACCCGGAGGGCTGGCAGGAGCTCAGCACTCGGCTCAGCAGCACCGCAGCACGCCCAAGCCCCGGGCGTTCTCAACTCCATCACTTGATTCACACCAGGGCTGGTTTGGCCTCCGATACCCAAAAGCATCAGTACCGCTTAGAGCTGGTTGATAAGGCTGCAACATCTTGAAACTTCTACACTATGGCACATCTTTATTATACATTCCTCCTACATAGTAGTCTCATCCTTCCACTTCCAGTGGCACATGCTATTGGCATTGTCTCTAAGACTCAGCATTTTGAGCATATTTTTCAAAGATTATTTTATCACCAGTATTCATGGGCAATAACTGTGTTACTTTGCATATCACTACAGTAAAGGTCCTCCTATTTATTCTTAGTAACTGTACCACCTGCTAGACTCATACAACTAGGTTTAAATTTTCTATTTAAGAGCAAAAATTTCTAGTTCTGATGGTTAAAAATAATACCATTTAAATATGACCAGAGCCTGAACAAGCACAAACCTGTGAGTTTTCCACATGAATTTGTCTGGAAATTTGAAAGCTAATGATCAACATTTAAATAATCAATGTCAGCAATAACTTTCCTTGCAGATAATATATACATAACCATCCAACTAGCAAAGCAAGGTATGTGATGAAGGAAACATTAGAATTTACAGCATTTAGCCCGAATTCCCTGTGTGATGGAGAAGCAAAATAGTAGCAGCAGAGGAGAGAGGAGTTCAAATCATGCTCTCATAACCAAAACAGTAACAAATATATCTTTTCAAGTCACCCTGATCCATTCTGTAATATGCAAAAACCTCCACCTCTTAAAAGCACCAGAGTGCTTCCCTTCAGGATGCTGGACCCCTAATGCTTCCACATCAGACATCTGCCCTATGTTAAAAGGCTGCTCACAGGAGAAAGGGGAATGTTAGGTGAAAATGTAAATTGGAAGCAGCTCATAATAATTTATTAGAAAGAAGGAATACTGAAATTATGGAATTTCCTTCACATTTACTTAAACAAAAAGCCCTATTAAAAAGTGCTTGGAGCAGCGACAAATTCCATTCTGAGGCGCGAAATTCAGGTTTGGCTGGCTATGCTGTACAGAGGCCGTTGGCTTTGACTCACAAAATCTCTTTGAGAAAACAGAAACTAAAATTGCTAAGTAAGGTAATTTCCAACTGCGATGATTAAAGACGTATTCTAGGGTATAACAATGCAAATAGAGACTCAAAGTATGATAACAACATATGTTACAGCCTCAGGTAACTGAGGCTTGCACTCATTTCTCAGTGGAGAAATACACAATGGAAATTGGGAAAGATTTTATAAACAAAACAATTACCAACAGTACAGTCCTTGTTTTCTTATGATAATAATATGTTGAGTCCCTAAAGTGCTGGACTGACAACTGAAGTCATTACAAAAATGAGAAAGAAATAAAAGTTGACTACTGACAAGCTTGTCAAGGGCCTGTGAATAGGATAAGTGAGCTGAAAATCTTGTGTGGTACCTCTATTATATGTGTAGTGAGGTATCAACAAAAGCAAGATGAAGGCTACTAAGTTAGGGAATGTTAGAATTGAAAGGACTGGCAATATGGAGACTCAATCGCCATTGTCTAGTGGATACTGTCTCAGGCTAAATTGTCTACATGTACAAAGTGTTCATTTTTTAATCAATAACATTCAAAAAATTCTATATATACACCATTCATCAGTCTTAAAATAATGTTGTTGTTCAAAATACAGCTAAAGAAGTAACTGACTGTTCTTTATGAGAAAGAATTTTATCTCAGAAACTGGTCTTTAGTTCCTGTCTAAGACTCAACCTGCATTTTTTACAGTTTAAGATCACTCATCTTGCCCTTTCTCTCATGCATGGGCCTTACATCTGACAACTTCCTACCTTCCTGAAATAGCCTACTACATACACACAAAGTTACACCTTCTCATTCTCTTTTTGGAGCATGCACACTCACTCCTCTCCCTGGCTTAAATTATTTCAGTCTTTCCAATTAGGTCCCGTTTTCTAGACCTCAAATTATTTGATTACTCTGCTTCCAGTCTCTGTTCAGTTGAGCTGCATTTTTGGGGAGCATCTGCCCTAACGAGATGTAACACAACAACAGAGGACTTAATTGTAGATTTTTTTTTAAAAAAAGGTTGTATTGTATGCTTTACCACTTATATTTCTATCCCTCCTGATATAACCCCTCTTACAATGTCAGGAATTGGAGAACTATCTCCTAATAACTTGTTCCCTACACTGTATTTGTGTATTCCATGATTTCTGTTAAGTGCAGAATTTCAATCTGTCCCTATTTACCTCCTAAGACTTTCTTAATTCTCAAAATAACTTTGTGCTCATAAACTTGTGTCTTATGTATATATATATTCCCTCTAAGTTCGGGGGGCATTTTTAGTGAATCAATTTTGTAAGCACACTCTCTTTTCTATCATCAAGGTCATTAATGCAAAGATTGAAGTGAAGCAGAATGAGTACAGATCCAACAGACCGTGGTGGATCCACATTCAATACAACCATTTCATTTTGACAGACAATCATTAATAACCATCTACTAGGCACAGTCATCCAACAAGTCTTGCTCTTACTCTACAAGACTTTCTTTCAGGTCACATTTCTTCACTTGTTTGCAATATTATAGCAGGAAACAGTACTGATGAACTCACTAACATGAAAAATACTAAGTCACACTTTTCTTGTCAATTCACTGGCCTTATTGTCATGTTACAGAAAAAAATTAAACTGGCATGACTATTTACTCTTCTTAAATTCGTGGTGGTTGTGCCTCATGGTCTTATTGTCTCCCGGAGGCTTATACTTTCTGCAAGAATTAATTCAGAATGTGGAACATGAGAGGAATGGTCTGTAATTTCCTGGCTCCTTTGCCCCCACCCTGTTTTTATTTTCAGGTCTTCCAGCATCTAGTTGTACTGAGAGAGCTTCCATCACTTTTTTTCTTTAACCAAACAAAGGATGAATGTCATAAAGTCCAACCTAATAAATAACCTACCCAAGTACTAAAAAGTATGGAAAAGGCTTGCTTCCAATTTGCCACCCATTTTGTACGTCCTCTGTGCTTTTTATTTCCTCCCTGTGCTAACTGCTGCTCCTTTATACTCCGCTTCTGCTAACGTTTTGAGGATATTTTCATAGTGCTTACTTCAAGTCCCTCTTATAAAACTGTGCTGCCAATCAAAGCCCCCACATTACAGAGCCATGGATGGATGGCTGGTACAAGCACAACTGCGGTGAGAGCAGCTCAGCTGTGCAGCCCCACCGACAGGGTAGGACATTCCCTGCCAGAAGGAAGGGCTACTTCTCACTGGGACGGCCACTTCTAGCGCAAGGGCAACACGGAGCGGATCTGCAGTAAGACAGGAACAGGCACAGAACCAGAGTTCTGCAATCCAGCCAGACTCAGAATCACCCCAGCAAGGGGAGACCAATTACCAGATCATTTGCAGCATGTTGGCGTCGCTTCTGTGTCAATTCCGAAATCTGCTCTCTGCACCCAGCTAAGTATGGAGCTGCGCTGGATGGGACACGCGCATACACACACACACACACACGAGTACTTTGTTCCCAATATTCATGCTCATATACTGAATAAGGGATTGCAGATAAACAGGATTAACCCTGACACAGATGATCCTGCAGATACTCTGGCTCTCCCAGTGTATTTGCTTTGATAGCACAACTTACAAAACCAGCAACCCTTCTGTACATTCCTGCATGGCAGCACCATTACATTTAGAAACATTAGTAACTTGCTGACATTGCCCAAAATTAAACTACACAATAATATTCTTATTATAATACATGTGCATGTGGCAGTTAAGGATGAAAATGTTTGATTTTATTATTTTAAAATATCAACAAAGAACAGGAAGAAAAAAGTTTAAAGGCATGGGTTTAAAGATAACTAATACCTAAGTTTTCTTAGGTGTATTGTAGGTTATTCACCTTGCACCCAAATTGTTTATTTCCTTTTCGCAAAAATTATACAATGATTACATAAAACTGAAAGCTGTTCATTATCTTTCATGTACACTAAGCATCCTCATAGCCTTCTAGTCCTTCCCTTTATTGAAAAATTAATCTTCCCATAAATACCAGAGACCAAAAGAAGTAGGATACTATAATACATTTGTAAATTAATAAAAATTGATAGTTAGGACGCAAAAGTATCTTTAATTAGTTATGCTAAGTTTATCCAAAATTCCTCTGACATTGTATAATGTTTGACAATACTTCATAAAAAGCAGAGCAAAATCTAACAAGCTTAACACTAGAAGAAAAGGAATACAAATACTATTTGTGTAGCTTAACACAGTAAATGAATACTTAGCTTCTGGGGAGTACCTGACTTTATTTAGTTAAAAGTACAAATACTAATGGTTTTGAAGAAAAAAAAAGTACCATTCCAGACACACCCAGCTTTGTCCATCGCAGAAGGAAAAGGCTAAAACACCGATTTATCATGACTTAATGAGATACTGACCATCAGCTGAACTGCATTAACTGACTAATGCATTTCTAGTCCAATTACCCTGAGAACCAAAACAAGTTAGTATAAACCACTAGTGAATTAACTATATATACTCAGGGAAATCTCAGGCAATATACAACAAAAGAAAATTTATACTGCAACTGCTCAGTCACAAATTAACACCTTACCACATTTTCCTGATAAGACAAAGTCATTTACAAGGACAAACATTCAGGCTTCAACTGGCGGGATGTGGGGCAGAGGGGGGCTTGTTTGGTTTTTGCTATAGGCACACTAAAAAATTAATGTTTTAGAAACTAGTAAAAATGTTTCAAATGTTACTGTTATTTTTCTTTGTCCTAACAGTGTTAGCTAATATTAATCACAACTAATCACTAATCAGATAGCATTTTACTGGCCAACTTGAAGTGGGTTGGCATTCAGTATATTTTGGAACTGACATTAAATAACAATTATGTGTGATTTTCTTTTACATGAGGTAGATTAATTAGTAGTGCTCCAATAACATAATAATTTCAACTCCGAGCTTAAGAACTCAAGAACTTCATGCATTTAGGAAAATTAGCATAATAAGAGGCATATCACCTTGCAGACTTGATTTGTACTGTTGCTTCATATATGTCATAGCTATGGATAGAAAAATATCACATGGATGCAGGCTCCTACTATTACCTTTAAACTTAGAAAAGAGTAAAGTAAAAGCTCTCCCCTATCGAGTTCACTGTCTGCTATATGATAAGCATGTATATAGAGCATGTCTGCTCTATTCACAACCACTTGGAGTCCAAGCCAAACACATATTTAGTTTAATAATTCTTTAACAGAATTTGAACAGTTAGTACAGTCTGTTTTCACAATGCTAGTTTATGTTTAATTTTAGCTGCAAGGTCAGTTGCATCCTGTCTATATGGTCAGGACCCATAACAAGAAATAATTACTGCTGATTAATCTGTGTCCAGAGAAAGACTGTTCTATGAAGGTGATCTTCTGAGTTAAATCTAATTTCTGTCTCTTGTGTATAGATATACACCTAAGTTACATTAGCAAAATCATCCACTAACTCGTAAGAATTCATTGTAATGTTTCAATATGCTACTTTGCACATCCTCCAAGAACTTCCCCCAAGTAGAACTTAACAGATTTTAGAACTATTTCTGTAAGAAGACAGACAGTTCAAGATCTGGTTCTTCTTCTCACTGAACTGTGGATGTGACAGCACGGGAACAGCCAGAACACCCAAATTTTATTCCGAGTTCTATACTAACATCTTCTGACAAGCCAAGCCTCTGTGCCCATCCGTTCTGGCTACTTCAGATACCATGCCAGAGTTAATTTTGTTGAAATCTCTGGACTGAAAGACTCAAAACAAAGTTCTAGTAAAAAAGAAAAGGTGAAAAACATGCTCAGAACTGAGTTCACTGAGATTAATTTGGAATTGCAAACAGAAATTCTGCCTGCTTATGTGGCGAAGGCGAGAAATAAATCCTCAGCCTCTTGCTTGTCAGAGCAGGCCTTGTTTCTGGACATCCATCACAAGCAGCAAGGCAGTGGTGCGATATAAAGCAGCTGACCCTGACTGCAACACATGTAAATCTGGGAAACAGCTCTATACAACTTAACAGGGAAGGTTGGAATGGACACTGATGTAATATACCCAAAGGAGACTAGTGCTGTAGTGGCCCAGTTCTCATTCCTCTAAAATTTTAAGTGCCATCATCTTTTCCTTAGTATCAACCCACCAATAGTTGATATTTGAATGGATAAGCTAAACATAAAGACATTATTGAAGCAAAATAAATTGTACATTTTCCCTTCTTATCTACCAACAAACCAAGCTCACCAGCCTGCACTCCTTTATATTTACTTCCCCCTTGATAGATCAACAGCTTTGCAACTTAAAAATTGGTTGCAAAAAAATTTAATGAGCAAACTCAGTATTAAGGCTCACAAATGTCTGAAACCAAGACACCAGAATCAAGTTCTTTCGAATGTCCCTCTTTATTTTTCTTCTCCTTACTGTAAAGGATCTGAAAGAGCTGAGTAAGCAAGTAATGTCCTTGGAGTTTTTTATAAAAGAGGCAGAAATTGTATAAAGTGTAAATATGCAAGGCATATAAATTTCCCAATTACTTCCATAATAGATAGGGTTGCTTTTTATTAGTTGCTTTTTATTATTTTTTTATTAGTCTTGCTAATTTACACCATTTTGAACATGCATTCTAATACTTTGCCTAGCAATTCTTCCTGATTATCTTTTCTATTAGGTGGAGTTATATTTCTGATTAAAACATAACTAAATATGCAATCAAGTGACATATAAAACCTATATCATTCATAACATGAAGCTTTCAATGTGGACATGCTGGCTGCATCCAGAAATCTGAAGGTACCAGTAAACATATTTTCCTGTTATGCCATTCAATGGGAGTTAAAGGCTCACAAGGCTGAAATTTAAACAGACTAAGAAAACAGGACTGATTCCAGCTGTAAAAATGCCTGTAATTCCAGTCTTGGGTTGCTGCCTAAGGCAGCAACAGCCACCCAAGTCACAAATATTCTCTCCTTGGAGACATTTCTGTCTGCAAAAGAGAGGCTACTCTAGCTGTGGAAGCAGAGCAGGCATCATTAAAAAGGAGACAAATCCTACTCTACACATTGTCTTAGTCTAAATTCCAAGTAATTTCAGCAGCACCAGTATGCATTTAAAAAAACCCAGTGAAACAGTGGAAAAATTTCCCTAATGACTCTTTTAAAGAGTCTCCAAAATAATTTTGCCTTGAAAGTACATGAAGATGCCAGAATTTCCTCCAGTGTAGGTTTCTTTACAAAAATGTCAAATGGATTTTTGGCAGTGATACAGTTTTCTTAGTCCAACTTTCAATTTTCAAAACCATGATTTCAAAGACCTCAACCTGCCAACAGGGCAAGAAGATAAACAAGTTGTGACACTAAGTCCAAGTAAGCTTAGAGGAAGGCACTGAATCTGGCATTGCATTTCCCAAGGAATATGCAGATGACAAGCAAATACATGGACATGCTTCATTCTCTGCCCCCAAATTCACAAACCAAGACATTTCAGTGATTGCCTTTGAGGCAGAACATAATTTTCCACTCTCTAAAATCAACTGGATAATTATAGCCTGCAAATAGTGCTGAACACTTGAAGGAACTATTAAGTAATTAGACTTTGCAAGTGTGTCATTTATTTTGTAAAGCCCAGACATGAGAAAAAAAATTGACATGTACACCTGTTTGACCATTAGCTTTTTTACAAAGTTCCTACCAGTATAAAAAGTTACAAGTGTCCATGTTTCAAAAGCCAGAATTCAAGTGATTAGCTTTGTCTAGACTGATCCGTGTAGGGTTCCATTAGTATTATTATGTTTTTACAAGATCAATAATAAAATCCTCTGCAAAAGGGGATTGGAAAACTACGAAGAATGGTTTTCCAGAAGTGCATGAACAACAATGGATAAATCCTCCCTAGAGTAATAGAAAGACCTACACATCAGCTAGTGTTACAAACATACTTTTTGTTCAAGAAGCACATTGTGTTTCTTTTTCTATTTCTTCTGAGGAGGTAAACTGCTTATGAGATGAAGAATTAAGGACGGTACTATTACCAACAGAAGTAGTAACCGTGAGTCTTCATGCTGTCCTGAGCTAGAGCACCTATGGATGATAAGGTAAAAATACTGGCTTTCAATAAAAGGGACTCAGGGTTTATCAACCTCTTCAAGATAAAGAAATTTTCCACAACCTCTTTCGAGCAGCCCAGAGTTGGCCTACACCAGTCCTTGGCAGAGTCAAAATCATCACCACTGCTTTTCATTAACGTGGTAATATTATCAGTCAATGGAAAATTCCTTTGGTAAGCAGCCAGGGCAACTTCTCCCCACCCCGACAAAGGAAAAATAAACATATTTTAAACCCCAGACAAACCAATCAGGTTGATATTCATTAAAAAGCGGAGAATAGAAGACCCTTTGTTTCATTCGACACCATTTTCCTCTGTATTCAGTAGCTGTTTGGGGTTTTGTTTTTTTTTTTTTTAAGAACAAAGAATGTTGGCAGAATTAAAACTGCATGACCACGCACCTAAATAATGGGAATGGGCAGAGGAAGGAAAATTCAAACATTAATTTATGTGCTAAAATTCTATTTATTGCCATTAGTCATCATGTAGGAGAATACATATCAAATCACTGTTGGGGAAAGTGAGGGGCAAGATGTTTTTTAACTGTTTTTTACCACCTGTGAGTAGTCCAAAACAAGCAGCTGGATCTCACTTCAGCATTCACTCTGGAAAGAACTGCCATCACCTACCTCATATCAAAGCAATTTGGCAAACTGGAGGGGCAGTGCAGAGCATCACTGCACAGCACCAGCAGCTCTGCTGCAGCTCCTGAACCTGGAGCTCTCTTAAAAATACGTACATGGAAATCAACTGCTTGATCATCCTCCCACACTAAAGGATAACACTGAAATCTAAAGTGAGTATTTAAAACAGAGCTGACCTCAGTTAAGTTTAGGACCAGTTTTATCAAGAAAATATTACTAGTAGATAGAGAAATGAAAGACTTCTTCCTCCCCACTATAACTTGAAGCAGGTATTAACCTCTCCATAAAACGATGTGAATTATACTATAGGCATAAATTATGTTTCTATAATTTTTCCTTTCTCATGACATAACTCTGACTCTGAAGACAAAAGGATTTTTTTAATAGTCTGAAAAAAAATCTTCCAAAAAGATTCTTTTTTAAATCTTTTACCAAAGATGCAAAAGTAACCAACAGTGCTATCCTTGAAAAACATCTATGCAGTTCAGTCTGCTTAACAGCTCATTGCAATTTAACAAAATTAATTTTTGGCCTCCTTTGTTTATATCAGTAACAAAATAAAAGAGGAAAAAAAAAGAAAAGCCAAACAAGTGTAGTTGAAGCAACTATGTCAGCAACAGGCACATTATATAATGCCTTAGCGACTTCCTGCTTAAAAACCCTGCTAAACTCTTCTGGTAGGACTGAAATTTTGTTTCAGTTTTATTAGGAGAAAGAATGCGCTGGTTCTCTTGCTCTAATTCTTCTTGCCTGCTACATCCTACCACCATCTACAATTTGTTCTGAATATTATATAATATGTGTCAGAATCCACTATTGCTTGTACAAAAAATAATCTTTGCTTAGTCAAGTTCCTCCATAATTTATTAAAATTTAGAACACAGAATTTCATAGTTAGGTTAAGTCCTTTTAGGCAAATGGCTTCATCTATACTAAATCTTCACAGAAATATTCCTCAAGGCAGGAGTTAAAATCTGTCCACAGCCTCAGCTGCTTATCACAACAGCTGGACAGCAATTTGTCTTCACTCTTCCTGAGCTGGTGCCTCCAATTCTCCAGCCTCATGTGATGCCATTCTTACTGGAGGGATTTACTGAGCACTCCAAATGAACAGCTCATGCAATTAAGAAAAAAGAACACAGAAAATGAGAGTGTTTGACAAGTAAATCAGAACCACAGAATAACTGAGACTAGAAAGGATCCCAGAGGAGACCTCTAGTCTAACCTCAAACTGAAAGCATGACTAAGAGGTCAGATCAGGTTGCTCTGGGCTTTCTCCAGTCGGGACTTCAAATCCTCTATCAATGGAGACTGTATAGACTCTCATTCAAATGCATGACTGTACTAATGGAGGGGGAGGGGGGAATAAATCTTCCTTACCACCAGTTGGAACTTTTCTTGTTTTAATTTCTGTCCGTAAATTCATAACATACTTCACATGTTTCCTAAGGAACTTAGTGACTGATTTTCACAATCCAAATGAGAACATTATTTTAGTGAAAAAGTGAAGACATTTTTATGTCCTATATAAAGCAGAGACATATTGGCACTCCCATATCAGCTCAATAGGTTGCCATCACAGAGTAGGAGTGAACTTTTAGTACGTAGAAAACAAGGAATTGCCATTGAAAATTCTCAGAGTTCACCTCAAGAACAGCATTTCCACTGTTTTATTAAAGTAATTATCAAAATTTGAAAGCTATTAATACTCAAGGTCATTCACATTTGCAGCCAAGATGAATGTCATAATTTAGTCGCATCTTTGGATGACAATATGGGCCCCCGCATTTGGCATGTATGTCATTACTCAAATTAGTTCCTGACAAGCTGGGATAAGAAAAGGAAGGGAAATGAAGGAACAACCTGGAATATTGTTGCACATTTTTTCACTGATACCATCAGCATCAAGTGGGATGTTAGAGACATGAGGAAAGCACTGCAGCTAACAACCATTTTCAGACCTACCAGAGACAGCTAAATTTGAAGTAAAGCAATACTAATACAAATTAATATTTAATGTTTTCTGCTGTAAAAATCCAAATAAAAAAACTCCAAATACTTTTAAAGAGTTTAGGATTAATTAGAAATCTTATTTTAGGCTTTGGATTCTTGTTCAAACAACTTCAAGTAGTTTTTGTTTATTACGCATAAAAGAAATAAAGTATATCAAAGGTTAAAATTTATTGACAAATGGCATATGAACCCTAAGTCCTGGAAAACAGTGCATACACTCCTTATCAGAGGGAAAAGGCAAAACAAATCTGTAATTGATACTTGACATACTATTTTTCAGAGCAGAATTAAGCAATTCAGTTGGGCATGACAATGCAACAGTCATACATTTTCCATGTTTTCTGTCCCAAAACCTACCAAGCCCTCAAGTATTCATTTGCAGAATAATCCTGAAAAATAAGATCTTGCTAGTACTGTTGCTTTTGTGTAGAACTGTTCCTGGAGCTATGCAGTCAGGAAAAGCAACTTCAATTTGAAAATGTCTCTCTTTATTCCTGAGCCTAAGAAGGTCTCTGTTCTAGTGGAGGTGACAAGACTCCATCTTCTGCCTGTGAATGCTGCCAGTTCCTATCAGAGCCAGAATCAAATAAGTGGAATTGCCCACGTCCCTCTCCAGGCTGCAGCTGTGGCACCAGACAAACAAGCAGAGGAGAACACATCACACACAAAAAGTGAAAAGAGGAAAACACAATGAGTAAGTGGTAAGTAGCTTAATTTATGTGATAATTCTACAGCCGAATATGACTGCTACACTTACTAACAATAAGTGATTGAAGAAATACATTACTAAATTAAACTACCTTTCCATCTCTCTCAGAAAAGAAGAGCCTTTTAAGAAAACACATTTGCACAACAGAAGGTCTGTCTTCTTAAATAGTAACTATTTTTGTTAACAAAACTACAGTCTTGAACTCAGCTAGTTTTTGCTAACAGGGAAGATATAGTTTCTCCTTCTTCATCTTTTTCTGAAGCAATGCATTTTAAGAGAAATAAAAAAAATGAAGTTTTAAAAAAGTTTCCCTGAAAAATTTGTGTAAGTTGTCTGTCTTTGAGAATTTAAACAAATTAGGAGCATCATAAAAACAGCACTTTCAGTGAAATCTATTGTCATCCAGCAACACTGCCAAGCTCACACCATAGCATTTTTTCCTGGTTTACTTTGAGAAAAATAAATCAATCTGTATTTAAAATCTTTCAAGCATCCATAATCAAAGGATCCTAACGGTTTTGTTGGCAATGCCTTTTGTAACATACTTCAGAAGTATTTACCCAAACTCCCCAGATATCATCTATTACAAGGACTGCACAGATTGTTGCACATAACAATGTCCATAATAAACATCAGAGACAGTGCTGCAGTTTACAATCACAAGGTTTATGAAGTTTTGCTTTCTATTTATTAGCGTGCCTCAGATGCAGTATAATGGAAAAGTTTTAAGGAACAGGCAGAGTATAATCATCACTTTTTTTCCCCCTTCCTTTCCCCCACCATGACCTATTTTCTTGAATAACATGCAGACCTAGTGAGGACATTAACCTGTTTCCATGCCACAGTAACAGCTCATGTACCGATGTGCTGAGATGCATTAGCTTTTGTTTATTGATCCATTTAGAAGTTCATTCTACTGCGAATACAAGCTGGAGGATTAGAAAGTCTTTTGCTATCCTCTGCTTTGTGACACACTTTACTGATTAACTATTTCCCAGAATAATTTATTTTCATGTTTTGTGGAAATACAGAAGATTCCTCCTCTTCAAACAGTCTCCCATGTCTGAATCACTCTGACATATTTTTAGTCCATTCATCAGTTTCAAAATTCAAAATGTAATAAATCATACCATTTTTAAAAAATGGAACCATAAGAACCACATGCATCAAACATTATCTACTACAAATACTGATTTACATTTACCAAGTATTAGAAATAAACAAGCTAGCTGTTCTAAGAGTGTATAATGCCAAAACGAGTTTCATGCAGATAAGAAAAAAAAAAAAAAAAAAGGAAAAAAGGCTCATTTCCCCTCAATTCCCTGCAGGTTTTTCACATGAGAACTATTCCCCCCACACACAGCATACAGCGTGTATTTCTGCATTAATTTTGTTGAGCCAAACTGTATAATGAAAAGACGGTTCTAGTCAAGACACTGATATGTGAATCATTCTTTATTACAGTTCACCCTACCTACTTCTACCTTTGAACCAGCAATTACTTACTGCTTATTTGCAACATGCATAACCAAACACCCACTTTTGTGCCAGTGTTCATACCATTTAGTAAGCTTGATTACATTCTAAAAATAATTATCTACAATAAACTCACATTCACTGGTTCTATTTAAACAGGATGGGAAAGCAGCTGAGGTTTAACTGTCTGAATTTTCAGTGCTGTGAAAGACAAAAGGGGAAAGTAATTCCAAAAGCCAGGCTTCTAGCCTTCAAATTGAAGGGCTGCATGCTTGATCAAACGCACACATCAAATCAATTATGGTAAAATGTAACAAGCCAGAGCCTATTGCAAAATAATTAAAAGATTACCAGGGTTCATGTCCTCTCACACTCTTATAGACAACCACAATTCAGTGAAGTCTTATCTGCATTAAAAAATAACCAAAAAAACCAACCAACCAAACCATAAAATGGCATAGTTTCAGGCTTGGAAAGATATGCAAAAGAAGGAAACATTCACAGTTTCTATCTCCAAGGTTTAAAAACCTGATTTCTCCAATTCTCAGAAACCCTCAAGAATTCAGACATTTTGTTTTCAGTGACAGAATCTCTGGAAGATGAGTGCAATGGCATCAAAGGAGAAGGGGGAAAAAACGACAAAACAGATATGGATCATATCCTGTATACCAGAAATGCTACGCAAAAAAAGGAAAATATTGCTCCAAGAGAGATGCTCCAACTGAAAAAAGGGGACAAAACAAATAGGATCAAGGATACATCAGACAGCATAATCACATACCTTATTTCATTAGTAAGTAGGCAGCAAATTATTTTTATTGCTCACAGAAGCATCTGATCAAAATGAGTATCCTTCCAACACCTTTTGAATCAGTTGATCAGGCAGAGGAAGAAGACCTAATTTTCTCTCATATTGAGGGGAAAGTAGGAAAATTCACCTCTTTATATTAGATTTGGCAGCAAGTCAATCAGTACAGACACAGCAGTGTCTGTTGTCACAGAGTAGAATGAGATTAAGGATTGGAGAAGAAGGGATAAGGAGATAAAAAGACAATCCAAATACATACAAATGTTAATTTTATTATTTCTGTAGCTCACAGAAACTATGACTTGAAGACAGTAACTTGTTTTAATAGCCTTACAATCCGAGAACCACTTGGCAAAGCACTTACACTTGTTGACCTCATCCTGTTCAGTAGGTTGCCTAGGAACATCTTACCTCAGAATGAATGGCAAAATAGATCAGGAGCTCCTATACGCACCATTTCAAATACTTTTTGAATCTATTTTCTGAAATCCATGCAAATGATATTCCATTATGCTTTTTTACAGCATTAAAAGATACTCAATGAAGAACAAAGTAGACATGTAATAATGATAATATATTCTGAAAAGGCTTTCACAGATAAATACAAACCTGGATACAACATGCAGAAGTGTTGGTGGGGTGACTCAGCTCCTAATGATATTTAAGTTCATTTTCTTAGCATCAGCCTGATGTTTATTAATAACTCCCAGTACGCTGCTTAGAGCTGCAGATTCATTTTCCTGTTAATGGTAGCAAAAGGTTCTTTGTTAATGGTTTTATGATAATGCTGGGGTTTGCCATATGGTTGGATTTGTATGAGGGTTTCTCATGAAAAGCCAGAGAGTGTAAGAAATTGTTGCTATATTTAACTGCAGTGTCCTCACACGCAAAACAGACAACTGGAATGGACATTGTTCTAATATTTACAAGTGCAAAATGATGCTCAATATTTACTGCATGTTCTGTTTAAGAGAACTACAGGGACTTTAAACAAGAGAACATATGGATAGATCAGAGGATTCGTAATGCAATAGTGAGCTTTTCACCTCTAGGTCATAGGTTCAAATCTAAACTGGTCAGTAATGAAGGCAAGCTATTATCATCTGACAACTCTGGCCTTCGCAAATTGATTTGTCAGGCTCAGTCCAGTTCCCATCAAACTCAAAATTCAACATTACAATTTGCATTTCTGAAAACAACTTCACCCCAGGAACGTAACAAAAAACTGAACGAGCAGAAGTAATCTCTTCCTCCTCAGGCACCATCTCCAGACCAGGGTCTGGGGAGAGTACTAGAGGAACAGTGAAAGTTACACCACTAGTAGCACGACACATTATTCTGTGGATAAAGGTTATTTCTGACTCTCAGGTACCCAATAATAATTTCCTCTGTACCAGTATGAAGCTTTCAGGAGTTATATTAATAAAGAAAGAAGACAAGAAAGAAGAGACACCAATATGAAGGTTTTAAAGCCGAAATTTCACAGTGCTGCTTAAAGATCTCTTTGGATATCTTGTTCAAAGATGCTTTTCTTAAGGCGGAAGGTTTGGAAAAAAATGGCCACAGTACTCATAAAAGAAATATCAAATTTAATTTGTTTCCAAAATTTCCATTTGTAGCCAAAATGTTTAAAAAACATTTGTAGCAGCAAGAATTGTATTTCCTGCATATAGGTTTAATTCAGAAACAGATTTATTTATAAATTATTATGAATTATATTAGAGAACTCATATTTTTTACAATATTTCTTCAAAATTATTAGACAGAAAAAGTATGGATTATACCATAACGGTATGTAATTTTCCACATGCCTTCATAATTTGAACAAAGCCTGAAAACCATGTCTAGCCCTTTTCCTTGCTTCTTAATAGTTTGGGAGCAATCCCACTAAGTACTCAACAGGTAGCACAGTTCTCCATTTTACTAAACCATAACTGCTACAGGAGTGAATAGAGACACCAAGTTTTAACACAGGACCTTTAAGATCACCTTTACTTCACAAAACTTAGGGCACTAGACAACAAAATCTACTGAAGAGTTTTACATGAAATGAACACGAAAAGCTACTTTAACATTTCAGGCTACAACAAAATACATACAGCTCACAAATCTTGGGAAGTATCAAAAAGATAAGCAAAAGCCTCCTGCCTTCCTTGCAGCTTCCTTGGTTTTTACTAAGGTGCTGATAAAGGAAGGAAAACTTCAGTATGTTTTCCAATAACTACAGAAATAGAACACTTACTGTAACTTTAGGAAAGGCAAAACAGGTTAACTTCCCAACTGAATGACTGCAGATAAGTTCTGCAAGCTGAGTGATTGTGCTGGCATGTTGTCCATTGCTGTAAAATCAGAGTAACATGGCCAAGTCATCCCCTGGGTTGGCCAAAGGCAGACCCGTGCCCCACAGACAGTGGCCAGTGAGATGCACTCAAACCCAACTTTCCCAGGTCACAGAACAGGAAACCCCATGCATCAAGTGACATAAGAGAAAAAAAAAAGGAATAAACTGGACACTAAACTTGCATGTCAAGAGATACAACAAGAGATCCACTATGTTGTGTCACTTGTCTTAGAAAGTGTCCAGACTACACTAAGAGATGGTTCTTCTGAGAAGTCTCACAGAGAGTGCAAGCCAAGGGAAAGGGGCTGCCAACAGATAAAGACAAAATCTTAAGGATTAGGGATTCCCTATTGCTTGACTTGCAGCTAACAGGACCAGTAGAGAGACCCAGGCAAGTCAATCAAAATTCTTTGACAGTCAGTATTAAGGTTTCTTGCTGCTCCTCTCTGCCATGAAGCACTGCATATCTGTGCTAGGGAATGGCCTGTGGTGACAGAAATACAGGATAACTTTGGAATTGCGATTGCAGCCACTACTGACAAAAAATAAATTAAAAAGCAAAGTTTAGACAAAGAAAAGAAGCAAAGTGTTTCAGAGAACAAATTAAACTGTTTGATTAAATGTGGGTGGAACATATGTTAGGAAACTGAAGGATGTGCAAGGTACTTAGATTTCAAAAGGTTGCAGGATTAAAAATGATAGGCTAATAAGTTATACAGGCATGTTTATTATAAGACATTGATTCTGAAGTTAGGTAAGCAGATTAAAAAAAAAATAGCTGTGACTTTTTATTATTCTTTCATTTTCTTATCTCAGTTTCCTTTTTATATCATCTGCTGCATTTTGCGCAGTTGCACCAAAAACTGTTCTGGCCAAGCACAACTGTTCTTTATATGGGTATGTTTATAGAGCGCTCCAACACTGAGCCTCTCAAGGTAACAAACTTTTTGAAGCTCCACAAACTGGGAAATAAACATACTTTCTCTTCTATGTACTCTCCATGAAAACTCTCCTAAGAAGGCTTAATGCCTAATAACATCTCCAGGACTGGACAGAGAAGGATTTAAATTCCCATTATCCTTTTTAACTAAGTTGTGACTACATTCTCAAAATAGACTGCTAACCCAGAAATGAAAGAACTTACATATTTTTTACCTGCAATACCTGAAAGAAATTAAATGCTTTTACAGCTATTACTAGCATTAAAAAAATAAAATAAAATAAATAAATTCTCTGGGCTAACTGTAAGTAAGTTTGTCTACACTGGACAAACCAAGCACACCCTTACTTCTCATCCCACCCCAAGAACATCGTGGCAAAAGGCTCCCAAAGTGACATCACCCAGGTGAGGGGGAAACACACAAGCAAAAAAATAAAGCTCCTATTTAATTCAGTGTGACTGATATGCAGCATGCTTGATTAGTCTTGATTAGGTGGTGGAATACAACTTAAAGAGTATCCTATCTAGTTAAATTGTCATTCTTTCTACCACTTCCTGTATGAGAACAGATTTCAGCAGGCTGATTTAAGTATTTTTTAGCCCCTAATACTTTTTTGGTAATTATTTTTAAAAGCTGTCATATTCAAGTTATGTGTTGCCTCACCACTTTAGTTCTCAGCACAGCAGTACTTTCTTTCCCTCTGGAAACAAACATAAGGCTATTTATGCAGCTATTGTTTTCCAAAATTGCTATTCAATGTCAAGTATGTTGGAGCACAGTACCTTTCAGTGGTAGCTTTTTTTTTCAAGTCTGAAGAATAGCACTAGCTTAGAGAGGTTTATTGTCGATACATACGTCTTTCTTTCAAACTGCATGACAAATACACCACTACTTTCCCTCCCTTTTCACATGCATATTTTTTCCATGATTAAAACACTCAGAATTTGTTCTGAAATCTGAAAAGCTCTTCAAATTCTTTTCACACACAGAATCAGCCACTACAATACCCACAAGTTCACGTAGCTGGAAGACCAGAAAGCTATTATGCCCGCAACTTTTCGAAAGGAGAAGGTGTATATTGTCATGCTTTCTGTTTATGGCTGTAATCCTCACGACCGTCCACTCATAATCCTTCTACTGAACGAATGGTTTCAAGCGAAATCAGATCCTGGAAAAGCAAACAGCCTCTGCTTTCTTTTAAGGGAGAGAAAAGAAAAAAGCACATGGTTTTGCCTACCTTAGACCGACATAGTGAGTTAAATACTGAGCAGCTTCTTCTAACCGACAGCTCCTACGCAAGTTTAACTTCTGACGGCAACTGATCACGCCTGAGTTATTAACCAAGATAATGCAACGCCCTGATCGTTAATTTCAAGAATCCCTGCTGATAAAAGACCTCCTTAGCCTCCAGCACACTCCTTCCCTCGTACCTGCCGCTCCTTTCCTCCTCTCCAGCTGACCAGCCGCGGCGCGCAGGGCAGGGGTCCCCCGGATCGCGGTCCCGCCGGGCCCGGCCCGGCCCGGCCGCTGTGCGGGGGCTGCGCCGCGGCACAGGGCGGGGGTCGCCACCGGCGGGGCTCCGGGCTCCGGGCGCCGGCGAACGGCTGGGTGCGGCTGTGGTTCGTCCCGGGGGAGGGGCGCGGGAGCAGAGCAGTGCCGAGCGCTCCCGGGAGCGGTTCAATCCCTACCTGTCCCCGCGCGCGCTCCCGCCGG
>JAYRBT010000178.1:15280187-15292657 GCA_036023395.1 Myiotriccus ornatus | reverse complement strand
GGGGCATCAATGTCATCTGGTGTTATTTTAAATTGCAGTATTATCACTGATAGGAATGAAGTTTCTCTGAAACAGAAGGTCTGCATCAGGAGAGCCACACCTAAATCTTATTTAGCTGCAGATTAAATTAGTTTGATTGGCTTAGGCTAGTTCATGATTCTTCACGGACCTGCTGAGAAAATGGATCTGCTGAAAGCAGGCATCTTCATTCAGATAGGAAAGATACATTTTCCATGCAGTACCCCAGTCTACTCACCTGCTGGAAAAAAATATAATTTCCTTTAGTTTTGGCCACCACAATAGTTTGTCTTAAAATTAGTTTGTCAAATTAACAGGAGGCCAAGGGAAATTAATCTTTTTGAAAGATTTTCTGAGAGAGCAGAGCTCAGGAATGGCAGCCTCAAGCAGGAGTCTCAACATAGTCAAAGCTGGGTGGGTGCAGCTTTGTCTCTGGTATACATAGAGCACACCTCTGGTCAGAGTTTTGAAGTTAAATACAGATTACAGCTGGGGAGAATGCAAGTCTTGGGCCAGTGCTTGTGGAGCAATGTGGAGCTTTTCCATATATGCATATTCACATCATAAAACCAGCCTCTCAGTTAGGGTTGATTGACCCTGTTGGTGGAAGTTCCAGGAGAGAAGCCCAGGAATGTCAGTTGAGAAGGCTGATGGCCTTCTCCTGTTGGCTCTGGGGACAGATCACACAATTTTTCCATGGTAGGATCTGCCTTGTTTGTGCGCTGCTGGAGGTAGTAGATGTTATCAGTGCCTGTGTATCCCCAAATCCACTCTCACGAGGAAACAACTGTCACAAGTTCAGGTGACATGTAGTCCCCTGGGTTGGCTAAACAAATTTGGGCTCATGTCTTTGAAGTCCTTAGTTCTAGCAAGAGTCTAATCCTGCAGGCTGAGTGCTTAGATGGACAAATTCTGAATTCTCTGGAGCATGTGCCTAATAAAAACTAGATAATGAAAGATGATACAACTGAGCTGAGATCTCTAAGTATCTCAAGGCCCTGACGTCACTCCAGGCAGTCCCCAGGAGGAGACACTATGTGCTCCCCTTCACCTCCTTGCTGTGCCCTAAAGAAAATGATTGAGGCCACCAAATGTGTTTCTATTTCCACCTCACAGATAAAGAGCTCCCCAAGTGTTTGATACCTATGTAGTTACTAACACTTCTGAAGTTACTGGTCTGCGTTCTCTTAGTGGCAGCCACTCAAATGCTCCTTAATGGTGGGATGGGAGATTTAAAATTCAGACACTTGGAGAGTCTCACAGACTGCCTACTGTTTTTACAAGTGTGTGCCTCAGTCCTTCATTTGGGATTGCATAGCCTCAAACCTATGATTCACTTTAAGAAAAAAGGATGAAAATAAGAAGCTGTTAAAGTACTTAGGCTATTTTTTAAAAAACTTGCTACCCCAAGAGGTACAGCAGGTTGAGCTTTTGCTGTTTCCAGGTCTACTTCTGACTTGTTGTTTAATCTTAGGCAAATTATTTTTTGCCTCCGTGCCTGAATTTATCCATCTGATTAATGGGAATTTTTATCTAATGCTACCCAAAGTTAGATATATCTTATTTGTATATCTTATAATATCTTTGCCACATTTCCTCTGTGGATGAAAGAAATTGAGTTTCAGAATTTTGGTCCAAAGTTTTCTCACAGTGCTCCAACAAGCTGCTGTGGAAAATAAAAGGATCTTTTTTTTCTGTTGTTCTGCTTTTTCCACACCATCACTTCTTGAATAAGAACACATTGAACTCCATGTTCACTCTTACACAGCTTTGGATATAGTTGGGACTTCTAGGTCTTCTGCACCAATCCAACTCCAGCGCAGCAAGGCTCATTTTATTAGAGAAGTTATGTCTTACCCAGCTCAGTCCACTTACTTAGGTCATAACCTGAGACTTACATCTCAGTTTGTAATTATCCTGTAACATTTGTTCAAGAGGTTAAATATTCCCTGCAGAACAGAATCCCTAGAAAAAATGCTTTTCCTACTGTTTTCCATTTAACCTTACCTCCACCGATCTTGACTGGTGTTCTTTCTAAGTACCTTAAGTGGCAAACAGAACCATCAGTGCATGTTTGTGCAATAAACCAAGTAGCTGCACAGTAACATCTTTGTTTCTCCATCCTTATGTTTTCCTTCGCACCCTGTATCATGTCTGGCTATTTAACATGTAAGATCTCTGAGGCAGGTTGGTTGTGTACTGCTGTCTGCTGTGAAGCATCACTTTTGGCATTTTAACATAACTTCTTCCATTTTGCTACCTCTGCCCATTCCTCTGAGTTCTTTTTCAGCAGCAAAGGCAATACCAAGTAACTCCTGCAATTGTGCAGTACAGTAATCCAATTCTTTAAACCTTTTTCACATCCTGTATTTTGTTTCACAGTTGGTGTCAGCTTATCTGAAGAGACCTCTTGACCTGAAGTCCAGCGGAAATTGCCAACATATGTTCAGATTGTTTTTGTACAAGCAAAGAAGGAATGGAATGGTACAAGATTGGAAACTGCATTTATTTTAACTTGTGGGTGAGCCTAAGAAAGTATGAAGGTGGGGTTATCTGTTTGTGGGTCTGGGTGTTTTTTGATGTACTACTGCTATTTGTCTATTTTTTTGATATACTACTGCTATTTGTCTATTCAAATATTGGTTATTTCACCTTTTTAATGGTTTTAAGTTAAGATCGGATAGTAAAGCATGAAAAGCAGGGGAAAAGAAAAAGGTTTTGTACATGTAACCCAAATCAGGCCACAGGTTTTGACTAGCAGAAAGATATATTTAAGGATCCTCACAGGAAGACAGACAGCACATCCAAAATACTATGGTTTTGTTTTCAGTTGCCACTTAATGATTAGCACAGAGGTGTTAGGCAGTTTCCCCTTGATGATAGCAAGAAGATCTTACACAGAGGTTTCCACAGCAGAGGTGAGACCTTGGAAGGAGTTAAGGCAATAAAGGCTGTAGGGCTAAGAAACATCCTTTCGCCTGATCTCGATGTGCTTGAGGCCAAACAAATTTAGCATTATGAAGGAAAGGTCTGTGAACTGCTGATCTGTTAATTGCTGAACAGTGAAGTGGGATTTAGGAGACCCAAAGATAAGACTAAAACCTTCTCTATGATTTTGTGTAACCCGTCCATCTCCCCCATGGTTCAGTTTCACCGTTAAAAAATAAATATAGTCACTTCCTTCATGCTATGGTTGGCTATATGCTACAGTAATAGAGCACAGAGCAGGATGAGGTTTCATCATGGTCTGTAGTCAATAGTAAATTGCATCATGCAGCTCCACAATGAAGTTGATAATATCCCCTGAGACATGGAAAGGACCACAGTTTCTGCAACAGGGTGGCACAGCCTGGGGTGAGGAGAAGAAATCCTTCTTATCATTTACTAGACAGGATTCAAAAGAGCTCAGCTTCTCCAGCACAGCACCAAACACAAAGAATGTTGCCTGCACTCTCCCTGTTTGCCAGGATATCAGTGTCAAACTGAGCCCTCCTTCAAAACCTCCCCTTGTACTGTGTATTTGCAAGAGAAGAGGGTCACAGTATTGAAAACAGCTATACAGTGGGTAGTGCATGTCATTTTGCTCATGTTGGGAATGGTCAGTACTTTTAACTGTGGGTTTAGCTATCATTTGCCTTTAACTGGATAGGCAGAGCTGCAGCAGTGATAGAGTGGCAGGTTTTCACTTTTGGAGGTGTCTGACATTCCAGCACACACAATATATGTTTTCTCTGCTAAAAATAAGGAGAGTGATCTGATTGTCCAGTGTGGTTGTTTGGCTGGAGGAGAAGGAGGAGGAGAGAAGCAAGAGGGTGGATCAATCACACATGACTGCTGAGATCTTCTCCCTTGTGTGGAATGTTTATGGCTACAGCACAGGCTATCCTGGAACCCCTTATATGGTTTGGATTTATTTTTACTAAGTTTTCTCTTTGGGTTTTGTTTGTTTGTTTGTTTGTTTGTTTTAATATTACATTACCTTGCTGTTAAACGTTTTTTGTGGGAAAGAAACAATCCATACTTCATGACAGACCTGTCTTGCTCTACTTTGCTAAGTGTGTCCCAAGAATATTTTAAGACAGGTAAGGATTCTATGATATAAAAGCAGAAGACCCACCCCTAGCTTCAAAACCCTTCACTGCCCCACAGCCATAAAGACACAAGGACATCTTTGGGGTGGGGAGCAAAGAACATGGAAATTAATTGAGAGAGGGAAGTAACCAGATGTAGCAGTAGGAATTCTTTTCTCTGCCATTATCTTCTTCACACAGTTCCCTTGTGTTTAAGCTTTCTTTTCTGCTTCCTGCCTTTGAGCAGATACAAGAGCAAGAAAGAAAAGGAACAGAAAGCTAATCAGGTATTGCAATCAAAAGGCTTTCCTGATTTGTTGCTAAGGTCAGGCGTTGTCCAGATGGTTTGAAAGATAACAGGCCACAGATCTGTTGCCTTTACCTGCCCAAGAACAACCAGCTCTCCCAGAGAATGACCCAATTGCTGCGACTGCTCAGCTTTTCTTCTCGCTGCTCTGACCGCGAGCAAAGGTGTTAACTTGTGCTGGCTGTGGTGAGGAGAATAGTTATCCACAGAGGCAGTGGATGCAACCTGCCAGAATCCTTGCACAGACACACGGGCCATCCAGAAAATAGTAACAATTATGTTTGTAATCCTGCTAAGTTGGGCGCAAGTGAGGGCTGTAGGGCAGATCGAAGTCTTCCTGCACTGACTAATGGAGATTTTTTATATGTACCATGAATGTGGAGAGAAGATAGCCTTGAAGGTGAAACATGGAGGATTTTAAAACTAAGTGCCAGCTGCTGTTTGGAGACCATGCCATGGTTCTCATATAGCAAAGCCATAAAGAAAATACTACTCTTGTTGGGGTCTTTTCTAACCCCCAAAGACATTTCTTCATGGCAAAGAGCTTGACAGCAGGGGTGTTCCTACAGAATAGAGGGAGAGATTCCCTACAGAAAGGGTATGGAATAAAAGTCAGGCACAGATGAATAAAGTAGGAAAAACAGCTAACAAAAAAGAGGCAATCGTCATCAGCCTTTGTAATGTTAGTCATGTAGGGACTCTGTACATGCCCAGTTTTGAGTCAGTTTGTCACAGCTCATTTGCTTTCTATTGTCCTGATTGGGACATTCTTTAGTGACACCCTCACATTTTTGAGAGCTTGGACTTCAGCCTTTTTATTCCATTGCTTTGTTATTTTCTCACTCCACTGCAACAGATTCTGACATATGAACTTGGCCTTCGTGTGTTTTAGGAGCTCTGAGATTGCTGAGTATTTATAAAAACAGCATGCACTTCTCTAGAATATTAATCTGAAGAATCCAAAGTTCAACACACCATTCGTTCTCACATCCTTTCTAGGAAATAACTTCCCGAAGAGGTAAACTACCTAAAGCATAAGGAGATGAAGAAGCTGCCCAAAGTCTAACGTCACCAGATATGCTTGCTGTATCTCTGGTCTGTCATCACTCATCTGTAATCTGACCTACTGTTGTAATTTTAATGACTTGTTTTTTTTATCAGGCATCTTTCCACGTCCCGATTTCCAAATTGTCATTTTTAAGAGTGAACTACAGATATTTACTTATTGCTGCTTTTGAAAACATCAGAGGGCTAAAAACCGTGTTTCTGTTTCACAAAACATTTTCTTCAGCTTGACTTTTATTATTTTCCCTGAGTTTCCTTGGACTAGAAAATAGATGCCATAAAGGGGTAAAATTACACCAAATGAATTTTAAAGAACATCAGAAGATGAGGTGCTACATCAAAATGCATATAAACCTGAAACATCTTCCATTTGTTTTACTGAACTCCTGACAATCATGTGATAGGAGAGTTTAATTCGTAGAAGTTTAGGTATCTTTGGAAGACTTTACACCAACAGCTAATGGTAGAGAGAAATTCAAAGATTAAATAACAGTAATAACTCATGGGAAAGGGGAAAAAAAGAATGTTTACATTTATTCATCATATCTGAAAGGAAAATATTCTAGAAGAAAACAAACTTGGCTTCTAGCAAATTAACTGAAGATATTGCAGAGTCAGGTTAGAGGTTTCTAGCAGAAATTTCACTTGTGGAACTTGCAGAAATGAGCAGGGGACTCTGTCCAGCAGAAACTATAAAAGTATCCTAGACTAAAAATATAACTGCACCTACTGGGGCTGAAGTCAGACCTGGATAAATCATTGCCATCATGCAAAGGAGAAATGGAATGGGTACAAAACTAATTAGCCCTGCCCTGAGATCTGAACACCTGCCAAACATGCAGTCCTCCTTCATCACTCAGTACTGAATTTTCTCATGCTTCTGCATATGTGATACGAAATATTTGCCAGAGGAAATTAATACTGTTGCCAAAAGGAAATAAAACTTGTGTATTTATACAATTTCAGCTTTTTCCTTCACTTCTTTGCTAGTAGATCCCCCCTGGCCCATGCACATACAAAGGAGACCTTGTGCACGCTCCATTCCTGTTTACCCCCTGTGTATGGAGTAGCTTTTTAGTTTTAATCTCCAACCTACCACAGAATTGTCAGTGAAGGCATCAGGGTTATTCTCATAAATGAACTTCTCCACTCTCAGCTGGCGTAATTTGAACATCTTGGATCCTCTGTTAGTGAGGAGAGAAAGCTCTTCTAGCATCACATCTCTGGGGATGCTGATCTTCTTCCCCAAGTTCAGCTTGGACACCTCTTGCGGCATGTCTACAAAACATATGCAATGGGACACTTTAGGAAGTGCTCTGGTCCATATCTATTCTCTGTGGCTTCCTAGCATCAGTAGTGACTTCAGAGCACCCAAATTCTCTTCTAAATTCAGTTTTTAGGAAATGAGTTATGTGCCAAGGTTTTACATTGATTTCGCTTTGGGTATAGATATTTGGGATTTCCTCTGAATTGCAATCAAGGCAAATCTGCAGAGATGAATTGCATAGGGATGGAGCTAGATGGATGTGTCCCACATCTGAAGCATCTCAGTCAGTGCAGTAGGATTCCTTAGTACTGCCTCAAAATGCACCACTGCCTTGTGTGGTTACTGCCTTACAGTCACCTCCCTCTTCCTCCCCGCAATTAAATGAGTAGCAGTCAGCTCTTCAGATTGCGCTGACATGTAATAAATCAAGTGAACTCTGGTGTGCTTTGGTTTAAACATTATCTTGGAGCCATGACGAGATTCAATGTTATTATATCTTTTTGTTTGTTTGTTTTAGGGAGAATTTTTAATAGGAAAGTGCTTGAAATTCTCTCTTCTCTATTCTGGTTACTCGATAAGTACTTTTCCATTTAATTTGGTACCACCAATTCACTATCAAAGCAATGGATTTAAACACTTTCGGTGTAAAAATCTTGCAGAAATGAAGTTAAAGTTCTTCATTCAGAAACATGCAATTTTTCTTAGGCTTTGTGGTTTTGTCTTGTTTTGGTTTGGTTTTTTGGTATTAACTAAGGTTAAGACCACTTCTCATTGACAACAGAGAATGAATCTCCATCCTTAAACTACTATAAAATTTGTATAAAACCCATTCATTTTATTAGACATTCTCTGAAGTATTTTATTTTTTTTTAAAGCCAGTTTTATATAGCACTACTTCATAGCACAGGAGGAAATACCCTTTAGCAGAAAATTGAATTTTTACTTGCTTGTTTACTTGAATAAAGGATTAGGGGCAAACAGAAAAATATATACCTGTATCCTACCAGGGAAGTTTCTACAGCCATTTTTGGGTGCCGAAGAAAGAACAGCACTGAATTATTACTTTTTTAACCTCTAAAAATCTTCCCCATGCTGTCAAAAGCAAAGAGAAGATAAGGATATCACAGTTATTTAGAAGTCACCCTCCCAATACACATGTATTCCGTAGAAAGAAAAAAATATCCCAGGTTAAATTTTTTCTGCTCTATTAACCTTTCTAAGAGACCTTGTCTTTTTTCAGCAAATGGATTCTAGAATAAAAAGAATTCTCTCACACAGAGGGAAAAAAAAAAGAACCAAAGGTTATAAGAGAGAGAAAAAGAGTATAACTAGGCACTGCAATATTGATACCTGTAAAAGATCATGTTCCCTTCTCTTTCACGCTGGTGTGCATCCAAATTAATGCTGCAGGAGAATATGGGTTTGCAGAGTGTAACGTAGATAAACACTTGACCTGAATGTGTGCAATGCTTTTCAACTGTAAGATAGAAAATGTGATGTGGTTGCAGGCTGGGCTTTAGTAATATTTGTGGCGCTGCCTGCTGGTATGTTCACTGCATGTCTTGCTTTGGGAGTTCAGTGAGACAAGGTGTGAAATTTTAAAGCCTGAAATTCAGGTTGAAATCCAAACAATTCTTACTTGTGCAGTTCTGCATATCTTACCTTCTTGTATCAGCTTCCCAATGAGTTTAGTGGACTTTTTCCTTTTAAGAGGAGCAGGAGTCCCTGCAAGGGGCATTCCCACAAAGAGTTCTCTGCTTTGCTCTAAACACACAAGGAAATGGAGAATGAAACACTGGAAAGGTATTTCTTGCCTTTCTTTTAGTTGCCATCTACAGGAAAAAGATACACAGCCTTCATTTCACACAGAGGTTCTTTTCTATCCCTTCCACATGATGGATCTAGGGAATGGTATCCTCCCATACAGAATATCATCGGCAGGCTGTTGTGGTGTTCTCTGGAGACTTAGCGTTATGACACAAATTATGGTAGCAGATCACAGAAGAAGCATTGCCAAGGTGCCATATAGCATTGTCATCCAAAAGATGCATTTTAATTGCAACGTGGCAGTCTCCCAGAATCCGCGTGATCCATCGGGGTACTCTGTTACCATTCCGTGCTGCAGTAACAGACCGTCACTTTGAAATACAAGGTTGTAATACCACGCAGTTATCATTAGATGGTAATATATATTTTTGTATAAAGATTTCAGGTCTGTCCATGGGTTATTGGGAGCACTTTGAATAACGTGCAAGTGTGGTTTGGATATTTAAATAGTCCTATTAGAATTAGAATAGGTATTCAGGAAGCCCCTAAACTGCAAGTTTGGAACAGAAAAAAAGGAAAGAAACAAACCAAAATTCTAAGTACTTCTGTCTTTTATGTCTGCTACTCTTTTGTTGCTGAAAGGCTAGAGGAAGAAAGCACAGGAAAACTTGATAAAGGAAAAGCTGTTTACCCAATTTGTTTGAAGTCACTTGTACCTATATCTTATGGGTCTTATCCCATATCATTTTGAAGGGGGAAAGAGGAGAAGAGGCAGATTTTTTTCTGGTACAGTGTTCCCCATCCCTAGATGGGATGAGAGATCTGTATGCAAAGTTAGGGAAAATCAGGAGAAATCTCAGCAATTCCATTTCAGGCAGCTCCTCAGAGTCCTTCTTTGGGGTTATCACACGTAATTTAAGTAGGGCAAATGTCTTGCCTTCGCTTCAACACTGTCCATGCCCAAACACCAGCATGTAAGGGATAGATCCTCACCTAATACAAGGTAATACAATAACAAAAAAAATGAGCAAAGACCCACTGGCTTCAGCAACAGCAATAACTAACCACCTCTACCATTGTGATTCTTTGTACTCTAGTTGCTTAAAATTTCAGAACTGAAAACATTGAACTGTGAGTTGCATTTTGAAACTACCAAGCAAACAGCTGGAACTAGGAGTTTGTACACTGCCCTTGTTGTGATTAAAGCATTTTTATGTCCTGTGTATTCTGCAGTTTCATTCCACTATTGCTTCTTTTGCAACATGATTTTCATGTGATGAGTTGGTGATAACTGCTAAAGGAAGCCCAGCCACAGCAAAACAGCTCCAATCACATTGGCAGATATTCCCTTGGATTAGTTTTTCTTTCAGATTTGCAAGCTTTTCCTTGTACTGAGATGCTGCCTATGCAGTTCACGTCATAAACGAGCCCATCCTGGGGTATTCCCAAAGCAAGCGTGAGCAGGTGCAGCCATGAAGCACGCGCTGCACATTCTCCTCGAGCAGCCAGACATCTGCTTGGCTATATAAAAGAATCAAGCCCTGCTTGACAGGAAAGCGGCAATGCTGCCAGGAGACAGCAGGGGTGGGAGGTTACAGTCCATCTGATGGGTCCTAGGACTGGCAAAACAGAGGGAAATCATCTGTATGCCCCAAACGTGGACTCCCTGGGACAAGGCAGAAATGGCTGACCCTGGCATGGATCTGTACTCCCTTAACACACCCATTCCCAAGGAGCAGTGAGGACAAGTCCATCCCGTTCTGCTATCCTTCTTTACTGATCCAGCAGGACCGCGGAGTGAGAAACCTGCTGCATGCAATTGGTCTAGCATAAGGAAAGGGCAGCAGTCTCTCTCTATGGACAAGGTCCAGAGCTACACTGGTACTGCTGCTCTTTCAGCCCTCCCACCAGAGGGAGGCTGCTGGAGCCTCAGTCCCCATCCTCCCCACTATCCCATACATAAAATCAGGGCCACAATTAGCCTTTTCTCTTTGAGCTCTATCCCTTAGTCCAGTTCCTCTGTCGTTTTCTGCACTGGCTTCTGCAGAAGTAATTTCGTTGTTTTGGCTGCAAACCAAACCACTCTTTACCCTCTCCAGCACCTGCTCTACACTATTTTGCTGCCCAGTCAACTCACCTCAGGTTTGCAGTGCCAGGCTCAGACCAGCTCGCACGCCTGTCCCAGAGCTCGGCAATGAGCTGCTTCCTCCCAGCCCGTCCCTGGGTGCTGCTGGGGAGGCTTGTCCAGCAGCCCCTCTGTCCCAGGTTGCCTGGGTGCAGGCAAACTCTGCCCAGCACAAAGTGCTGATGCGAAGTGCTGTGAATTTGACTCCTGAGGGCTGCTCGCACAGGCATCCTGCAGTTATTAATAGCCAATGGCCCAGAGGGCAGAGTCTCAGATAGCACCACTGCCATCCCTGAGGAGAAGGGAAAGCAAAAGGTTGCTCCTCAGGTCTCCTGCAGTCACTGTCTCAGTGCACAGGAAGACCAGGCTCTCTGTAGGTGCCTCACTTCTTCCTCCTCTCTGTTCAAATCAACATGCTGCTCCCCTTCCTCCTCCTATTGCTTTTTAATGCAATCCATAAAACCTTCTCAATATCTTGTTTGTCAGTAATGCCTCAAAAGCTATCTTAGGTCTTGCTCTGTTTTACACCTTCCTTCTGCCCCTTCCTCAGTCATTCAGCCCAGTGTCCTCTAGGCTGTCATACATAATTCCTAAAATGCATCAGTAAATACAGAAGCAGAACAATTGTATGCATGAAACAAAAAGTAATAGGAAAACCACAAAGTCTAGAAAGCTATTTACAGAATTCTTGGAAGTAGCTATGTAATGTGTATGGGAAACCGAGCTTAATCAAATAGCAAAGAAAGTATTTTCCTGATTAATGACAGAAATAGGGTTCACTGTCTGCATATGGTGCAGATTTGTACATGCAAATGACCCTCCTTGGCTCCTGTTCATTATGAGGTGACTCTCTCTCTTTTCCCACCTACACAGTTCGGTTCTGGTTTTAGGATGAAGGTAACATATCTCATTTCATTGGATTGCTCAAAGATGCATATGTTTTTCATCTTCTGAATAAAGCAGAAATTCTCTAGAAAACATTGCCTTCCTATTGCACACTGAAAGATTGGATTCCTATTGGATCAAAATCAGGTCGTCCACTGAATAATCCTAGAGTCTAGTGGGGGTGGGAACCAAAACACAGTTGTGATTGTAGTAGAAAATCATATGCACAGAGGATTGCAGGCAAAGTTGATATAAAGGAACATCAGGAGACAGCTGCTTTCCTTTTTCCATAGATTTTGCTGTTGGCCTTGCATGCACCAGATGCATGTAAAACTTCCCACTGTGATAAGTGTGTTGAAAACACAAAGTGTTAAGCCCCAGTACTGTTTGGAAGGTCCTGTAGAAGACTACTGTAACATACCTATGGGGGATAATGTCATGGTTTTGCTCTGGGTCAATTTGCTATCACACCCCCTACACAATTACTATTAGTTGAGAGAAGGTTTATGCAAACAAAAGAGACTGGATTTGGGAAAATGGTATGAACATTTATTACTAGCAAAATAAAACTACTAAGGAACTATATTTATAACAATTCTACATAAGTAAAAGGCACTATATATTTACAGAAATACTCCTCCCCCCTTTATATCAGTCCAAGGAGGAGAAGCAGTCTTTTTCTCCATTCTTGGAGTTCCAGCTCTCTTCAGTAACTTTGCAGCACTCTCGTTGCAGCTGGAACTCTTTCTCTTTCTTTGTGTCGGCCTCCAGGGCTGGGCTTACTCCCCTCCTGGACTAAGACTGGAGGCTGGGGGTTACCCAGGCCCTGAAGGGTCTTTTTTTCCATGGTCTTGCAAGAGGACACTTGCTTACCATGGATCTTCATCCGCGGGGTTACAGGGGATAATGGCTTATGAGTCCACCCCTGCTTCCCTGTAGAGGTCCCTTCCCACGGGAGAACAGTCT
>JAYRBT010000178.1:15264591-15276920 GCA_036023395.1 Myiotriccus ornatus | reverse complement strand
CACCTAAAAAATCCAGTGCGCAGGCTGGAAGGTGTAAAGACCTTCCCCGGTTCTTCGTTCGCGAAGGCTGGCCATTACCTCCCAGTCTACCTTCAAATAACGTCTTCATTTTCAGTTATCAGACTGAGAACTAAATCCTGCCCCTTTCTCCTCTCTGGACACAATTTCTCCTGAGAGACAGGAATGTCTAGTTCACTAGTCTAGAAATGTCAATTGTGGGTCTACCAGGAACTTCATTTGTGTCCTGCCACGGTGCTGGATTCAGCAGCTTGTTGGCTTTTTGCACTGGGAATATTGCAGCAATCTGCTATCTCTGCCATAAGCAATGCAATGAATTCAGCATAGGGAAGAAGGTATCTATTTTCTTATGTTATCTTACCCACTCATGCTACTCAATGCTAAGCGCTTTAAATCACTACAAGCCTTGCTTGATGAGCTAGTGTAGTTTTCATGGGGGTGAGGTGGGGGACTTTAACCTAGAGTGTGGTGGCTGAATTCAATCTTTGCTTAAGTACATGAAATTTCTGCTTATGCCAGTTAGGGAGTACATGTGTTGCCTGTAGGCCATTTCAGCACTTCAGGGAGGTGTTTTAATCATACAAGAAACTGTGTATCTCACTGTGACCACCTCCCTCTTTCCAAATATACCCTTTGCTTAAGTGGCCTTAGGAACAGCTTGAAGAAAGCTTTGCCTTCTCTGACACATTTCTTCAAAATTAATTTATTTTTGCTCTGCATTCTTGTGCATCTGATTTCAAATGGTCTAACTTCAAGTCACTGATGTTTACAAAATCATTTCAAGAGCAGTGCATGAGATCTCCCTCATTACACTGTGCTATATGGACATAAGCAATAGTTCAGACGGTGGTCATCAGCAAGGCTGTCTCCTGAGCACATTTGGATCACGTCTAAATCAGGTAAACAGCATTAGTCTTCACCATTTTAATTTTCCAAAGACAGAGAATTAAACCCTCTCCTTGATCCCCTTTTTCCCTGCTGCCCAGGACTGATCTGTGCTGAAGGTACTCATAAGCAGCAGATTTCAACATGATTCAATCTGTTCTGAAAAAAAGTTGCACAACTCTTGATTTGGCACTTTTTGTTCCCAGATGGTTTTTTATTATTATTTTCAAATAAATACCATATTTTTTATTTTAAAATATATAATATATGCTTAATCTCTTCCACTTTTACACAGATAGCAGGAAGACTTGTCAGCACTTTGTAGCACCAAAATAGGAGAAACAGTTAATCCCAGGCTCCCTGTTGCCATTAAGTGAGCTTAATGCACAATGAGATGTAGGTCTGGGGCAAAAATGTGTAGGATTTGATCACAGAGCTGGAGCGTGTGTTGAAATAGCTGGCGTGCCCATGGAGTGTTACTTGTTGGGTTGCCTGTTTGCCTACATAATCTACATGCTACCACTCAGGAATCCCCTCCAAGCTGCAGCAAGCCCTTCGCTGCCAAAAATCCCTGGTATGAGGATGACCTTCTCTGGTATGTGGGACTGAGCAACACCATATGTAAACGTCAAAAGAGGATAGATTAGGACGAAAGGATTTCCTAAGATTTTAAACCCTCCAGACTTAACACCACATCAGGAGAAAGCCAAAACCCCGGGTAACTCAGAGAAGAACAGTGGCAACATCTAGTGGCCGTTGAAGCTATAGGTCTGTACTGTCGGGGAATACCCTTTATCTTTCCTACATACTTGCCCTTCTGTGCTCTTTGCTGAACATTCTGCTTCCATCGGGTGTGATTGTTTGGGAGTAGATATCCCCACTAGGCATCTTACTATTTTCTGGTTTTAAAACTTCTGTCTGAGGTGCATACTGAAGGCCAAGTTCATCCCTAGCCTGCTGCGTAGCTGCTTAGTAATCCTTTGGCTTGGCAGGCTTTTGTTCCATCTTTCAAAGTCTGTTTGTCTGGCTCCTTCTGACATGATCTGCTGTGAGAGGAAATGACTCTCACTTGAGAAGGTTGTAGAGGTTAATAGGGAATTTAATCAGAGCCCTGGATACAGCAACCATCCTGCAATGTGTCAAACCATCTGGAGTCGTAATCCTACTATGTCAGCTCTATTAAGCAAAACAAGATGCAGTCCTAATCTGCAGCCTGTGCATCTGTAGATTTATTTCTTTGTGAGCTGTGCTTCTGGTTGGACAGAAGCTCAGGTCTGGCATCAGCAAACATTGATGCCCCTTCCTGAATTTCCTGTTAGCAAGTCAGTCGGGAATATGCTAGGTAATTCCAAGCTTCACCTCCAGACCACTGCATAAGGAACATCTCTTTGCAATTAATCTGAAAAACATCCTCAAAATTATACCTCGACAAATGTCCAGACCCTGCAGTCTAATCCAGCATCTGATTCCAGCTTCTTCTGCAGTGCTCAGGAATTGCTGTCTGTGAAATGCATCTGAAAAGGTGACCTCCTACCGCTTGTCCTAAACTGAACACAATAAACCCCTCAGGAACCAGAAACTGAGTAGACATTAACATGAATTGAGTTAAGGTTAGTACTAGGATTAGACTTGGAGTCTGAGGATATAGTGGGATATATTTGATATTCTAGCTGATTTTGTTTTTCTGATCTTCTGGTTAGTATTAAGTTGGATCATTCAATGTGAGTTTATAATTGGATTTAACAGACCTGATAAACTTCCATCGATATCAGATTTACAAGCAGGTAGGTTGAAGCAGGCTGAGGGGCAGTGATGGGGCAGCCAGCTCGGGCTGGGCCATGAATTTTTTCACCCTATCAGTGAGTGTTTTATAGACTGTAGTACCAAAGTTTTGGATTTCACTTAACTTTTTGCTTGCATGGGGCTTTTTTAACATATAGGGGCTTTAAGTCCAACTTAGGTGTTTTTATCCCTGAGATATCCTATCCTTTTTTGGACTCCTTATATTCTCTTGGCCTTAGGAGTTTGATGATAGTGCTAACTACATGTGCTGTACATGTAGCATTTCCTCCTAGGTGCCTAGCAAAGAAAGTGAAAAAATGCCATCTGTAAAGTGCATATCACAAGTTTATTTTTCTGCACAAACAAATAGAAAGTGATTTTAAATTGGAAAAAAAAAAAAAGACAAAACAGAAAAGGAAAAATAGGATTTCCATAAACAAAGATGCCAACTCTGGTCTTCTGGGGTCACATTTTGCACCAGACAGAGCACTACTGCAGGGCTCCCATTTTCAGAGTACTGATGGGTCTCTTCTAGGATCTAGATGGGTCTGGCAGGATATTACAGCAGAAAGGGAGCATATTCTTTACAAGGGACAATCTTGTCATGCACTGTGCTCGTGTCTGGGGATCAGTGACTCCTCATCACACACAGTCTCTTCTGAGATTCTTCCTCTCAGCTGCAGGATCTTGAGGTTATCTCTGGTAAGTGTTCCCATAAATTCAGAGGGAAAGGACTGTTACTTCTGAAGCAAAGATAAAACCCCAGAACTGCCATAGCTGCAATATGTAACCTGCAGCATGCTAGAGAGGATGGATGATGAACAGTTTTAAGTCAGAGCCCATGCAGACATCTTCAAAGGGGACACTGAGGTTTGGCCTACCACTGCAGCTTATAACTTAGCAGGTGGGACATATAACTTGTCAAACAACTGTTTTTGTCTGTGCTTGTTCAACAGCTGAGGAATTAGACATTTGGAGAGGCTCAAAACAAGCTTATATGATTCAAAAGTATTCCTTGTAATATCCCCTGTGACCTTTCTAACAGGCCAGCCCCAATATTTTCAAGAGCAGACACTAGCAGAGCTGCTTAAAGCCAGTAGTAGTTCAGGTTTCTTCCTTACAACTTAACAGATGCATCTCAGTATTATTTCTCATCTCATCCTACTTGCAGCTACATGCCTTCTTTGGGACATACCACAAGCAGTGTAGGCCTCATCTGCAACACCCTCTGCTTCTGCAGATCAAGTCCTGTGTCAGCATAGGATCCAGAAAAGTTTGTAAAGGGCTGAGATCCATTACACTACTTTGGTTTTGCTTCTAAACATAGCTTTGAACCAAGGATGTAAGTAAAATGCAGGATTCCCAGCCTTCCAGTTCTTTCCCTTCCACTTATGTTTAATATTCATTCTCCAATCAAACCTAACTTTTTTTTTATCTCCTGCCCATTACATTATCAGAAATGATGGGGCAAGTGCAGTTATTCCACTCACTTGGGTCGTGACATCTAACACTGAGCAGTGTTTGGCCATCACTCCTTGGCAGGTATTGTTGTCTCCCAGAAATTTGTAGTGGGATCACTGAAATACTAACCACATGCAGTCTCCCTTACATACTAAGCCAGACCTCTCTATTTTTCCAGTGGCAAAATGAATTTCCTGAGACACTCAGGCCCTGAGAGCAGTTAACTTTAGGGGCCTGAGGGAAAGGGACACTGGAGTAAGATTCAGACTTTCTGAGGTTACTTCTTCACTGCAAAATTATCCTGAGCACCCTTTCACTGGTCCACACAACCCCTCTCTACACCTGAGTTCAGTAATGCTTTCAGCCTGGGCTAGCTTGTCTGTCTAAGGCTAGTGGCTTAAACCAGTAGCTAGTGACAGACAACACTCCACAAGGAGATGAGAGACAAAGCTTTTGGAGCACTGCTAGTCCTTGAGTTCCTTCCCACAGCTTTCCTAGATAAAATAGAAGACTCCTCCTTCCATGTTTGGGAAGAATCACAGATATTTAGTTTACTGTAACACACAGGATGTTTTTTCCAGAAATGCTGGCAATGCGATGTAGCACAGGATGCGTGAGAAAGCAATATCCAAGGTAAGTTTCGTAGCATGGCTGCTCCCCTTCACTGGAGCTAAGTGGATTCCGGTGATCTGAATTAACTCCGTGGTGAGGATTTCTCCTGAGATGTCCTCTCTGGGGCTTTCCAGGGTCACAGACAATCTCCTCAACAATTCAGGTTGACTGTTCCTACGTCATAGAACCAGGCACAGTACCTATTCTTACTTGGCCACACCTTTGTCCATCAACTCAAGGTGTTCCCAAAGGTTTTTCAACAATCCTCTTCTATGGCTGATAGTGTGCCAAGTGTAAATGCTATCCTCGTCTCTCCCCAGCATGTCATCCTATGTTTCAAGGCCCTCAGGAATGTGCACTGCAAACACAGGCCTGCAGAACAAGTCCAGCCAGAGTGAAGGATTTAAAGGCAGGATTGTGCATTCTTCTTTTCTCTCATTTTCTCCCTCCCAAGCTTGTCCAGGATTAGAACTGCTAGCTAGGTTCTCCAGCCTTCTTTTTCTTCATGGGAGAGTACATATGAAAAGTCTCAAGGTGCTCAAATAGAAGGACTTTAGAACCTCCAAGTATAGACCCAGCTTTCATGAAAAGAGCTACACATCACAAGCTCCTGCTGTGCAGAGGAAGGTTGGCTTGGACTTAGGGTGAAACCACAGTAGCTGCACTGCTTACAGACTGCAACAGCCCCACTTGCATTCCTTTTTTTCTCCCAGAACCTACAGTTTTGTACGTCCAAAGTTCGTGCACAGTCCAGTCAGAGAACAGCTACTGCTTGAAGGAGAGGAGTGAGTCTAATGCGATGGAGACCTGTCTCAAGTGGGGCTATGAGACTCTCATTCTGCCTCCCATACATATTCCTAAGGGTTTAGCAAAAGGCTGGGCAACCCTGACCCAGGAAGAGGTGGCAAGCCCCTTCCCTGCAACTGGGCCATCTGCTGTGTTTAGAGCCAGTGCTTCAGGAGCAATGCTTTCTTGGTGTACTTGTGGGATCACACTGTAAAAGTGGTTGGTGGAAAAGGAGGAACACAAAAAGAAAGTAAATGGCAGGGGTGTGTGTAAACCAGAGTACAGATGACATGCACATACACATGCACAGTCCCTATTAATATGCTGAATTCTTCTTTGGGAAATGGAATGCTTTCTTCTTGAATGTCTTTAGTGTAGAGATTAAGTTGGAGACTAGCCTGGGACATTCAAGGAATAACCATTACTCTTTTCCCAGTATTGCCAGCAAACTGAGCTCTGTATGTATGTGTGAGTGCAAATTTTCTGGGATTCTCAGAGCACTTCAGTTTTTACCAAATAGATCCCAAGGATATCTAAATCATTTACTATGAAATTTCACTTGTGACTTTCTGTTTTCCTGACCTCCACTTCTATACTGAGAATGTCTGCAAAGGGCCTCTCTTTTCCAGCTCATCACAAAGTTTTCAGCAGGTATGATGTCATGACCCATTTCTAATCTAGCCACACTTCCATCCTAAACTAAACAAAAAGATCATATGCAAATGCATTTTCAATCCTGCCTCCTTTTAAAGTACCTTCTCCCGTGCAATCTATCTTTGTACTTACAGCATCCATATCCTGTTCCAGTGGGACTAATGCTGCAAAGCCTTTCTTTGTGCCAACTAGCCAATGCCTGAGCTTAGCTTCGATTTTGTGTATCCTCAAAAACTGATACTTCCTTTTGCAGTTTCCACAGCTGGTGATAGCCCCACCAAGTCCACTCAAAGGCCCTCTTTGGCAAACTGCTTCCAGACCTAAGTCATATGTTTTACCAGCTGGGAGGACTCTCCCTTTTACCACCAGCCCTGATGACTGGAGAACAGGCACACACGGCCACTCTCCTGCACAGGGCACACTGCCCACATGTGCATGGGCAAACACCACTGCTCACTCCGCTCTCTTGCCTTCCTTCCCGTGCCCTTCCAGAGGGAAGTCTGGGAGAAATGTCTAAGGTGAAGCCTCACTTTTACTTTCACTTCCTGCTGAGTGTTGCTGTGTCCATGTGTGTGTGCACACACAGGTGAGTGTGTACAGACTGACAGGCTCAGAGAGGAGCAGTCTAACGGGAAACAGAGGACTTCTGTAATCCCACATCCCACCCTTTTTTCTGGGAAAGCTCTTGCCCCTCAGTTTCCCTCCAGGGGTGACTCCAAAGCCCTTGGGCAAGGAAAACCACTGCCTCCTGTGTGTCCTCATGTGATACAACCCCTGCCATTCACGCGCTCCAGAGGTGGGTTTTGCTGCTGTGTACAAGTTCCCAGTCTCTGTGTAACACATATGTGCCCTTTCTCCACATTCTTCCTCCTACTATAGCCACAGCCAGTAAGCCTTTCCATGAAGTTTCCCCTCCAAGGGGAGGCTGGGGGAGAGGGTGGTGCAGAAGGGGAGTAATTTGGTTGGGGTTTTTTTCTTCATTTTGTGTCACTTGTCCCAGTGTACTGAGCTCACATGAAAGACAAAACAAGCACTATCTCTGCGGGGCCACAGACGGGATGGGAGGGGTACCTGCCTCAGTGGTGGCCAAAACTTGGCCTCCACACATTGGCCTGCATCCCTGTTCTTGCTGCTGAGAATTTGGGCCTGGCCACCTGAAACCGAGAGGCAGAGGCTGGATTTGGAGAAGGCCCCTGGCCCACCTGACCAGGCTCTGGGGAGCTCTGATATGGTTTTGGGGACTGGCTGAGCTCCACCTTGAATGGTGCCGGTGTAGCAGGGGCAGAAGAGGCCATTTCTGTTCTCCACAATGGCTCATCCAGCGTGGTGGCTGAGCGGGGCATAAGCACGGTGGGTGCCAGGCTGCTTGAGGCTGGCATGGGAGCCGGAGTGGAGAAGCGACGAATCTCCTGGGTCTTGGCTGTTTTCACAGGCACCTGCTTGGCTGCCATGAAGGATGAGCTAGCCTGCGGGGCTGGCTGACCAGAATTCTGAGTGCTGGGGCTTGGAGGATCCCCAAAACAGAACATGGCTGACTTTAATTGATAGGGCTGGTGGCGCATTATATCAATGACCTTGATCCCTGATTTCTGGCCAGGTGCCTTTTTCACTTTGCTCTCTGCTTTGCTAGCCTGAGATTTGCTGGCTGCCAGGGGATAGAAAGGGGAATGCATTGGGTTGTAAGCTATTGGAGGGGGAGCCCGGATGTTGGGTGAATATTTCCAGGATGAGGGTAGAGAAGGGGAAGGAGAGGGCGTCCTGGGCTTGGGCTCTGGCTTCGGTGTTGTCTCCACCACAAATTTGTCCATGCGGCTCTGGCGTTTGGCAAAGAGCTCTGCCCCCTTGCCTTTAAGCTGAGGCATGTCCTGGGCCCCATTTACCAGTCCAGCATCTGGCTTAGGAGCCACTGGAGGTGGGGTCTTGAACTTACGGCCTGAGGACTGCATGAAGTTGCAGGCCTCAGCACCCAGGCTGAGGAAGTCTTCCTCAGGCCCAGACTCGAAGCCTGCCCCAGGATGGTCGCCTTTCGGCTTCTCATCCAGGTTCTGCACCAGAGACAGGAGCTCAGGATTGGGTGAATTCTTCTTCTTCTCCTCAATCTTACTGAACATGGGTTTCTTGTTGCCCCGCCGGCGAGCCTCCTGCAGGATGCCTGTGCGGGGAGCTGGCACAGCAATCCTCTGCTCCCTGGAGGTTAAGGGCTCCGAAGGAGGTCGTGGCATTGCTGGAGTGATGGCAGGAGAAGGCTGCTTTGGCACAGGGGAACTGCTTCTCATATGCTGTGATGGTGCTGGACTAATATACAAAGAAGAAGAGGCTGTTCCATGGACTTGCGGCTGGGATGCTGCAGAGGCCACATCTCCTCCTGGCTTTGAGGGACTTGACAGAAAGATAGAAGTGGTGGATGTCCGGGCAGTGTTGACAGGAAGCTTAGTTTCTGGAGAACTTCCTACTTTTGGCTGTGGCTCCAGCGGTGATGTTGGCCTTCCTGGCGCAGGGATATACAGAGACGTGGAGGAGCTGACTGCACCACGGTGTGTTGGCACTGCTGCATTGGCAGGAGCCGGAAATGAGAAAGGGGGAACCACTGTGCTTTGCGCACTCAGATTTTCACTGGGTTTTTTGGGTGCCGATGGCCTGAAGATGACAGAGGACGTTGCTGGGCGTTGGCCAGAAAAGCCAGGAGTAAAGGGCCGTGCAGACCTGTTGAACATGCTTGTTGAGCTTGCAGAGAAAGGATCGGGGGTGCTTGGGGGAGGTGGGAAGAAAGTGGGGCTAGGAGCAGCCTGGATCTGAGTAGGGAGGGTGGATGGCTGCTTGTTGGGCACTTGCACACTTTCCAGGTGGATGCTGAGGGGCATGCTGTCTGCCTTCTCCTCTGGCACAGGCATATCTCCGTTCACTGTGCCCTGCTTTGCCTGGGCAGCTGGGGCAAGCTGAGGGTTCTTCTGCACTGGAGCTTTCTCGACTGTGTACTTCCCAGCCCGTTCCCTCTGCTGCTCAAACAATCGTGCTCCTTTACCTGAGGCCTCACTCAAACCTTTTTGCTTTTCTTCCTTCTGTTCAGTTTCAGACTTGGACTTCTCAATGTCTAGGTAAGTGTCCCAGTCTGAGTGGTTAGTTAGGCTTCGGGCATCAGAGAAACCTTCCTCATCAAATTCAGACTCACTAGTTGGAAAAACTCCGTCTTCCTCCTCGTAGGAGCGGTCTTCGTCGACACTCCCAAAGCTTACCAATGTGTACTTCTTAGCCCTCTGCCTGCGCTTCTTAAACATCAGCACCCCCTTGGAATGGGGGTTGGGTGCATCTGTCAGCAGGGATGCAATGGTTCTGCACTTGGTTTTGGCTTCTTTCACGTTCTTCTCCTGGATGCTCTCATGGCGGTGGAGCTCTGAAAGAGATAGAAAGAGGCAATCTCAGCTCAGCAAAAGGCTGGGTGGGCAAAGGTGGACAGTGATATGGCTATAAGTGTTCTAGTGCCCATAGGAGGAGACCCCTGCCCTTCTTCTTTCCTACTTTTGCTGATGAGAATGTCTTTAGGAACTGTTGATAGAAACCCAGGAGCAGTTATCTCTTTCCCTGAAAACACAATACAAGTAAATGCAGGTATGGGGAGGGAACTTCTTTCACTGAGAGGAAATCCCCTGGGATTACCTGTTTCTGAAGCAGGTGGCTAAGAGTCCCAGGCAATTTTTACAGCGCCTGGGAATTTTTACCGTTTGCTTATCACCCTGAAGGTGGAGCCCTGCTTTCTGTAGACCTTCCTCTTACCATATAGAGGACTCCCAGGAACAAATAATCTCTCTGGCCCTGAGAGTTCAGGAAGCAGCCGCTGCTACTGTTAGCATGTGTGCAACAGGAGATGTGCTCTGCAGGCACAGACAGGCTTCTGATCTGAGCCCTGCAATGCCAGCTACAGTCAGTGTTGTGCAGCAGCCTTGTGTGTAGGGGCTGTTCACTGCTCTGCAGCAGCCCTGCCACCACAGGAGGCAAAAGAGGCATGCTTTCACCCTTGCTGGAGTCCCATCCCTGTGCCCCATGCCCAGCAAGAAGACAAGTATTTGTTCCTGACCAAGAATCCTAGACCCACATGACTGATCAGCCAGGCCAGAAGGAATCCACTTCGACAGGGTTGCTTAGACAACACCACTTTGGACACTGGCATAAAAGTGTGGGATAATCATTTTCCCTCTGCTCTGCCAGCCCAGTGGTCAGTAAAGCCCCAGGGAGGAATGCTGTGTTCTCTGTCTTTGTGTGCAGAGAAGCAGGCAGTGAACAAGATTCAATAGTAAAACCAAACTCGGCTGCCCTAAGGAAAGTATGGACTTGCCTTGAATCAGTGTTGAAGTGACAGAAATCAGCACTAACCTTGCACAGATAAAAGCCCCACATGCCTAAACCTCAGACTAATTTCAGTTTTCTTTCATTTCATCCTTTTCCTTACTCCTGTTGTCTTTTTCCCAGAATGATAGTGCTGATGAAACAACCATCCACTGTCTAATGATTTGTCAAAAAAAATATGTAACACCTTGGCCGTACATTCTCAAGAAAGAGGTAAAAAATTATGCCCTGCAGAAGAGGGAGAAGATGGGAGGGGAGAGCTGCAGGCAGTGCTGGGGGATGATGTTAGCTCAAGAAATGATGGAAGCTGCTCAGTCCTCTCAGGATCTCACTTCTGACCATTTTATCACGAAGTGTTCATTCAATGGGAATGTGCTAATGTGGCAAAGTCATCTGCAGTGGGGGACAGGGAGCTTAGCTAAGAAGTTTACTAGTTCTCCTGTGGGCTGAAAATGTCTCCCAAAACCTGGCTAGGCTGCACAGCTGTGGCAAGTGTCATCATTCCATACTGTATCAGTAAGCACAGCAGAAGGAGCCTCTCCCACCGCATGCTGAAATTAAGGTGTTGATTTGCAGAGCAGTCATCCTTCCAGGAAGCACTCAAAATTTGCAGACATTCCATAGCACATGCTGCTTCTTTGGGATTTCAGCAAGAGGACTTCTGTAGTTTGAGATCACCTCATTTGGACTCACAGTCCATTCCTCGCCTCAGCACCCAGAAACCTGGAAACAGCAAAATCAATGCTGAAAAAATGGCTCGCTATTTGTACTTGCATTTGCAAAGCGAAGGCTCTCTGTGAAAGCTTCCTGACAGAGTGATTCCACCCTGCTGAACCAAGATCGAAGTAGTATCCAGGTTTTTGTGTTTTAGTGCTCTTCAGGGCAGTCATAGACTTGCCCTCAAAGACCTGCTCTCCATGATGGAAACAAGCCACAGTCCCTGAAGGTCTGTGCATTCCATTTACAAATCTGCATGGATGTGTCTCTGGGGTTTGTTCACAACAGAGGAAATAAGGGAGATTGCTACAAGCCTCCCTGCTTACAAGCTACGAAACCTCATCTCATGATATTTTGTTTGTAAATTCACAGGGAGAAAGAGCAGCACCACAGAGTCTTAGTCAAGTGCAGAATATGTAAATTCTGGCCCCTGGATTGCTCGCAGGTGGATTTCTGGCATCAGGAACTAACAGCAAGGGAGCTACACCATCTAAAGGGAGGGTCTGCGCAGCCCCTTCTGACAGCAGAGTACCATGAAAGCAGCAACTCGTGAGTCTGGGCTAGCAAATACTGTCAGACAAAATATAAAGTAGACAGTCTTGGCTGTAACTCCACCAGCTCTTGGTCCTGACTTAGCATTAGCATCCATGTACAACTTCCCTAGAAAGTTGCTCTGAACTGCCCTGTGCTCTGAAGCAGCTGGCAAGTAAAGCCCTCTGGGACCTGCTTCTCACCTCCTTCTCTTTTTCATACTTTCTTCATCATCAAAGGCTAAAGCACATAGCTGCTTATACCAATCCTCCCAACAGGAAAATGATCATGCTATTCAAATTGCAATCTTCCACAGCAGTTTAAGAAAAAAGAGAAAGAGAAATCTTCCTGAGATTACTTGTTGAAAGTAAAAACCAAGAGTGAAATCAGAATAGGCAAAAGAATAGGGGAAGGAGGGTAGAGTAAAAAGGAGAGTAAAGGAAAGAAGGGAAGAGAGAAGAAAAAAGGAAGAGAAGAGAAGAGAAGAGAAGAGAAGAGAAGAGAAGAGAAGAGAAGAGAAGAGAAGAGAAGAGAAGAGAAGA
>JAYRBT010000178.1:15232908-15264558 GCA_036023395.1 Myiotriccus ornatus | reverse complement strand
AAAGAAAAGAAAAGAAAAGAAAAGAAAAGAAAAGAAAAGAAAAGAAAAGAAAAGAAAAGAAAAGAAAAGAAAAGGAGAAAGTAGAAAAGTAGAGACATTTGTACCTGCATAAGGCTGATCCAAACTTGAGAAGGCAGAGTCCAAACCTGGAGAGCTGGGCATGTCACAAAGCCCGTTTAGTTCACAACTCCCCGTAAAGAGAGAGAGGGGCAGTGAGAGAGGAGCAAAGCAGTTCCCTGCTGGAGTAGAACCAAAACTCTGAGATGTCCAAGCCCTTTCCTATCAGTTTCACAAGCCTTTTAAAGCCTCTCTTTTGTCTCATAGGCATTGCTGCTGAAAGCCATGAGGTCACTTTGTCTATTTTTGTCTTCATAGCTTCATCACTGAGCAGTGTGACGGACATTGTCACCTGGCACTTAAACACCCTTCTTCTTTTCCCCACCCCGTACTCTGTGTGAGGAGAAACTCCTTTCTTTTATTTTAAAATAAGAAAATATACCCTATATTCTTGCAGGTTCTTTGGTGCTAGCTTCAGGTTAGAAAGGTGCAAACTTCAAGTTAATGTTACCAACTCCTCATTGTCCAGAATTTCTGTGCCAAAGAGCCCTTCAAAGAGATAAAACTAACACAGTGCACATGTCCAGCATGGACAAGCATAAGAAACTCACACAGGAGGAAAGCAGAAACCCTCAGAGAGCACCCAGCTCCATGCAAACATAAGGGAGAAAAGAGAAAGGAACATCTTTTTTTTTCTGTGTATATGTCAGTTTTCTTCCATGTGTGAGGAGAAACAGTCCATGATACAGATCTCTATTGTGTCCCAAGACTGAGGAACATTTAACAGATGAGCATTAGGATCCTGGGTCCCTGCAGTGAAGTCGTTTAATTGAATTAAAATAGCAGAGGTTGTTACCTACACAACTGAAGAGTGTGGCTGTGTCCAGGGAGGGTGATGGAGTGTTTGGAGGCCAAGGAGTGGTGTTTTGGCATCAAATCTCCAGCACTAGAGACTGAGAGGTGTTGAAAGATCAGATGTTGGCAGTAAGGACTGTAGTGGACAGGGAGGAAGGGAACAGATGGTGATGGGAGTCTGCAAATCTCTGCAGTTGTGTCCTGCTCAGCATCTCCTCACACTTTGCCTCACTGCCTCTTCCTGTACTTGAGCAATAGCTCCTGTGAGAGGACCCCAGAGCCATTCCTGTGATTCTCCTTCCCAGCAGCACCAGCCTTAGCAACTCTGTAGCCTAGGACTCTAGCAGATCACCTCCAGTGTTTGTGAGTCTAGAAAAACGAAGGTCTGACCGTGCCTCCTGAAATCCAATAGCCATCGCTGCAGGCCAAGGAGACAACTCCCAAAGGCAACGTTGCTATAGGGAGACCTGTCATGCCTCATACAGAGGCTCTTACAGCAAGAGCAGTGGAAGTGGTTCAGTCTCTTCTTTGATTAATATTTATACATATAGGCAAACGTTCTCTTTGGGGAAACCTTGTAATATCTAATACATGCAATTAGAATGGAAATACAGCTCTGTATCTATTAAGAATATTCAAATGGAATAGAAAGAAGAGTAAAAGGAAGGGTTATAAAACTCTCATAAATTCTGTTGGTGTGGTGAATAATTTCTATTGATTTTTTTTTTGTCAGCTTTTAAAGCACTAATTTCATGTCCCCACTGAATTCTGTTGGAAAAACCCACAAAAAGGAAAAATTTCTATTAAGCAAAGCCTACAAAGATTTTTCTACTTACTAATTATAGCAAAGAGAAGTGTAAAAAGTATAAATCTTTTCAAGATCAGGCCTTATTAAAAGAAAGCACTTTAATCTGTGCTCAGGAAAACCGCTGAACAAGCAGGCTTATATGATGGGAGATACTGTTCATGTTCTCTAGGAAACAAACAACGGTAAATTTTATTACCAAAAATCAAATTCTAGAAACAACATGACCATAGAAAAAAAGCACTTTGGTAATTTTAGACATAAAGAGCCTGTTCCTTGTGATGTAATTATATTTGTCTGCTATTTTTTTCACATGGGATCACCTAGAATTTTGTTCTTTGAGCTATTTATGTTAGACAAGGTCATTTTTCCATGGCTAATGTTGCAAATATCTCAATAAGTCATTAGAGGCTATAGACATCTCATACTTTTCATACCTGGAGTCCTTTCAAAATAAGATTTGGATGGGTTATATTGACCTTCTAAGTATTCCCCTGTTGAAAGCTTCAACCTTTCAAGTTTTGATCAGTATATAAACTGCAAACAGTTGAGCAGAGGAGTTTATATTCTTTTACTTGAAAGAAGTGGTAAAACTCTCAGGATAGGAAACATGTTTCTCATTCTTGGATATTTGCACAGTTCCATCACATAATCTGTGCATAATATAAAACATAGATATGGCTTCAGCTCCAATATAGGATACTGTAGGCAAATGCTTCAGTCCGACTCAAGTCTGCAGCACTTAAGCATGTATCTGAGGTTATATAATTAAATACTTGTCAAACCAGTATATATTCTTAAATGACTAGCGATTTTAAGTGTCCCAGTGAGATACTGCCTCACTGCAATATCCTGGTTTTTGAAAAACAGAAGTCACCTTTTCTGCAGATGGGTTGACAGCCCACAGGAAAAAAAAACATGCCCAGTCATTTTGTAGATTTTTGACCACTCTTAGCCACGCTGCTCTTGAAGAGCTCCGTGAGACAGAGAGGGTGTGGACACATCACTGTGCATGGCTGCAAGTCTCATGATATCCTGCTTGAATAGCTTGTTCACTCAAAAAAATCTCCCTCAGTTGAGAGAAAGTTTGCTTTTCTTCCTGAGCTCAATGTAAAAGTGTCCTCAGTGCAGAAGGTATTCTCTACATAGTCTTCTGCAACAACACTGCCAAAGTTCTACCAAAGGAGAACTTTCTTTTACCAGGACAGCACCTACTGAATGCACCAGTCTTTTGCAGTTTTAGCCCAATTTCCTAAGAAAGGTTTATGTAATCATGCTGCGTGTCTTTTGATCTTACCCGGTTTCCTGCTAACAGCTTTTGAGCCCGTACTAATTTTAAGAGTCTGAAGTCACAAAGATACAATGTTCCTACAGGTTTATATGGGAGTAAGTGGTTTGACAAAGCTGATAGACCCCACCATAGGAAGCAAGATGCCCAAGTGCAGTTTTAATCAGGCATCAAAAACTGAACACACAGAACAAAGAGATTATGCATTCCCATTTTGAATGTGAGAGACATAAGACAGATTTGCATTTACTAGACATGAGAGAATGAGATCTCAAATGCAAAATGTAAATTAAAAGGACACTAGGATCCACTAATTCTGCTGTTAGTGTCTGACAGCAGAATACTGATTCATCGTCTCTTTGTCTTTCACATTTCCAGCATCTACTATGTAGTAATACAGACAAGTATATGCTCACCAGCTGGGTATGTGGACTTGTTTAATCTTGTAGCACTTGCCTATATTCTTGTTATCCAATTGATTTTAGTCCTTTTCTGCAGCTATTCAAGCTCCAACTACATTTAAAAATCTAGCCTTTCACGCAACAGCCGTATACCTTCCATGTGTTATGTCATCTGGTGATTAATACACAGCAATCTCCACCGAATCCCCAGGCCATCCATTGAAAATGGTATTACTGATATTTCCTGTTGCTGCTTGCTAACTACAATAGTCAAGAGAAACAAAACACATTTACAATGCTTCACCACCAGGAACTGGCAGCTGAAAAACCAAATAGGAAGACAATAGTGGTGTACCTGGGAACACTTTTGAGCTCCTCAGTCCGGATAACCCACCTCCCTCCCCTGTGCCCCCCACACACCTGCATTTCTGTAGGAAGAAAGACCAGAGAAAAGCTGCAAGGTGTCTCAGCTAGGTTCCCGTTCTGAATAGTGGCAGTTTCGGGGCTGTGGTGTGCCCCACAGCACATACCGCTCGTTCCGTCTAGATGCAGCCAGAGGACAAGATCCACTGACAGAAGAGAGGAGGGTTGGGATTTTTAATCATCCGTCTCCTTGCCAGTCATATAAAATTGAGGTGGAGAGGACCTTTGATTGACATGTTAGTGTTTAAAGCTCCATGGGTGAAAATATAGAGGTAGTCCTGTTAGATTCAGAAGCCCAGTGAGACACTACTACCAACTTAGCCAGTTAGCTAATATGACATCATGAACCATTAATAGGTATGTTTTCTGTTCTATTCTTAGCCAATTGTGCAGTCACCTTACAGTAGTCCTATCTCATCCATATTTCTCTCGCTGGAAAAGTCATGTGGAACCATATCAGGTATCTTAGAAAAGCCAACATATACTGTGCCCACCTTATTTCTTTAGCCATAAATTCTTGTCTTACTGAGCAGGTCAAAGACTATCTCTCTTTCTACTTTCTATTAGCCCATGTTGATTTTACAGTTCATTTTGTTTTCCACAAAGTACGCTCTGAAGAACTACTTCGTTCACCCAATTGAAGCTAAACATTTATTATTAATTTTTTTCTTATCCTCAGAGGCAATGTTATCAGAAGGCTATATTCTTGCTCTCTTTCCCTGAAACCCTTCGCATTATTCCAAGGTATTTATCAAGGACTGAGGACCATTCGGATACAATTTTTATTAATTCCTTACATTTCCCCTCTATAGAGAATAAGATTCATCCTTGTCCCTTCAGTATAGCCTGTGTATCAAGATATGCTAAATCTACTTGCCCCTGTTTCCGCTACTGTTTCTTTCAAAGAGGTAGATTCTTGGTTAACATAAGTGGTAGATGCACTGATGACAGTGAAGCTTTACACATTTCACAACAAACTGATCTCCCTTCCTACAATGGATTTAAGTGAAACTGGAGAATGATTATTTGCCAGGTTGACAGTTTTCTCCTCTCTAGCTATAATTTTCTCTCACTTCTTTTGAGTAACGACTGTTGTTTAATTACCCCTTGTCGAAGTCCTCTTATGCCTCAACCTTTTATGCCTCTCCCTCATCCATCACTATCACTTTGTCTCATTTCAATTGTCCCTGAGCAGACTTGTCTCAGCCCTGTCAGGAAGTCCCATATCACTTTCAGAATTGATGGAAACAACTGGGCAGGGAGAGGGATTCCCACTGCCTGTTTACATTGCGATTTCTTTCAACTCAGCACTCAAAAGCCTGGAACTGAAAACTATCAGCTTGGCTAAGACAGGGGTTACATAGATATAGTTGTTTCAGTGTGATTATTGTTCTAATCACCTTTGAGATCTGTATTATTGGCAAAATTTGGGTTAATCCCATTGTTCCCCATCAACCTTTCACATCCAAAGTCAGACCAGAAGTGCACGTGCAAGGACAGGCTGTGTTATCTGAATGTATGTAGCAGCATGGTGCGATCACTTTCTGGGGCTCTGCAAGGACCATGAAAGTGTGAGCTTGGAAGAGAACTGCTGACACTTTTCACCAGCAGAAGGATGATGAATGATCCCTGATCATGTCTGAGGAACTGTGACCCAGAGGCAGAGTCCCTGTGCTGACAGTAATAATGTCTGAGTAACCGATAGTTTTAAAAAGATGCCCCAGATGATATCTCATAAGGTGGAAATACTAGGACAAATAAGAGTATACACCTTTTCATTTCAGGAATCATAATTTTCCTCCATACATCTTCAAATACTAAAGATCTTTCACCTCCCAGAGAATATTATATGCAGCTAAATTTATCTTGAGTTAATACATTTTAATCTTAATCTATGTCTCTGTCAGGCTTTGGGGCAGCAGGATAGCAGTGAGGTAAAAAGCTGGACCAGAGCAGAGCTCTATCTGCTTTACTTCCAGTGCTACAACTCACAGCATCCTCACTGAAACGCTGGACAAGACTGATGCCCAAGGGAATTATGCTGGAGGTCTCTGGTAAGAACACCCAAGGAAGATGGCCAATTACTTGTGACAAATTTTGAGATGGTTCAAGAAAGAAGGAAAAGTTCAACTCGACTAGCCAAGACGGGCAACACTAGTTTATAATCTCTGTCTTCTGCCCAAACCAGGTACCTCAGCCTGACAATATCACCTCTATGCTTTCAATAGAGGAACATAAACTGAAGGCATAAGCTCAAGCCTAAAAGTAGAGAAAGAGGGCTCTAAATGCCCAGAGTTTATCTCATCGTAGTCTTCTTTAACAGATGCCTTCCAAGTGGCAGAGAATTCAAAGCTGAATGTTAGTTATCAAGTGGGGTATTCTTAAGCAAACACCTACAACTAGGCTGCAGCACTGTATGTAAACTGATTTCCCAAGTGGATGCAATTTCCAGTTCAGTGTATGCTGAAGTGAGATCAGACTATCCATATGTTATTCAACCATGGAAGCTGTTGTCCTTGTTTTCCTAGTGGCTGGCTGCTCACTGTGTAATAAGGGCCAAGGGTGATTCAGCATTGCTTCATACTGCTAGGAACAGATTTCCTGTAAGATCAGTAGTTCAGGCAATTAATTTTAATCTCCTGGTCTGAGCAGAATGCTTTTCTATTTTCCTTTAAAGCAGGTAGGATCAGGTCAGTTGACTACTCTCCTAAACATAGACTGCAGTGAACGGCACACCCAGCAAGTAAGTTTAACAACCACATAATGTGATCATTAGAGTCACAGCTGTCAAAACTGGAAGCCAAGTAGAAAATGTAGTGCAGTAAGTTCAAACTGCCTTTCAGGTACTTTATCTTGTTTATGGCTCCTGTGGCCTATACAGATTGTAATAGGTGGAGAGATGGCTTGATTCACTCACCCTCTCTGCAGAGAAATGTGACTGCAGTCATAGAAGAGGTAATCTGTATGACCCTTTGATGAACAGGCCACTTATTTATAAGCATCCTATCTTTTCAAGTGATGCTGCTGTACATCCGCTTTAAACAAGAAGGATTTCCTTTTCTGATTTGGAATGTAGTATCTTTGATGACTCTGCACAGGCAGCCAGGCCCATATAAAGCAGAGGAGGAAATTTCCCCACCCATTTTTCCCTCCCTTCCCCTACCATACATGGAGAGGCTCTTGAGTCCTACAAACTAAAAATAGTCCAGAGGATAAGTTTAAATTGAAATATTTTGAAGCACTTCTTGCACTGACACAGTGTGATAGCAAGTTAGGAATAGACTGCTGTCCTGGTATGGCTGCCTTCTACTAGCAATTGGTATTTTCAGTGGTGACAAAAGGCTGAGCCCTTTGTCCTGTGAGATGATTTAGGATGGGGGTGAAAATACAGTGCACCTTAGAGAGCATAGGTGGCTGAGAAGAAGCAACCCTGGCTACAGATGGATCCCAAGCCTCTGTGGGTGGGGTGAGAAGAGAAGGGCACTGCAGGAACTCTGGGAAAACAAAGAACCTCACTAGAAATTACTTGTGATAACTGTAGTCTGATTCTCCCTGCCACAATCTCCCACTTTCTGCTAACCTTTTGAAACTCATTCAGATTTTTAATTAGTATTTTCTGTCTTGTTATCTCTTCCTTTTCTTCTGCACTGTCCAAGTGGCACATAAATAATCTCAGGAAGGGATGTAGTTTGGCCCTGTACAGTGATGATGAAGTGAGGCCCTAAAGATCCCCAGTTTCCCCAGGGATTAATCACCTCTTTAAAGAGAACAAGTTACATTTTTAGTGGGAAGGAAACAAATTTGTACTTTTGTTTCTACAAGTTAGGCAAAATATTGGCTATTCACAAATATGACTGTTCTGTAGTTCATTTAAAATAAAGCAAAGAGTCCCTGTTTGCTGGCCATTCTCTTACCCCACTGAGCAAAACACCAGGGTGCATGATAGCCACTGGGTACTGATGCAGACTGAAGTCCTTCTACTTGTATGACAAGTTCCCCCCCATTTGGGTGGTGTGTGGCTCCCCACAGTGCCCCAGTGGTCTGCACCAGCAATGCTCTGAGTGGTTTTTGAGCAGGCATGTCTAAGTCATGTGTCCTGTGGAGGGCTGGGATGACGTACATGCTTATCCCATAGGTTGGAAAAAATGAACCAGTACCAGTGTGCAAATACAGCATGAACTTTGGAAAGAGAGAGGCCAAAACCTCACTGCAAGGTCTGTTGGCTCTCTAAGGAGCTCCAAGACGCTGTGTCTTTGCTGGGGATGAAAAAGCACAGTTCAGCAGCTGATGACATACAGGACCTCATACAGTGGCACCAGCAGCTGCTGCCCCCTCTTTCCTGTGTTGATTTTGCTCCACCCCACCCACTGGCAAATCCTGACTTTGGGCTGTTGGTCCTTGCCACCACACTATGTTCTGCTCATGGAGTCAAATCCTTGCCTAGTATAAATAAGTGAGCTCCACTTGCTCCCATGTTACTGTGATGCAAAGCAGGTGTCAGACAGCAGTGTCACCTCCAGCATTTACCACGTGATTTGTATCCTCTGAGCAATGGCAGGGAAAGCAGTTCTGCTTGTCAGGAGTTGATGGAGTTAAGGCAAAAATACTGTACTGGAGTAATGTTAATCAGATGATAATTGAGAGAAAATGAATCAGTAACAATCAGGGCATTAAGACTGATGACCTATCACGGTACAACTGCGAAAGATGATGAGGGAGTAATAGGAAGCACTTGCCCATTTCACTGATGGTCTAGAGGGCAGTATACAGTCAGCACAGATCAGATTTTCCAACAACATCAGAAACGAGGGAAAATCAGACAGAAGAGAGGAGGCAGGGTGGCTGAGTCACTTTGCCTGTGATCTGGAAAGCTCAGAGCTCTGGAAAGCAGGCAGTGAGGATAAAGGTCTACAAAAGCTCTTGGAAGTAAAGAACAAAGCTACAGATCTTAAGTTTGAGAAAACCCAAGAGCTGACAGCAGTAGCATTCTTACTGAGATCCTTGCAGGGCCAATAGAGCAGTGAAGAAGTCAGTTGATACTCTTGGTAGTCTGTAAAAGAATTATTATGTATCTCTGTTCTTGTACTGGGATTTCAGTTATTCATATAGAAGTTTGATGTTTTTAAATACTCATCTAGAAATACTGTACCTGCAATTCTGATTGCCTGAGGTGCAGGTAAAGAGGATGGGAGAGACAGTCTCTGTAGCTTAAAAATGACAGTGAAAAGTTAGAAAGAATTAAAACAAAGGACAAGAGAAATACCCACAAAAATGGAGAAAACATCAGGGCAGGCATGAGAAAGCATGACATTCTAGGAAGAAAAGGTGAAGAACCCTCTGTGTAACAGTCCCAATAAACCCAAAAAGAGGTTTTCACATTCTTGTGGTGCAGCTGTTGGAGCCATAATGAAGAAAGCCATGGCAAGGCAAGGAGGGTGTGCTGAGTGAGTTCATATATAGTGAGCCTTAGGCTGTCATGACTGATAGTCCAAGTCACTTACTGTAGTTAAGTCAGATTTTAAACCTTGCCTAGCTTCTGAACTATGACCTTGCTTTTGCATTCCTGTTTAGAAAAACGCGGGAGTCTCCATGTCCCAGAGTAGGTTAGTGTGCTGTGGATATTGCTAAGGAAAGGCAGAGGAATAGAGCTTTAAACTCTGCTGTCTCCATGGGAGCCTAGAGCAGCTGTAGGAGCTGAAGCAATGCTAGCCCAAACATCCTCACCAAGGCTGCATCTTTCTGGCAAGAGATGCTCTACAATGTGCCTCCCATGACAGTGAGTGGCTTCTCTGCAAGCAGCCTCCCCATGGAGCCAGTGCAGCTCAGCAGTCCTACATCCTCATGTGTTTATACCCGGGTTTATTCCAGATATAGGTGTTCCTTAGCTCTGTTCACCATGTAATGAACACCTTCCATCTCTCTTTCTTGCTTCCTTCCTTCACACAGTTACTGGCTCCCGAACCTGACTTTTGTTTTAATGGCTGCTGTGCTCCAGCATGATCAGGATGTAGAGCTGTGCCTTCTCATTTACTGCCAAGATCCCTAACCCAAGAAAAGACCAAGTTGGCTGTTTGAGTTGCCATCCATGGCAGAGTAACTCTTTTATAAGGACACCCATGGCCAAACATAAACCAGAAAGGGGGTGAGCAATGGGGGAGTAATAGGAGAGAATAAAACATTATCTCAGTCTGCAGTGCTTCTGGGAACCCTAGCTCTAGCTGGAAATATTGTTGCATCACCTCCTGCCATGGGATATTATTTTGCCATCAGAAATGCTCTGAATTAAATACATAGCTTTCCTGGGATCCTTCTGTACTCATGCCATCCATGGAAATAAGTCTTGATGTAAAGCAATTGCTCATCCACTGCTAGTACTATCAGGTGACAGGGAGCAGCTGAACATGCCTTTCTCAACATTCCCCTCATGCTTGTACATTATTCAAAGGGAGGAAAAATAACTTCATCTTCAGGGAGGCTGAAATTGCTACTTTCTTGTCCTAAGGAAAATGGGCGCTAGAGACTAGGAAGAAATAGTACAAGGCACCAGGTCGATTACACTGCCTAGCAGGGCCAGACATAAGGGATCCAACTGAGTCTGTTCTCTCAACACTGGGAAGAGCAGAAAGACGGTGCCTGATGGAAGCACCTAGGTTTGAAAGTTACCTTAATAGGATCCCGTAGGCAGAACAGACAAAGGCATGTTTAGCCCAAGGGAAAGATAAAAGAAAGGCTTAATAATTGCTTGGCAGTATTATCTGGCCTGGGTAAAAATGTCTAGCATTTGAAGCAGAGAATCAGAAGTCAGAATCCATGTGCTTTATTTCTGATTGAGTCTAGCAATTTTTGTGTCTCTGTTTTCTATTCTGTCCTCCAGCTAAACCCCTTTTTTAAAACCTGCTTTTTTTCTAGGCTCAGAGAAGTGTAAATTAGTCAATCATACTATACACTGAGGTACTCATATGAAAAAAAGTTTTTGATCACCTTGTTTTTAATGTTATTGGATAGACCACAACTGTGAAATCAGGTAACATCTTGTTCTACCTTCATGTTTGGCTTTGAAATACTCCATGTGTAGCAGAAACCAGAAAGATATTCACAATTAAGGTCACTTCAGGTTTGTCACCTATATACTACACTACATTTTTCAGTGCTTTATTCCACATGGAAAGGTCTTGACTATCATGGATTGCACTACAAGGAACTGTATCAAGAGCTGATTTACCAGCTCCTGCCTGTCCTTGCTGGTAACTCTTCTCTGCCAATAACCAATTCTAGCAGAGCTCACCAGCTGCTGCCAAACATGGACACCCTTGCTGGAGTGAGTGCCTGCAGAGAAAACCTCCTCCAAAAGCTGATGTAGACAAGTCCCTCCCTGAGCTCCCCAACATGGTGAGAGAAATGAATGACTTACTGACAAGACTCTTTTAGGGCTATGCTGACTGAAAATTATCACATCAGTCCTTAATCATGTGTAATACGACATGGCTCTACCCATGGAGAACTGAGCTGAACAGGGTGCTAGAGCCACAGCTGGTTGTATGGCTGCAGCTTCTATGAGTGACTCCCAGATCCAGACCCTTTCTCTTATCTGTTCATTGGGACGTCTTGGGTGAGGTAGACCCAGCTGCAATAGGAAGCCCCAGTCTCTGCAGGTCTGGTTTGACTCTGCTTCTTTGCAAGCTAGAGGAGCTAACCCATTTGATATTTGCAGGAATTAGGCTTTTGGAAGGAGATCCAGCATAAGAAAAGGGTTTGAGTGGGTGGCAGGGTGCAGAGGACTTACTGGCCTGCTTGGCTTTCTCTGTATATGTGGTGGTTAGGTCTTCATCAATTGGATGTTCCACCGGCCCCACCATGGGGATGAGATGGCGTTCCGCTCGGATAGCCTTGGTGGCATGGGGCAGGAGCATTGCCTCTGGAGAAGGCTCCCGTCCCTCTGTTGATGGTGGCCGCAACTGTCCCTCGCTGTCTGAGAATGGAGTATCTGTGCGGCTGCCAGGCAGGCAGACAATCTCCCTCTTGGCCACCCCGCTGGAGCTGGGCACCTCTGCTCCCCCCTGCGCAGCAGCCTCTGGCATGCTCTCGTAGCCGCTCTGTTCAGACAGGGACACCTCATCCACAGGTGCATCCGCCTTGCTGGTGGTGCTGTCAGGGGGGGAGCGCGGGCTCTTCTTGCGAGCCCGGCGGTGCTTCTCCTGGGCCACGTTGTCGGCATCGCTGTCTGTCTCCCCATAGTAGGCCTCGCTGTCCGGGGGGGAGGTGAGGCTCTCCAGGTGCCTCTGTGACCTCCGTGGCTGTGAGGGCTGTGTGGTGGCCGGGGCTCCTGCTGGTTCAGAGCTGAGTAAGTGTGCCGGGGGGCTGAGCAGGGATGGTGGGGTGAGTGCTTGCTGCCCTGGAGAAGGGGAACGCTGGAGCCATGGGCCAGTCTGGTCCCCACCAACTATCCTGTGGGGAGAAGGAAAAGTGGTGAGAGAGGTCTTGTTTGTGGGGCTAAGCGAGAAGGAAACCCTGACATGTGAGAGAGAGCTACAGATCAAAATGGTGTTTCAAGTGTCTTTCGGGAGGTACAGACACCTGAAGTGTAGACTTCAAGGGCAGACTCATCTCTGACATCAGCTATGTGCTCTCATCCTGATTTTCTGCTTCACAACTCTATGGAAACCAGGTGTTAAACACTTGAATATCAGAATGCCCTGAGAGCATAAAATTCTATCAGCCAGCTTAATCAGATCCCCAGGCATTTCTCCTGGGGATACAAATACCTGCATAGCAAGCATTCCCCAGGACAGTGGGACATGCCTTTCAGCCTGCAACTTGTCAGTGGGCTACCACAGCTACCACACTGCACTCCAGCTGCTCCTGCAGCTGCAACTGCACCATGGAGCTGTCAGCTTTGCGGAATCTGGCACCCCCAAACTACTTTAGATCAGAATGGTCTCCAAACAAAAAAGTCAGTGCTGTTTGTTTGCCCTGACCTCTACATGGGAGTAAATAGCCAGTACTTAGGATTAAAAGGCCCAAGTGTTTTTTGGGGGTAGCGCTCTAGTATCCTGTGATAGGAGACCACCATGATGTTTGGCCTGATCACTGTGGGACTGCTTCACCAGTTAGCTACCAGGATTTTGACGACCATATGCAATCATGCCAGCCAGTCCAATCCATAGTGGCATTTGTATAGAGACTTCAAGACTGAAAGCTATGTGGAAGGATGTCTGGAGTAGGTGCAGGGCAGACTGGGGCAGTCAGCACTATTGCTGACTGCCAGAGGGAAGGAGAACTGGCTGTGCTGACAGGGAAAGACCCTGCTCTGTCTTCCCTCTCCTCAAGAGTGAGTCTGGATTTCAGTGGCACTTTGACTCTAGGTCATAAAGATGGAGCTGGGAACTTCTTCCTTGCCTTGTCAGAGTCACTAGGGCTTATTAGAGCTATGAAGGAGTCCTAAGTATTTGCCTTCTGAACATGCATACCAGGAAGCCAGGCAGACAGCATTGCCTCTCTAAAACTGTGGAATTCATGACTTGGATCCCAGCTCAAAACTGTGAAAAATTTTTATTCACATCAGATGCAAACTTTTGTTGAAGCTAAGGGTGGGACAATTTCTCTGGCAGTTTATTTTCTTAATACTATTTGCCATTATGAACTCTCGGTGAGGATCAAACTCAAAGTTCCACAAGCAATATAGAGCAGTCCTTCCTCTTCTTTAAATACTCAACCAAATAACCAAAAAGCATTACTGCTTGTAATGAACAGTTTCTCTTATTCTACACTGTCAGGTCACAGTGTCTCTCCCTCCCTCTTTTTCTGAAATACACATACTCCAGATTAATTCAGCTACCTCTCCTTTCTGAACAGGATTGACTGGTGTTTTCTCTGGGAACATAAATATGAAGTGGGAACAGAGATGTGATCAAGAAAGCAATATGTGATGATTTCTCCACTACTCTGGGTTGCAGCCAACTGGTTATGTTATTTTCAAACCATGCAATGCTGGCTCCCAGAGGACTGGGAGAAGCCTGCCTTTGTCACTTGGTTAATTCAAAGTGTGCTGATTTTGCCCCACTGGAATTTGCCCAGGCACCTGTTGCCTGCAGGGGTGAGATAAGGCCTTGGCAAGGGACCAGGAGCTATTCTGGACACCCTGTATAGAACGTACTCATCCCACTTAATCGCGGCTACGGTATAGAGTGAGCACATCAGAAGGTACCAGCGCTTTACCTAAAGCCAAGGGGAATATCCTACATGCTCAGGCTTTCCTTCTCTGAGCACTGCCCACCTCTGCCCCTGCTTTTGGGATGTCAGCAACCAGCGTGGCTGTCCCTTCTCATTCCTCACAGTGCTCTGCCTTTTCAGGACTGTAGAAAATCACATCTCCCAGCCCCTTTCACCAGGGTCTGTTTATCTGAGGGCAGCTTCTGTTTTGGCAGTAGTTTTGACTAGCTGGGACTTCACACAGCTTTGCTGCCTTCATCTTTATGTGATTATTCATTTACAGCTTGGGCCACATCCAGCATGTACTGAGGCACTAGGTTAACTTAGCACAGGGAGAATGAGGAACCTTACTGGGACCATCTTTGTGCTTACATTAGAGCTGATCTCCACTATTCTGCTGAAATAGAGACTAGCAGAGATATTTCTTCCCATAAAAGGGGGACTCAGCCACACACCTCTAATCTTTGTGGAAGTCAGTTCACAGACTGTTGGACTACAACTGGCCTGATGTAGTAAATATTTGGGTAATCTTGTCCTGGCTTAATTATTCATTGTAAAGTCAAATCCATTTCTACAGAACAGTTATTTACCCAGAATGAACCAGAGTCTGTTACTCGCCAAGATGAAATGCCCTATGTCCTCTCCTTGCTTGAAGCCTAAATAGCTCATTATTTCCAGCACAGCCCTCACACTGCAAACATTTCCCTTCAGCCTGAGGGGTGGGGATGTCTGGGGTCAGTTCAGCCCCAGGCCAGTCACTCTGGAGAGCACCACAGAGACAGGGCAAAACATTGGGATGGCAGCATGGAGAAGTCCTCCTAGTCCTCCCACAGTATGGCAAAACCAAAGGCTTCCTGCCTGCCTTCTTTCTGCTGGGTGTGGAGAGCTGTTGTGCTGGATGAAGCTGCCCTGCTGTCTGCACTGTCACAGCACTGGCACTTGGGTGCAGGTTACCTTTTCACGCGGATGTTGAGCATGCCGTTGGAAGAATCGATGATTTGCATGGCATTAGCATGGGAAAGGCCAGTACACGACTTCCCATTGATAGATACTAGCACATCATTTTCCCACAGGCCTCCACGGCATGCTTTGCTTCTCTTTCGGATCTGGAAAAGCAGGAGAGAGGATAGAGATGAAGGAAGAACAGCAGCAATTTAGTTCAGTTGTTTGTCTCCTGCTGTCCCTTCTGTTGCTCTGTCACCAACAGGATAAAATAAGGCCTAAGACTACTTCCTGCCAGGGTGGAGAACTAGTCCTCTCACAGAGCCCTGGCTATGGTCTCTGCACTCCTGTTAATTCTAAGAACCTCTTTGCTGAGGACAGGCCTGACCTGACCACCAACCCAGTTTGAGTTCTTCAGGGCAGATGAAAGACTCAAGAACATCTGCATGCTTTTCTCCTCTTGCTCTCTATCTCCTAAGTTGCTTAGGGAGCTTGTATTTCAGAGAGGGAACAGAAACTCTTTCCAGACTATGCCTGTACATGACTGTGTGTTCTTCTGCATGACCCTCCCGTGCTTCCTTGATATGATCCCTGGCTCTCATGCAAAGCCCCTGCAGGTACCATCCACATGGAAGCTGACACTGGGGAGAGATAGTGGCTCTGTCAGGAAAGAGGTACTTTCTGCTGTTAAGCATTCCTGTTCCTATGGCTTTGGACAGTGTATTTCTGGACATCTGCATCACGCCATATGGTGTCCTGTTACACAAGTGTAAACTTGGAATAAATCTTTAGCCTTAACAGGAATTGTGCTGGATATGCATTGCTATATCTGAGAATGGAGCTGGAGTCTCTAGTTCCAGGCTAGTTCCTAGATCTGGCCTCTCATGGCCATCTTACACCAAATGTTTCCTCTCCCTTTTGTTCCATCATCCATCAGTTAAACTTCTTACCAGCACAGCCTAGCCTTTCTGTTAGGGCAAGCAAGCATGGAAACCAAGTGCCCATTCAGCCAAAAACCACTGACCTCTCCAGTATAGGCAAGCAATGGAGATAGTCTTGTAGAATAGCTTGGCACCCATAATAGACTCATTTTGCACATAAAAGAATATTCAGGAAAAAACACTGGGTCAGAGCAAGTCAGGACCAAGGTAGTAATACACTGGATTTGTAGATGCTTCTAGAGTATTTCTTTGGATCTTGAAGTTAAGTGAGAGACACATCAGTGCAGAGGTGTTTAACAGAGGGTGCAGTGAACAAACTGTGGCAGATCCTGCAGAGAGGTAACACAGCAGGGCACCTTCTCCCATATCTTACAGCCTTGTGCTGAAGCAACCAGTCTCAGTTACTTTGCCTGCATTCCTATGGCAGCCTTAGGAAAGAGAAGTGGATGTGGGAGGATTGCTGCCCTGTCATTGTTCTTGCAGGGGCAGTAGGGGAGCAGAGAAGGAGAGAGCTGGAGCACTAAAGAGGTCATGGTTGGCTGGGCTCAGGGCCCAGGCCCTCTGCACCCATGGGGTGTGCTTGCACCCAGAACCCGACCCTGCTGGCCCATGTGCAGGCAAGAGCAGCACTCCTCCCAGGTCAGCCTGTCAGCAGGACCGAGAGGTGTTCGGGAAGAACATGGAAAGAGGAGGGCTATGCTTCAAGTTGTTTTTGTGTTCACTGGCACTTTATCGCTCTGTAGCCTTTCCAGCCTGACCCCAAATTTTGCCTGCATGCTTAAAATAGGGACTGGCTCACCCCAGCTGCCACATCCATCAGCCTCTGTCATTTTAGTCCTTTATCTCCCTCCTTGTTAATATAAGCCTGGAATGAGAATGTGTGGGTCTATAATGAACTACTGCTGAAGAACCACTTTTCTGCTGTTACAGTATAAATGCTGCTTCCTGATACTCCCTCGAGGAGCAACTGTTAACTGAGAAGAGATAGCAGACACATTTTCCAATGCTGCCTACTGACAGTGGCTAAAGAAGAGAGTTAGGAAGTTGAAGAGAGATTAGAAGGAGTGCCCCCTGGTATTCCCCAAAAGGCAAACTGGTGCTCCATGGCCAAGTGCTTGGTGCTTAGCACTGGATGGGAACATACTTGCTGAGTATGTCTCCCAGTTATCAAGTGAGGGGGCTGGGGGTTAAAGGCTGTCAGCAGGTGCTCAGAGCATTACTCACATCCCATCGTATTCCTCCATGCTCGCTGAAACCGACTGGACGTGGGCTGGTGACCAGCCAGAGCACCAACAGTAAGCTTTCTGCAATCCTCTGGTCTCACAGGATGCAAGACTTTGCAGGCAAGTGTTCAGTATTTCCAGGCAGGGAGGATCAGGCTGTGCTCCCAACACTGCCTGCTGCTGTTTCAGGTACCTTTATATTAGAGCAGGCTGGTGGGACACAAGCAGTCCCATGCGGGCTAAGCATCATGAGCAGGCAAAGCTTTTCTCTCTTTCAGCACAGGAAGAGATCTACCGAGTCTGCAAATAGCACATGTTTCTTCTGGCACATTCTCCCACAGGTTTATAAACCCTCCCTGGAATTTTATGAATTTGCTTCCCGAGGTCAGAAGGAAACGAACTATCTGCAGCTCCATTTTTATGCCAAATCCCTACCCCACTGATATACTAGGGAGGAAGGCAAAGGGGTTAAGGGCAGAGAGGATTGGGCAGGGAGAGAAGGAAAAAAGCTCGTCAAACAGAAAGGACAGGACAGGACTTAATCCACAACTATGACAGCAGGGTGCAGTGTGCTGGAGGCTGCAGAGCCTCTGGACAGAGACCAGCACACGCCTGCCAGATTTTATATGACTGCCAGCCCAGTGCTGTGGAGACTGTAACGACAACCAATAGCCTGCATGCCCTGCTTACAGCAAGGGCAGCACTGAGCCTTTGAGGGCGCAGGACAGGGTGGATGCCTAGTCCAAAAGCCAGGCTCGCTGCCCATCCTGAAGGTCAGTTTGCCCTCAGGCTCGAGCCACTTGCTCCCCATATCTAAAAGATGCCCTCTCCTGGGCAGCCAGTGAGCCACATGAAGTGTCACTAACAGGGAACCTCTGCTTAGACTGCAGTCAGGTTGGGAGGTGTCACCAGACAGCTGTTCTGACAATATGGGAAAGGCTGGAAAAAGCAGCATTTCAAAGAGAAAACCTCTGTGCTTCCTGTAGCAGATATCTGGAGAGCTTTCTTGTGCACATGAGAGGCAGCACTGATGGACTCTGACAAGTGGTCAGGGCTGGCCCCAGATATGGCCCTGGGGTATTGCACTGTCTGACCTGCCAGCACATACTAGCGAGGACTGATCTCTCCTTTTGTGTGAGGAGCCCTGCACATTCTGTGAGCCTCTTGTTAACTAACTCTCTGTTACACTTTCCACTCTGTGCCTCAGTAGACACACTCTCCCATGGCATACCTTGACTAATGGGAGGAATGTCCTGTTATGATATCAGATGGATTTAGGAAATCCCAATTTCAGAGTCTTACTGATTTAAGCTACTGGAAATACAAATCAGTGTGAAAAACTGGAACAGATTTTCTCACAAAATTGTCCACTTCCCCGCCCTCTCAGCAGAAGTTCCGTAGTGACAAAAGAGCTCTTGCAGAGAGGTTTGGGTGTTTGCAGCATCCGGGTACATGCATATATATATGCATGTTTTTTCTTACTTCACCTTCTTCCTCTCATTGATCATGTTCAATCAGACAGAAGGATAAGGACAGAAACAATTGAGGGGAAAAAAGAAAAAGAATGAAGGTGACAATAGAGGATGAAAGGAATAAGAAAAGTTATAGAAGGGAAGGCCAGTGCTAGGAGAAAGAGGCCAGGAAGGCCAGGGTTGGGATCAGGCTTTAACAGTACAGTACAAGTTTCATTGTACAGCCCTGGAGAAACAAAAGGACATGCTGACTATTGGATGTATCTTGGGGAATTCAGTCTAGCTTTCAGGAACAGAATGCAAGAGGAGGGGGTCAGATCCAACTTGGCAGCATCTCTCCTTCAGTAGGGGCTATATTTAGATAGTGGTATGTGGGGGCTGAACACACTCTGGGATGCTAAGAATAGAGTAATCCCAATAGTAACTCGGTGGCTTCACATCTTGACTGAGTACAGCCCAGGGAACCTGTCTTGAAACTTTGCAACCACCCTCCCTGTCGGCCAGCACTGCTTCTTCATAAGGAAATAGGCTGCGGGTAAATAGAAGTGGTTTGCAGTGCCTTTCAGAAAATAACCTGTACTAGGTTCATGTCCTCTTTCCCCTTAACTTCCCAAGGCACCTCTCATCTCCTCTCACTGGGTTAGGAAGACAAATTACATTATCAGTCTTCCCCCAGTCTAAAATCTTTCCAGCAGCAACCTAGCAAAATCAGTTCAAGTCAGAGTCATATACCAAATGCAATTTGTCTTCCCATCTAACACACTTCCAACCTCTGATTGCATCTCTTAACACATAGCTTCCCCCTTCCACCAGCTACAATGCCATAGGGTCCAACACTCCATGGCAACCTGGCAGTATTTAAATTTCATTCTGAGCCTTATGCAAAATGCAATCCTGTCACAGGGTTCACGTGGAGAGTTAAGAGCTGTCTTGTTGTAGTATAAAGCATTACCAAAAGGGAATGACTCAGGCACGAGCCAACCACCACTTGGTTCTCCTCCTTGTAGAACTTCCTGCTCAGCTGAACCACAAACACAGCAGTTGTTAGATGTAAAAGCAGAAACAAACACCTTCTATCTCTTCTTCTTTCTTAACATCTATGTTGACATCTTTTTGGTTACTGGAACAGTTTGTTTTAGCTCCAACACCAGGGCCTAATTTTCACTTGTGCAAGGAAAAATACCCCTGTGGCTAAAGTGGGTAGATCACTAGGGGAGCATTCAGGAGACCTGGATGATTTTTCTCCAAGGATGACCTTGGAGAAAACATAAAGACTGCGAGTCATAAATGGCAGGAGCCTGAAAATCAGGGTGTTTTTCAACAGTCTTTCTTTATCTCAGCTGCCCTCCTGAACACAGAGATCCACTAAGATACTTCTTCTATGCTTTGCCTATTAAGTAGTAAATAACATCACATCCTCCTAGCAATGCCATATTTTTATTGAAAGCTATTTTACAGGAGAATATTTACTCTAATCCATTATAATTACACTTATTTACTTAGTTCAATAGCTTCTTGATGAAACTCTGTATTCCTTTTTAAGAGGTGACACTGGATGACTTATCTCTTGGTAAAGTAGGTCCAGTGTCTCTGCAGGTCTCCTTCACCGGGCATCCATGGTGAAGCTTAATTAGGGAGTCTTTATATAGAGAAAGAGGGGAGAGAACACTACTTTGTGGGATGAACACAGCAATGGAGAGTGGTGAAAGAAGATATCTTGACTGGAAGAACAGACTTGGATGACTTTAGTGATGAGAGTTGGTAGTGGCAGAGGATGCTGATGCTGGCCAGTCAACTAAGTGCATTGCAGACAACTGTAATATGTTACTGCCTAGAGTGTACTGGTGGGGGGGATATTGCTATGAAGTGTGGGAAAGAGAGAACAACTTCTTGGATGCCCTAGACTTCATTCTGATTTATACCAGGGGATACAAGGTGATATAAACCAAACACAAACAATCAGGCGTTGTTGGTTTTCTTTCTCTGTTGGTTTTCTCTCAATGAAACCAGTTGCCTTTAAAAGAACATTTTGTTGTGATAATACAAAGGGAGAGAGAGAAAGACAACCCCAAACAATCCAGCTCCTTTGCCTAAGCAAGAAGTTTAACACAGGTCTCATTGCTAGGAGCAAGCTTCTAGGCAGAGGTGGCTGCAGGTAAATAAAAAGAGGCTTTATCTCCGTAGCTTTTTGTTACTTGATGGAAGATTAGCTGAAAAGTGAGCTTAGCTGAAAAGAAGTATAATACCAATGACAAAGAATAATGCCACATATGCTAGAATAGATACTAAAAGTACTTGATAAGCGTTTTACCCTCAACAGAGTAAACAGCAGGATCTCAATTTTTTATTATGTGAAGCAAGGATTCAAAAGGAACAGATATATTTGTCTAAAGCAAGAGTACCAGACCCCACATCTAGCTGCTGTGAGAAAAGGCATCGAGTGTTCAGAAAAAGCATGCTTATACATGTCCCATGTAGGTCCTTTTTCTAGAGACTCAGCCAGGCTCCTTTAGACATAAAAGATTTTAGAATCAAAACCTAAGGGAATTGCATCTCCTAAGCAAATCTAGCCACCAAAATGTTTCTTTACAGGTACAGAACTGGGCACTGAACTGTGCCTAAAGGAGTGAAAAAGTCTTGAACGCAGACCAGAATTATCCAAAGACATGACTTCAGTCCTCCAGAATAAGTTGTTCTCAACCTCAGCCCTGCATGCTGTGCTCCAAGGGCAGTAAGCATCTGCAAACTCTGAATAAAAAGCTTTCTCAAAACAGAGGACTCTTTTCAGCTGCTGCTAATTGTTGAAACAGCAGCAGTCTTAAGTATAATATGCCTCCACAGTATGTATGCTGAGAGAGGGCAAATTAGGAGATGACATATTTACTATTATTTCAATAGAATGAGGATCACTTATGTTTGCAAAAAAATATTGGACACAGCATTCATAATATTGCAAGTGTGGGTTACTGCACCAAAACACAGCATTCACTAATCCAAAGAGAGCCTCTCAGCAATAGTCTGAGGAGGATAAGCACTGATGTTCTGCAGCAGCAAGGACAGGATCAGCCACAGGTATGGATCACAGAAGTACTGCATTCCCTGAAGGATCCAGGGCACTTTGGTACAGAGACTTTCCTGTGCCTTGGAGCATCTTTGTAGTCATCTTGTAGGTATGAACGTACATCAAAATCCAGGCTCAGCCTCCACAGATATATTCAGTAGTTCTAACCAGGAGCAGGCTGAATACTGCCAGTGAATGAACCCGAGCTCTGGACCACAACTGCCTGTAGCACTAAACTGTCAAAATGATCCTTGGCACATCTTTGGCTCAGACCAGCTAATGCTGTCCAGAACAATTCCCAGGCATAGTTTGGGAGCTAGAACAGACAGAGCCATTGCTTGTGGGCGTGCAGCCATCTTATTTGGGAGAACAGAAAAAGTTAATTGCTGGGCATCACTACACTCTGTAGCACCTGGCAAAAGTGCCAGAGAATGGTCCCAGGTGCATTTAACGCACCAGGTGTTGACATAGCGTGTATGGTTTAACTGCAACCTCTGACAGGTGTCAAGAGATTCTTCTAGCATACCTGCATCCTTATGGACAAATAGGATGTAAAGATGACACTGGCCAGGCTCTTTACTTCTGCAAAGAAGAGAGGAAGAGCTTTTCTAGCAGGGCCCTTCACACAGAAGCCTTAGACCTCTAATGGAAGCAAAAAGCATGGAGCAGCCCAACTGTGGTCACATGGTAGAACAGAATTCATTTAGGACAGTAATGTGTGAAAGACCAGAGGCCAACATCACATTTGTCATAGGCATGATTGCCTCATGGCCTTTCAAAGGGAGGCAGGAAGCAAAAAAAAGAATAAGCACAGAATTAAGTGCTTTGGGCAGTGAGAAAGGAGCGGTTAACAAATGGTTAAAGATTATCTGGGAGTAAACATGAAAAATCAAGATTATAAGAGTTACAGGAAAGAGTATAACCACCAGCGCAGTCCATCCACACAATCTGTTCTCTATACTTGTTTCGAGAGGGAGTTCCCATGTAAGGCTGCTTCCCTTGAAGGTAGCTCCAAGCCACAGTGAGGCACAAAGAACTGTGAACTAAATCAGTAGCTGATACAATCAGCAGCGGTCAGTTGCAACCATGATAACATGGCTTTCTGTTTAGGCCACCTTCTGATCATTGACCTGGAGGTCCTACCCCTCCATCTTTGCTGAAAAGGAGAACTCCCCTTCCAAACTTTCCACCTTGCTCACTGATGTCCCAGCACTGTGCAGAGCTTACAGCTTCTCCACCAGACAGCAGCCCTGGAGCCCCTCACGTTTTCCTGGCAGGCAGTGACTGCTGGTCCCATCTGCTCCTTGGAAAGTTCCACCGGCGCTGCAGCATGCGCTCCCTCTCTAGCAGCCAACGGTAACACCTGCCTAAGTGCCGACAGGCCATAAAACATGTCCAGGAGCACCCCCAATGCAGCTTGAGGCACTCCTTCCACAGTGCTGGCAGGCATATTCAGCCCTCCAAAATCAGCATTAGTGACTGCTATAGAGTAGGCCACCACCAATGTTTTTTTAGTTGTGAGAGTAAACATTTGTGAAAACAGATAAATAATGGCCTACCCACTGAAAAGGGGAGAGGAAGAGAAGGTGCTTGCAAATTAGGAAGTTATTAGACCTATTTGAATTAGAGCTGGCACCTCCAGCAGGAATAAGGTCACATGAGCAAAGGTGAATAGGACAGAACAGCCAGACTTTGGGTCACAGGGACCAGTGACATGGCATACAGGCAGCAAGGACATCTGGCAGAGGAGACAGCAGAACCAATGAATTATCAGCAGAGAAATATACAGGAGAAAGTGGGGATATGTGAGAAAGAGGTAAAAAGGAGGTTGTGATGAGCTGCTCTTAAACAACAGAACAGTTTTTTGTTTTAGAACCTATACAACCTATCACTGCTTCCCCTAACAATTCATCCATTGCTGCCAAGTATTGGTACAGAACAGCCAACTGAAAGGAGTCTCTTGATCACGGCTAATCAATACCACGTTGTTTTCAGAGGCCATATTGTTTACTCCAATTCATAAACTGATTCAAAAGGTTTTCGGTTCTTTTTCCAGATTGGAAAGCTGTTGCTGAACATCCCTGGTTAGTTGTTTGTGCACATCTGATTGGTGACAATGATGTCACCTATATTTGAATAGTGATGCTGGTATTTGCTCAACATCTATTTGTAGACAGCAATCATATCTTTCAGCATTTTGCTACATGAAAGAACCCTTCTCTCCTCCTGTCCTTCTCTACAGCTGCTCTACCTTACATTCATTTTCCTTGAAAGTGGCTGAGTGTGTAAGTATAGTACTTCCAGTGAATTTGTGCATTAGACAGTAACATCAATGTCTTCCTATCTCAGTCAGACAAGGCTAGTCGAGGCTCATTTGTTTATGTTTGTCTTTTATTCAGAGAGTCATCATTTTAATGGTTCATTATTAGTGACGCACTAATATGCCCAAGTCCTTTGCCTCTACTATGGAAAGTTTCCTCTATGTTACTTGTGCTGGAGTTGTAAGTGCCTTCCTTGCTTTCTATTGCAAGTAACTGGGTTTCCCCCTCATTGAATTAATCTTGTTTTGTAGCAGGATCCCTAAAGGCAGGTTTGCATGAACTTGTATCATCCTAAAGCTGTCCCGTTTACCTCTGTAAAAATTATTTCCATAATATAGCTTCATGTTAGGTTTCTACTTTGGTTAATTCTGGGCTTAGTGCTAACAACTTTTCTTAGACTAGGTATTTTACATTTTGTTTTCTTTCAAGTGCATTTGATGCACATATCCTTACTGCAAACAAATCCTCCAGGAACCTGATGGTATTGTTCTCTCTTACTATCTTTTCAGAATAGGTGAACCTTCTTGCCATTTAGTTACATCTCAGGACCTTGTACTTACCCTCAGCCTTTCTAAAATAAAAATCTTACCATCTATGGATCCTTTTTTTTCCCTTGTATTTGTGTTTGTTTTCTTTCTTTCCTAATGACTTTTTCTGGTTAAAGATTTCCTGCATTATGTTGCCATGTGCACCCCAACTACTGAGCTATACCAAATCAGCTTTATTTTGGTGAGGGGTAGTGTAAAATCCCACTATATTCCATCTGCTTGATTAGGTAAGAGTTAAAAGATTCATTAGGAATCACAATAATCCAATATGAATCCGCAGTAGTTCAACTGATTTCACTTAAAAGAACACTGCTGTAACTAAGAACAAAATGGAGATTACCTTTGCTTTTTGTGTTCTTAGCTTTTATTTCCCCCTTTATTTGTTTCTCCAGTTCTCAATATTCCAGTCCTCTCGAATTTCTGCAGAATGATTCGTCTTCTATTGATGTTTGATCATGCTGTGTGTCTGTCTACTGAGCACAACAATGCCTGCTTTTCTTTCAGCTTACTTATTACTGAGTTGATATTTTAATACAACCCTCATTTAAAAATCATCTCTCCTTTCTCACTGAGGGCTCCTCAGACACAAATTTTCTTTTGTTTCTTCTTTTGTCTTACCCCTACTCTAACAGTATCTGTTTTTATGAGACTGAATTGTTAATGGTACCCCTTTCATATACACATCAGTAGCATGGTAGACTTCAGATTCCCATTAGACATTTTTGGCACCTGGACACTGCAAATGATTGTTTGGGTGGAACAAAATAGTCAGTACGTGTTCCTGTAGGCAAGTTTAAGATTAAAGGAATAGACATTTGCAGTTATTACAGATCTGGAAATATATAATCAGTTGGTGTTAAGACTAGCATTTCAGTCTTTCCTGTGTTATTTAAAGATGAGCTTCTTCCTCAGTATTCACTGGGCAGTGCTGGAAGAAGCAATGTTCTGATCCCAAAGCAGGCACAGCTGGTTTGGCTCCATATGGTTATTTGAACACAAAGCTAGTTATCATAGAATCATGAAATGGCTTGGGTTGGAGGGATCTTAGAGATCATCTCATTCTAACCCCCTGCCATGGGCAGGGACACTTTCCACTAGACCAGGGTGCTCAGCACCCCATCCATCCTGACCTCGAACACTTCCAGGGATGGGGCCTCCACAACTTCTCTGAGGAACCTGTTACAGTGCCTCACCAATCTCTGAGCAAAGAATGTCTTCCTAACATCTAATCTAAATCTTTCCTCTTCTATTTTAAAATCATTCCCCCTTGTCTCATCACTGTCTACCCATATAAAAAGTAGCTCTCCCTCTTTTTCATAAGTCTCCTCTAGGTACTGGAAGGCCACAATGGGGTCTTTCCAGAGCCTTCTCTTCTCCAGGCTGAACAACCCCAACTCTCTCAGCCTGTCTTCATAGCAGAGGTGCTCCATCCTTGAGATTTTTGAGATGCTGCACCAGACCCTAAAAGATCCATGTCTTTCCTGCACTGAAGATCCCAGAGCTATATGCAGTGCTCCAGGTCCCATGAAGGAAGAGGGGCAGAATCACCTCCCTCCACCTGCTGATCACTCCTTCTTTGATGGAGCTCAGGGTGCTGTTGGCCTTCTGGGCTGCCAGCGCCCACTGTTGGCTCAGTACAGTTCGTTATGTGTGACCCAAGAGGCTTTCCACAAGGTGTATAATTCCAGCATCTTGTTCTAGGTGTGTCCCTGAACCCATAACCCACAGGGAGTTGCTGGATGGCACAGACGCTCTGTGGCAGCTGGATCCAGCATGTGAAGATACAGCTGCTCTTCTACCACTTTGTGTTAAATACTGAGGTATAGAACTGATCCCTTGCTTGGAGAGACAGATTAAACTACAGCTATGTATTCTTTCAGTCTGTAGAAAAATGGGTTCACACCCCACTTCCAGCATGTTCACGTACTTTATTTAGTTGCAGCCAGTTGACTGCTTTGCTAGAAAAGATGGTTTAAAATGCATATGTTCACTGTACATTTTTAGTAAGTTGCAATTTGAAAAAAGCTAATAATTTAAGCCATCATTGTGAACAGCTTATGAGAGAACAACCAATTAGAGGCCCACTAATGTATTTGAAAAAAACCCAAAACCAAAACCAACCAACCAACAAACAAAAAAAGAAAGCATACAGCAGACACAAAAAAATGTCAGGAGAAAAAAAAAAAAGGTACCAAGAACAGCAGTTAGTGACTGATCTTATAATAAATTTCCATATAGAAGAACAATAAAAAGATGACGATGATGATGATGATGATGATGATGTAAACTTTAGAAGAAATAAAGGCAAGAAGACTATGTGGCTGTGTAAATTGATCATGTAAGATGAGGAATTGTGCAGGGCTTTGTAATACAACAAGAGCAACTCAAGCAGAAGATCCCACTTTGTGCAACATTTAGTCTTTGGAAGGCCTGGCTGCTTGATGTTATCAAATTTTCATTGGGAAACCGTGCAAGACTTAGTGGGACAAGTAAGGTAGTAGCTGTTCACAAATGATTTTCTGTTTCTGGGTAGGGTAAAACACTAGGACTGTCAATTCTTAGATACTTCAGAGGACATGCTGATAACTACCTGGGGGAAAGAATTTCCCTCTAATTACTCAAAAATTAGATGCATTGGTGAAGTTTACAACTTCCTCTGAAATACCTGCAGGAAACACAAAGGAAACAGGAAGCAGGACATAGAGTGACTTTCAGCCTAGTCTGGTCTAGCAATTCCACCATCTCTATATAACTACAATGTATATCATTTATATATAACTTATTTGTTGTACTTAATTGATTAATTTCCCAAATTAGCTTTTTATTGCTTATTCATCCAGAAAGGTATATAGAAATAATCTAACTAAGCATCCAAGGGGAAGCATCTTTCCCTAGCATTACTACTATGACTTTTCTAGTCTAGAAGTTTAAATTATTGAATTAAACTAACAGCACTGGTTCACCATCTGTATCCACTCAGTTATCTCCTGGCACCTATCAGCTATTCATGCCTGTATGTTCCATCACATGACTCCCGGCAGTTTATTCTCTTCTAAGCAGTTTACATCAGGTATGACCTTACTGGGCTCCTGGTAAGTTTCTACAAATCCTTTCTTTGGAGACAGTTTAAATGGAGTTGCCTTTAAGACAGTGACCTGTGGTCACCTGGATGCCATTAACTCTGGGCAATAATGAAACAAAAATGATAATTATAAAATCAAAGCCCTGCTTGAAGAATTAGGTATACTTTGAGCTTCAAATGGATTTGTACCAGTTATATTTTCCATAATTATTTTTAATGCAATACCCAAGTATTGTAAAACTATATATATGTATTTGTGTTGCTAGACTTAAAGTACAACACCCAGTTCTGGGTGAGAGCTGCTTCTAGTTAATACCTTCCTGCTAGTAATCCTTGAGCAATATTCCGTTCACCTTAAGGTGCAACCTAGCCTGGGTAATGGCTAGTTCTTGATACTGTTCAATCCGGAGTAATCTTTATAGACACTTAGAATCTCCTCCCTCTTCCGTCCCAGTTTTTTGTCTACTGAGGAAAAAACAGGAGTCAAAATAATCTTAGACCCCACAGAGTTTATGTGGCCACTGAAAATCCCCTTTTCCTAACAACCACTGATGACAGACACCTGTTCGAAGGATACTGATTCTTTCTTTTCAGCACTTGAATCTCTATGAGTATTTGCAGAAAATGCTTTTATGGAGAAAAATCATCTTTTGCTATTTAAGAAACATTCACTTTGGGGCCAAGCTATGGGATTCCAAATAATTTGGCAGAAGTTAGAGACAAACACTCTGTGATCTGGGGTGAGCCAAATGACACAGAATGTTTCATTTCAAAATTCTCTGTCAGAGACATGGTCTGCTTAAGGAAACAGAAGGAGCTGGGCATAACATTTTTTCATTCCTGCTGCTGGGTGCCTTCCAGGGAGACATCCCAACATACCATTGTGTCAAGGCTAAAGCAGCTGTCAGGACCTTAATAAAGAGTACTATTTTTTCCTAATTTTTAGGCTATTCAATAGTTTTTATGAAAAGACAACAGTAACAGCTGTTTGTCAACAGCAGTGCAAATGAAGGTTCATGTTTATTCCTTTTTTATTATTTCATATCCCATCCAAACAACGGTTTTCCTTTATCCTCCAAATGGTACCAATATTTGCTGTTTAGAGCATCAAAAATATTCACTTCAGACAGTACTGAGAAACTTTCACCAACAGAAGAGACACTAAGAAATGTGCATCTATTCTGAAAGCTGGAATATAGTAATTAAGCATTAGGGACAGTTGAATTACAAATACGGTTTTGCTGCTTCCATTTAAATTATTTTTTCCTTAGTTGGATGTCTTACACAAGCATTGAAGCTGCCATATTTGAGCCCTTTTCCCTGCACTGTCACTGCGGTTATAGCTCTGACGACAACTAGGGAGAGACATACAGATTATAAAGTGTCTGAGCTGTACAGACCTGCACTAGACAGGTCTTCACCTGACACTTGACTCTACCTCAGTAGCCTCTATTTCAGGACACGCATCCCACCCTACACCCTCTTGACCACAACACCCAAGTTTTCCTTCTGAGATCTGCTGCCATAGTAAGGAAGTTCACGCATTCCTTAACAGTAGTGAAAGATGTCCAACTCAGTAGGGATATACGAGTTCAGCAGAACAACTTTGTGCTCACAGTTCACATCTCAAGGTCCTACCTTTGACACTTGAAGGGGTCTTTTCTGCTCTGAACCCCCTTGCAGGCGGAAGCCCCAGGGGGCACCTCCAGACAGAGTGATGAGCATTTCTTCTTCAGCTCCCATGACTTCTATGCTTTAGATATTTTGTCTTCCCAACTTCAAAACAGACTCCAGTTCTTAACAGGCAGTATTTTCTATTCCCATCTTCACAATTCACACCACCACTCCAGTCCCCCAAAAGGCCCTCTGTTCACTTTCTCCCTGAAGTTCACACACACACACACACACACACGAGAGTTGAGACTGTCAAGCCCAGCCTTCACTGCTCTTCTGGACTCTCAGCTGCTGCTCTGCCTATGATTAGACATTTGATTCTGCTCTTGGTAAGGGGCCAGAGTTGTCCTACACACGTGTCATGTCAATCTCACCCTCTGTGCCCCCCCGCATACACGATGGATCTCTCACAGGAGGGTGGCTGAAAATAGCGCACCTCCTGTCTCTCCAGAGCTTTGTTTGACACTTTCAAAGCTGGAAGCAAAACTTAACAATTAAAAAGCATTTCAGTAATAATTTTATTTCCACTTCTCATTCCAAATGCAAATCCTAGAGTCATCCTGTACTCAGGATTCGTTAGTGTGGGTTTCTGACAAGGACATGTCACAGGCACAAACTTGCGCGAGATCAGGTGATAGCACCTGACCCTATGAAACTGAACAAAACCAGCTTGCAAGTGATATGCTCTCCACTTGTTTGCTCTATGCATCTAGTGTTACTAACTACACAGTAGCACTATGTGCCTGCCCTGAAACCCACAGGCAGACTGTAGATGTACTGTGCTGACAGGGGTTGACCGAGGGACTGGCTCCCCACACACAGCCTCTCAAGAGACGGGGCTGGATGGTGATAGCCCCCGTGCTGGGCAGCAAGAGCCACGATACACACACTCTGAGGGTCTGATGGTGAAAAGCCTTTATTCAAAGCTTGCAGTTGGAGCTTTCTCCCACACTGTGCTCCCTCTGCAGCCTGTTGCTCCCTGACATCCCCTACATCCACTCATAATATTAGACACTGGGACCAGAATAGCTGGGATTAGCTACACAGACAGGATTCAAACAGTTCTCTGCAGGACACTGCTTACATAGACTCAATGGCTAAGAGAACAGCTTTGCACTCAGACAGTAGAATAGTTTGGCTTGGAAGGAACCTTTAAAGATCATCTAGTCCAACCCCCATCTAATGAGCAGGGACATTTTCAACTAGATCATGTTGCTCAGAGCCCCATCCAACAGCTTGAGTGTTTCCAGGAATGGGGCATATGCCACTTCTCTGGGCAACCTGCCCCAGTGTTTCACCACCCTCACTGGAAAAGTTTTCTTCCTTATATCTAGTCTAAATCTATCTATCTAAATCAAACACTCTTTTAGTTTAAAACCATTATCTTTTGTCCTATCACTGCAAGCCCTACTGAAAAGAAGTCTGTCTCCATCTTTTTTATGAGCCTGCTTTAAGTATTGAAAGGCCAAACTAAGGTCTCCTCAGAGCTTTCTTCAGGTTGAACAAGCCCAATTCTCTCAGCCTTTCTTAACAGGAGAGGCCTTCACCCCCCTGATCATTTCATGGCCTTCCTCTGGACCTGCTCCAATGGGTTTATGTATTTTCTGTGCTGAGGATCCCAGAGCTGGACTCAGGACTCCAGGTGGGGTTTCACTGAAGTTGAGAAGAGTCCTTCAGTGGTTTTTGTTTTGGACCATGGCAGGCATGGTAGAAGAGACCAGTCCCCACGTCACTACAACCTCCTTTCAGGTAGTTAAAGAAAGCGATGAGGTCCTCCCTGAGTAAACAAACCCAGCTCCTTCAGCGGTTCATCGTAGGACATGTTTTCTAGTCCTTTCACGAGCCTTGTTGCCCTTTGCTGGACACGCTCCAGCAGCTCAATGTCCTTTTCCAAGTGAGGGCCAGAACTGAATGCAGCACTCGAGCTGTGGCCTCACCAGGCCTGAGTACAGGGGGATGATCACTGCCCTAGTCCTGCTGTTACTCGGTAGTGAACAACCTGTGCATCTTGGCGCAGAACTGGCCCTGGTCGCTCCCATGCCGCGGCCCTTCACAGGCCGCTGGTGGGACACGTGGCCAAGAGCCCCACAGCCTCAGCCCCGCTCGCCGCTCGGCGGCCCGTGCGGGCAGTGCCGGCCCGGCCTGTGCGGGACGGGCCCCGCAGCTCCTCCCGCCCCGCGGGCACGTCACCGGCCGCGGCCTCCCGGCGCCTGCGCCGCATCCGGGCCCCGGCGGGCGGAGCGCGGACGTGGCAGCGGCGGGCGGGGAGCGGCGGGGCGGGAGGCGGAAGCGGGCCCGGCAGCGGCGGCGGCAGCGGCGGTGAGTGAGGCCCGAGCGGCTCCGGGGGG
>JAYRBT010000178.1:15202783-15232711 GCA_036023395.1 Myiotriccus ornatus | reverse complement strand
GCCGAGGCCCGGCGGGCTGTCGCGTCGGGCCCGCCGTGCCCCGCGCCAGGGGCGGCTCCGCAGAGCCCCGGGGCTCCCGGGAACGCGTCGGGCGGGAGCGCCCGCACCGCCCGCGGCCCGGCGGGGGCCGGCGGCCTGCGGGGCCGGGCGGCTCTCGGCGGGGCCTGCGCTGCCGGTGCCCGGGCTGCCCCGAGGGGCCCTCGGCGTCCGGGTGTGGTGCGGCGGCTCCCGGCGCTCCCGCGCGGAGAACCGAGCGCTGCTTTTCGGCCCGGGTGCGCCGCGAGGCAGATACCCCTCTGCAGCCTGCTAATCTCCTGTAATCCGCGGAGCCTTCCCCTAGTGTTTGCGCTGCGCTGTTCAGTCTTCCATTCATTCGAGCTTGGTAAAGGATGGTCGTCCCGTGCGGAGACCTGGCGGCTGAGATTAGTTCGATTTGGTTGTGAAACTTCGTGGTGGTCTAAGGATTGAGGAAAGGAAAGGAGATGGCATGATCCAAATATTAGTGTAGTCTTGAAAAGGTGGTTATGCAAGGTGGGGCTCTTGCTTTCCATGAATATGCTGCTTTAAAGGTGTTTGTTTTCTGTTGTTGGAGTTCACTTTCATTCTTTCTGGGCAATGCTTTTTATGGAGTACAGCGAAGCTTAATTTCCTTGGGTTTAGATGCGGAACGTACTTGAGTATTTTTCAGCGTGTGTGGTGTCTTAGCTATGAGATCTTTGTCAGAGAGACTTTGCAAAACCATCCAAAATCGGCTGTAGTTGAAGTTCTGTTTAACCTTACTGGCTGATGGAAGTGGTTGATGAAACATAGGTGAATTGCTTACACCTAAGTCAGAAGTTATCCACAGGAGTTAATATTTGTACTGTCACGTGAATATACAGATTTTTTCGGTTTAGTACTCAACTGATTTGTAGCCATTAATGTGATAATTCCATAAAAATATTTTCACATCTTTTCTGTTACAGGTTTCTGTAGTCAGTTTTACCAAGTGCTGGGAGAAATGTTGAACAGAAATCACCATCTGAGACATAACAGGCAGTTTATTTTTTGTAGTTGTTGTTTACAAGCAATATAAAACCACACCATTAGAATGGGAAGTGACTGCTGATTTTGTACTAAAGTCTTTACTGGTTATTAATATGAAGTTGTCCTGAGTAAGTTTAGGGAACTTTGGCTTTAACTTTTTTTCTTTCCCCTGAACTTCTCGTAGAGTAGGTGTTCCAGTTATGGAGTGGATAGAAATATATGTAGCCTAAAACTTCAGAGCCTTCCTCTTTAGAGGAAACTTATGTTCAGTCACATGTGTACACTGTGGAAGCATAAGCATTTCTATCCATTTTTACATGGAACAGGTTCTTGCTTCTGGAACTACCCTTTTCTGCTTGAAGCTATGCCACTCAGGATTCTTTATTGCTATAGACGGACTGTAAAGTGGACGCTGGTATAGAGAATATATAATTGCTTCTTAATATGCTGTGACATTCACTTCATGTTCTAATTTCATGGATGAAAGCTGCGTTATAGTAGTGAACAGACACCTAAAGGATCATTTCTTTAATGAGTTGTTTGGCGCTTTGAATGTTTTTTCCTGCTACTGTAGGACTATATTATCTTCCTGTAACACTTATTATCAAAAGAGGGGTCAAAAATCCAAGGAAGAATTGAGGGTTGGCTAAGGAAGGGCAAGGTACAAAGAGTGACTAACAGTGATCAACAACAAGGTCTCCACAGAAGAGAGAGGGTGGATGTTTCTTGTTCTTTAGACTTGAAAAACTGTGTTAGGGTTAAATTGTGAAGATAGAGCTTGTTTTTATATATTCAGCAAGATTCATTATTAACATAGAAAGCACTAAAAGACAGTGTAAACTGGGCAGTATGTATTAGAAAAAGCTAAATCTGGCCTTTTTTTTTTCTCGTGAGTGATGGAAATTGTGTAAAGCATACTTGTGTAGAAGAAGTCAGAACACAGAAATTTTGGATGAAAGATGGTCATTGTTACAATGTGCGTGAAGAAATCTTGTTTAGCGTTAGAAAATGCTTTTCAGTCTTATTCTATATAGTCCTATTCTTCTCTTCTTCCTTCTGGCCTCTTCTCTAAGCTTGAAACTGCTCATGTAACTTTCTAATCAATTACACTTGTGCAAAGTTCACAGAATTGAGTCAGATGACTTCACACGTATCATGCATGTGGAGGTAGCTAAGAAAGAGAGAAATCTTTTACTATGATTTTGTTGGTGTTGTATTTTCAGTGACTTTTGCCTCCTTAGTGTTGCTCTTCAGAAGCAGTGCTCATAACTGAGTGTTTTTCAGATCTTTTCCTAGAGCTTTATTACAGCAATAGAGATGTGAATCAATTCTACCAGGAGACTTCAGTCAACAAAGAGTATAAAATGTTATTGAAGTAAAAATATGATGGTGATGGCAAGGGTCGGAAATAGTGATAGGTTAGGTCAAGCTGGGGTTTTTTGTATTCCATATTTAACCACTTTCACTCTTGTAATCTGTATGTTGTATTGTACCTTGCCTAAGGTGATGAATTGGCCTAACAAAACTGTGTTTAATGTGGCCCTTCTTTAGATGAACATAGAAGTGATCAAACCTTAGATCCATTGTGAAAACTGTGTGTTTTATACCTTTCCATCAGTAACTCCAAATGATAGGTGCATTTTGAAAATATGTGCATAGATGAAGAAAGTATTACCTGTGGTGTGACAAGCTGAGAATCTGCTCGGGCAGAAAGACAGAGTCCCACATCTTACAACCAAATTGGAGTCGGTTCCAGGATTGCCATTTGGATTGATTTGGACAAATGTAAGGGAGGCATTTGTTAAAATGGCCCACGTGCGTCCAGATTATTTGCCAGTCTGTGATTTCCAGGATATGAGTTTCGCTTCCAGGATTTTCTATAGAAAAACAAAACAGGAGTTTTTGATATTTGAAAGGAACTAAGTGTTCCATGAGTGCCTGTAGAAGACCTGGTAGTCAAGCTGTCAGTGAAACAAAAGCAAGGACATCTGCCTTTTTGGAGATTGTTCTTAGCACCAGAGTCTAGGTCTTTATAAGAATAGCAAAACTTTTCTACTTCTTCCAGAAAACTGCAGCATGGAAACAGTAAAAGCACTGTGGGCAATGTTCCGAATTGGTCTCTGAGAATGCTGATTGTCCCCTTCTGTCCCTTTTTCCAGAAGGGAAATGTTTGATTTCGCTGTTCAGAAGTGAAGTAGACATATTTCCCTGAGTTTCAGCATAATAATAGGAGGCCATGCTGTTGTCTTGGGGGGTGTGTGTGAGTTTTTGTTGATGATTGTTTGGGGGGTGTTGTTTGTTTTCTGAAGTATCAGTCTCCCCAGAAGGTGAAGCAAACAGGCCTTTTCTTTCTCAGGACCAGTAGAAAAGGCACTAACATCTTTCTGAAGGAAAGTAATTTTACTGTATGCCTTTCCTCTAGAAGTGAACAAGAACTGATGAGATCAAGCTTTTCAGTTTCGAAAGGAAGTTAGCAGTGAATACAGACCATAAGAAATGATGAATATGCAGTTTTCAGTCATTTGGGAGATTTGCTTATTGAAACAAGCTCATGTGAATCACTAGGGTTTTTTAAAGGAGGCCATAAAATCTGTACTGTGGTCTGATTTGTTTGGATACTAAGGAATCTGGAAGCTATTATAAAAATTAAAATATTCCACCCTCCTTCCAGTATTCCTGTGTATTTTCCTCCCATCAGTTTGTAGCTGATCAGCACTGGCTGTCTCTCCTGTATAACAGCTTTCTGGTAAAATTGTCGCTATGTATCTGTTTTGACCAAAACTTCCATGGTCAACTGCCTTTATGCAGAGAAATGGAAAATGGCATAGAGTGACTGCTTCGTGCTTTGCAGGAAAGTTGTTGTTTATGGTAATGACCACTTGTTGTCATAGCATTTTTCCTGTAGTGTCAGTCCTGCTTATTTGAGCTTTGTGTGTCGTAGCTGCTGAGGAGTAATATGATGATCAACACCATGTGTTAATATTATGTTTGGCTTAGTTTTGGTAATATGTCACTACATGCAAAGGAATATCCTCAGTACTTTTACCCAGTGAAATGGCCTGTTTTCTTCATTTCTCCCTGTCTGGTATACGTCTTATTTCCGTGATTCTCCACATCACCTTCCCCCCCCCTTAATGTCATAAGAAAGATAATTAAATTTTCCCTTTCTCCATATCTCTTCAAGTGACTAAGTTCTAATTTACAGATACATGGTTTTTGAGTGGAAACAAAATGAATGTTTGATACAAATAACTTGTACTGGGGAAGAGGGAAAATGGACTCATTCAGTGACAACTGTCTTCCGCCTTCCCAGAGGCAGATACTCTTGGCCCTGCCCTTGTGGTATTTCACATCAGTCATGAGCAAGCATGCCACTGGCCTTATGTTTAGAGCAAGTCCGACAACCGAAATTATGATGCAGCCTTGTCCTCAGCTTCAGCACTGGATTTGTTCTTGAGTCTCCCTCCTTGACCCTCTGCCAGTGTAGAGCAAGCATAGACTTGTGCTGTGGTGGAGATTAGCCTGTGCTGGCTGGCACATGGGATAGCCAAAGGTCTGAGGTATGTCAGACCAAGCTTTCAGTTGGGACACTGAGTTAGAACCATCTCCTTTGCGTAGCTGTTTTTTCCATAAAAGTGTCAGAGGTTGTCTCAAAACTCTTTTTCTCTGTAAGTTGTGCATTAAATCAGCTTACCTCTTGCCTTTGGTATTATTGTGGAGAGAGCAACAAGCTGACAGATATTACCTGCTCAGGCAGGAAATACTGATGTTCACGTGAGGGAGGGGAGGGAAGGCTGAAAAGGAAATAACAAAAGATTATCGGGTAAGATCACTTACCGAGTGTTCACTCACAGCAGTTAAGTCAGAAGTGGTTTGCAAGGGACATACTTGAGTTCTTGTCCCATCACGCTTGAGAGAAAGAAAAGCATGAAAGATTGATCTTCTGCCCTGTAGTAATTCCTTGTTCAAGCATTCCATGTTCCCCTGTTCAGGGATTTCTATAAGTATGACTTGTGAAGAGTGTCTTAATCTTGTGAGATGCTGGTACTGTATCTGCAGATCCTCCTGGAGGAAGGACCTGTTTGCAGGAGCAATGACTGGAAGCCAGGTTCCTCATGCACAGTCTAGTAAGCAGGGGCAGGAAGAAGAGAAAGCAGCCCTCCTTCCTTGCCGGAAAGACCTGCCCAGATGTTCCAAGATGCTTGGGCAGAGCAGGCCTCTCTATGCATTCTTCTTTACCTGTACCCCCACCTTTGCAGGAGACATTCTTCTGCTTTTCTGTTTGTACTGGACAGGAGGTGGCTGAGATCAGGTCTGTGATTGCAGTGTGGTGACACTGGTTGCAATACTGGGGAGGAAGAGGTAAACCTTCCAGGGAGCTTGGGAAGGGAGTAGGTCCCGAAGTCCAGATTTCCTGACCCCAGTCAGGTTAGACTGTTTTACAGAACTGAGTCAAGGGTGGTGTGGGAAACCAGAATTTTTGGAGATTACACATGATAAATATGACAGCAAGAGAAGAGTCATGTTTAAAACCACTGCAGGCTGATAAAAAATTGTCACACTGCTGTAAGCTGTTGCAAATATTACTTTCAAGAGCCAATTACTTTAAATATTTAGAGGAGTTCTTTTTCTAAACAAAAGCCCTATCTTTATACAGCTTGAAGAACAAAAATGTAAAACTTATTTCCTTTCATGAAAATTTAATATCTAATTTCAGAGTAATTATTAGCAGTTTTAGTATTGACATTTGTCATATTTACTAGCTATAGGAGGTTAAATGTAGTTTTTATGTATTGTGCTACCTTTTTTTTTCTGTAAATAATTACATTGCTCTGTTGTGATATATGTATTTTGCCTTTATTATATGTTTGGATTTGAAAGAATTTCTTCATGCGGGTTATTCTTACAGAGCTATAGTTCTTTTAGTGCATTTGCTGTACAACTGTGGTGTCAGTTGCTGAAATAATTCTTTGGCATTATATTTTTGCTAATGTAGAGAACCAACCTTAGCATTATTTTGTGTAGGCTAATCAGTGTGTAGGCAAACCAACTTGGGTATTTGTTAACTGCTTGAGTTGAACTGTAGATTCCTTGAAGGGTTTTGCCTCAACTATCTGGTGGCTGTTGCAGCTGTGTCTCCTCTGTGTTAAGATTTACTGTGTATCTTTAACACACAAGTTCATTAGAGAGCTTGGAGAAAAGTAGAAGGACAACATTCGTTTTTTCTTTAACTTTACTTTGCACTTTTGTATAAACTGAAGTTTTTTAGTAAATAATTTAAATGTGCTCAATACGTTTCTTTACAGTGTTAGTGTAGATGGTCTTAGCTGAATAGGATAACAGTGACATATGGAGTGTCCAAAGGAGTACAGGGAATGCAAAATATTCCTATGAGAAACACAGGATGAAGGAATCTCCTGGCCATGAAATCATCTCCTTGATTGTCCACAACTTCAGGGCGCTGTGGCTTATCTGCCTGCTTGGTACCCTGGTATTGTAAGAATTGCCTGCTTGGTTTGGGGGGTCTTACAATGACATTTCTCTTTATAAAAACTAGTCAGTCTCTTTATAACAGTTATTTAGGGGAGTTGGGAATCTGTCTGTTCAGCAAGATTTTTTGCATAAGTTTGCTAAGAAATGTCTCTCCTGTCTCTGACACTCTGTTTCAGGTCTTACACTTTGGTGTAACTCCTTTAGTACCATCTTTGCCTGTGGTGATTTCCATTTTGAACATCTTTCTTACATGAACATTCTGACTATGGAATATCTTCCTTTTCTGAAATTTATGTACAACAAGGACTTTAAATCATCTATAGTTAAAAAAAAAAAAAGGCTAAAGCCCCTTATGTTGGTCCTGTTCTAGATTCTGTCAAACAGTTACAGCAGCTGCCTTTGTGGATGGTGAAGTATGTGTTGCTTGTAGCAAGGAAATGTGACCATGTAAACTAACATAGAGGTGAAAGCTGAACTTGTTCAGTGTTATGTTAAGGAATCATTCATCTAGGTCATGAAATCTGTTTTCTGTTGGTCTGATACTCTGTGAAGTGGCAGTAGTTCATAAGGTTTCTCAGGAGGCTTGATAATCATGTGCTGTGGAAGAGCAAGTGATGGTACTTTTATCTAAGATGATGATCACAAGTCTAACCAGGATGAAGCTGAATAAGTGAATTAGAAAACACAGTTTCTGAATACACGACTTTTAACTAGCTCTTCTAAAGCATGTATCTCACTTGAAAAAATTGCCGTGCAAGAATAAATTGCCATTAATGTTTTACCTTCCCAACTATCTTGGGAGCTCTCATTTATGTGAAAACAATAGGGAAGTCAGCCAGTTTGTTTTTATGTCTGCTAAAATCCATTTTCCCCCCCTTTCTGCAGGTGAGATTAGTTTGGGGATGTGAATACAATGAGCGTAAACCAGCAAGCTCACACGGGGCCTCCTTACGGGCAACCTCAGCCTGGATATCAGGGATACCAGCAGCCTGCCTACGGAGGACAGTCATTGCCAGGGGTTCCTCAGTTGCAGTATGGAGCTTATAATGGTCCGATGCCAGGATATCAACAGCCAGTCCCTCCACAAGGTACTTCTCAGTCAATACTTTAAGATTGATAACCTGTGAATTGTGGTGTGCATGACTTTTTTTTCCTGTATACTTCCTATTGTAAGTCTTTTTTTGTGATAGCCATTATCTTTTTTTTCTATATGTCGCTTACATGATGTTAAAAATCATGTTTTCCTGTATTCTGAGGTTATTGTTCTGCCACTTGTCCAGTTTAGTAAGGCTTACTCTTGTTTTAGTAGCTCGTAAAATTAACAAGGTGAAAAAGAGCCTGCTTTTCTCTGTATGTCCGTGCCCCCGTGGTACTGAAGCACTTGACTTGAGCAGTCTTGCTGATGAGGTTATGATCAGTTAGGCGCTGCAACAGATTTATAATTGAGAGTGCCTTACATTATTACGTAGAAAGATCTGGACTCCATCCTGAAAGACTAAGGCATACAACTTTAGGCAGAAATCGTATTTTGAACTATTTTCCATAATGCCTTTAAACTCAACAAACAGTTTATGGACATGTGGCAAGCTTTGTGTTCCAGAATTTCACTGATTCTGCGGGATCATATCCCTTGTTATTTTTGTTTGTTAGAAAGAAAGTAGTTCAACTTTTGTTCTCCTGTTTTCAAAAGAAACGCTGAGTTTAAATTATTAAAGAAATTTGTGAGTTTTTGTTTTCAAGTACCTGAATTGCTTTGGGAAATTAATAGTGACTTTAACATCTGAAATGTAGAGGAGAAAATACTATTACTTTGAATGTCTCCCATTTCAAATCATGGGGATGAATTCAGTTTTGCTAAAATAAGTACAACATGAACTTAAAAATGTTTGTTTGGGTTTCAGATGGGTATTCTAAGGTAATTGGTACCATGCTGATCGTGCTAATGTTCTCCATATCATTCCCCCCTACAAGTACATCTTGAATCTTTTGCAATTTACTGAATTTTAAACCAGACTCAGTGAGAAGGAAAGAACAATTGAAGCGCTTGTAGTTCTCTTGAAACTAATGGAAGTGGGAGACTGAAATTTGGATGCTGAATAATTACACTGTGGATCTTTAGAGTAGAGTAATGAAGTTGAAGAGTTAAGTGTGGTGTGGTAAAGAATGAATTATTCAGTTGCTCCATCTTCCTTTTCTTTCCTTAATCCTCTTCCTCCCATGGTCTCAATAAATCTCTTCCAACAGCCCTTTTAATCTGAGTTTTGAACTAGTTTCACAAAGGGTTTAAATTCTATAAAAGTAGTGAAAATCAGCTCTGAGCAGAGGAAAGAAGCCCTGGATCCTGGGAAGGCAGAGCTCTTGAGCATTGAGCGCTGTTTGGCTGCTCACTGTAGCCATTGACTAACTAGTGTTTCCTGTCCAGTGGAAGGAATGGGGAGAAATTGGACTTGCTTTATTGAGGGAAGGAAGGGGATTCAAGAAGAACCAAAATTACTACAGATTTGGAAAAGTTTCATCAGTGCAGCTGTTTATAAAAACAGGGTTTGGCTGTTAGCAATGTGAAGAATGTTCAGGGTGTTTTTGAAAAGAAACTGATGAGCATCTTCCATCAGATACTTCAAGAATTTTTAGACTTTACAAGCCTGGAACGCATTTATTTTTAAGGGAATTAAATTTTCTAGATTATTTCTGGTTTGCCAAAAAAAAAAAAATTGTAACAGGAAAAATGGGGTTCATGACAGCTCAGTAAGGACATACCTTGATAACATTCACATAAACTTGTGCAGATTAAAAATAGAGGCTTTGTTTGTGCCAGTAATGATTGAAGATAGTGTGACAACGAGAGCAACAAGGTGGTCTCACTTGGACAACAAAACTGTATTGCACTGCTCAAGTAGTGCCTCATGTACTTTGTTGAGATATCAGGCAAAGGCCAACCGCAGTTTGTGGAGATTTTTCTTCCATCTTTTCTTCTGAGACCATCCTTCCTGGAGTTAGCAGACTGTATTAGGAAAATCTGAGTTCTCAAGCTGTGCATTTTGAATCTGTTACTGCCCAGGATTCCTATCTTTAGAAAGAAGGAATGTAAAAGGAAAACTGCCAATGTTATTATTCTGTGATCACAAATTAGATGTCTTAGGGATTTATTTTGAAAATAACAATAAAATTGCTTGGACGACTGAGTGGAGAAGTGATGGGAACAGATACCATCCTCAGTCAGGTAGTCTTTTGCATCTGATTTATGTGACAATCCCTAACTCTTAACTAAATGGAATCATGGGAATACTGTGGCGGTGATGGTTGTCTTTCTTGGGACCAGAAGTGGAGTGCTGTGGTGCTGTCTGAAAATAGCTGCTTCTTGCTGTGAGAGTGTTGAAAGAACCAGGACAATTTTGCCCAAGTCCTTCAGTCAGTCTGTTTATTGGTTTCTTTTTGATGAGGTCACGCAGCTAAAAGTGCAAAGACAATTATCGGAATACCAGGAACAATTAGGCTGCAGCTGGATCGTTTTATTTTGTTTATGAAACTGTTAACACTTGTATTAATGTACAGACAGGAACTGTGTTGGTAATATGATATGCATGGTAGAACAGAGGGAGTGTAGCTTAGGGAACAATATGGTAAATAATGTGAATTTTGGGTATATGATATTTTCTGCACTGTAGGCTGTCCTTAGCATTGGAAACACTGTCTCTTGGTGCTTTCTCTCAGGCTTGATTTACTGGTGTATTCTGTCTTTCCAGGTTACTTTCCTTCCTTGGGGTTCCCTTCGAAGGGCTCTCCTGTATCTCTCAACTCTGACACTTCTTCTCTTGCACCTAATTTCATAGGTAAATGGTGTCCTTTCTGTGGGAGTGTTTGTGCTGTCACTTATTCTGTGCCAAGTTCCCAAGTTATCTCAGAGGTGTGGGTACCTGGTTATTCAGGCAGAGGTGGGTGGGACAATTCCCAATCTATTTGTAGGCAGCATTCCAGAAGCATAAATAGGATATGAAGAAATAATCCTAGTAGAAATCCCTTATGCATGCAGATTCATAGATAAAACCTGACTTATGACTAATGTTTTCTGAAGTCTGATTTCAAAAGCTGAATTGTCCCATTCAGGTTCTGTCAGGTAAAATCCTTAGTTTAAAAGAACCCAGTCTCCCACTTGAGAGGGAAAGTGAGATTTGAAATGATAACATCACAAAGAAGTGTTACTGGAAGTCATGAGATTTTTGTAGCTTCTGCTTTCATTTAAGGGAAGAAACAAGTTTTTAGCTTCCTTGGCTATACTTAGAAACCAAATATAAATTAGGAGTAATTGCAATTCCCAAAGCTGTGACTTGAATAAGGAAATGTTTTTCAAAACTAGCAATCAAGATGTAAGAATCAGAAATGCTGCAAGAAATCGTATTGTATTTTTCCTTCTTTCCAGCTAGCGGTATTTTGGGAGAGCTATTTCTAGCAGTATCAGAAGATTGTTCAGAAGATTAGGATGTTGAATTGAAGACCAGATAGTCTTGGGGCTTTGAGGAAAATCACAGGAATTTCCCGTTTTGCTGTAACCTCCATTTTGAGATCTGTGATGACAAAGAGCAACATCTCAAAGATGTAGAAAGGGGAACTTGAGTAGTCCTCAAGACTAATGAATCTTAGGCTAATAAACCATTAGATGCCTATACCTGTTCAAGTGATTTTTTTGAGCAGTCTGTGATAATGGTTACGGAAGTATATTTGTGACAAGATCTAAAAAATGAATACTTCAAAACTTTTTCTGAAGCAAGCACATATTTGTCAAATGGTATGCCTGCTAAGTTTGAGGGGGGAAAATTTAAATTCATTTATATTTAAGAAAAACTGTAGGATCCCTCCAGAAATTGGATTAACTATGCCTTCAAAGAAAAGAGCTAATATGGCCAAATAGTTTACACGTGCTATCAAAGGAAAGAAATTGCAAAATAGGTGGTAATATATCAAATCAATTGAAAAGATATCACGAAAGACATTCAGAAATAACATACAAATAGTTAGAGGTCAGGAAATGCTTAGCCAGAGAAACAGTAAGACAAAAGGGCTGTAATAGTAGTTTAGAAAATACAAGATTTAATGAGAGGAAAGTATATAAAACTACTGAGTGTCTCTAGGAGTAATTAAATCCTAAGTTTCAAAATTAAGGACGTGAGAAAGTTTAGTAGTAAAGGAAAGAATCCAACAAATTATAGGTTATTCATGCAAGGCCTAGTTAATTACTTCCTTGACATTAGATCTCTAAGCTTGCTAAGAATTGCATGTAGCAGATAAGATGAAAATGCAGGAGTTGAAACCTCGTGCTTTGGGGTATAAATTATGCTGTAGAATTGAGAAATGGCTCCCCCTATTTCCTGTTTTGTAATGGTTCCTCATAAGGAGGCTGCTGAGTCCCTTTTAAACTTGCCGTGCTGGGCACTGTCAGTGACACTACAGGCAGTGTGTGCAGCCCTGGTCTCACGGGGCCGTTTATTTAGTCACCTGTACTTTGTGATACCCCATGCATGAAATAGGTTCCTTTGTGGTTAGCAGGCATGGTCATGCAGTTCTATTTATCAACACTGTTAACACAGTATTATTAAAATAGAAGTTTATATTCTCTTTCTTGGAAGTAGGAACTGGTGTTGATCTGCTGGTATTGTATCCAACGTTGTGCTGTCTGTGGAAAGACTGATTTCTGAGGCAAATGTGTTTGGGCTGTGACTGAAGCAGCTCAGTCTGAAAGATGGGAAAGTATTTGTGTTAGCCTTCAATCTTGGGAGGCTGTAAAGAACAATCTGTGATGGCTCCCATTATTTTATTTATAAATGCAATTAGTCAAATGTCTTTTTTGAAAACTGAATCTACCCGTATAACCTGCTTACCTTACAAGTAGGGAAAACTGACCTATAATGAACATTAAGTTCCATGTGAATACTTGTCTTGGTCTGGATAAAAATAATTGGACTTGGAGGGGGAAGAATTCAGAAACTTACGGACAAGATGCTTTTTTTCCTCATAAAAGATGAAGTTGTCTTTTGAAGACCCTCCGCAGCACATATTTTCTGCTTGATCTGTGGAGATGGTAATTAGTGACACTGACTAAAAATATTTGTGCTTTCATTTTTGCTACTTCTAATATAGCTGTATAAAGTACTTGTTGCTCATGGATTATTGATACAATAATTCTGCACTTGGATTTTCATAGTAGTTGGTTCAAGCCCTTGTTTCTGTAGTTTGTGATAGTTTATTTTTTTTTCCTTATGTCTGTAGGTTCATTAAGAGCCCCGCCAACATCTGGAGCTCCCCCTCCAGCCTCTGGAGCATCTCATCCTTCTGGCCACCTGGCATACAGCCAGTTTGAACATGGAGATGTGCAGAATGGGATTCCAGCCTCAGCAACCCCCATGCAGAGGTACATACAAGAAGAGCAAATTGTAACAAAATCCTTCCCTAGTTGACCTGTGCTAGGTCTAGATCTTTTAGATCTAGAGCAAACTATGTACCTTGGTTTTTTTTCTGTGACAGATATTAACTTTCTTCATTGCCTTGTTACTGTTTTGAAACAAGATTACATGTTAAAAAATAAGTGTCTCTGGAGATTAAAATCTTCTGGAAGGGTATAAGCAGATGTCAGTGACTGATCAAAGCCTCCTCTCCTCCAAAGACTTTTTATGGTAGTCATTTTTCCCTAAAAAAAGAATTCTGATTCTTGTAATCTGTCTTGTCTTAAAACAATTGCATCCACACAGCCATAGTGTTTGATTTCTTGGCAGTGTGAATTGATCTCTAGAGCGTGTTGCTGTCACTGCTGCCTAATTTCTCAGTATTGATTCTGTTCTGAGTCCTCTTCTGTCCATTACGGATCCCTGAGTTATCTTCAAGTTCTTCAGTCTCTTCTCCAGAAAGACACTGCCCTTACCTCAGTGGTGGAAGTGGCAACAGTCCTGCAGAGTCCAAGTCTTTTGAGCAACAGAGTATTTTTTACATAGCTGTGCAGGCCTTACTGTTGCTCACCCTGTAGATTCCATTGCAGCATTTCTGATTTGTTGTGGTAAATAAAATGGAATTAACAAAAATATAGAATTTCTATTTTAAGAGCTAATAGATTTTTTTTATGAAAACGATTCAGATCCTTGCAGGATATGGAATTACTTGTCCAAAACTGAGTTACAGTGCTTCATGTATATAATCGAGACCCAGCGAATGTTTATGTGGTAGAACAGTTTTAAAAGACACAGAGAATGGTAACATCTTGTGTAATGAGGAATGAGTTAAGTTTATCATCTTCCTTCCCAGGCCACCTGCTTCCCAGCCGTTCCTGCCAGGCTCAGCACCCACGCCTGTCAGCCAGACGTCTGCGTTCCAGCAGTATGGACCCCCCCCAGCCAGCGTGCAGCAGCTCAGCAATCACATGGCAGGGATGACAATTGGCAGTGCTACAGCCTCTGCTCCTCCCCCAGCTGGACTGGGATATGGTAAGGTTTCCTGGCTATAGAAATGTGCTATTGATTTTCGCTTTTGCTGGTAATTTTGTAAAAGATTTTTTCTTGTCAATGATTCATTGTCATATGGTTATGGGAATCGTCTGGGTGTTGATATCTGCCATAGTAAACAGTAGTTTTCTTAACTCATAATGTCATAATAGGGGAAAACTGAACTTGAGACCACTGGATGTGAATAACAAAGGAGAGTAACAGCTATCCCTGAGTAAGCTGTTGGAGAGTCTACGTGCCTTGCTACTGCTGTGCAGCAGCCCAGTCAAAACAAAGAAAAAAATCAGAAAGGGCCCCATAAATCACAAAGGACTGAAATTACTCTGAATGACTCTGTGAAGGGTTCTGCTGGAAGTCAAGAAGAAACTTACTTGAACAGTATAAACTGAATTAACACTATAAACTGAATTTAGATATTTGTTCTATTGTATAAAGTCTACACTCTCATTGTTATAGATTACAATACTTTATTTTTATTTGAAGACTGGAGTTTTGTCTTTAGTACGGGCAACGTATATTGACTACACTTCTTTTAAATTGTTTTGCTAAGTACTTTTTAACAAGCATCTTGTAAGGCAGATTTTATGGGAAAATTAGGAGTAGATAGGGAGATGCCGATTTCTTCAGCCTTTTGGCAATGTGCATTTGTCAAAAATTATCCTCAGAAGTAGTACAGTGGTAAATACAGATGGTGATAGTTTCATGCTATTAAAACCACAAAGCTCAAAACTATTCTTGATCTACAGGCTCCAACTGAGTGAGGAGTTAGAAACTTAAATTCATAGATAAACTTGTGATGGTTCTTGTTTTGTGTATTCCTGGCTTTGCCCCTTTTTTCTGGCCCTGAATCCTGAAATGTATTCTGATTATGTAAAATAAGCAGCTCAGACTTTGAGAGAACAATGAAAGAATTACCAGATTTCAGATCCCTTAAAGGAGTTTCAGCTCTCAGATCAATCTAGGAGAATGGTCACTTAAGGTTTGTCTCTGCTAGTATTGGAAAATCGATCTGAGGATGAGAAAATAGTAGACCTGTTTAAGTAATCTAGAGCAAATGGGTCTTGCTTGCATCTTAATTGTCTTGAGGATAGGAGAAAATGGTATTATATCTTCTTTTATTTTTACCAGGTCCCCCAACATCGGTTCCCCCAGTCTCAGGAAGCTTTAGTGCAACAGGATCTGGTCTCTACACACCTTACTCGGCGAGCCAAGGACCCCCTCCTACCAGTGTGTCTCAGGGTCTTCCTTTGGCACAGCCTCCATTTCCTGGTCAGACAGTATCCACTCAGCGCCTACCTACTCAAGTTCCTGGTTTTGCCCCACCTCCCCCTTCTACAGGGGTTGGATCTTCCTCTTACCCTCCCACCACAGGTGCCCCGAGACCACCTGCCATGCCAGGCCCACCACTGCCTGGGCAGACACTTGCTGCACCCCCGTCATCCCAGCCCAACCATGTATCCTCACCACCACCTCCATCAGCTATGTCAGGGCTGCACCCTGGGCCTCCCATGAGTGGCCTGCAAGGACCGCCTCCTCCCACTCATCCTCCTCAGCCAGGATACCAAATGCAGCAGAATGGTGAGTATTCCTAGTGTAGGAATTTTAAGTTGCATGTTCTTTCTGTGCTGCAAACTGAGAACTAAATTTCAGGTTTGTTACTTGTGGACCCTTGGCTGCACTTCAGCACTTCTCTCATTCCCTGTGCTCATGTCTAAGATAAACAAGAGAATGTGTCATTAAAAGATACTTTATCATACAGGTGTTAATCAGATTAATGTAACTAAAGGAGTCCTAGCTTACATAACCAAAACCTGTTTAGTAATTAGTGCCATAATAATACCAGAATTTGTTATTAAAATTTTATTATGGACTTTAATTTGATGTCTGCAACCTCATCTGTTCAAAAATAGACATCTAAATACTGAAAAACCTTATTTTTTATTTTTTAAATTGGTGGTTCTGTGCATATACAACGTGTATGAGAGGAGTTGTTGAACACTGAAAAAGCAATCACTGTGTTTTCTCCTTTAATTCACATAACCGTATTTTGCTCCTTGTAATAGCTTGTGCATCTTGAGTGTGCTTAGAAGTAAGACCAGATAAGCTTTCTGAATTATCAACAGTTTTGGCTGGTTTTTAATCAATGACACCTACAGATAGGTAGGATAAAGTAATCCTGTGCAAATGTTAGGATTGAGAATCCCATCCGCCATGCAGTTTTGCACAACTGGCCAGGTAAATTACTTAAAAGTATCTGTCCAAATTCCTATAAACTGCAAAAATACATGTGGGTTAAATCATGCTGTTATTCTGTAAGTGACTGGAATTACCTAAATTAATATAAAATGAATTCAGGGAGTTACAAAAAAAAAAAAAAGAGAGAGAGAAAATCACACATTAACCTATTACTGTAATGTCAGACAAGCCAAAACTGCCCAAGACAAATCCTTTCGTATCTTTAATTTGAAGAATTAGAGGTTGTCCACTAGCTTATTTGGCTATCATGTGTGTATTGTAATCATATTACTTCAAAGGTAGTTACATTGGTGGGCTGCTTTTGGCTGGAGTAGAGTTAATAGAGTTCAGACTAAAAACGTGTGTTTCTTTAAGTCTAATTTTGAGAACTGTATCCATCAGTTTATTGGATTGTTGATAGAAATGTACGGGTCTAAGCTGAAACACTGATAAATAAGTTTAATCGTAATTAACTGAAGAGCACATAACTTTATTTTTCTTGAGGTTTTTTTTTTATAATGGCGGGAAAAGTGGGAAGTGCCTAGCATTAAGCCACTCTTTGATTCTGATGTTCCTTTCTTGTTAAGGTTCCTTTGGGCAGGTGAGGGGTCCCCAGCCAAACTATGGAGGAGCCTATCCAGGAACACCAAATTATGGAAGTCCACCTGGACCACCACCTCCACCAAAACGCTTGGATCCAGATTCCATTCCTAGCCCTGTAAGCTTACCTGTTCTTACCAGTGTCACCTCTTTCATAGCGTGTTTGCATAAAACAGATCTGACAAAAAACAAAGCTGAAAACAGGTTTCTCATTCTGAGGAACATCAATCTGTTTTCCTGCTTCCTTTTCTCTCTTATATACACCTTCTTTTTTTTTATGAATAAGCCCACAGCCACTATTTTTCTTGGTGACTAAAGAGAGGCACTGCATATGGAAATCACTGCTCTATTTCCTCAGGTCTTTTTCTGTACTGTGTTACCTTCTGAGAATCCTTGAGGGCTTTGATTAAGCTTGTTTCTCCATATCTGGATTCTTCCATTACGACTTTCCAAGGTGAACTAATTTCAGGTTTTATGGTGACAGTCTGTGAACTGTATGATCCACGTTTAAAATATGGTTAGTAGGAGGTGATTGTAGTGCTTTTCCTATAATCTGACAAAAAGCTGTTTTGTGTTTTTTTTGGAGTCATGAAGTCATGATGCTTATATCATTCAGTTATGGACAGCTTCTCAAATTGGGATTATCTTTCAGAATGGAGGTTCTGAGAAAGGATGAGCAGTTATCTGTAAAGCTTGCAGTGATGAATAATATTAAACCTGGCAGTATTATTGCCGCTAGTCTACTGTGATGCTCCTTCCGCTGCTGGTGGTGCTGTTCTGTACTTCAAAACTGTGAAAATTATTTAGTCTTGAGTTACGTCTTAGATCTCATGTTTTCCAGAAGTTACTTCCACTCAAAAAAGGTTATCTGTTTAGACTCCAGGTTTATATAAAGCTTATGACTGTATATTTTTTTTTTTAGAATATGTGTTTAATTGCTTGTCTGCCTTTCCTCTCTTCCACTAAATGGATCTCAAATGGCTTGTGTCAGTTGCCTTCACGTTAGCATGTTCTTAAGGCATAAATCCCCAGTTTCTAACCAAAATGAGCAGGTGAGCCTCTGCCTCTGTTAGCAATGTGTTCAGAGCCCAGGCCCAATATCCTGGCAAGACAGGTTTTGGGGTCAGTGTATGCTGCAGAAGCTGATGTATCCTTTTGCATGAACCAATATCCAAATGTATCTAATTCCAGTGCTACAGGTTTGGGTAGAGAGAAGTAACACTTACTTTTTGGTTTATTATTCTCTTTCTTTCTTTCTTTTTTCTCTTTTTTTTTTTTTTTTTTTTTGTGGCGCTCTTACTTTTTATTAAAAAAAAGCAACTTAATGAGCTGCCACCCCAGCAGAAACCCAGGCACAGAATAGACCCAGATGCAATTCCTAGTCCAGTAAGTGCTGTATATGTGTCAATTGTAGTCCGTGTGTTGGTGACCATCTGTGCATGCCTGAAACCTGAACTTCACCTCGCTAACCCTACATCATTAATCCTTTATGCTTTCCTTGCTGTCTTCTGCTTGCCTTATCAAAATGAGTAACATTACACCACATGACGTTATTAAAATCTTCTGTGATAAATGGTGAGGCAATAGAAAGCAGAGTGTTTCAGAAACAGATCATGAAGAATGTCTCCCCTTCTTTGTCTGATCTTTAGGATATCACCTTCATCAGATTCCGACTGGCATTTTCAGTGTAAACCAGCAATAAAAATGTGCATACAGTGTGTGTCTTGTACACAGCATGAGCCTGTGTAGCTGTGTTTTCTACCAGTCTGGATCAGAATTTGATTACTGTTCTTCTTGATACACCAGTATTGGACCAGTGCTTTGAAGTTCTCAAATTGCAGATAAACTGTTTTGTTTTGATGTTAATTCCTGCTATAAATCTTCTAGTCGCTTAGTATGAGGCGTGGGGAGCTATAAACATTCTCTCATTATCTGTGCTCATACATAACCATTAAATTTTGAATTTGAAAATTTAATGTTTATGTTAGAGAATCTTACATAAAGAAATTAAAAAGCAGCTACCTTTTGGATGGGAAGAAACACAAAGCGCGTTTTGCTTTTTGTCACCGTGTCACTTCTTCTTCATTTAGTCAAAGTTCATCATGTAACAGGTACCAGTGGTGAGACCACCACCATCAGTCAGTCTGTAGACTTTTGAAATGAGACTAGATTTATCCTAGAGTAGTCACTGTCTGAAGCTATGGGAGGCTTTCTGCTGGCAGCTTGGAATCCATAGTAAGAGGGTGGAAGTTCTGCCATGCAAACTTCTGCTTTTTAGAATTTACTGTAGGCAAAGGCATATGTGTTCGGTGGCAAAATAAGATCAGAAGAATGAGTGTTAACTTTAATTCTTTCATTGAGTTATCACTGTGGAAATACAGTTAAAACTGTGTACAACTAAATTCTCTGTTCTTAGGCAAAGGTCAGTGGATATTTTAGTAGACTAAAACTGTTTAATAAATTTCTGTTATCTTAAGCATATTTGCAATAATGAAGAATTTGAAATATTAAGAAATTTAAGACTTTTACGGGTTTTGAAGTTTAATTCGTTGAAAAGTCTTCTGAAACTGCACCTTCTACATCCCCAGAATTCAAATCACAAACACTTGAGCACCACAAAGTAACAAAGACTTCCACCTGAGCTTGTAAGCATCTGTCTTTAGGTCAGAGTTACAGTGTTTAGAAATAAATGCATACTATGAAAACAGTGGGAATATAACAGAAAGAAAAAGTCAGGTTACCTATAGACTTCAGCTTGAGGATTACAGAAGCTTCTAATTTTAATTTGATTAGAACCATACAGGGAAATACTACCAAAAATTCCTTTCTTGATCTGAGTTTGGCTTTTATGAGTTCAGATCAGGCCTTAAAACACAAAATATGCTGCTACTAAGAATCCTTAGGGAAAAATACTATTTGCAGGTTGTAATTTATTGATAGTCATTAAGTACTGTTTGAAATCAAACTGAGAGGTGACTGCTTGACAAAACTTACTTTCTTTAGACTTCTTATTTTTAGAGATAGTAATGTTTTTCTCCGGTCCCCTTTTCATTGCCTTACAGTTTTCGTACTTTACAGTACTTTGAAATTAAGCCTCTAAGTATTAACATGGTGTTTTTCAACATAGATTCAAGTGATTGAAGATGACAGAAGTAACCGTGGGTCAGAACCATTTGTCACTGGAGTGAGAGGGCAGGTCCCACCTCTTGTTACTACAAATTTCTTGGTCAAGGATCAAGGTAAGTATTTTTCTTTTCCTAAACAAACAAAACACAAACCATAAAGAGTCAGTGACAGAACTGTCTGTGTCTTTAAAGAAAAAGTTTGAGGAATGATTTCAGTTGCTGGGGATGTGTGTTTTACCAGCAAAAACTTAGTTTCAGGTCCTGTGTTGATTTGATCTCAATTTAGGTTCTCCTGATTGTTTGGTAGCTAGTAATCAATTTGCAGGTAAAAATTGTTTTCCAAGGCAGATACCTAGGAGCAGCATTAGCAGAGGTATCAGGAAGCAGCAAATGAAGCCTCTTCTGGAGAACAATATAAACAGCACTTCAGAACTAAAATTTACTATCAATATCATTAGAATGGGACAGGAAAACTGTATTTTTTAAGATTAAGTGGAATGTAAATAGTGAAATAAACCTTTTAATCTCCCACTTTTTTTTTTTGAGTTTCAAAATTCCAGAAAAAAATGCAGAATCTGATTTTATGATCAAGTGTTTTACTCTTCAGTCAAAATTACAAGATCAAACAGTAGAAAAGTTTGAGTAGAGTTTTCTGTCAACAGTATGTTTTAACCTGCAAAAAGAGTGAAACAGGAATGCCTTTTTAGAGGTATAGGTTGATGTAGAGTCAAGTTCATTTGTTTTGAGTTTAAGACTTTTATTTTATGTAGTTAATCATAAAAAGGTATTTTATTTGGAATTCAGGTTTCCAGAGATTGAAACTGATTGTTTAGATAAGCTCTTAGTATCTGTTTATGGCTTAACAACACAACTGAAGGTATCTTTGTTTTTGCTCTTGAGTATAAACTTAACTTGTACTGAAATTTGTGGGGATTTTTTATTTGTTCCCCAGGTAATGCAAGCCCCCGCTACATAAGATGCACATCTTACAATATTCCCTGCACCTCTGATATGGCCAAACAGTCCCAAGTTCCTCTTGCTGCCGTGATAAAGCCGCTGGCTGCTCTGCCGCCGCAGGAGGTGAGAGCCGTGTGCAGGGTTAGATGTGCCCTGTGTGTCCTCGAACTGCCAGGAGAGTGCTGGTAGATGACAGCACTTAACAGATGTGTTGAGGGGGCACGTTTAGGTCATGAAGACCAGGTAAACCTTGATTGTCCAACACATGTGTGATAGAGATCTGTAAAGCAGAAGAATGTTGTGTTTAAAACATTTAATATTTTGATTGCTGTGATAATTTCATCTTTTTTGCATTAGCTGTCAAGCACTGTGACTAAACCAAAATACTAGAATGGTCACAAAGGCATACACTTCATCTAATTTCAGTTTCTTTCTTAGTCTAAAGTATTTAAATGGTTACTAATCACAGGTGTGAAGACTCTTCTAGTATGCCAAGTTGTGGAATTAGGGGAGAATGTATGAAATAGCGCTGGTTAAGCTGCCTAGTGTGCATGCATAGCACTGGGATGACAGCACAACACTGAGTATGGGGCACTGCTGAACTGCACTTGTGCTTCTGCCCTTCCCTCTGCAGCACTTATTTCCTTCTAGATGTAATGTGTAGTTGGTTAGCTTTTTACCTGCTCGTATTTGGTTGCTGAGAAGATTAAAGCTTCAGGACTATTACAGGGTTAGACATTTTGTTAAATAGTCTAAATACTCTGGCTACTGTGTAGTGTTGGCCTGCTTGGAGCAGTGTCATAAAGACAAATAGGCTCATTAAATTTGGATACATACATCTGCAGTGTTGTGTGTGCCCTTAAACCTAATTTTAGCATCTGCTGAGGAAAGCAATTTTCTCTGGGCTTTTAAGGGTGTTTTTTTCTTATTGCATTTCATTAGTGTTCCTAAACTATGGTTTGAATTTCAAAAACTGGTCCGTGATAAAACTGAGCTGTGGCTGAAGTTTAAAAGGAGCACAGTAGGAGAATGTGGTCTTGTCTGAGAAACTTGGAGGCTTGTGGAGCTGCACGTTTTTGAGAAGCTTTACAAGTAACTAGTTGTTTGGTCTTCTGGTGTGTTTAGGCTTTGAACAAACACTTGTGGAATCCAGAAAAAAGATGTCTAGGATCAGAAAATTGCTCTGGAGACCAGTAAGCTTCTACTATTTGGAAGTTCTTTATGGTGACAGCAGACTCCCTGTGGAGGGGCCTTTCCAACAGATGAAGACAGCTTTTCAGAACAATAACACTGTAAATAGAGCTAAAGCTTTACACATCAGTAATGAGAGGATAAATGTCTCATGAAAATAATGTCTCATAAAACTATAGCATTCAGCTAAATCTAGAATATGTAAAAATTTAGCACCTGGTTGCCAAATACAGGACCTTTTCCCTGTGTTAATGCACTGTTCAGAAAATCAAGCTTGAGGCTTTGGAAAGAAGTATCTCTGTGTCTTCTGGGAGTAAGTGCTTAGTAACAAGTTATGCATAGCACTTCAGGTTTACAGCACCCTTGTAGTTTGCTTGCAGGTCACAGAGAGGAGAGGCTGAGGAAAAAGGCTGATTGTGTTGGAGTACAATACCAACATTGCCTACCATTCAGAAAATTTAAAAATTTATTTGCTCTGGAGAGGTCGGCCTGGGCTATAGGAAATGAAAAGCTCTGGCTGCAGAACCATTGTATTGTCAATAAATGATTAGTGGGATTGAATGAAAGATGTGACACATCTGTGGCATGACGAGGAAAGTGACTGGAGCATTTGTTCAACTCCTGCTCAGTGAATATGTTGTCTACTAAACATGATCAGAGGTTTAGGGTAGCTGAGAGACTTAAGACCAGATACCTTTACTGTCAGAAAATTTAAAAAGAAGTAGTTAAACTTCCTTTTGAGCTAGGTTCTTAATTATAAAGGGTGTTTTGAACTATGAATGCAACTTGTAACTTGTGTGAGTTCTGTCTCAATCACTTTAAAGTGCTTCCAGTTCATTCTGATGTTGAGAAGCTGCAGAAGTTGCCAAGCATCTTATTCTGGTTTGGATGTAAAAAGATTATATTAGCAATAATAGTTAAAAATTATATCACTTCATAACAGTTTTGAGGACTTGCTGTCTAGTGGGGTCAAGACAATAAGAACTTGTGGCTATAATGTATTTCATGGTGGAATTCAAAATGAAGTCTTATCAGATGAATTTTTTTAAGATAGATGTTCTGTGTTCTTGAATATATTATAATGCAATGACTGGCTTTGTCAAAAAGCTCTTTTTACAAGGGAAGGAAATCGGAGGTAAAGTGTTACTTTTTTTTTTTTTAACTGTGCTCACTCCCATGAGGTTATCACAGTCATTCTTTCAGTCTTTTTTGTACACTTGGGATACATCTCTGCTATGTGTTGCAGTCATGTTCTTCAAACAGGCTCCTGACAAAGTGGGATAGCCCATTAATGACTCGCCCACAAAGAACTGCTATGGTAGAGGTTGAATTGGAAAGCATTTATGAAATATTTGTTCAGGCATCTCTCATCCACTGCACACTGTCCCATAGTTGCCAAAGTGTTAGATGCTATGCAATGTACAGGGAGATGGTTTTAAGCTCTGCATTATGTGTAGTCGCTTTTCTCATCATCATGTGACCTTTCTTTTCATGTTTTTTTCTCCTGCTTCCACAGACCCTTCCTTATTTGGTAGACCATGGAGAATCCGGTCCTGTCCGATGTAATAGGTGCAAAGCTTACATGTGCCCTTTTATGCAATTCATTGAGGGTGGAAGGAGGTTCCAGTGTTGTTTCTGCAGCTGTGTCACTGAGGGTAAGACTTCTTCTGGAAATCAGTCTATAGGCCCTGTTGGAAAGGTCTTTGAACAAGATGCAGGCAAATAAATCTTTATCATGTTATGATCATTTATAATGAATACTGTGCTTTAGTGCATGTCTAGTCTTGTAAAAAAATCATTATAAGGCGTGTTCAGTGCTCAGTTCTGAAATTATGTTCAAATTAAGTAGCTGCTTATGCATTGCAGTATTGTACCAAGTTTTTAATATGAGATTTTTGTAGCATAATACCTGGTGGTTTGGAAAACTATTTATTGTATTTTCTTAGAGTATTTCATATGTATGTTTTTCTTTGACAGATTGAGATGTAGATCTAGTCAGAAGCATGAGTTAGGATTTTTTTCCTCACAAAGCCTGTTTAAACAGTGCCTAGAGATGAGATTGCAGATAACTCTGCTACAGCTGAGTAGGAGTGTTCAGTACAGGCCAGTAAGTTGCTCTTCTAAATTAATATAAAACATGCTTCCTTTTAAGCAGAATTCACAATCTGCTGCTCATAGTATGACATCTCTAGATTTGTTTTGAAGGCACAGTGGAATGTAAGGTACAACAAACCTTACGATGATGTTTTCAGTATTTCATTTGGTAACACTGATGGCTTTTAATTGACTGTTCTTAACCACCTCAGTTATGCTGTACAACTGTTTTTACTAACCAAAATGGGGATTAGAAATGGCCACTTTAAAAACCAGTTTTGTCTGGTGATTTTCAGCCTGCGTACATTCCCTGTCCCTGCTCACTCAGCAGATGTATGAATGGCTGTACCTGTAACAACTGAGCAAAGGCAGAAAAGGGAGGGATGCTGAGAGACTCCTGATGAAAGCAATGCTGTGAAACTACAATGTAGTTGTACCTAAAACTTGAGGACAAATTTTGTTTTCTCTGCAAAAACAATCAGGCAGTTAGTTTGTACCAAGTGTGTACTCGGAGAGAAGAGTGACAGCTTCTTATATATAGTCTTAATGATATTACCTTTTGTTTTGAGCTTTTGAAACTTCGAATGTTTAGAATAATTTAAATGCGGTGGATATGGTCATTATAGGTAATCTCATTTTATTCTCCCCTGGAGCTATATGGACAGGTACAGCTGGAATACGTATTGTCACCCTGGCAGTCCTGCATGACTCTCTGTCATGGTAGTTCTTGGGGCACAAGAGAAATGCTTTTTCTGCAGCTGACTTTTGTAGGCAAAGACTGAGTTTTAATTATTGCCCATTTTATTTCCTGATGCCTGGTACCAGCACAGGAGTACTGGGCGCTGGACTTTCTTAATCTGTCATAAGTACCCTGTCTATTCTGATAAAAGGATTAGGGCAGCCTCTGCACGCGACAGTGCAGCCCTGGAGGCTTTATTCTTGTGCAGCATGGGAAGGGAAAGAAAAAAACTAATTCATATAGCACAATAAGGAGCTCAGTATTTTAGTAAGCCTGATCTGAGTCAGTAATATTGTAGCCTGTAATTTGCCTCAAACTCTATTTTAAGTCATTTGTTACTACTTATATGAGATGGTTATATTTTTCCTTTGGACTAAATCCTTCAGAATAGTCCTTAAATTGTGTTGTAGTGATGTTTCTGATACGAAATGTGAAAAGAGAATAGAAAGTTTGTTCAGAAAAAATACAGCATTGACTATATAGTGTGTCATCTGGTGTGTGAGACAAACTGGAATAAGTTTATGTTTTTTTGCTTTAATGATGTTCTTAAATTGCAGTAGTATTTTTTAGTAATACTTGTGTGCTAGGCCAGAGTGCCAGCTAACTTTCCTGGAGTTTTATTTGAAACAGCTGTTGAAATGTTGGCTCTCTAGTCACAGTGTTTATCATGGGCATGTCACTGAACTTAATGGTTTTTCCTTTCCAGTGCCACCTCACTACTTCCAGCATTTGGATCATACTGGAAAGCGAGTAGACTTCTATGACCGACCTGAGTTGTCATTGGGGTCTTATGAGTTTCTAGCAACAGTTGACTATTGCAAGGTACAGTAGTATGTGTTTATTGCTGTATTTATTTTGCTTTTAAATAAAAAGGCTATTTTCTGAAAAGTAGGAATGACATGAACTGTCTGGGGCTGATTTCTATCTGGCAGAGATAATTATCATCATTAATCCAACCAACTTTTTTGTGTAAAATAACATGCTTGTCTGCTTCTTCCCAAAGCAGAGGAAGTCCTGATCACACATGACATAACATAATTTTATTATAGCTATCTCTCTCATTTTTGTTTTTCTGGAGCCATATAAGCAGCTATAGCTGCTGTTACCTTAGGATTTCTACAGGAGGGACTCTTGTGCAGTAGTCTTTGGGGGGCAGAGGGGATTGTAGGAGAGATTCAAGACAAGTACAGTATTAACTATGCAATGTGCCACCTGTTGCCTAAGGCAGACCTTGCCTACAGAACTTGATTTCAAATAAAGCCATAGTGGTTAAAAGCACAAGAATAGTGTAGAAATACATGTTGTCAGAGGAGGTTTGCCTTTAAATTAAAGATTTAAATAACGAGTAACTTCTAAGGAATAGAAAAAATATGTGCAAGGTATTTATTCAAACAGCTTACATTTCTGCTGAAATATATGCTGGGAAAATAAAAGTCTAAATGTTGCAGCTTTATAATGGTTGCCTTCTGATGCCTCAGCTTTACTTTGAGTTAAGAGAAAAAAACATTTATCTTCTAACAGCATAAGAAGAATTTTTAATTCAAACAAGATGCGATCTTCCCGGCTTTAAAAATGAAAACGTTGCAGTTCTTGGAGAGGAAAATCTTTTGCTTTATATTGGTGAAATCACCTATAACGAGTCTGGTCAGATTCCAAAGTCTTGAGAACTGGCAGGAATCTTCCCTGTCTACTTTTGTGATCCAGCCTAGTCATGTAAATGGTTGATTTAGTTATAACTAGCCTGTTCTTCTCTGACCAGTGGTTAAATCAGTTCAGGGCATTTAATACCAGTCCATTTCAAGCACAATGTGATTACATGTCTGTTAGTTGGAAAAGGGTGGGAGGATGATCTGAAGAAACAAGTGCTGCTCATGAGTACATAAGTACATGAAAGCTATTAGAGTTTTGACCAGCATTTGTCTGTTTTAGAGAGCTGTTATGTGAGCTACGTTGCATGGCAGTAATGTGATTTCTTCCCCCTCTTCCACAGAATAACAAATTTCCCAGTCCACCTGCTTTCATTTTCATGATTGATGTGTCTTACAATGCTGTGAAGAGTGGCTTAGTGAGGCTAATATGTGAAGAATTAAAGTCACTCCTAGATTACCTGCCTAGGTAGGTATATTGTGAACTACTGTAGCTGGTGAAAATGGAGGATACTGTTAATTTTTCTCTTAAAAAATTAAAATTAATTAGAAATTAAGAAATTATTTGATAATCCTGTCAAGCTTTTGTTCAGAAAAGGACCAAACAGAACATTTTTCTTGATATCCTTGTAGGTGAAAGTAAATTTTACTTCCATTTATTTTTCCCTTACTGTGTTGGGTTATGTGTAATGGTTTCCCTACCTACTTAGATGTGAAGACAAGTATGTCTCTTGCAGGGAAGGCAACATGGAAGAATCAGCCATTCGAGTAGGCTTTGTCACCTACAACAAGGTGTTACACTTCTATAACGTGAAGAGCTCACTGGCACAGCCACAAATGATGGTTGTCTCAGATGTGGCAGATATGTTTGTGCCACTCCTGGATGGTTTTCTGGTGAACGTGAATGAGTCCAGGACAGTTATTACCAGGTAATATAAATGGATTTATAATGTTTGTAGTAAAATACTTGTTTGGTAGATTCAAATGCTGTGTGCTTAGCTGTCATGTTACTCACTTAGAAGTCTCTCCATGTATTTTAACTTCCTATACTCTTTGAGATTAAGCTGGCAAAGTAGGATGGGAAAATTCATGGGCTAAGGGTGTCTTTGGCTCATAGACCAGCATGGCAGAAAATATATATAAGGGGATTTAGTGCAGAAGGGCATTTCCGGGGAGAAGAAAAAACAATCACACACAAAAAAAACCCCACCCAAAACAAAGCCACAACAAAACACAAATAGAATGATGCAGAGTGAAAGCTGTAAGAATACTGAGTTGCTGTCTTTAAGGCAACTGCTTAAATAATTGCAAACTGAGACAACAGTCGTGTCCAGTTTTGGTTCTGTGGAGAAAATAGAGCAAATGGGATGAGAAGATAAAATCTAGAAGGAAAGAAACTAATTAGCGAAGTTTTTGTAAACTATTTAATGTGATACTTGAACTGTAATTAAACTGTGGTGTGTAGTTAACTACGATTTGGAATCTAGGCCTGGCACTGCATGTTTTTAGAGAAGGTTTCCAGCCTGTTTAGTAATGCATTAACAAGCCTAAATACAAAACTGTGGATTAAACCTATTAATCTTTGAATAGTACACAGGATGCTTGGCAAACAGAGGCCAATTGTCACTAGTATTTCCTAAGAATATACTTACCTATATATATTGGAATATATTAAAAGAGAAGGAATACAGAAGAGCTATGGGAGTGGCCATCAGTTGAGGCTATACAGCAAACACTGAGATTATGGATGAGAGAAGCCAATGAAGAATAACAAAGGATTTTTTTCATAGTTGAGATGTCAAATACTGTAAAAAATATGTAAAATTACAGACACGTTGGGTACTTCTGTTTAAACCATCTCAGTCTTGTAGATCATCAGCTATAACTGTGTGGCTTTTCCAATTAAATAGAATCTTGAATTCATCTTTTTTCTCTTGTTCTTTGATAGTTTGCTGGATCAGATTCCAGAAATGTTTGCAGACACAAGAGAAACAGAAACTGTTTTTGCACCTGTGATTCAAGCAGGGCTGGAGGCGCTGAAGGTTAGTAGATGTGTTGTTATGACAAACTGTTTTCAACCCAAGTACTTTGAAGTTCGTATTCTGCTAACACACACTAGTAATACACTAAAAATACACACTAATAACACACTAAATTCTAAACCTTTTTGTAGGCTCCTTGCGGTAGATGCATGACATGTAGGGGGTACTTGGCTCATTCTTCAAGTGCATGCACCCTCAGTTTTATGTAGCTAGCTATAAGTTTTCTACCCAATTCTTTTTAAAATATTTTTTTTCAAAGTACAAGACATATGGCTTACTCTCAGTTATCTGTCTGGGTTTTGTCTTAAGCAGTTTATAGAACCTACAGGAAAAAAAAGATCCTCCAGCCTTAAAACAAAGTGCTAAAGTCTCTTAAGCCTTACAGAGGTGTTTTGTAATTTGGTGTCTTTCTAATCCTGTGCCTGAAATTCTGGTAGAATCTTAAATAAAAGGAGAGAATGCCATTTGTTGAAGTTGTCCACAATAATGTGCTAACCAAGTAAACCTTTCCTGAAGTTCTTCTATTCTAGTACTTCATCCAGATGAACTTCAGCATGTTTAAGTCTGACTTGTATCTATTGATCGAATTGATTACCTGTGTGATTCTACCCAGAACTGTTGACAGTTTGCTCTATTTGTCTGCCATGTAAGTCATGGAATCATTTTGATTGGAAAAGACTTGTAAGATCAAGTCCAGCCATTCACCCAGCACTGTTAAGTCCATCACTAAACCATGCCCCTAAGTGCCACAACTACATGTCTTTTAAATACCTACAAGGGATGGTGACTCCACCACTTCCCTGGGCAGCCTGTTCCAATGCTTGACAGTCCTTTCAGTGAGGAAGTTTTTCCCCATATCTGATCTAAACCTCCCCTGGTACAAGCTGAGGCCTATTGAGACCTCTTGTCCTATTGCTTATTACTGGGAAGAAGAGGCTGACCCCCCTGGCTACAGCCTCTTTTCAGGTAGTTGTAGAGAGTGATAAGGTCTCCTGTGAGCCTCCTTTTCTCTAGGCTAAAGAACCTCAGTTCCCTTAGCTGCTCCTCAAGGAAGACTGGTGCTCCAGATCCTTCACCAGCTCCATAGCCCTTCTCTGGACATGCTACAGCACCTCAATCTCCTTCTTGTAGTGAGGGGCCCAAAAGGTCAAGGTGCAGCCTTCTCAGTGCTGGGTACAGGGGGATAATCCTTAAAAGTCTCTCTTGAACTCAGTTTTCGTGACAATTGTTCAATCAAGAAATAATAAAAATTACTGATTGATTTTTGTACATGCTGCATAGAATCAATCATAGAAT
>JAYRBT010000178.1:15189707-15202683 GCA_036023395.1 Myiotriccus ornatus | reverse complement strand
CGGTGAATCCACCACCTCTCTGGGCAGGCCATTCCAATGCCTGATCACTCTCTCTATAAAGAACTTCTTTCTAATATGCAACCTAAACCTCGCCTGGCAGAGCTTAAGCCTGTGTGTCAGAGAAAATAACCTACTAAACATTGGCTAGTGTTGACACAGGGTGTTGGTTTAAAATTAATGATCTGTTGAAGCTCAGATTACAAAATTCTTTGCCATTTCTGTGACTTTTTTCGTCACAAACTGAGAAGCTGCGAATCAGGGAAGAAGGCAGGAAGAAGGTTTGCACAAAACCTTTTGTATCTGGGTCCTGCTTACTGTTCTGTCTCCTTGGAGCAAGTCCTTTTCTCCCTGCCATGGAACTAGCACAAATCCAGTAGAACTGAAACTTGCCTTTCTGTAACTCACCAGTAATCTGTACTCCCTGTGTTGGGCAACAGGGAAGTAACCAAGTGAGAATCAGCCTGTGTGTTTGGAGAGAGTCACCCTGACATAAAAGTGTGATGATGATGCTTGAATGTTTGTTCTTGAACCTCAGTTTCCTTTACAGTTTTTTAAAATGTTTCTAACCTCCATTATTGTACTCACTTTCCTGCAGGCAGCTGAATGTGCTGGCAAACTCTTCATTTTCCACACCTCTCTGCCCATCGCAGAGGCCCCAGGAAAGTTAAAGAACAGGGATGATAGGAAACTGATCAACACAGATAAGGAGAAGGTAATGAAGATGTGCATGATCCTTACATAAGGGTGTACATTACACCCTTTATGGAATAAAATAACTGAAACAACTTTTTAAAAATCACAAGGACAACATATAATGTAACAATCCCAGCTAATATCTTTTAATGTTCCTCTTTTATTTTCCATTCCCAAGTCGGGCTGTGGAGACTTGACATCATAAGGACGTCTCTGGTCTAGGAACAAGAAGACTTAGCTCTAGATTATTATACAGGGTAAAATACCAAATCTGGGTTAAAGTAAGTGTGCTGAACTTACAATTAAAGAAAAATGTGTAATAATTTTCATAATAATGAACAGTACTTCAAAGTCAGACTCAGGGAGAATTTATATGATCCTCAAGAGAAACTTAAAGTATAAAAGTGTATTGACTGGGATTATAAACTGTATCTCACTGTCCTTTTCTTGCCACAAATTTCTGATCTCATCTCTGATTTTATTTCTTAGACTTTGTTTCAACCACAAACAAGCTTTTACAACAACTTGGCCAAGGACTGTGTGGCCCAGGGCTGCTGTGTGGATCTATTCCTGTTTCCAAACCAGTATTTGGATGTTGCCACACTGGGTGTAGTACCTTACCAAACGGGAGGCTCCATTTATAAGTATGCGTATTTCCAGGTAGGAGTGACTCAGACTGGTATTTGATAGAAGTAAGAATTATTGTTTAGTTAAGAGTTCTGTTTTCATAGTGTGAATTGTACTGAAGTTTTTATTTGGAAATAAGTGGCAAATCAAATTTCAAGATGTTCACCAAAATTATTTTTTTAGCTTTGTGTCTTTGCACAAACATCTCTGTTAACAACAAAATCCACAACAGGAAGAGCTATGCTGTTACCTTTTAGCACAGTATTTTATTAGCAGGGCACTGAGCCTTGTATGATGGCTGATTTTCACAGTAAGACTGAAGGAGGTAGTATCTGGTTTTAAATTACTTTATGGTTTATGAAGCAGCTCTGATTTATGGGAATATGAAGCTTCAATTACTGCTTGTCTTCTAGCTGGAGACAGACCAGGATAGGTTCCTGAATGACTTGAGAAGAGACGTCCAGAAAGAAGTGGGATTTGATGCTGTAATGAGAGTGCGCACAAGCACAGGTGGGTGTTAGCTCGGATGAATTTTAACAAATTGACTGCTTCAAGCATGTCCCATGGGAAGTAAGAGATTTTTCCCTAATTTAAAATGTATTGAGACTAGGCTATGCAAAAAGCCCTGCTAAAGCTTTGGAGTTCTAAGGCTTTGTTGAAACTGTGGAAAGATCCCTGCTGCAATCTGCCAGGCTAAACCTTAGTGTCAGTTCCAAAGGCTGGCTGTCTTCTTATTCTGTTGGGATTTTGGATGATTCTTAATCATGTTGGGATTTTTCCACTTTCAGGTATTCGAGCAACTGACTTTTTTGGAGCTTTCTATATGAGCAACACAACTGATGTAGAGATGGCAGGTTTGGACTGTGATAAAACAATTACAGTGGAATTCAAGCATGATGACAAATTGAGTGAAGACAGTGGTGCACTTCTTCAGGTGAGGGGGAGTAGGCCTTCTAGGACAAAGAACTGAGTTGACAGTTGAACTGAGCTATTAGACATTTCTTCAAGGAACTGTTTGTTCTTTCTCTACCTTACTATACCCTTGATCTTTCAGCGTACTTGCTCTCAGGGTGACCTTGGCTGCTTCAAATTACAATCCTATTTTCTAAGACCAGGTCCCTTAATACCACTGCTAAAATTGCTGCTTGTTATTTTTCATTGACCCCAATTCTTAGCATATGCTTTTAGCTTATTGTGCAAGGCTTTTATATAATTATCTAATTTGTTTATGCATCTGAGTCCTAGATTTTAATGAAGTATATTCAAGCCTTGCCCTTCTTATTGTAGCAGGACCTCATTTTTCTATATCCTGGCATTTTTGTCTCCTACAGTGTGCTCTGTTATATACAAGTTGTGCAGGACAGCGACGACTCCGCATTCACAACCTCTCCTTGAACTGTTGCACACAGCTTGCTGACCTCTATCGAAACTGTGAGACAGACACACTCATCAACTACTTGGCTAAGTATGGTAAGGGTAATTATGGTAACAAGAATTTCAACCTTTAACTGCTGGTAAAATGCCTCGTGTTATCCAATGACACCTGTTTATTCTTCTTACTTCAAATGTCAAGTGGGAATCCTGATACTTCAGTCAGTTACAGGAAAGAGCATAGAACTGTGACAATACTATTGCTGGTTAGGGCGAGAGGTACAGATGGAGGGTGTAGGCTTATTCTTCGTACAGATTCTTTTCTAAATATTTTTAGTAACAGTTTGTATTGACAGTTGTCTGAATTCATCCTTGCATTTATTTTTGGACTGGTTTAGTTCATTCTTTAACTGCTCCAGAATTATGCTCTGGCAAGAGGAAATGGTGGCCTTTTTCATAGATCTGGGTTAAATATCATACTCTCTTGTGTTGTACCCTATTTACACTTTCTAGTTTGCAGTAAAAGCCTAGGAATCCAACAGGAGTTTAGAGTTGTGTATGTTTATTGCCATTAAAATGACAGAAACAGTCCATTTTCAGACCTTTGAAGAAAGATGGCCAGGCTATAAAAGGAGTTTTTATACAACCTCATGTTTTCAATTAGGATGTGTATTTTAAGTACAGGGGAGATAGAGAGTTCAAGAATATGTAATAAAACAGAGCAAATGAGCTTCTTTGGGTCTTCAAACTTGTAGGAAAGTGATGATATATTCCTACTGAAGGGAAAGGAAAAACACTTTCATCAACAATTGTTGTTTAGATTTACTTTGTGGAAGTAGTGTCGGGTTTTTTGCTGTTCATGAGCACTCACTTAACAGCAATCTATCTCTTTCCTCTCTCTGTGCAGCATATCGTGGCGTTCTGAGTAGTCCAGTAAAGACTGTACGAGATGCACTGATCAATCAGTGTGCCCAGATTCTCGCTTGCTATCGAAAGAACTGTGCTAGTCCCTCTTCTGCTGGACAGGTAAACTCTGATGCTTTTACTTGAATCTCAGGCTCAGGAATTAAAAGTGATCACATCATCTTCCTCCTTAGCCTACTTAAATAAAGTCTATTGCTTTGCTCAGCAGAAATTTGCAAAGAGAAGAGTCAGGAAAGTAGAGGGGCTGCAAGTAAAACTATAGCTGAAATTGGCTTCTTGAACATCTCTCTGGAGCCCAGGGAACACTGCCAGCTTCAGGGATAAGTTTTATGTTTCTTTTGCAAGTCCCTGATATAATGAGGCTATCAGCTTTCACTCCTCACAGCTGTACCACACTTTGCTGGTTCATGCAGGCTTCATTTTGTCAAACATAGGCTTATTCAGCAAGACAGCTGACCAACTTCTGTCTGCTTGTGACTTGTAGCTGATCCTCCCTGAATGCATGAAGCTGCTTCCTGTGTACTTGAATTGTGTGTTGAAGAGTGACGTCCTTCAGCCTGGTCCGGAGGTCACAACGGATGACCGTGCCTACATTCGGCAGTTAGTGACATCCATGGATGTCGCCGAAACAAATGTTTTCTTTTATCCCAGGCTTTTGCCTCTGGTGAGTAATTCAGGATATTCTTACTGCTTAAGACTTGCTGTTGTCTTGACTTGTCTTAAGGACAGGCATTTATTTGTTAGCAAGGGAAAGTGACTTGAGAAATATTTGCATCTGTTAGGATATTTCACTTAATTTCACTCAGTGGTAGATGCATTACTGCATCTTGTGAACTTGCTGGAGGATGCTTTTTGAGCTGTGAGCATATGAGTAGTGGCAAAGACACTTTTGATCCTTTCATAGATTTTTTTCAAAAGTCCTGAAGCTTCTTACAACTTTCTGTAGTAATTTTTGTCATTGAAAGGCAACTCTATGTACCATTCTGACTTTTCAGTAGCATAGTTGCTGGAATAATACTAAAAACTAATTACATTCCTAGTCCAGGAAGTTATGTTGGAATTTCACGGTAATTTCACAGAAGCCTTATGTTCTCATTTGCTGACCAAGAATCTCTCTGTGTCCCATTCAGTAAGAAAACTGAGCTAAGGAAGATGATACCTCAGTCACAGCTATTGTAGTCTTACAAGTCCTAAAAATGAGAAAATCACTGGGGTCTTAGTGGCAGAAATTTTCAGGACTTCGTAAGATGTTCTTGTTTTATAACCTTGATTTTATTTTACTTATTTGAATTTTTATTTCACACTGAAACAGACCAAAGCAGATGTTGACAGTGATTCCTTGCCAGCAGCCATTCGGAACTCAGAGGAGCGTCTCTCCAAGGGTGACATATATCTGCTGGAGAATGGGCTGAACATCTTCGTGTGGGTGGGAGTCAGCGTGCAGCAAAGCCTGATCCAGAACCTCTTTGGAGTGTCATCCTTCGGTCAGATTAGCAACACCTTGGTGAGCTGGATGGCAGTGTGGGAGCTCCTGTCTGTGATAGTCACCCAAAACTTCGAACAATGAGAAAGCCAGTTGAGAAAATAGTGTTACATTTTTCATACTGGGAACAAGAGAAGCACAGATATGTGAAACTAGTGGAAATGTCCCTAGTCTGGGCATGTGGGGCATGCTTTTGCCTAGGTTTCTTTGGCAAGCCACATCACTAACAGTGAAGAGAACAGTTGATATCTAAATGGAACAAATAACTGACCTTTAATTCTGATCTCTTATTATATTCTTTTAAGTAGTTGAGTCAAAGAGATTGTATGTTAATGGGGGTAGATATGTCCATACCCTTATATAATATGACAAAACTGCTGAGTTTTATTTAACGTTGCTCTACTTCACATCACTAATGGGGATTGGTTATCTTTCATTCCAGAGTGCCCTGCCTGTCTTGGAAAACCCCTTTTCAAAGAAAGTACGATCTATTGTTGACATGCTTCAAGGACAGAGATCTCGCTACATGAAGGTAAAAATGTTGTCCCCATTCACAGCTTTAAATCCCCTTCCCTTTTTGTAGAGCAAGTGATACCTGGTAATGCTGCAGTGCTGAATTTGTTCTTCCCAATCTCATAAATGTGATTTAAAGTTTTCAAGGATCTGACAAAAATTTTCACTACTTTTGGAGTTTTGTGCTTACCATAGTTCTAAAACTAATTTTTTCAGACCTATTACAATATACTACTGTACAAACAACATATGTGGTATTTTTCTTTTATTTAGAAAGGATTGAGACTTAACCCAGATGATTTACAGAAGTCAAAGCACATAAGCCATATATGCTGTGAATCTGGTTATCTGTCTTTGGGTTTTTGAGCCATTTGGCTTTTTGCTCTTTTTTCCCCAAGAAGACTAATTCTACTATCTACTCACTGTTGGCTTTGTTCTTGTTTTGTTTTGTTTGTTTTGTAGTTGATAATTGTGAAGCAAGAAGATAAGCTGGAAATGCTGTTCAAACACTTTCTAGTGGAGGACAAGAGCCTGAGTGGGGGGGCTTCATATGTGGACTTCCTGTGTCACATGCACAAGGAGATTCGGCAGCTACTGAGCTAGAGGAGTGAGTGGTGCTGGAACTCAGCAGTGACATTTCAGTCTCCACTAATGACCTGATCAGAAGGCCCAGCGCCCTCAAAAAGGACAACATAGAAATCTGTACAATTCCATAATTTTTAATACATGTTGCATAAGCAGAAATCCTTTCAACCTTTCCCAATCCTGTATGAGAGATGAAATATTTTCCTGGTGAGGGCTAAAAAAAAGAAAAAAAAAGGCCTTTGATACCAGGTCTTTTATTTGCATCTAAATTGTTTCCTGTGCTTGGCAGGAGTTCACCCCCCACCCCATGCTCGCTAATCCTGTCGTAATGAATGTAGGTTTTTTTCAGTTCACTGTACATGATTCAACTTTGGGTGAAAAAACGATAACTCTTCAAAATTTCTGGTAGCTGCTGTGCGTTCGTGTGGGGGTGTGTGCATGCTTCAAGTGTGAAGGTGATGCACAGGTGGGGAGGACGGGAGGCAGGTCAGGTGATGGGAGCTGGAGCAGCCAAACATTTTTTGTCTTCTCAAAAGAGGGAAACATGATGTGTCGGAGCACAGATGTATCATGCGCTGTCTGAACCAGAAAGCCATGAAAAATGAAATGAGTGCTAAGTGAGGAGGCAGCAGGACAAATTTCTCTCCACAATCTTCCCTGTACTATAAGTTGCTGTGCAGATCTGTAATGGAGTAATTAATAGTTCAGTGGGCAAAAATCAACAGCTTCTAAACAGTGTAGGAGTAGAGATGGTACTTCCTGTTGGCGTGTGTGGTGACTCCCTTCCTTCTCATTGCACGGCTCTGTATTGTCCTACTCAATCCATGTTCCATGGCCTCTCCTGCAGAGCTTACCTGTCTGTCAGATGGTGGTGGGAACAAAATGCTCTTAACATTAAGCAGAAAATATTTTTAACAAGGTGATGGTGGGCTGTGTAGGAACTGGATTATAAGGAAGTGGCCATTTTCAACCATATTATTGTGAATCATAGCAAACAAGCAGGAGTTTGATTTATACTGATGTGAATTTTTGAGATTGCTTTGTACCCTGGAATACAAGGAAGGAGATACAAAAACTTAAGATTTAGACTGTACTGTAGTAGGTATCACAAGTACCTGATTTCGGTTGTTGAAAGCATCTGGGCCATAGTGAAGAATTTCATTACTGGATGTTTATACCCTCCCCTGTTCTACCTACTGATCAGCTTGCACAAAACCTTTTTATATGCCTGTTTGTTAAACTAAAATACCTCAGACAGATGAATCCATCCACTTTGGCTGCTCTGCTGCTCCATTTTGCAAGGGTGGATGAGAAGACTCCTGTGAAGAGGGAGCTAGTGTAATCAAATTCAGAATTCTAAGGGCTTCGTTTATTCACTTTTGAAAGGGGGCTTGTATATTTTAGCTTGAACACTTAATGAGTGTTCTTCCAATACCCAGGAGTTTAAGCTACCAATAGCACTAAAAGTGGAAGGAAGAATGTGGATGGATTAGAAAACATGTTATCTGGGCTTGATATTTCATAGGAAAGTCCTTGTTAAGATCAGAAAAATATCTGGCTGTGGTTTTAGTTCCATATCCTGTAGCATGTATATATATCCATTTTTCTTCTAATGCTGCTAGTTTGTCTTCCCTCCCATCACTACACAGAAAGGGGAATATGAAAATTGTAATGGAGAAACTCTTTCAAGATGTAGTTGACAGAACCTTCAGCATTTTTGTATGAACGTGGCCAACTTTTTACTCCATATACTGCCTCCAACCAAAAAATCTAGAGGATTTTTAATCAGAGGGGAAAAAAAGAACTTCCCAGAAATATAAGGCACAGCAACCACAGACTTCCATAAATACTAATTTCTAGTATTAATATTGGGGGGTGTGTGGGTGGAAATGAAATCATGAATGAACCTTTCATTTTCTTCACTTGTTTTTTCCAATGCATCTTTTAATTTGTAAAGAAATAAAAATATATTAAGATGTATTTTATGTCATTGTTAGTAAATAAACACTGCTTATTTTTCCAAACCCTGTATTTTGCGGGAGGGGGGAAACGGGAAGGGATGAAGTCTAACTCATTGCTCCTTTACAATCCAGTCTTCTGTTAGTCAAATTCAGTCTCTTTTTTTCATTGTTGTTATTCACACTGAATGATAAGAAATTCAACAAGAGTCAACAGAAAAAAGATACTATTCAGTCTCAGTATTTGCTTAAGTGATTGGTTTTTGACTTTTTCCCCCCTCTGAACTTCCATTTTGCAAAGAGATTTCCCTTTTAGCTAACACAGCTTGAGTCATTGATTGGGGTGGGTTTTTTCGGTCTACTTTGGCAAGTATTGCCTTTACCTTGTGCAATGTCAACTTAATGACTTCTGTATTCTTAACTTTTCAGAGAAATAGAGCTCCTATTTCAGAGTTAAGAAAGCAGGGAAGCTGGGTGGATTGGTTGGGGGTTATGTTTTGTTTGGGGGTGGAGGGGTGCTAATTGCAAAAATAAAGTTCAGAGTGAACTGGCAGTGTAACTTGACTGTAGCCTTGAACATTGATATTGTATAATTTCCTGATAACCTTAGAACAATCTGTATGAAAGCACGTGACAATCATTGCTAAATATCCAACAATACTAAGTTTGCTGTAGAATATTTTTGAGATTACTCTCCTACAGAATGCATACAATATCCAGAATCTGCCACTGAACTGGTATTGTGATAACGGGCCTTGTGGATCTTGTACATTAATCATATGGAGTAAATGTGCAGCTCCCCTTCTGATGCTTGTGGGAATTGCCTTGCAGAGCCCAAGTCTGTTACGCTCTGTTGGGAGCTCAGTGCAGGACCCTGAGTGTGCTGCTGGAGCAGGCCCGAGCAGTGTTCACACCTAACTTTTCAAGGGAAAGGAAAAAAGATTCCTGCTTTAACTCGTTTCTTACACAGATAAAGAAGACTTCTTTGCCTTGTGTCCATACTAACTGATGTCCTGTATTATAACTGATAATTCTTAAATATTGTTATTATATTAAGTTAGGTCTTAAGGAATTGAGTCTTTTAGCAATTGTGTAATTGAGCAATTGAGTGGTAATTCTAGCATACTTCTGTTGGATTTACATAGTGTAGCCTGAACCAATTTCCCATTTATAGAATAATTTAATACCACAGGAGTTATTTAAGGTTGGTACAGAAAAGCAGCTTTAAAGGAAGCTTTAAAGCTAACTGTAGATATTAAAAAAACCTAAACAAACAAGATTTCTGTTACTAAAAGGTGTTTTCTGTTCCCTCCCTTTATGGTCTTCAGCAGGAGTTAATCTGAGTGCTCTTTCTTGCAACACCGAAATGCCTGCTTGGTCGAGGAGCCACCTCTGCAGATGCCTTCGCTCGAGGCTTGCTGTGCCTCAGTGGAACAGCTCGGGGCTTTTCCCTGTCAGCTGCAGGTACTGCTGGGGCAGGCGTGTGCGCAAGCGGATGCAGGAGCGGTAGAGGCAGAGAGGATTTACAGCCCCTTCAGCCACAGGACAGTGGGGTTGGAAGGGACCTACGAATGGGTCCCCTCGTCCGGCCCCTGCAGCCAGGCTGCACGAACGCTGCCAGAGCCGTGTGAGGTGCCGCTGCCCCTAGGGGCTGTCGCTATTCCCGGAGGGTCCGAGGCGGCAGAGCGGGCAGGCGGCGCCGCTCCCGCCCGCGCCCCGTGACGGCACCGCCGGGGGCGGGGCCGGCGCCGCTTCCTGGGGCGGCGGGAACGGCCCGGGGAACGAGCATGGGGGGCGCGGGGCCGCGGCGGGGACCCGCGGGGCTGTGGGTGACGCTGGCCCTGGCCTGCGGCGCGGGGGCCGCGCTGGCCGCGGAGGGGCCGCCGGCGGGAGCGGCCGCGCCGGCGGAGCCGTGCGGGGCGGAGGGGTGGGCGCAGGACGCCGTCCCGCCGGGCGCGGCCTTCGTCGCCGCCGCGTCCTACCGCGGGCCCGGCAACAACGACACGCGGAGCAACAAGGCGCTGCCCATCCTGCTCTGGTGGAGCGGGAGCCTCTTCCCGCACTTCCCCGGCGACACGGAGCGCATCGACTGCCCGCGCGGCTCCTGCCTGGTCACCCGCAGCCGGCGGGTTGCCCGGCACCGCCGCACCAAGGCGCTCATCTTCTACGGCACCGACTTCAGGGCGTACGAGGCGCCGCTGCCCCGCCTGCCCCACCAGACCTGGGCGCTGTTCCACGAGGAGTCCCCCATGAACAACTACGTGCTCTCGCACCCGCCCGGTATCCGGCTCTTCAACTACACGGCCACCTTCCGCCGCGAGTCCGACTACCCGCTGACGCTGCAGTGGCTGCCCGGCGCGGGGTACCTGCGGGGCCCGGCCGTGCCGCTGGCCGAGAAGGACGCGTGGCGGCGGAGGGGCTACGCGCCCGTGCTGTACATGCAGTCCCACTGCGATGTGCCCTCGGACAGGGACCGCTACGTGCGGGAGCTCATGAAGTACATCCAGGTACATCCACGGGGGAAGCTGTGGCGTGGTGCTGGGGGCACCTGGCGGCGCCTCTCCGCCGCCTCTTTTTAATGGGGTTTATTTGTCCTTGTTTTTAGCCAAGACACGAGTCATAACGGGATGCATGCTGACTACAAGCTGGACAGAAAAACTAGTTGTATTCCTTCCCAAACCGTGATCTAGACAACACCGCATGCCAGTAGGTAGGCCTGATGTAGCTGTTAGTTCTGGAGTTTGCCAGACTCGGGATCAGGCGCAAGCTGGGCAAAGCCTGAATAAGCTCAGTCTGCTGGGCCAAGTGCTAGAAGTTACTGAAATCTCTGGACCTTGAAGTTGGCGTACAGAAAGGCTGTCCATTTACAAACCTTGCTCCTATTTGAAAGTACAAGCAGGCAGTAAAAAGGGAGGTTGCTGTGTTATGAGAATCTGCTCCTTATATGTGTTGTGGTAGAACCATGTTGTTTCTTTAGTGGTTTATACTGCTGTGGCGCTGATACCGATGGTGAGTAGCTTCGTGAAGTAAAATAATGTAATTTCTTTAAAGCAGAAAAAAGTTTAAGGTTTTTTTTCTTTGAAAAATTCTGAAGGATAGGAGATTGATAAAAAGCATCTGTTTTTCATCTTAGCCAGAAACATCTTTTTCCTAGTCATTTCTGTTATTTGTATTGGCCATGATTCAGTTATTGTGCAAGTTCATCATGTACACAGTAGTGAAACAAAGACAAAAGAATTTTTAAAATATGACTATATTGTCAAAGTTTGATGCAGGGTCCAGTTCAAGCATATTGTCTTTCATTTTTAGACAGTATTCTTTTAGCTCCCTGCACCAATTTTTCTCAGTCTAAGAAAGGGAAAAATTTTGTCAGCCTGCTGAGCATGGCGGGAATTATGTGTGATAATTGTTTGGAAAAGTACTGGGTCTCTGTTAAGTAGAATGGTGGCTTTTAAACTAATGTAGAGAGAATTGAATGCTGTTCCTTGTCAGTTTCTGATTTATCTGATAATAAATACGTTTTTGGGTGGCACTGCACTAAAGATGCTTTTGAAACTCACCATTTGGTTTCCCCCAAAGCTGGTAGAAGCGAGGCTCTAGGAATAGTCACAAGGGAAAGAACTGGGAGTGAAAGTGAAACTAAGCTAAGGTATCTAGGAACTGATCCAACTTAGGAATTTTACATGAACTACACGCTCTGAAAACAAGTTCCAGGTGAAGGGATCACTTTGTAAAGACGCTGATTGTTATTTCAGGTTGACTCCTATGGGAAATGCCTGCATAACCGTGAGCTTCCCAGTGAACGACTGAGAGACACTTCTACAGCCACGACAGAAGATTCTGAGTTCATGAGTTTTATCGCCAGGTACAAGTTTCATCTGGCCTTGGAGAATGCCATATGTGATGACTACATGACGGAGAAACTGTGGCGTCCCATGCACCTGGGGGCTGTCCCAGTGTACCGAGGCTCCCCAGCTGTGCGGGACTGGATGCCAAACAACCTCTCCATCATTCTTATAGATGACTTTGACAGCCCCCAAGAGCTGGCAAAGTATCTTGATTTCCTGGACAAGAATGGAGAGGAATATTTGAAATATCTAGAGTATAAAAACGTTGGTGGAATCAAAAACCAGTTCTTGCTAGAGAGCTTGGAGAGGCGGGAATGGGGTGTGAATGACATGACTCTGCCCAATTACCTGAATGGCTTCGAGTGTTTCATCTGTGACAGGGAGAACACCCGGGTCAAAGAGGAGCAGGAACACAAAAAGTCCCGTGGGAAAATTCCAGCTCCCAGACCTCGCATAGCTCAGTTCAAGCACATGGGATGTCCTATGCCAACCCCTGGATTTGGAAGTGTTGAAGACCTCGCTGAAGGAGACAGGTAATGTACCAATATTATGCTTTTTGAAGGGAAAAAACCCTTCATATAATAGTAGCTGTAACTTTTAATAAACCTTTATATTTAAAGGAGCTCATGATACAACTTCAGTTACACTTTATAATATGTCTTGTGGGTGTTGTGGTACTTCTGCTAATAGTGTGTGACACTGAGGCTGGACAAGAGGCTTGGATGCTGGTAATGGGGGTTGAAAGAGGAGCCTGAGACACCCATAATACTCTGTTAAAATGCTCTGTGACTTCAGGCAATGCGGTTATCCTCTGTCTCTCTTAGCCACTTCGTTTGGGGGAGGGATATTTTCAGTACATTGATGGTACAGCACTTGTCAGCCCTATACCTCTCTACGAAGTAAGTAAGTAATGGCCAGCCTTCGCGAACGAAGAACCGGGGAAGGTCTTTACACCTTCCAGCCTGCGCATTGGA
>JAYRBT010000178.1:15141633-15189607 GCA_036023395.1 Myiotriccus ornatus | reverse complement strand
TCCCCTTTGTTTCGGAGAGGGATTGCACAGGACAGAGAATAGGCTGAGTATCTTGTCCTGGGGATTCCACACACACAGGGATGGCTGGTGTTGCTGGAATCTCCATAGCCCACAGTATGAGCTGCCCTCAAGTCTGTCAGCAGGGAACTAACTACACCAACCCTCGGGCAACCACTTTTGGCAGGCAGAATAGGGTGTTGATTGCATGATCTAGTCTATTTATACATGCATTGGTACAAAAGAAGTTAGTGCTTGGGTGTTCCCAAACCTTAGGGCTTTTCCACTGACGGGGTTTTGAAGTTGCAGTTTATAGGAGGAAGGGTTCTTGCAGTTTGTAAACTATGTGTGGACTTCGTGAGGTGTGTATTACAGTATAACAGGTTTTTTTCCCTGGGTTTATCACTTTTCTTTGCATTACCTGCACCTGTTTCTGTCTTTTTAGGCAATTACTCAAGTGCATGCAATTCACTCTGTATAAGCCATCAGACAGCCATCATAAAGATGGAGATCGGCCATAGCAGATCTTGTCTGGGTTAATAGCCGTCACCAAAGATTTCAGTGTTCTGATGTCAGTCTCACTGTAGTATTCCATTAACGAAATTTTTTAAATATTGGGAAAATCTTATGCATTTCCAGAAGAAAGTTGTCAGTGTACTTTATTCTAGTTTATATCGCTTTACAATGTTGTTAATAGTTTTCTACACTAAGGGATTGAGTGCTTAGAAGTGTTAAAATTAGTGTTAGGAGTACAAGATTTCTTTTGTTAGAAGCAGCAGTGTTGAAAATTTAGAATCCATAATTTCAAGTACGCTAACCCAGATCTAAGTTCTGTATGGATATGAATCTCTAAAAATGTTTTTACTACATTACCCATTCACCAGAAAAAGTGTGAAGAATTTTTTAAGTATGGGGAACTACTTAGTTCTGTGTTGGGATGCTTTCAAAAATGGCCAACTGAAATTAAAAAAGGAAAATAAGCATGAGGTTATACAGGTGTTTTAGGAAATGCCTTTTTCACAAAGCATCTGGCGTTTATCATCAAAAAGCATTTTTCACATTACAATTAATTTTCATATCGACTGAAAAGTTATGCTTATAAGTAAAAGGGGTTCATAATCCTTTGTTTTCTGTTGATTGACAGGGTTACTGGAGCTCTTTTAATAGTAATGCCTTTTCTCAGACTCGGTTTTTCTCCTTGCAGCATCCTACTCCGTAAAAGCATTCCCTCCTTTTCCATAGGTTTTCTCGTGCTTGGGCATCAGGTGGCAGTGGAGAAGCACGTGCGAAGGCACACATAGCGTGGCTGCCGCTTGCAGGCTCAGGTGCTTCCATCGTTCTGCGCAGGGGTCATCAGCGGGGAGTTTTGAACAGCTGGTCCGTAATCCAAGCTACAGTTGCGTCCATGGAAGTTTCGATGTCTCACTGACCCACAGGATGTTACTCTTCCCCTGTTTGTAGCCATGAGATGTGTCTGGAAAAATTGTTCCAGGGAAACTTTTACATTGGCTGCTATCTACTTTAGAAAGATATGTATCCATACCTTCTGAGGCATGATCAGGGGCACCTCCAGTGAAATACAGTGGTTTCTATCTGATAAGCATCTGAGCTTTCACTGGTTTTATCTGCAAAATGAATTATGGTTACTTAGAATTCTAAGTGGTGACAGTAACATAAAATTGCCACCAAAGCATTTGTTTAACATGCTCGTATTCTGTCAGGGTTTGATAGTAATATTATTCAACAGTGTGATCAATTTACATGATTTCCTACTGAGGCAGTCAATCGAGTGTTTTGTTACTTTAGAAAACTTTATTGTGTAAAAGGACACAGGTCTAGTGGAGATGCAAATGATAGACTGTCTGCAACATTCAAGGTCTGACTATAAACACATGCTGTGACTTGGAGTTCCGGAGCCTTCTGGAACTCCGAGAACAGCAAAGGCAATTGGAGTTTATATTAGAACAGGTACCCAGTGACAGTGCTGCTCATCTGCGTGCTCTGTAACTCTTGTTCCCAGATGTAATTAATTTTTAGGGTTGACAGATTAGCTGAATTGACAGAACTGTTGCATCACAATCTCTCTCTGTGTAGGTATATGTAGCTGCAGCACACTTACACCTTTTAGCTGGAGTTGTGGAGTCGTGGTTTCTAAGTCTCTATGGTTGCAGCCTCACTTGCATTTGGACACCCAGGCTTCACACCCAAGTGAGCTTACGAAGAAAGGCAGTAGAGCAACCATTTGTGTTAGTCAGTCACTACAATCTGTTGAATTCTTTGTACAGAAAATAGTGGGTTACAGTGCTACTGGTGAGTGGAAATTCTAGGTGGTGGAAATCAGAATCTCTAGTTATTCTTGGACTCCCACCTTTGTGAGAGAAATGTTTGGTTTGTTGATAAGGATTCATTTTCTGAAAGTGGGATATTTGAGGGGTAACTTTAAGAAGACTAAGTGACAATTCCTTTCCAGTTACCTAAAGTTTTCATCTGTGGTGTCATAAGGAAAGAGAAGCCACTGTGCCACTGATAAAGGAATGTTGTAGAACCATCATAGTTTTGTTGGTTCCGTTTTATGTCAATGCCACAGTTTATTTATGACAAGAAAAACCAGCTTAACCGTGTATGAGATTTGCCATTTGTGCATGTGAGAAGTCACTCGCAATAAAATCCAGTAATCATCCAGGATTAAAGACAGATCTGTATCTCATGGTAATGATGTTTCAGGTGTATGTAGTTGGTAGTCTGTGGAGATTTGTGCAGTCCTGCTCATCCTGAGGTACCAATTTTTCCCAATTTACAGAATCAGAGCAAAATTATTTTCTTTAACCCCCCCATAATAGCAATTTCTAAAGAAAAATACCAAAGTGTTCTTATTTAATATTTTTGATGGAAATCCTCACTCAGATACTAGAATTCTTTTTAGTGTTGTTTCTGTACAGTTCATCTGGAAAACATTTTCTTTTTTTCCGTTACCTACTGCCCCTTAGTCTTAGATCTAGTACTTAATGCACATTGATGTGTGCCCTTATTCTGTGCTGTAAAAAACAAGTAACTCATATTGGCAGTCCTTGAACAAAGGTTAATGGATTTAGCAATGTGATCTCATAGTATGTCCCAGTGCTGTGTTTTAGAAAGGAACCTTTTGGCAGATACTGATCTTTTGAAGCAGAAATAAGCCCCTGTCTATGATCCTTCAGATTGGAATCTATGTTAAAAGCTTTATTTTGAAGTTTACGTTGGTATGCACTGCAGGAATGTACCACCACAGATGGTGTTGTTGACCACAGAAAGCTAATTCCCGTGGCCTACAGGGCACGTCCACAGGGACAGCGGCTACGATGTGTCGTGCGATGCTTTCGGTCTGCCTGGAGAGGTGGGTGAGATCTGCTTCTGGGCAGTGCACTCACATGTGATTCAGTGTGTGGTGTACAGAGTGAATGCAGGAGGCACTGCTCTTACTTCTGTGATTTGAAGGGAGAAGAATCAAAAAGCTCTGTATATAAGTTAACAGGCATTGGGGAACTCATGGACATATTATAAAGAGCGTCACGTTTGTTCCTTCTTTCCAAAATTTGTGATGGGCTCATGTGGCTAGATAGCAGAAATAATGGAGAAGCAATAAATAGTTGCCATTCCTTGGCAAAGTCTCTTTGCCCCAAGTAAGCACTCAAATACTCCTACTTTTCAAAGTAACTGAATAGCTGTGGACAGGTCACTTACTCTCTAATTCTCCTCTTTTGCTAACTTACCAGGTGATATGTACAATGGGATGAGAAACCAAATTATTTAATTTGCAGCTTTCAACAAATCAGTTCACACCACAAAGTGTATTAGTTGGTATTGTGTAGAACTAAGTGAGAGAATTAGTCCACATCATCATGAATGGGAAGGGAATTGCTGAAACTTGCAGTGATATAGTCTGTGCTACAAAAAGTTTGCGACTGTATGCACTGAAAAAGAGACAGCCTGTACTTGACCATCTAGTCTGGAGATAAAGAATAGAATCAGGATTGAGGAATGTAATGATTTTTGTCGCTGCCATGTGTAACCTGAGTTTGTTAAAGTGTTTGTCAGAATAAAAATTGAATGTTAGGGCTAACTCTTATACACATAAGGGCCATGGAAGGCTACTCTCAAAATAATCTAAGGACTCTGTGATAGATTTTATTTTAATAGAAGTTTTTATGCTCTACAATTAACATTTTAGTCTCTTTGGTTAACACTCTAGTCATATGCTGATACTTCTAGAATGCTTTAAAGCTCATGTTGAACTTCTGTTTTCCATAGAGAATTTTCATGGTAAGTTTCTTTAAATGACTTGGAGCACAATAACGACATTGTTTGTTATGACCACCCCTGGGCCTGTTTTTCTCTTAGGTGAAAGAAAAACAATGGTTTCAGTGATATTACAGCTGCACACTCATTTGGGTTTTTTTTAATGGTTTGTGATGGTGTCTTTTTTTGTTTCAGTTGGAAAGAAATGTGGCTGCAGGATTATTGGCAAAGCCTTGATCAGGGTGAGGCCCTCACAGCTATGATTCATCGCAATGAGTCACATCAGGGAAGATTTTGGGACTACATGCATGAGATTTTTCTCAAGAGGACAAGGCAACACTGACCCATCTTTGTAAGAGCTTGATATGAAAATTGCATTGGAGGTGGAGACTGTGAATTCTTACCTCGCTTCAAATGTTTACCTTGAAATACAAAAAAAAAATCCTCTCACAGAGACAATTTTTTCTCATGCAGGAAGTGAGTGAGTTATGATTGGATTCCAGCAGTGGAGGTGTTGATTTGAATTTCAGCTCTGTGGTGTGAAGCTACTCCTGACTTGCAGGTGTTAACATGTGGGGCAAAAGACGAATTTATTCTCCTTTTGCATTTGGTATATTTACATTGTGGCTTAGATGACTTCAGAGGAACACTTCTTCAGATTCTTGCTCAAGTGCTCTAAGTTATTTCAGGGATTTTTTTTTACGTCTTCAGAATATTAATTGGTTTTATATGTATTTTATCAGTCACATATTCTCTTCATTAAGATGTACTTTTAGCTGCTAATAACAAATGGCTTTTCCAGTGAAGGAATGACAACAGACAAATCTGCGGAGAGCAATTGTGCCTTACAAAATTGCAGCAATAAAGTCTCTTTGCCCCAAGTAAGCACGACTAGAATACTCCTGTTTTTCAAGGTAACTGAATAGCTGTGGACAGGTCACTTGCTCTCTGACTAATTCTCCTCTTTTGCTAACTTACCAGGTGATATGTACAGTGGGATGAGAAAACAAATTATTTAATTTGCAGCTTTCAACAAATCAGTTCACACCACAAAGTGTATTAGCTGGTATTGTGTCAAACTAAGTAAAACTGGTATGCCTTGGTTCCTTTAATTTTCCATCAAATCTGAAATCTAGAACCTTGACTTTGTGTTGTCTCCTTAATGCTAGCAATTCGGAGGCCTTGGATTTGTTCTTTTTGAGTATGTGCAGCTTTCTGCAAAGACAAATACATTTTAACAATGGTGCCTTTCCAGTGGTCTCTGTAGTTTGGAAACAAGCCTTGAAGTCTTTTTGAACTGAAATGGATGATGAGAACCAGGTGCACTGAGATGGTTTTGTATCTCTACAAAATCTTAACACATTACAATCCTGGTCTGTGACTGGAGTTCGTAAGTGATGACATGTGGATAGACCTTCTTTGCTGTGTAGCCCGTATCGCTTACAGATATAAATAACTACCACCGTACCCTGCCATGTTGGATATCTTCCTGAAATAATTGATCTTGCAGTGGAGGGAAACTAATTCCCTTAGTGCCACAGGTTTAAAAACATAGACAAATACGGCCACGCTGCAGTCACGTCTCTAATGGTACAATGCTGTTCTCTTTCTCCATTTCTTCTCCCCCTGCAGAAGTTAACTCCTAACTAAATAGCCAAAGTTTATCCATGCCTAAGGCATGTTTGTAATGAAAGTCTACAGTCTGGGCTAATCTGATTTTGCAAGGCAGTTTATGCATTGCTATGGGAAGTCTGATGCCTGTTAGTAAAAGTTAGAAACAGGAGTGAATCTACATTCTGTGCCTAATTATTTCACTATCTATTGCTTAGTGCTGTATGGATCACTTAATATATATTTTCCTCTCAAATTCCCTTCATCGTGTTATAGATATGGTATTATAGGTATATCAGGATATGTAATGATCACCTAAATATTTGTCTCTCAGGTGACAGAACAATATTGCCATGTTAAAATTGGGACACTTGACAGCAAAGGCTCATAACTATCACTGGATTCTTGCAAATGTAGAAAAGGCATACAATGAGTGATCTTACCTGATTGTTTTTAGGAACCAACTGTTCTTTTATCTCTCTTCTCTAATAATATTATCAAATAGTTCTTCAGATAAAATGCATTTATCAGTTTTATATTCATTTTTTTCAGTTACTAGGGAGACATGAATACCTAAGTGAATATATCTGAGTTAATTGTTAAAGTGAATTACTCAAATTAGATTAAAATTAAAGATACGTATATTCAGGATTGAAGTGGCCACAATATGCTTGAGACATAAATTAAGGTAAAACAAGTTAAGCCTGCTTTAGTCCTGAATATCAACTTCTACTAAACAGTTTAGTGATATTTAAGTAAATTGTTTGAATTAATGCCTTCAGTTACTTCTCTTCATTTCATGTTTTTCTGTAGAAAATCATTCAGTCTTTGACTGCATGGTTCTCTTAATTAGCTATATCTCAAAACACTTTTTTATTCAAGTGTTTGGTGGGATAGGACAAGAGATTCTGATCTTGCTTTTTATACTAAACATAAAAACCAAGAACCAGGTACTAGCACGTGCCTCTTTTACCATTTTATCCTGCACTTTAAGTAGATTTTCTAGAAGTGTAGCATTTGTAATAATTCCCAGGTATTTATTATAATTTATTTGCTTTTGCAAAAATTAGACATGCTACTTTTAATGTATTCTTGCAGGAGTAACAGGAGGAAGTATCAATATAAGCATGTGTATCATAGCACCTACTTAGCTCCTGATGAGTGGTGTCCAAAGCCTCACTTTGCCGTCCTCCTCAGCAGCATGAGCATGTTTCCAAACAATAGCATCGAAGATACGGTGGTGCAAGCTGAAAAGTGGCTAGCAAACTAGGTAAAAACTTCTTAGGGCCTTGATTCATTCATTTGCTAATTCACAACCAAGTATTCCTTCACCACGGTTTATTTTCTCAGTATATTACAACCACCAGTCAACAGGGCTTTTTTGTTAGTCCTACGGAGTTTACTTGTTTGTTGTTTTGCTCTGTGTCTGTACTACCAAAGGCTGTTGAACTGAGCTTTATGATGGTTGCCAAACAGGAGTATTTCTGATTGTCATGTATCTTCTTAACGTGGGTATGAAAGTAGTACAGATCTGAAGGTAACTTTATCACAGATATTCTGGAGGTTTTGTCTGAGTTTTTCAAAATATGACTTTCAATTTGTAGTCACATGGCAGTTTTGATTTTCTCTTCTGTGTTCTTAGTGTCTTCCTAGGTTTAACTGGTTTTTTTACAGTCTTACAGGTGGTGAATTTGTCAAAAGGTAATGAGTAACAACTACCCTTCTTAGCAGTTGTGATGCTTACCCAAACCCTGTGTTTCTTTTGTATCTGAGAGGTTTTTTCTATTGTAATAGATCATACCAGCTTTATTGTCTCCTATATGTCACAATACATCCATGATTTATAAACAGTGTCCGTTGCTTCTAGTAATATATTAAATGTGTTTCATTTTTTGTACATGGTGTGCAAGAATTAGGGCTGAAATATTTATTCCAGTGCATAGTATGAATACCTTGTGTAGCTGCCAGGCAAACTCGGCAGGGGCAGGGGAGGTGGGAATCCTCCCCAGCCTGGCTGAAGAGTTGTGGTTGCAGTTCTGTTCAAGCCTGCTGACCGACCTTCACAGCATCTACTTCTCTGCACAGCAAGGACTGCAAAATGTTGAATAAGGTGGTTCTACCACCATGGTCTTAGCTTTCATCTCTCTCCTGTTATTTGGAGGAGGCAGGAGGAGAAGCTGGTCTCCTACCCTTGAAGAGTTTGCAATCAATTTACTTGATAATGCATTTGAAAGGCTTGCTATATAGTGCCAACATGTGCTGCCAGTCTTAGCCAAAGTAAATTCAATTTACAATCCTAGTTGTCTTTCTACTAATGCAAGTATGTGAATGCAGACAAGGAGGAAGGTCATTGCACCAATAACTAATATTTTGGAAAAAGGTTTCTGATTTCTGTTTTTGACTGTTAACTGGATTTCTCACTTCACTGCTTTAAATCCAAAGCAGTTAGATGGTGGCTGAATGTAATCACTCATGTTGTGAGGCTACATGATACTCAGACATGATAGATGTGATAGAAATATTTGACATCTATATTAATCATATTCTTGCAGTGCAGGTACCCAGTCATAAAAACACACGATTGAGACTAATCAGGAATTTTAGCAAAGATGCTAAATATCGAGGATGATTAAGAGATTGCTTCTGTAAACCCTTTGGTAGGCTTCTGCAAACTAGGGTGAGTGGCTTCACTGCTTGTCATGCATTTTGCCTGTTTACTGTGTGACTACAGGGAGGCTTTCAAAGCTGTCAGGATAGCTTTATTCATTAGCATTAATGTTCTAAAAATAGATATCTCCTTATTACTGCTCACATGAAACACTAGGACATTCTATTGATGCTGTGTCTGAGAACTGACTTGACAAGCTAGGATAAGTTTATGGCTTCTGAGAGGTGACAGAGGAGAAGTAAATGTCTGACAGAGGGTTAAAAATCTAGCAGTCCAGTGCATTGCATTGGACAAGCTACAGCTCTCATTCTCCTGCCAAAACTGTGATACCTGGTGCTGCCTGTTTTTTCAGTAAGAAGCTGGGTACTTTTTATACAGAAGTAGTAGTCTGTGTTTTCTGTCCTTTAGCAAGGACTTCAATGTGTAGGAAGCATATAACTTCACTGGAGTATAGTGATTTGATTCCTAATATTGGTGATTTCTAGAACTCATAAAGAATTGCCTTTTCTTATTTCTGTCACTGTAGTAATTTTTGAACTGAAAGATCTCTGGGTCCCTTGTGATGGTAAGTAGAATGAGAACAAACAACAGTGGATGTATATGTTTAAGGGAAATGAGAATGAACTGCTTTCTCTGGAAATGATCTGCAAAATGCAGCAGCTGGAGAATCACAGCAGAAATGCCCCTCTTGCACCTTGGCAGAGGGTAGTTTTAACTGGTGTGGAAGAACAAGTAACTCCTAAAGGATGGGGAACAGGATAAATTGAATTGAAACTCAGCCATCAGGGACATTGGTGTTTAAACAAGCTTTGCTGTGTTAGACAAGCAGCCATCTGCCTCTCTTCCTGACCTGCCGTGCACACTCTTCAGCCATTGTCCCAAGAGAGCCACTCCCTTAATCATTAGTTGTCATCCCTTTGGTTATATTTAATTAAGATTATTGATGGATCTCCAGCCACCTTCTGAGAAGTTGTATTAATTGGAAACATACAGGGTGGCAGGTTCCTTCATTCTGCCCAGAGACCTCTACTGACAGGTTGATATTAATCAGAGACAAAATCCTTTTAGTGATATGACCAACTGAGCCAAAACCTGTGTCAGGCTTTAACAAACTGTACTTTTCTTAATGATTCATTGTCTCAGAGCTGGCAGCGAGAGATATATGGCCCTGCAGAGGGATTAGGAAGGGTGGAGAAGAATGAAGCTGCAGGATTTGTTCCAGAGCTCTGACACCACTGGCATATTAATTTGTATGCTGTTATATACATTCTGTCCTGCAGAAAATACCTATTTAATGCACAAGTGTCTCAACTACAGATGTTTCTGGGGATCTTGGAACTGATCAGAGCAGATCATGATACTTCGTGGCATCTCTGAGCAAATAAGGAGGCATCAGGTAATTTGCTGTGGAAATGGCTGGATTTCCTAGATCTTGGGAGTTGGGCATTAGTGATGGCAGCTCAGAACTACAAAGGTAGACAGAACAATGCAGGGCACCTGCAGCTGATCTGATTGAGAGCTTGGGATAAGGTAGGCCAGTGTTGGAGTTGGGGCGGGGCATGACATGTCAGAAAAGAAACAGCATCTGTCATGGTGCTAGTGAATGCAATTGTGCTAATAAGAACATTAACTGCTAATATTGTCCAAACATGATAACTCAGCACACAGAAGTTAAGTCTAAACCACCTGGAATCTCACCAAACTTGTTTGTTTCACTACTAAGGTGGAGGTGATTTAAATTTCAAGGCATCTCCAGTTAAATTGGGTTAAGAAGGTCAGGGTGAAACAGTTGAGAATAAATTGTGGTGAGTGCATTATGAAGTGATATGAGAAGAACTGGTGCATTCAGGGCAAATTTGTGTGAATATACTGGAATTTACCTGGAAGCTGGATCCAGGCAGTTCAAAAAGACATGGAAATCAGTTCTATTCTTTTTTCCCAATACAACTGATTTGTTAGCCTCATTTCCTAATTGTTTTTAGGCAGTGTCTTGAGGCTTTACATAGCTGAACCAGAAAGTGAAGGATAGATACATGCTGTAATTTCTCATCTCTTAAAAGTATTTAAGACGACAATCTCATTTTAAGGGTTTATTTTATTACAGCATTGTTAGCATTGTATTTAATTGTGGCATAGCATTTGCTGTAGCATCGTACCTGGCTCTTACTCAATTGTGATATAGATTCCTTTCAAATCTAACACTAATAGTTTAATCCCTGTGGTTTATTTTGATTTTGACTAGCTGAAATGCAGGCAAGGATTCACCTTTAACTATGCAGATCTAAGATAACAAGTTGTACATGCAGTTAGACTTTCACATGGGTTTTATAGTTGTACATTCAGGATTCACAGTGAAAAATCTGTGGGGTTCACTGATGAGAGAATTTGGTTTCTGATTGTCCCTCTTAAAGTCAGCACTTCTGTCCTTTCCATTAGTGTCTCAGTGCTATCAGCTAAACAAAATACAGGCTAGAGGGAGACTTGGCTATTGGGTAACACACCCCTTCTGTAGTTCCACATTCTCCCTTGACATAAATGTTCAATATTAAAAAATCACGTTTAATAATAATATTGTGTCTCGCTTCAGACATCTCTGCATGTTGTGTGTAGACACCATCATGTACCTTATTCTGCCTTCTCGGGAGTTTCTTAGGCTTTGATCCCAGACTGAATGCCAAAAAAAATGGAAATTCTAATGCAGGCAGCAGTAACTTATAGGAAGCTATTACAATTCTCCTTGTGTAGCTCGCTTTTCTATTCTTAACCTCCCCTCTTCCCCCACCTCATTTTTCTTGGAATTACTTAAATGAGAGATCAGCTTTTGAAGGTGAATGTCCCTGAAGGTGCTGCCACCATTAGCTAATGCAATTTGGAAGAAGGGAGGCTGATTTACAGGGAGTGCAGTTCAGCTTCTCTTATGTCCTAGTATTTGTGTCTTTCCTTGTTACTGCTCTCATGAATGTCTAGTTAGGAATTGCAGGAGGCGAATGCAGGAGGGAAAAGTGGATATCGGTAAGGGTAACTAGAAGAGGCAAAAAGAAGAGTAGCTGAACCTCACGTGAACTGGAATACTGAAATGTACTTCATGTTCCTGTCTTGGATTTGCAAGATCTCCAGTGTTCAGAGTTGCAGGATGCAAGCCTCTAGCCTAACTTGAAGGTGTCAGCTTGTTTTGCTTCTTCTCTACTGGTAGTCCAGCTCAAAGGATAGCTTATTTCTTGTCTTTTCAGGAAAAATGGAACTAGAAAAACACCCTGCTTACCAAAATGTTTCAGAACTTCCAGATAAAGTGTTTGAATATGGACCTTAGATGGAAATTTACTTCTAAAGAGGGCCAAAAGAAATCTTTTTTTTACACAAAAATGTTTTCTCATACTCTTTTTATTGGACTTTAAGAATATACTGTTTTTAAAATAACACAAAAATAATTATAGAATTGGACATACCAGAATATATTGTCTGCAGATGCAGTAAATTCTAGTAACCATATTGAGAATATTCTGATATTGGTCTGGTGATATTAGCTCAAGTTTCTAATGTCTTGTTAACTTCTTTGAATAGTCAGAGGCAAGGGGAGTGGTTTTTATGTCTATAGCTAGGAGGTTGAATATATTTTAATCTAAATCAATGTCCTGTAAGAGAAAAAAGAAAAATTATTTCCAGCGTCTTTGGTTTGGCCTTCTGTATATGCTGTATGTGGTCAGAGAACTCAAAGCTGTGGAAGGGAACTGATCCTTCATATGTCCTCCAGTGCAAAAGGGAGATTGTTGGTGCCTGAAGAGCCCTGATACAGTGGTAAAATGGCTTATTCAGGAACTACTTTATGACAAGGATCTGATTACTTTATGTCTCCAGTGTTTGACGTCTAACTCCTCAGTTTTCTGCCTCTACCTTGCCCTTCCTGCCATGCTGAGACCTGTTTGTATCCCAGCCCTTGAAATGTTCCTGTGCCTTCTGTATTGCCTGCCTTTTTCAGCTGGGGACACATAAGTTCTCCAGAACCTTCCAGATGAGTTGAGGGCTTCCATAACTACCCTAGGGAAGAAACTTTTTGGAACGGGGATTTTCCACCACTGACTATGAGGCTGTGGGAACGATGCCACCATTTCGGAAGTAGCAGTTGCATTAATCTTCTTGGAAGGAACAGCAGGAGCAATACATATCCAGCTGTAATGTAATGGAGACAGGCTGAGAGTTAAGTGATGCAAGTTTGAAGCACCAAGAAAAGTTTCCATACAGTTGCAAAAGAATTTAAGATGACTGAGAGGGGGCTTCATCAGAGCGTGTAAGTATCTAAGGGGGAGGGGTGCCCAGAGGATGGAGCCAGGCTCTTCTTGGTGGTGCCAAGCAACAGGACGAGGTAATGGGTAGAAACTGATGCACAGGAAGTTCCACCTGAATATGAGGAAGAACTTTGCTGGGCGGGTGACCTTGCACTGGAACAGATTGTTCATAGAGGTTGTGGAGTCTCCCTCAACCATCTGGACTCAGGCCTGTGCCCTGTGCTCTGGGACAGCCCTGCTTGAGCAGGGAGGTTGGATCGGACGACCTGCTGTGGTCCCTTTCAACCTCACACATTCTGTGATTCCTTAACTTCCACTTGAATTATTTGAAACAATCATGATTTCTTCTGCTCTGGTTGAAGAGCAGAGTGTGTTTGGTCCTTCCTTGGTTAGGTCTGCCACAGAGGAAAGTTCTGGGGTGCGGACTGCTGCAGCTGTTACTTGGGTCGTTCCGCCTAACGCGGAAACTGCGGGGAAGTTACTTTTCACGGAATGCCCTTTGCCTGGATAAACAGGACGGGGTGTGAAATGGAGGCTGCCCCGGGAAGGGGCGGATCTCCCGTGGAAGGGGTGGCGGGCCCGCCCCACAGGGCGGCCGCGCAGGCGCCGCGGCCGGGCGGGACATGGCGGGCCCCGCGTACCCCGCCTGGGTCACCCGCTGGCTGAGCGGCCAGTGGCGCCAGAAGAAGCGGCCCCCGACCATCCGCCCGCTGCGCCCGCTGGCGCTCGCCGATAAGGTGGCGAACCGCAGGGAGCAGGCGGGGGGTGAGTTCCCGGGGAGCGGTGGCGGGGAAGGCGGGCCCGGCCCCCGCGGGGAGGGTCGTGCTGCTGGCACCCTGTGCTCTGCGGGGCTGCGGAGGGGAGAGGCTGGTTTGGGCCGTGGAATTAGCGCACGGGCTCAGTGGAAAGGGTGGTTTCCTCACACTGCAACCCAGAGTCCGCTTGTGCTATTCCGTATGTGAGTCACGCACATAAAACACTTCGTTGCGTCTCAGCATAGCCTGTACCCCAAGAATTCAGTCGGATGCAGGATGGCTGCAGCGGGGCTGATCTTCGTGCCGGCGACAACTCTGCCCAAAGCAAAGCAGGGATCTTTAGTGCTGCATTTTCTTACCTGCCTCGACCCCATCTTAAACTTCTCTCTGGAGATTCGTGCGCTGTGGAGATTGTTAGAATAAAACCCCAAAGACCTGAGACTTCTGGTTGTGTCTTTCCCTTCCAGAGGCGACGTGCATTACGGAGATGTCAGTAATGATGGCCTGCTGGAAACAGAATGACTTCAACGACGCCGCTTGTGCCGAGGAGATCCGGGTGTTCTATGACTGTGTGGCAAAGGCAGAAGTAATTAAAGCCTCTTTTGTGTTCCTAAAGGCTAGTAGTAGGGAAGGAGGAAGCCCATTTTTTGTGTGCCAGCGGTAATAATGTTCTCTGAACAATTTAATTGGTGCTGTTACGCATTTGAACAATGAAACTGGTGAAGGGTCTGGAGCACAAGTCCTGTGAGAAGCGGTTGAGGGAGCTGAGGTTGCATGCCACATGTGGATTATATTGTAACTGGGGAGATGTGCAATATAGCCAAGTTTCTGCAACTGCTGATTCATTCAGTTAAGAAACAGCTGATCCAATACGTGCGTTATCTAGACAGTGGGGGAAGGTGGTGACTTAGGATTCCCAAAATCCAATGTCATAAGTCTGTAAATAGTTTTGTGCTTGCAGGAGTGAGGATGGAGACAAATTAGTAGAGAAAAAAACAGTGTTTTCAGTAATCTTCATAACAAACAATCTTCAGGATATGTAAGGTCGTTACAGCAATTCTTGATTCTCTGAAAATTAGGAGCTCTTTTAGTCTGTTTCTGACTTTGAAGGCTAAACATCTTGAAAAATTACTTTCATGTTGTTTGAAAATTAGATTTTTCTAATTATATAATATATAAATATAATAGTACTAAGTATATACTAGTATTATATAATTAACAACTATATTATATATGAATAACTATATAAGCTAAGGGTTTGGGGGTTTTTTTGTCTTTCAGAAACAGCGCAGGAGTCAAAACGAGGACACCCTGTCATCCAGGGGAAACTTACCTTCAAGCAAAGTGAACAAGCTCCTGAGGAGGTTTCCTCAGATCACATATTATACATAATGTGCTGTACTAAAGGGACTGTGGACAAGCAATTAAAGTTGGAGTCTTTGGCAAAAAAAGAGAAAAGTCAACTTGACTGAGTGTTTGATGTCAAGTGGTATCTGTCAAGCACTGCTCTGTTGCTCTTGACCGTTCTTTTGATTCCAGAGAAAAAAACACCGATCTTGAGTATCGGCTGATTTTGTTCATGGGATTCCTGGGTCTTGCAGTGTTAGGATTTCTGCAGTGTGTTGTTCAGCTAGCCAGAACTAGGCTATTTGGGTCCTCAATGTTAAATCTTTTAAAAATGCATTTAAATGTATTTCCTAACGGTTAGGGGGTGACTTTTCCGGACGTGTAAGCTTCCTACATAGCTTTGGAGCTGCTGTGAGGAAGTGCTCAGGTTCAAACACTAAGCCAACTGAAAATTGTTAGTAATCTCATGGCTCGTACTCCCACAGCAGTGGATATACAATTTGGTTTCTCTTGAAATTTTTTTAATTCCTGCTGCTGTGCAAAAAGGCTGTAGAATGTGGAAAAAATCTCCAGCAAAGTACCTTGTTAATACAGAGGTAAGTATCAGATATAACCTTAACGTAGAAGCTTATGATTTAGGACCTCTGATTTGCAGGTGACACAGGTATGGTGCCACGTCAGTTTGCATATTTTGTCTGGACTATAATAAAATAATACAAGACTGGTGTTTGACTTGGGCAACTCATAATCTACAACAGAGTGTTTCACTGTTTTTTGGTAAAAAAATAAAAGAGAGAGAGAAAATTCAAGCGTGAACTGGTAACTGAAATCATGTAATGAATTATTAGTTTCAATGTGGGGCTTTTTTTCTACTACAGTACCACAAAACTTCAGGACCAGTACCTATGCTGAGAAAAATGCAGTGTCTTGCAAAACTGCTGTTATAACCATTTATATCAGTAATTCTTTCAGGCATGTAGAAAAAGCAGAGGAAGAAGGGAGTCAGGCACACAGACTATGTGATTACCCACAGATGACTGGAGAGTTTGCTGGAATGGGAGCTGACTTCTCTGGAGCTCCAGGCAGATACCTTTTTATCCCATAAATTTTGGTCAGGTGAATGCTTTCAAGTCATTGAGGAAATTTTCATTTAACCATAACTTACAATGCCTTATGAGTGGATTATTCACAGGGTAGCTTGTTCTGTTGTTGGTATTAATGGCATAATTGGGTCTTTCAGAGAACTTGGGGTCAGTAAGAACGTGTCCACATCTAAGTTTGGGAAAACACTTTGGTTCTATGACATTCTGCATTTTCAGTGCAAAAGACACTGAAAGGAAATGCTACTTGCTGTTCCTTTGTTTCTGAAGGAGACAAGCTAGATTGGGAGTGAGGAACTGATTCACCTCTGTTGATGATGATTTTTCTTTCTTTATATTAAAACTTTGAATGCAAAAGTAGTTTTGCTTCTCTTAAGATAGCACCTGTGCTGGATGTACCAAATTCTGCTGTCTGTGAAAGAACTGTCTTATATAAGAGGCTGTAACAGAGAAGCCAATACCTTTTTTTGGTTTTACTTCTGAAATTTTGCACAGCTCTCACTAATCTGAACAGCTATTTTTGGATCATACTGCTTCACAGTGAGCTTCACAAATTCATTGAAGGGTTTGGGTTTCTGTCTGACCTTTTGCATGTCTATTATAATCTTGACATTACTATGCTAAGGTTTTCCAGTCCTCATTTATTTAGAGGAGGAAAGAAGGAAACAGAATGCTTCAGAAGGAAACAGAAGGAAATCAAGTGCGCCCAGGTTTTACAGTGCTTCCTTTAAAAACACTGTAGCAATTCTTTTGCCTCAGGATCCCATGCTGTAACTAAAACCCCTCCAGTTACTGATTGTCCTTGGCAATTTCACCTGCTGCCGATTTTTTGTATCTCACTGTTAAACTTATAGTGGGTGTTTAAATGCATTCTGTGACGTGCTTATATCAGGGATCACTCCACTAATAGTTCATGTGTGTAACTGCTGGGAATGGCGTTGTTCTTTCTGAGCTCCATGATGCTGTTGCTGGGGAATAAAACTGGGTTCTGGTGCTGAGCCCACTGGTTAAGAACATTGCTGCAGAGACCTGTATGTGATCGCGTGGTGGGGAAAGAATTAAACAAAAGCTGACTAGCTGTTCTACCCTCCTAAGTCGGATTTACAGGATTTAAGCAAATCTGCTGGAATTCCTTGATCTTATTCCTGTTCCTTACAGCTTGAGTATTATACTAGCCCTGGGTATGATTGCTGTTAACTACCTCTCTTTTTAGGCTTTCACTGAAGATCTCTATGGAGGAAGCATTAATATTTCAGCTGGTCTTGATGAATAGTAGTCCTGCCAGTTCTGGAGAAGTGGGTTGAATTCCAGAGAATTCCAAAAAACATTTTAGAAGATGTTACTTCTTGTTCCAAAATGTCAATACAGAATAATCTGGAAAAATCAAAACAGAAAGACTCTGTAGAAAATCATAGGCTTATTAGAATAGAACTGTGGTTATATTGGGGTGAGAAGGTGATTAGTGTTAAATAGCGGGCTTAGATATTTACAACTACTTCAAATTTGCCCATACAAGAAAGTTCAGTATCTGTTTTACCTTATCTGTAGATACATTACCGATCTAAGCTGACATAGTTATATTGGTATAATTTCTTTCTTTGTCTTCCTCTACCTTGGAGAGGGCCATGTAGCCATGAGAAGCTTTTGAGAATCCTGAGATCCACCTCTCTCAAGAAAATGTCATTACATGTGCCAGAAAAACAGGGGAGTCTTGGCAAGAAGGAAGTAGTTCCCACAGAGGACACAACTGCAAACCCCCTATATCTGTCCACAGTTCATCATTCTTCCAAAAACTGAATACAGACTTGGACTTCTATTGCTTTTGTTGCAGTGGTCTGTGTTTCCTTTAAAATTACATTATCTAGGAAAACCTTGCCTTGAGAGGGAAGCAACTTCAGAGCTGCAGTGAGAGAAATCCAGTGCAGGCTTTTGCTAGAGGTTTTGAGCTTATGTGTCATAGGGCTAAACGGTGAGTATCTTATGGGAGGGAGTTCTGAAGGTGTATCAATAACTTCTATTCCTGACTAAGGAACAAATTTCTCTGAATGCTAGTAGATTTGCTGTTTGTGTCTCCAGTATATAATTTCTTAGTGTTTTCACTGGAGTAAGTGGTTCTAAATACCAACGCATTCCTATGTTTTTATTTTGTGCCTTTTTACCAGTGCTGCCTGAGAGTTACAGTGTGATGTTGCATCTAAGCTATTTCCATCCTCTGTTGCCCTGATTGTCTGCCTCCCTCCCTACGAGGATATAGGAGATTTGCTCCTAATTAACTGAGTGCAGTTCTTGGCCAAATGCACTCCAGAAAGAGCTTCCTACCACTCAGCAGCTCCTGTAAAAGATCCAGCATGTAGTGAAATTTCCTTGCTGACTGAGGATGAGACAACACAAAACTGTCAAGTGAAGTGAGTAATGGATAGTAAGTGGAGGAGTAAAAAAAGAGGCTTTTTGTCAAGCCAATGGATTTTTAGCAGCCCATTCCTTGTTTTTATGCTAAAGGTGTCTTTGGAAGTGCTACTTAGCAGACTTGGCCAGAAATGAGCTCATTTCATAAGGTGACCTTCATGTTTCATGTTGCAGAATACGAGGAGTTAATCCTTCCAAAATCAGAATATAAGTATAGGAAATGCTCATTAGACTGACCTGAGAAGCAGCACAGGAAACGTTTAAAAAAAAAAATCTGAGATTGAACAGCTTCAAATGGACCAATTCCCTTAGATTTAATAGTGTTAAAAACTTGTAGCCTCAAACCCTAATGCATATGAAGGAGCAGTAAGCTGAAAACACTAGCCCCCCCACATGGGATTGTTCGTGGTAATACAATAATGATCAACCCTCTGGAAAGCATCCTAGCCAACTGAGGGAAAATAAAGCCCAAGGTCAAGGAGAAGCTTGATGGAAAAGATCTCTGGAGACAATATCCATGGGGACAAGATGTAGGCTGAAAATTGCGAATGCACCCTGGAGAGGGTGTGCCACCTGTGGGTTTTCGTGGGGAGATCTGGAAGCTGCTTGACGTAAAGTTTTCTGGGTCCCATTTACCTGGGTTCATATATGAGGAGAGCTGACCTCGGGAAGCTGCAGGCAGGTAATCGAGGAGGCAGCGGTGGGGGGATAAAGTCCAGTTTCCTTCCAAGAAGTCTAATCTCTGGCAAGTGTGTGCGCACACGCCGTTTCCTTCCCCGGTTGCTGCCGGGGGCTTTGCAGTAGGACACAGCCCCAGCTCCGTGCGTGCTGCAGCCTCTGTGCCGCGGGGAGAGGAGGAAGAGGCAGCTGCGGGAAGGAGGGATTGCGGGAGAGGAGCGGGCGGCCGCCCGGGCGCTAGGGAGGCGGAGGCTGGCGCTGGGAGACCGCGTACCTGGAGCACGGGGGAGGCTGGGCAGAGGAGGGGACAGCGAGGAGCGGAGCTGGCTGAGGGTGCTCCCGCTTTCAGATGCGCTAGGTAAATTCTGGGGCATGCTGTCCTCCCTTGTTTCTCTCCCGTCTTTTCCCCTTTCCTGAAGAGAGGACTCGAGGAGAAGAGATGGGGAAAGGAAGGGGAAAGTGAAATTCGAAGATGCTGCTGGGAACTTTGATCCCTTCCCTTACATCCCTTTCCCTACGTAGAAATGGAAAAGGCATCCTGCTCGCCAGGGTGCGGAGCGGCTAGCGTGGGAAAGCAGAGCCCGGCAGCTGAACGAGAAAGTGATGCTTGAGGAACCTTCTGCCCGCTTTGTATAGGAGGGATGGAGATCTCCAAAATACTCGGGCTCCTTGTAGAGCTCTCGAGTCTGCTATCCTGTCTCAGATGTGTGGAGGTACGAAATGGTTATTTTTCTATCTGCTTGTAAGAAGTCACACGTCTCTTTTAATATCCTCACTGTAAGTGGATCTTGTTTTACTTGTTTTCTAGAGCATCTAGGCAGCTGTGGTCTCTGGGAAGGGCTGGGGGTTTGGGGAGGGATTTGTTTCATTGAGCATATTAAATTCAGAGAAAGAAATAAAGCAAGAAAGCAGGATGCACAAGGGCTTGCAGATGCTTTGGCTTGATTTTCCTATGTTTCTCAGCTCTGCAGTGACCCTGGCAGGAGAGATCCTTTGTTTCTCTTCTTTGCTGTTTGCCCCTCTTGCTGTTGTGGACAGATGATTTATAGCCACACGGACCTGGGGCAATGCCTGCAGCACAGGCTGTTTGCACTTAATTTTGTTAGTAGCGATGGTCAGAGTTGGGATATTTTGGAAGCTGCTGCAGGGGCTGGCAGCAACTAATATTTCATTAGAAGTGTATTACTTGGACTGCAGTACTTCTGTATATGGTCCGGCTCCAAGAAGAGTGGGTTCAGACTCATATATATCCTATTAGTCTGACCCATCCCTCTATCACCTGCAGGTTTACATGTTTGTGCACGTGTACATTGAAAACTAGGAGCTAAGGGAGCTGGTTTGTGGCTCAGCCACCTGTTTGGTGCAGTCACAAAAGTGCAGCTTAGCTCACTTTCCTCTCTCTGCAAAGAGCTTTGAGATCTTTAAATAAGTCCTTCAGCATTGCTGGTACACAAACCATTATGTGGGCTTGCAGCAGCCTGATGCATGCAGGTAGATGGACTTTTGGCTGAAAAGGGTTTTTCAGTTAAGTGCTGGTTTATCTGTGCATCCCTATGTGCATATGCACCTGAGACCTGTTCTGCTGTTTCTGAACCATGTCAGGAATTCATCTTCCATATGCAGTATCACATTCTGACTTCTGGAGGGTGATGCTGGAGCTTGGCCATGGTTGTCAACACCTGCTGGACGATGTTCCTAAGTTTGACTTGAAAATGTCATCTGACATGAATAGGTGTTGTTTGTGTCAGGTTTCTGTGGGAATTGCTTCTGCTTATTCCAGAAGTGGATTTGGTTTCATTCCAAATTTAAGAGAGGCAAAATTACTGCATTTTTGAAGAAAACCACAACTGTTACCAATAGTTAGTATTCTTTAGCTGCGTACCTCTGCTCTGTGAATTACAAGTCTTTGTTCATATAAAAGTATTAGAAATGTTCATTAAAAATATTTAGAAACTAATTAAACTACAAGGAGCTAGCAGAAAAGTAGAGTTTCTTCTTTTCACTCTGAGTCTGTAAAAATCTTACATTTGCTTGCACAGCTTGTAGTGGTGTTGAGTGGAGATCCCTATCTCTCAGCCAAAAGTGAAGTTATAACCACAAAAAACACTGCCTATAAGAGGAAATGCAGTTTTGGGTCCAGACAGGATGCTGGAATTTTGAGGACTTTGTTTCATACTATTTGTTTTCAGGTATTTAACACCATTCAGATAATACTATAAGCCATATCATATTTTCAAGTATTAAAAAGAAAATCCTCAAAAAGCCTTGTTGGATTTTCTTCTTTAGATGTTTCTGACTTTGTACATAGATGTTTATTACCATTTTAACGGGTATCCTGGGGGCATCTTCCTATCACATAGATATATTTCTGCTACTGTGGCCATAGATGACTTGTCCTGTTAATGGAGAGAGAATGAGTGTCTATTCATTATTTTTCTTACTGATAATAATGATTTTCTTCTAGCTTTCCTTTTCACAGGCATCTCAGACTTCCAAGTCTACTGGAAAAAAAACAAGCAGAGCCCTGTAATGTAGTGCTGGGGTAAATCTCTGCAGGCTTGTAATTATTTCTTTTGCTGTTAATGGACAGAGCTATGATTGGATTTGAGAGGAACAATGGGTAAAGCAAGGAAGAGACTGGTTACTAGGGTGTGTTTGCCTAAAGCTGCAAAAAGTTCAGCTGCTTTTAGGACATGCTTATGTTTATTTCATCGGATAATCATCTCTGCTTTTGCTCTGCTTTTTTTCCCAGGCTTTCCTGGGATCCCAGCCCAATCAAAACCATTTGCAGAGTGCAGGTAAGAACAAGAAGTTATTAATTCAGTCATTGGGCAGATTCTTTCCTGCAGTGGTGATCTGAGACCATAGACATCATGAACCACTGCTACTTGGCCTTCTTCCTTTTTTCCCATCATTTCTTCAATCTTTTCTGTTGCCTCAGTGTCTGTTTCTCTCTTTCACCAACATGGCCAGACCACTTTTGTGTCTTCCTGTCTAATGCTCTTGCAGTTCACTGCACCTTCCACATGTTCTTTTCTTTTCCTCTGCTTCTCTAAAGGCCTTGGTCTTTTTTGCATATTCACCTTTCCTCTGCTCTAATAACTACTGAATTCTCATACACCTCCTGTTCTGAGGGTCCCAGTTGATGCAAAGAATATGGTGTGTTTTCCAGACACCTACCTGCAACTGCTTCTCATTTTGGACCTTGCATTTAACCTTCAGCTGTCACTTCCAACCTCTTCTTATTGTGCTTGGCAGTGGTTAGAAGGCAAATGACATGATGCAAAGTTTCTTTCTTCCCTTGCTCTTTGCCCCATGTATTCTTGCTGCAGAAGGGTTTTCTGAAAGTGTTATCTTCTTTTTGTTTATTCAGTGAATAGAGCTGTAACTGTTGTTCCTTTCTCAGTCTACTCTTCCCTTGTTATGGGCTGTAAAAAGTCCACCCCCACACAGAACCTGGGTCTGTTTTCCTTCTTTTAATTTCAGGGTCATGAATGGAGAGATTTCTTCTTTTGTTAAAGAACATATTAAATTAATTATTTGGTATTTTTACATTAGATATTTCACATGGCCACTGGAACATTGGCACCTGCACTTTCCCCCCAGAATAAGTTCCCTTTCCCTTCCTGTACGTTGGCCAAATTCAGATAAGCCAGTTTGTGATACCAATGTGTATAGAGAACATATATAAAAGGAAATCCCACCGTCCTGCTTTATAGAATGAAATTATAGCTAATTTTAAACTCTTCTTAGTTTCACTCAATTCGGACAGGCAATTAATGTTCTGGAGAGCCTAGGATCAAATTTGAAAGTATCTTATTCAGGTGTCAAAGCAAGTGGGGAAGGAAGTGGTGGAGTGTGCCACGCTCAAGTGGCTCTCCAAAGTGAGTACATGTATTGGATGTACAGTAAAGGGAACCAGTTCAAATTGTCTAGGTTTGGGCTCAGATTAAACACTTTTCAAAGGTCTGTCTGAGCAGTTCTTTACTTCAGATCAAATTGTGGTTTACATAGTGAGTGTTATAAACATTCTTTGAGCAGTTGCCTTGAAGAGTGATAGGACTGAAATCAAGCAAGCAGCAATGAACTGCAGACACGGGAGGTGTTTCAGATAACCAGCTGGTACCCCCCACACTGATCTTCAGTGTGTAGTGCCTCAAGTGATGCTAACAGCTCCCTTCCTGTGTGCAGCATCCAGCGGCTGTGCTGTCGGACCCCTGGGGTATTACAATGGCTCGCTGGCCGTCACTGAGGCTGGGGCAGAGTGCCTCAACTGGGCAGAGTTCCCCGATTATGTCCAGCAGTACCCAGACCGTGGCCTGGGGGACCACAACCACTGCAGGAACCCGGATGGGGGAACGACCCCCTGGTGCTTCTACCGGCTCTCGTCGGGGGCCATCGGCTGGTCCAACTGTGACTGTAACCAAGGTAAGGGCTGCGAGTCTCTGCCAGTGGCCAGGCTGCACTGCTCAGGGGCTCGGGCCAGAAACGTGTGCTGCACAGACTTGCAAGCGGCAGGTGGGACACCCTGTGAAAGAAGCACAGTACAGTAACTGTTCCGAATTGTTGAAATAATTAGTACTAGGGGCCAGCCTGTGTGGGAGAAGAACGTCTGCATATAGTAGGGGGTGGATTTAAGCTGCTGTAGCTGTAATGCCTTGCATAGATGTTTTATTCTCATACAAGGAGACTTTCTTTTTTTTTAACTGCTAACTTATGCCGCTTTGAAAACAGTTTAAGTTATGTGGAAAACAACCCACTCCTGCTCCTTAAGTGACCGTATCAGAGCATTCCTCATGTAAGTGTAGCAGTTCAAATATAACAAGAAAAAAATCTGTGGGTAGGTTTGTAAATCTTCCGTGGCAAGGTAGGTCATGGGCTCGTGTTAAACTTCCTCAGTGCTGACACAAAGACTGCTGCTTACTTTGAGGCAAGCAAGAGAGCTGAGCTCTCTTAATGCACTGGCTGCCATGCAACATTCTTGAAAATGTCCTCCTGTTCTCTGACCTTCCTTGTCTTTCCTACATTTTGCAGAACAGTTGAAGCCCCAGTTTAATAAATGAATTGACAAAGTCTTTTCCCTTGCCAGTGGATGTGCTTTTAAAGATGGCTTCATTAAAGGGAAGGATTGAAGTGTAGTGGTGCTGTGTGCCTGCACTGAGGTATTACAGACAGAAGGTGTGTCCTTCTCCAAGTACATAACTGAGCAAGATGTGCTGTCTAAACAGTGGCAGATATTTGTGGTGAAGGCATTTACATTGGCACTTGCTTTTCTTAGAGAAATTAAAGAGGATTCAGCTGCTGTTATTGAACATCTTGCTGTAGCAACAGTGACTCATATAGGTGAAGTGGTTGATGGAAATCAGTGGAGTGTCAGAAATAATTAGAGAGCCTGTCATTTCCATACACCTTTTCAAGGTAGCATGTAAAATCACCCCTGTTTCTCAGAAGGAGAATCCAGGAGCTGTGGCAGAAGCCACGTTTCCTGCTGATATTACCATGGCTTTGAAAAGAGCCATAGCACCAGCATAGCACCAGCCATGCTCCTGAGCAACCACTGCTGGAACTGGGAAGCTGCCACATCCCACACTCATTCACACAAATCACTTTGGTGCCAGCACAAGCAAAACAGGGATGAGAGCAGCCAAGTGCAGTTCAGCACAACTACATGCAAGTCCAAGACTTGCTGGTCTGAAACTTCTGTCAGCAGATAGCAGCTGGATTTTTTGGTTTTTTTATCTCTTTTGGAAGGTGCTGTGCGGTTGGCTGAAGATAGTAGTGTGGAGGTGTACTTCAGTGGACTCTGGGGTACCATCTGTGCTGACCACTGGACTGACTGGGATGCCAGTGTTGTCTGCAGACAACTAGGTCTCAGGTGGGAACCTCTCAGTCTAGTTCTGAGAGTTACACGCTCGTGTGGCTTTTGAAAGAAAAGTGTCTGTGGTTACAATCCTTGTGGCACAGTGTGTTGGCTGGGAGAAAGGAGTTTGTTTTGTGGTCTAATTTCCCACTTTACAGGGTCCTTTCCTACTGTTTTCTTTCTATGGCTATGCTCAAACCAATCAGCATTTGCAAGAATTTTTTAAAACAATATTTTCTGCTTCATGCTCCAGACTGTGATGAGTGAGCTGTGAGATTGTATCCCCTTTTTACTATCACCAGCTGGACTTAGGGTAGTGATCCAGTAGAAATTTCAAGAGTATGAACTCTCTTTGGGTATTGGGATTTGGATATTCAAACTTCCAAAAACCAAGGAGATAATGTCACGTAGAAGGAAGAAGGTGAATCAGATATTTGGATGTTTGAGTCTGCTGATGGGTCTGTTCATTGCTCTCAGATGAGGGTGCCATTTCTGTCTACACCAACTCCTCTGCAGTAAGTAGCCACACAAAGGGGTTAGGTGGTGGGAAGTGCTCTGTGCTTGTTTGTGCTTTCCCATTAGACTGTAAGTGGCCACCCCTTTATGCCATTCCAATCAACTGGGCACACTGGGAAGTGAAATGTCACAGCTAGACTAGAGAGTCACAACACTGAGGGAATTTGTAAGTCAAGCTGTTCTACAGCATCTCATGGCTCTATTTCATTCTCTGTACCAGTGAGATTGGCACAGCTGGGAAGAAGAGTCATCCTGGACCGTGGCCTGTTCCCCTGCACCTGCAGTCAGCAAACTGCCATGGGGATGAAAAAGCCCTGCTGCAGTGTGGCTATCAGGAAGCTGTGTCAGGAGCTTGTAAGCAGGGGAGTGCCATGGTAACTTGCGTTCCTCCAGAAGGTAAATATCCAGGGGAGGTTTGCTTCCTGGTTCTTCCATCAGTGTTGCTGATAAGATGTAAAATCTAAGGTCATGAAGATGTGGAGAGAAAATAATTGGAAAATGTTCTTCTTTCACCTGCTGTGTAGGTAGTTTTCTTCCTTCCAGTGGAAAATTATCTATCCCTTTCCAATCCCAAATACTCAGAATGGGGATATGTCTACAGACACGGAGAGATGACTGTTGTGTATGACCACGTCCCCTTTTTGTCAAGCCAGGTTTTGTCTGCAGGCAGCAAACTCCCAGTCACCACAGCAGCCTGTTAGAGCCATCCCTGGACCAGCAGTACCCCTTACTGTGGGCTGCAATCACAGCAGCTTATGGGGGGCCTAGGGGGGAGGATGTGGTAAGAGAGCATCCCAAGAGCTCCTCTAGCCAGTGAGTGGTTCTACACCCTGAACTGCTGAATGTGTGTTGTCTCTGTCTTGTTCTGTTGTGCTCTCTTTCCCTTTCTTGAAGCACAGGTGTAGGTGCCCCGCTGCGTATTGTTGGGGGGAAGGAGAGCTTTGAAGGGCGAGTGGAGGTTTACCACGATGGCAAGTGGGGCACCATCTGTGACGACCAGTGGGACGACCGGGATGCTGAAGTAGTCTGTAGACAGCTGGGACTCAGGTAATTTCCCTGCTGTATGTCATGGAATAGCAACAAAAGTAAGCAGAATGAAGAACATGAAAGATATCCCTTCATTATATGACCAGCCCTTTCTACTGGAGATATAGAGAAACTCTGGGAAAGATAATTCTGGAGTAATCATCCTATAAAGGGATTTTGTACTTCATTCCTGTAAGTTTTATGGATTTATACTGTGAAAAAAAAGTTGGTGGATCCCTGTCTAAGGATTATTTTGTTGACCTCTGTTCATTATTTTTGCAGACATACCCTAATGCAAATCTTGTTGGCCTCAGTGATAACTTGTCATGATGATTTTCATATGTGGATTGCAGTTGTTTACTTGGTTAAGTTTAAACACCTCCAGTTTCACTGACTGCCCTTTTCCTCTTCGAACAGAAAAGCAAGAGAGAGAGCACTTCATTCTTCTGCGTGCCGTTCCATGCTTGGGAGCTGTTGTATCCTGAGCATTCTTGAAAACCACATCAGTACAGGATGATTTAAAATAGATTATTCAAATTTGAGACCCCTCAGACTTTGGGAGTTTCTTCTGTTACTGAGATTGTAACAGACTAATGTTACCTCATTTTCCTCAGAACTCCCCATGTATCTGAACTGTTCATGCTGCAGGCACATTTTTGTTATTTGTTGGAAGGGCTTGTTACAAACTTTCCAGTAACATATTTCGGTTAACAAATGGCAACTCCACTGTGTCGGAAACACGGATGGTCTATGGGAGGACAGTGATCTAGCATAGGAAAGTCCCTGTGCAAGGCAGAATCTGAGGGCACAAGACTGCGACCTTCCTTACTGAGCATACGTGTCTGTAATGTTTGCAGTGGGACCCCAAAAGCCTTGTCATGGGCTCACTATGGTCAGGGATCTGGCCCAATCCTGCTGGATGAAGTGCAGTGCTCAGGCAATGAACTCTCACTTGACCAGTGCAAGAAGAGTGACTGGGGACAGCAAAACTGCGACCACATTGAAGACGCTGGGGTCTCCTGTGACCCTTTCACAGGTACAGATCTACAGCTCCGCCAGTCAGATGTGGTTGGTCGAACCCCCATATTACGGGGCTGGCTCAGCAGGTAAACCCCTGGTTCAGGGTTCTGCAGAGCTTCTATGCATGGCTCCCACGGGGGCTGCCAGATGTGGAGGCAGAGAGCAGCAGCAAATGGGAATGGACCAGGGGCAGACTTTGGGGTTTTCTCATTATTTTGTTCAGTTGGTATGGAAAAGTTGAGGTGAATCCTCCCCCGATAGACGGGCATGTTTATGAACGATGAACATTTGTTTTTTTGAGTACCAATGGTGCAGAGGCTGTTTCTTCTCCCCCCCTGCAGAGTGCTGACCTTTTCCTCTCTCCCCCTTGCAGAGGGCACTGTCAGGCTGGCTGGTGGCCGCAGCCCCAACGAAGGCAGGGTAGAAGTTTATTACAATGGAGACTGGGGCACAGTATGTGACGATGGCTGGACAGACCTCGGTGCCCAGGTGGTCTGCAGGCAGCTGGGCTTCAGGTAGGACTGAGAGCGTGTGTAGTGTCAGTGCTTCCTAATTTCAGGGATTAAATTCCACCACCCTTCACTGGGATGGGCTGGACCTCAATCCTTCAATGCTGTCTTTACTAGAAGGTTTATTACCATTATGCAGCTTAACTCAGGAAAGACCAACAGGTATCTGCATCTTTTCCAAGGGAAAAAAAAAAATCTTTATCTCTCACCTCAGCCTGTTTTGAAAGCAGATAACTGGCTTGATACTTGCTAATGTACCCCTCGCAAAGTCAGAAAGTTTTCTTTAACACTCCTTAAATTTGCAGGTGTATCAGCTCAGCGCTGCCGCCCCCTCTGCTCTGTCAGTGAAACAATCACCCATCTGCTCCATCAGCTAAATGTATCGCTTCAGTAGCTGAACAAAAACCATCTTGGCAAAAAAAGAGCAGTAATAGGGATTTTCTTTCAGCCCATTGCTTCACTGTTGTCCCTTCAGGTATGAGTTTGGAGAAGATTTAGTATCAGGATACTGTAGTCTCGGAGGCAGTAAAGTGGGGTTTTGTGGATTTTTTAATATGATTAAGGTCTCCTTGTAAAATTTCAACTTAATAGGCAAGAAAAAGATTAAATTCTTCCCTTTGAGTTCAGCTGCATACTGTGTTTGTCATCTCTTAAAAGTTTGCAGCTTTCTGCCTTTCAATTCCAGGTAGCTGGTTCCTATGAAAAGAAGTAGAATTACTTAAATATTGATATTTTTGATGTGTGCTCTGCTAGCCCCTCCCCAAATTGATGTACCTGCTGTCATGTCTGCAAAGCAGCCTCTGCTGGCCCTCTGTACTACTATGAACGTGCCTTTGATCAGACACTAGAAAATGGACTGGTCTGAGCAGGCCTCCCTGAAAACTGGAGCTGGTGAGAGGTGAAGGTGCTTGGTTGCCATCCTGTGTGTCACTGAGGGGTTCAGGTCAGGAGACTCCAATATCACAGTTAAGCAGGGATGTTTCCACTTGGGTCTGAGCTTGGATCCCTCTGTGGCATTTAGAGTTTTACTGAATCTTGTGTTACGTTTTATTTCTTTCCTCTAGTGGTCCTGCTGCCCTGGCTTCTGAAGGGGACTATGCTGCTGGCCAAGGTTTTATCTTACTGGATGATGTGGCGTGTGTGGGGACAGAGCTGTCCCTCCTGGACTGTCCCCACAGCAACTGGGGGCAGCATGACTGCTCACATGCCGAAGATCTGGGAGTCCGCTGTTCCCCAGAAAGCAACACAGTCATGGATGGCAGTCTGGGTAACTCACCTTGCTCTTGCCCTGCATGGTGGGAGAGTGTCTGTTCCCTTGGACGCTCTGGCAGATGTGGGAATTTTCCCTGTGCTGTTTCAACAAGGGGTCTTCTTTTTGAGAAGGAATGAGCCCTGGCAGTGTTGGGTCAGAGCCACAAAACTCTGGCTCCACCAGACCTACGGCCAGACCAGCAGATAAATGGAAACTGGAGAGAGTTGTGTTGGCAGCCTATGAAACAAACCTGAGGGGCTGAGGGACAGTGGATGCCTCTGTGTGCAGGGACCCCTTGCTCAAGGGACCCCTTTAACTAGACCCTTTAGGAAACTGGTGTAGTTACATTAGTGTCACAGCTTGCCAAGACAAGAGGACTTCAGATGCAAGGAGCTGTTGTGTAAAAATTTGCACTTCATTGTGTGGATGGCACACTTTTAATTCAAATTATGAGGATATTTCAAGTTAGCATAATGTCCTTGTTTATATAATGCCTGATACTCTCCTTTTCTTTACTATGGGAGACTTTCCAGTTTGTCAGACATTTGTTATTGAAATAATAATCCAACATTTTTGTTTTTCCTGGATGTAGAACTCTTCTCTTGCTTAGAGTACTGTAATAGTTTTATAATTTAATAGATTTCTTTCCCAGGCATGTTTAAGCTTGTCTGCTCTTGGCTCAGGAGTTAATAACTTTCCTTCTGTTCTTGTTTTCCTCTTTACTCAGCTTTCAGAATATGATCCACTGATGATTTCCAGTATGTATTAAATAAATTATTATATATATAGTCTTCTGATTCAGCGCAGAGGTAAAATGTCTTCATATAGACATACTTCTTTATTCTTTTTCCTTTTTTTTTTCCCCCTTATCTTTTTGTTTTAAGCTTACTGATGTCTGGGATTCATCCTTTTCTGTAGAACCCAAGTTTTGGACACCTGACACTTCTGGTGGTTTTGCTTGCAGCAACCCACGTGTTTTTCCCTTCAGGGCCTCCTGTACGGCTGGTGGATGGAGAAAGCGCCAAGGAGGGACGGGTTGAGGTGTTACTGAATGGGCAGTGGGGCAGTGTCTGTGATGATGACTGGACAGACAGAGATGCCACAGTAATTTGCAGGCAACTGGGATTCAGGTAAGAGCTGTGGTACATGCATCCTACAGATAGAAACAGCTCTCAGGGGGAGAGCTCTTCTTTCTGGACTTGTTCTCGGGGCTTAGTTTCTTAGTTTTGGCATATGCTTGAGGGAGTAGGGCCCTGTTGTCACTGTACTGCTGCCTGTGAGTGCAGTGATACACAAATATTATTCCTCCTAAAATGTGCTGGTGCATCAGGTTCACTTGCCTCCTGCTTACTGCAGATTAGCCACCCTCTCTCTTAATTGCAGTGGTACAGCAAAAGCCAGAGCAATGGCTTATTTTGGCGAAGGCCATGGGCCCATCCATCTGGACAACGTAGAATGCAGTGGCACGGAGCACACCCTGGGGCAGTGTGCCAGGTCTGACACCAGGATTCACAGCTGCTGGCACAGTGAGGATGCTGGTGTGATCTGTGACTACGTGGAAGAGAAGGTCCAAGATATCAGAAGAACAGGTGACATGTCCATTTCTTCTATGCAAGAACCTGGTGCTCCGGTTGTAGGATATCTGCATGTTTTTATGGTTTTTCCCTGTCTTTCTTGTCTTTGGCTGAAACTGCACCTACAAAATAAGCATGTCCTGTCCTGCATCTCCTACTTTTTCCTTGTTTTCATTGTCTCTTCTTAAGAGCATAGGGTGCTCCAGACTAGTCTGAGGAGCTCCACCCATGTCAGGCCTTTGAGCCTGCAGAACTTCCCCACGCTTCCTTAGAACCCCGCAATCACGAGCGAGCTTTGGTATTTAGAGTGCCGAGGAGATATATATATATATGTAGGTATAGGTCGCATTCCTGACTATAGAGACTGCAGGTAAGCACCTCCACTGAAACTGAGGAAACCTATAGGACCAAATCTTCTATGAATTTCATGTGCACAACACAGTGCAGTCGATTACCTTGAGGATTAATGCCCTCAGGGAAGGTGAATGGTATTTGGCTCTGTGACAGCAATGCTGATACTTAAGCTGAAGGCCCCTACACAACTGCTCTAACTTCGCTGTGCAGGTCCAGAATCTGGTGTGTGTGGGATGCGCCTTCTCCACCGTCGCAAGAAAAGGATCATAGGTGGAAACAAGTCTCTCAGGTACTACCCTGTAATTGCTGGGAGAGCCAGACTGATTCTGGCTTTCTATCAGGCTCTGGAAATAGCCTGGCAAATGTTGAGTATATTAATGCATTTTCACTGGTGATTTTTGAACTTGATTTGAATCAATGGGCTTATCTAGGGAAGAATGCACACCAGCTGCGCCCAGATGGGGCAGTGGATGGGAAGAAAGGAAAACGGCTCCCATGTGTGTGACATCTGTTATTTCTCTGTTTCTTCTTCAGGGGCAGTTGGCCATGGCAGGCCTCACTACGGCTGAAGGGTTTTCGGCGAGATACTCGTCTGCTGTGTGGAGCAACACTAATCAGCAGCTGCTGGGTGGTGACTGCAGCCCACTGCTTCAAGAGGTGTGTTTGTGAGTGGGGAGCCCCAAGGGATACTCAGTGATGAACAAGATAACCTCATATGAGGTTATCCTCCCAGCCCAGTGGAACTACATGAGCAGAGTCTAAACCAAAACCTTCAGGTTATAATCTGTGTGATTTTGGAGTACTTATGGGGATGACTCAACACTGACTTGCTTTATCCTTCACTGCTTACACCTGGCCTTTTAGCTTTGAGGCTTCACAATTTAAAGGGAACCAGCATTTTGCTGTTCTTAAGTGCTTTAAAGAACTATGAACAGATCAGTTCACAAGCCTGTTGTAACTATTATAACCATTTCGATAGGAAAAAAAGTCTTGTGCCTGGTATATTTGGGACACCCATTGACTGCAACAGCTGGCATGATCAGATCTGCTGAAGAGCTCCCACAGTCCTGCAGCTGGCACTGATTTATCAGTGTGGTGTGAGGAGGTGGTTCAGTCTCATAGCAACTGAGACTTGTATGAGTCTGCTTCCATCTTAGTAGGAGATCCTGAGTCTCTTTTTCTCCAGGTTTGGTGTTGATGTGCGGCGCTACCTGCTGCGGGTGGGCGATTACCACACAGGCGTGAAGGATGAGTTTGAGAGGGAGCTGCCTGTGGAGCGGATTGTCCTGCACAGGAACTACTGGGCTGGCAGCAATGACAATGACATAGCCCTGGTCCGGGTGCGGGGCAGAGAAGGGCACTGTCTCTCCTTCAATCGCCATGTTCTGCCCGTCTGCCTGCCCGACAGGAAAGAGAGGTCTGACATCAACAGGCAAGCCTGCATCATCTCTGGCTGGGGAGACACAGGTGAGTAGTGGTGCTTTGAGGGCAAGAAAGAGGGAGGAGTCTGGGTTCAGAAGCCTATATGGGCCATTAATTTATGTCGGCTCAAGGCTGTGTTCTCACTGCTTCCATTGTCTATGCCAGTGTGTGGTGTTTAGGAACTGGGAGGTGAGGTGGTTTTTGTGCCATTGTGTCTTCTTCTGATTTTGAGGCTTCTTGAGTCTGCTCGTGGTAGAAGCTTTGATTTCCATAGCATTGCTCTGAAGCTGTGGCAGAGACCAATGCTGCCATCTGGCCACAGTCCTCTCTTTCTTCTCATTTCTGCACATGTTTTTGTCTACAGCAGACCCCTTAGGGAGCAGCCTGTGCCCAGCTGCTATACCAAGTCTGTGGGAAGACCTCCTGTTTCCATGATCTCCTGCCTTCTTCGTGATACTGCAGTAGTGAAGTGAGGGCTTGGAAGTGAGGTGGAAGGAATCTCTCTCAGACTCAATCTCCCTCAATATTGCTGCAGGGACAGATGAGCTGTGAGGCTGGTTTCTGCACTGGATTTAAAACAGCTTGTACCTGTCCCCTGAGCACATTGCTATGAAGCTTCCTAGGTAAAAGAGAGCTGGGAGGCCTTTCTGGGGCTGCTGTGGCTGGAACAAAGCAATATGTTTATCAAGACTTGCTGTCAAAAGCCCCAGCATCTTGTCTGTTGATTTTGGACTTGCCCATCCTTACCAGCTTTTTCTCTGGCTATTACCCCAACTGTTTAACTGCAAATACACATTTGCCTTTGGAGTCAGTTGTGCCAGTTGCACGTGTCACTTCAGGATGTCTGGCGAGGATCAAGGAGCAACTTAGCCATGTAACTAACTTAAGCTGTGCTGGGGCTTAGTGGCCAGAATCCCTCCCACGCACAACACCCAGCCTTCCAAGCGAGAGGGGCAGTTACCTACTACCTTGTGAACTTACGTAAACCTTGAGCACAGAAAGGTCATGCTCTAATATAGCACATGAGCCTTATGTTCTGAGCAACCTTGGGGTAATAAAGAGATTTGATCAAATAGAGACAAATCTGGCCAAAGATGAAGTGAGCTCCCTTTGAATAATATTTGAATGCCTCTGAAACACCTTCTAAAACTTCTCTGAGGATTGAGCACTTAACAGTTATTACTGCATTTATTTACTTGAGAAAACACTGTCCTTGTTTCACTGAGGAGGAAGTGGAGGTTCTGAGAGGTGAAATAAATTGAATAAGGTTCAAGTTACTTGTTGGCAGAACCAGGAGTAAGACTCATCCTTTGATCTAACCCTTTTCTCCAAACCTCTTCCCCATATCTTTGATCTTACAGCTCTTTTTTTGCGGTCTGGCTTGGCATCACTGTTTTCTGTAGTTCTGGCAGTTCAGAGATGCTGAGCTCAGCCTATTTCTGTGCTGCAGACTTGACATGAAGTGTGCAAGTGTCTGTTTCTGTTGGGAGCACCGTTGCTCCAGGTCACTGCTGTAGTCTGCACATGAATCAGCCTGGCTGGTCTGTTCTGTTCCAGGGAAGTCCTATTCAAGAACCCTGCTGCAGGGGGTGGTGCCTCTTCTCCCACGGGAAGACTGTGAGGTCCGCTACGGGCAGAAGTTCACTAACCGCATGATTTGTGCCGGGAACCTCTCTGAAGATAAACGGGTGGACAGCTGTCAAGGGGACAGTGGAGGGCCACTCATGTGTCAAAGGTCGAATGGGCGCTGGATCATTTTGGGCATCACTTCTTGGGGGTATGGCTGTGGTCGGAAGGATTCACCTGGTGTGTACACAAAGGTCAGCAAATTTGTACCCTGGATCAAGAAAGTGACCAAGCTAAAATGAAAATGGCTGGGCTCTAGGAACTTCAGCATATGGTCCTTTTGCCCTGCAGCAGCAGAAGGCTGTGGCTTCTGGTCTGTGACTGATGGAAATTTATTTTGTCATCGGACACTGGCAAAGGACTTTAATGTAGAACTGGAAGAAAAACAGTTACGATTGATGCTTTAAAGTCTTTGATTTCACTTTAGTCTGTAATCTGTAAGCAGAGAAAGCAGGTCCACACTGGTAACAATGATAAGTATATGTTGCCCTAAGTATCTGAGTCCTGTAATGCGGTCACACTTGTTCCTTTGCCCTGGCACACAGAAATGGTAGAAGCAGAGATACCTGCTGCTGAAAATCTATTTCTGTTTGTATGTTTGGACAGTTGAAAAATGCTGCCAGGAGAGGTGAGATGCTTGGAAGATGGCACCAGGTGCTGGCATAGTGGAAATCTTCAGATATTTTTTCAATAACAGCTCTCTTCAATTCCAGGAATCAGAAGATTTGAGCTGAGCTGGGCTTTTTTTCTTCCCGGTTATGTCTCTAGGGGGAACCTTTTCTCTTCTGAATAATATGTCTGCTTCCATATAATCCCTTTCAAGTGTTTGCCCCTGCTAAGAGTTGCTTGTCCTTTCTGCTGTAATCTTCTGTCACACATTTCTAGCTGCAAGATGCTTTGGTTTTATTGCTGCTTTCTCACTATAGTGGTTCTTTGTGTGTGTTTGTTTTCTTGCTTCCTTAAAGTAGCATCTCCTAGTTGTTGGTGTGAGAGTAAATCTTCATTTTTAAGAGACAGTAGCTTTCTTGCCCTTATGATTACTGTGAAGAATTTAAAAATATGACCTCAAGTGGCTGAATAGATATGTTATTTTTCTTTAAATCAAAATGTAATGTTAATCTCAAACATTCAGGTGTTGAATCATGATTTAACAGCACTGTGGGGACTTCCTCTTGATAGCTTATTCACCACAGTTATTAGCTGCCCTTTACTTGTGCTGTTAGTCTTTAATATCTGTGTGTTCACAGTTCTCCCATGAAACATGGAATTACTCCTGGGGTATAGATACACCTCAGGCAAATTACTCCCTCCTTGTGCAAAACAGCGTGTGTGCTGCAAAGCAGCTTCCTGCTTTCCTGAAGTGTGTCTTATTCTTGTAACCTCTGGGCTATTCTTTCTTTTTTTCTCTTCTTTTTACTATTTCTCTTTTCATTCCTCTCAGTGGGAGTAAACTGGCTTAACTCGAGGGTATGCAAGCACTGCCATCAAGCTGTAGTTCTCAGCCTGAACGGAAATAATGCAGAGAGAAAGCAGGGATTATTGAATACTTCAATTTCTTCCTTCTATCTCATCCAAAAAAATGAACAGTTCCCTCTGATGCCTTAAGCAATTTTTAAAGTTAATTTATTATTCTTGAGTGGGTAAAAAATACAAAACAAGACAGAAGGGCTAAGTGCATTAACAGCTGTGCAGTGCACAGTGTCTTCTCACTGTGTATAGATAAGCCAGAGAGAAGACAGGTCTGCTCAGGAGCAGAAAGCTTTGATGTGTAATGAATGACCTGAACGTGGAGTAATAATACAAGATGGGACACGTGGAACTTGTGCCAGATGTGCGTGTTTTGGGTTTGCTCATGCATTGTAGGGTAAGCAGCGACTGGGTCTGGCGCTGACCTGCTGCCTGGAAGGTCTGCACTCAAGGCATTGAGGTGTTCAGTATCTAGGCATTACAGAGGGCAGAGCACAGCCTGTGGATTAGTGATGTCGTGTTACAGGGCATGTGGTGACAGAGTTCTAGAAATCACCTTGGATTCAGTAAGTAATGATTGCCTAAAGCTTTGTCTTCTGTAAAATAGCTGACCTGGCTAGGTGCAGCTTGTGCTGGTAACCCTGTCTGAAGTGCCAGGCTTGATCCCTTGGCAGCACTGTGCTGGCTCCACGCTGGCTGTGTTGTCCTATGGCTGCCGGCAGAGAGTCTCTAAGATGCAACCTGCAGACTGCTCCTTATCTCCCAGGAATTAAAACGGCAGGAGGACTGAGGGCAATTATGTCACAGCCCTCTGGTCTTGTGGGGGATTAAATGCCAAGTTCCACACTGGCAGCAACAGTACCTGTCTGGGAAATATGGAGGGACTTGGCTTTTGCCTTCAGCCTTCCCTGAGCCAGCATGCTACAGCAGCTCAAATGGAGTTTCTGTGCCTTGGGTGCTGTCATATCTCTAGTTTAACTTGGTTTGATCTTTCAGTTTATACCCATGACCCCAGCAGGCATAGAAACACCCAAAGGACTGAAACCGTGAGGTTGTTTCGCTAAGCCTACTTAGCAGATGGCCATTCAGGAGTTACAATAAATTACCATGTAACACAAGTGAGACACAGGCCTTGCATTGTCTTCTGAAATTCCCATGTTCTAGTTCAAAATATTTCTTTCTTCTAGATCTTGTCACCATGGAAGCTTTGAGAATCCTTGTAATTAATATATCCTGAGTCCTGCATGAGCCAGGAGGACAGAAGGAAGTATCCAATCCTTCCACTGCTTTTAGACCCTACTGGTGCTGTAGATGAGCCTGCCAATACTCTCCTCCATTGTTCTGGCTTGTTATTTCAGAGCACCACTATTGCTCTTTGCTGTTTAACCTGGGACTGTGGTCCAAACTAAACTTCTGTGCTGTGCCACTGAGGCTTACTGGAACTGCCTGGCTGGATGAGCAGCACTTGGCCACCATAGGACTTTATTTTGTAATGTTGGCCAGCAGCAGATGTTCCAAAAGATAGTACATGTGAGTTTGTACTGAACAAGTTTTAACAACCTTTCCTTTTGGGGAATTTTGTTCTTGACCCATTTAAATTAATTACTTGCATTATTATTATTATTAAAAATGGAAGTACAAGTACTTGGTCCTCTAGGTGTGCTTAAAACACTATGAACTATCCTTTTGTAATTCCTTTTTTTTCTAGGAGTTTACATCCCTAAATTTTATAAAACTGTTTAATGTAACCAGCCTTCATCTTCCATATGAATGTTTAAATTTTTAATTTTGTATTTAATCCAACTAAGCTCTCAATATTTTCTGGCAATGAAAACCAATGCAATTTTATTCTCCATAACACATAATTTCTTTTTTATGGTTCCTGAATTAATTGCCTTTTGTTTTTATTGAATCCTATTTGTCCTTGTGTTCTCAGCCATGAGACAAACTAAGGAGCCTGGTTTTATACTCTCTGTTGTTCATTACTCTAGAGATAGTTCTTTTTCTCAGGCTGTGGCTTCTTTGTCTCTCTTCAGCCCAACCTGTCTAGGTGTCTGATGGCATGCTGAACAATCTTTCTATGTCTTCTCTTTCTGCTGGATCTTTAAGCTTTGGTAAACAGAACTGAATGCAGTTTTCCAGGGGAGGCTGTGTCACCTGCTGACTATTTGAGTGTGATTTTCTTTAGTAGGCAATGCTGTAAGTGGTTTCAGTGCTGTATGTCTGGAGCCAGCCCTAAACTTGCTAGCGTGGTCTTGGTGGCAGCCTTGCTACAAGAGGATGGAAACCCACTGGGGTTAGTTCTCCCCGTGTCTCAGGCAGGTGCAGCAGTTGCACTGAGCTCACAGCAATTGCTGTAGGTATGTCTGGGGACCTCTGGGCAGGGAGCACCTGCAGAGCTTTGCCTTGGCTGACACACTGCAGGGCTGGTACAGTCCACCTTTACAGCGTCACTCTGTTGGATAAGGCTAATGCAGATACACTATTTCCAGGAGCTGAGGGATCAGTCAGTGTTGCTGGTGGCTGCACTGTGCCACGTGGATGCTGAGATGGCTAACCCAGTTCTGGTGTCTTTCTGACCTGCAATGCCTGCACTGATGACCAGCCATGCTTTGGCCAGCTGAAGCTGGATTAAAAATGTATCCCTTTCCTGTGGCTGAACACTGTTCTGATTTCTATTAATTATGCTCTATCTGTAATTAATCAGGCAGCTGTTTATTAACCTGGACAAGACGTTGATTACCCTTGTAATCCATGTACACTTGTAGCAGAGAATAACATATCAGTTTTTCAAAGGCATTAGTGGAGGCATTGGTGAGGAAACAGGAACGTGGATATGTGCTGCCTCAGGGGTAAGAGAGGTAGGTCTGCCTTTTGTCTGTCTTTTTTTTTTTCTGAAGACAATATCCTGAAATTTCTTCACCCCAAATAAGCTGCAGTGATTCATCAAGCATTTGAAGACAGATTTTTATGTGTATATTCAGCAATCAGATGAAAACTTTTGAGAGATGAACTGCACTGTGGTATTTAACACTCTCCCTATGGACTTGCTGGGAGTTCCTTGCAGATGGAGGGACCAGAATCACCTCTGGTGGTAACCAGCTGTTCCTTGTGGAATGAGGCACGGTGACCTGGACCAGTGCATGTCTCCTGGGCTGTGTTTTTACTTGTTTGGAAAAATATTTAATTTTCCACATCAAGAAGTAAAACTAATTTGTGTAATAGCCCACTCAGTCCTATTAAAATCCCTTTCTACTGACCAGGGGCTGAGTACCTCTGAAATCAGTCAAGTGCCAAAACTGTCATGTCCCTTGGATCAACACCAGTGGCTCACAAGGTATGCTAATAAATGGATTATACCGTGACTGTGTGGGACTGTCTTATTTTTAATAAGGGAATCTGTTCCAAGGGCAGGTTTTAGGATTCTTTTCAGCACTGAATTAAACTAATTAAATTTCTCTAATAATGTTATTTTTAGAGAAACTTCAACATGCTAAAGCATGTTGCAAAGTCAGCATCAAGTTAGCTGCCACTACAATGAAATGCATCAGTTCTTCAAAGGCCACATTTGAACAAGTAAGGAGCCGGTCAACTCAAAGCACTTAACAGGCTTTAATATTTCAACTAAATTGTTGTTTTAGGTGATCTTTCCATATGAACTTGTTCAGTATGGCTTAGTCTCCTTTCAGTCTAGTCACTGCTCCAAGAGCCAAAGCCAGCCTCTGGAAAAGTGGAAATGGGAGAAGGGAAATGCAGTTTGAATGCACCATTGGTTCAAGAACACTGTTGTACTCTACGCCCGCTGCCCCACTGCTCCACTGCTGAAACCTGAATTTCTGTACAAAAAGGTTTTTTTGAAACATAGTCCAGCTCCTTGCAAGGTCTGCCCTGACTTCCCCAGGTTATTAGGGTTAGACTGGGGACTTGGTGTAGATGATGCCTGCAGACTCCAGGTATTACAGTGTGTAATTTTTTGCATGTACTGACTCCAGCCTGCTGTTGGGAACTGACATGCACTCACTGGAGATAGAACTGCTTGTGGTTAACAGTTTCTTTGCTTTGTGTCTGCCTTTGGGGTTTTGTAACCCACTTACATTTCCTCTCTTGCTTGTGCAAAACTGGGAAGCAGAGTGCAGGCATTTTAGTTGGCCTTCCATGTGTCAGTGGGCACTGGTTCATCACATCAGTTCTGCAGCACTCTTCTGTAGTCACTGCCAGGGAAAGAAAGAACCTTGAAGCTGAGCTGTGGTTAAGGTTACAAGACTGTCAAATGTTGTTTTGTATTAAAGCACTTGACTGCTGCCTTCATGTGGTGAAGAGGTTTGGGAGGAGTGTTTGGCATGAGCTTACTCTTTTCAGATTGCCAGCTGTAGGATAGCTTTGGATTTTGACACTGAAATATGGATCAGGAGAAAACTGGGCTTTACTTCATTATTTACTTTACTAGGATAGCTACTGTATTCATGGGGAGACAGGAAAGAGGCCATTCAGGTATCACTGCTGCCATTAAAAAATTCTCACTTGGGTATGATTTCCTCTTTCTAATGGAGGAAGACAGGATACTGCTCAAACTGCCTTGGTTGCTGGACTGGGTCCTGTGCCACTCTTAAACTGGCCTGTCTAGTAGGGGTATCTAGTATTGGTAGGAGGTTTCTATGGAATTCTGTTCACATTGTAAAAGTGAAAAGAGGAAGTAGAGACAGCAAAATGGATCTTTAAGTATGTGGATGATCTAGCTGGACTCATGTATGTTTAGAAAAAACCTTGGAATTAAGATGTGCTGATGGAGGACAGGCATAGGACAGACAAATTCAAACAAATTGGTGAAACATATTCTGCCAGAAAGAAAAGGTACCCTACTCTTTGCAGATTTTCAAAATGGGCCTGTTACTTGAAAAGAAGAAACAATTGCCTTGGATCAGCTTTACCAAAAGGAAGCTGTGAAGCTGTGTGGCTCTGATATTAGCTAAGAAAGAGGCCTTGTTCCTCCTATCACTTTATATCTGCACTGGCTTTCATTGAAGACATCAGGGCATCTGCAGCTCCAGGGGCTGAGCTGGGAACAGATGGAACTCAGTGCTGGAGTCAGGTTCAGTTGCTACCCAATAGAAGAAGCAAGCAGGCAGGAATTAAAATTTCAGCAAATTAATCCTGTTGGGAGGTGTTTGCTGAGCATGTTTTGATTCCCAGCGTCTGCCAGCCCTGGGGCTCAGGAGCCAGCAGCAGGTGTGTGTCAAAGGTTTCCACGAGAAGAGGTCATGCAGTGCTGTGCTGTCCTGTTGGCCCACGTGCTGGCCTGGACAGTGGGCCCTTGTCACTGCGAAGACAGGAGGTGTGGGGGAGACTTAGTGTGACACTGTAAATGGACAGCTCAGCTGAAACCACTTTAAAGGTTATACTTCTCTGTTATTTTCTTCTTGGAAACAGAACAAAACCACTTCAAATAACAACAAAACCCTGTTCTTTGCAATTTAACTAATCTGCTCTGCTTAAAACGGAACTGTATACAAAGAAGAAAATGTGCTTCTAAAGGTTAGTTCCTTACTCTTTTCCCCCCTCCCCACTCACATGTACAGGCTTGCTGGAGATAAAGTAGGATTTCAGCCTCCAGTTGTGGGATGGAGACCTGTTTACGAGGGCACAAGTGTACTATTCAGGCCACTGAACGCTGTGGTTTTATAGAACCAGTAACCAAACACACTGGAGGAAAACTCCTTTTCTTCAGGTTTACCATTTCATTATCTCTAGGAAGACTAAGAAGCAGATTCTGTAATTCAGCACAGCTCTACTGAGGTCTCAGCAGAAACCCTTTTAACTCACCACATATTTAAGCCACAGCTAGGTTGATTAAGACTTGAGCAATCTTTACTGTCCTGCAAGGCTTGTCTTCACAATTACACAGGTTTAACAATTTGGTTAAACTGATGCAACTTTGTGGCTGACATTTAGGGGTGATGCATTGTTTGAATCAGGTGCCTGTTTAGATGAGTCAGGACTGTGTACACACAAGATACCTGAAGAGCATGCCACTACTCACTAAACTCCTACTACTATTATATTTAACCATCCTAAAAAAATATGGGTTGCTAGATTCAAAACTAAATGTGATGACAGAATTACACAAATTTACTTTTCTTCCCTCCAGAAGACATGGGAAATTACTATGGGAAATGCATTTAAGTTTTGGATGGTACGTTTTACAGCACCTTGTCACAGCATTTTGCAAGGACATGGCTAAAAATGAAGATCTGCCTAAAAAAGCTGGTAGCCTTCGAGGCAGTGCACTAAACAATGAGCTGTCAGTGCCTGCTAAGGGTTGGTCGCCTGCCTAGAGAGGAGAGATGACAATAGAAGCAACTGATTTAATCCGGGAATCCCTTAAGTCTCCTAAAGGAGGAGGTTACTGTTCAAAGAGCTTGCATCCTGAACACATCAGGGATATGACATCTGCAGCTAAAATGAGTGAACACTCTTTACCTATAAGCATTCAGATAATTGTAAGGATTGACTAATTTGTTTCGTAGAGCACCCTGCAATAGATCCTACTTGCTCTAGTAAGTAGTTCTAGCGGAAAAACCAAATCTTTTCTTCCTCATTTATTACAGAAACAGAAAAGTGACTGAGAAGTGTTGTCTCTGTAGCAGCCCAGGTAATTTTCAGTCACCATGACATGCATAATATTTTTCTTAGTGTCTCCTCTTTCTTACAAAAGAGGCCATAAATATATGTAACTGGAAAAGTGATGACCCTTACCCACACTCATGAGCACAAAACTTGTCAAGGTGTGTTTTCTTAAATGGAGTATTGCTGTGTAGTTGTAGCAACCATGCTTTTTGTAAGAGAACCTTATGTTGAATTGACAGTTCAATCGATGACTGAACCTCCCACTGAGATCTGACAGGAGGTAACACTAATTCAATTTTTAAAATAAAATCTCTCACATCCCTAACTGCATGGTTAGATTATTTTTCTGCAGAAAGGCTGTGGAGAATACGTACTATTTTGCTGTCCATGATATTGTAGTCTGTTGTTCTTGTATTTTAGTATAGAATAGGACAGAATTAACTGGGTTGGAAGAGACCTCCGAGATCATCAAGTCCAACCCTTGATCCAACCCCACTGTGATTACTTGATCATGGCACTCGGTGCCACATCCAGACTCATCTTAAAAACCTCCAGGGACGGTGAATCTACCACCTCTCTGGGCAGGCCATTCCAATGCCTGATCACTCTCTCTGTAAAGAACTTCTTTCTAATATCCAACCTAAACCTCCCCTGGCACAGCTTAAGCCCGTGCCCTCTTGTCCTACTATCACTTTTTCTAAGCAATTTTTTATCCTTATATTTAAGTGGTAATGTGCCTAATATTTATGTTTTGAAATACTTTAGTGCTGAGAAGCAGCTTTAGTGCAAATTTTGCTATGGCCAGTTTCATCTGAAGGAAGAGGTTCTATAGCATGGAGAAACCTTCTGCTTCTGAGGCTGTGAGAGGCATGTAAATACTGCTGAGCATTACTTCAGTTAGCCAAGATCTGCTTGCATATATTGCAGAGTAGTGTATGTTGGTCTTGCCATGAGTCAATGGGCTTCCTACATCTCCCTGCCAGTGATCTTTTACCTACCAGTTGACTGTACCCTCAACAGCAAATACAGAAACCTGTCTTCTGCAGCAAATGTGTGTTGAGAGTCAGCTACTGCAGCACTTGTGCCTTTTTTTATTTAATTACCATTTTTGATTTCTAAAACTGTAGATTGATAGAGAAGGAATGTCACATTTAGCAATTTTCCTTGATTATTTTTTGGCAAACTGAAAATGTGTTTTGCTTAATGCCTGCATCAAAAGAGGCTTCTCAGAATACTTAGGAAGCTTTCAAGTGTATAACATTGCTAGTTAGGGCAATATGCTCTCTAGACAAACTGAGTTATCAGTTGCTGAATTATCAGTTGCTGAGTTTCCATAAATGATGTATCTGACCTGCTCTCTAGACAAAGGGGATATTACAGTACTTTCACAATCTTTTCACCTTAGCTGAGGAAATGTCCAAATGTGATACTGACTGAGAAAGAGGTCTTGCAGTGTAACAGTAGTTTTCTTTCCCCTCTGCAAAATGGAGAACATTTTTTTCCAGTTCCCTTTAGGTTGGTGCTTCTATCTGTGAACATATAGTGCATATTAGACCCTGCCAGACTGTCAGCTTTGGTAATGGCAGAAGAAAGAGGGAAGTGTGAAAAAGAAAACAAATGCTACTGCAGGTTAGTGTGAAAGGAAGAGGAAAATATACTTGTAACCTGTGAAATCCAAGATGCCAGACAACATATGCTCAGGAATCCTTGCAGGCAATATTATTTGTAAATGCCATTTTATGCTTTCTGAAGAGTAGTAGTTACATTCATACATGAAGTCTTAGCCACAATTGTTGTCTTTATAACAATAAGAGCTGTTGCAAAGTGTTTCCCTGCTGTCTCCGTTTTCCATGTATGCATGTATGTACCTGTCACTTATCTCACAGTGAATTCCCTTCTGAATAAGGCTTTAGTCAGGCATGTATTCATATTCTCTAAAATTCCAAAGACAGAACCTTGGACACCATCAGTTCCATGTCTCCCATGGAAAGCATTAGTCAAAGATTGGAAAATGCTCGATCCAAAGGAAGGAAATTTGTTTTCCAGAGCATGTGATTCCTCAGGGCAGCTTTGCTTTCAGCTTCCTAGTATGCAGTGTCTGGAAAAGCTCTGTGCATCCTGCACAGCCATTTGCCTGGTTAGGAGCAGAGTAAGGGGCAATGAGCTGTGTGCTGTTCCTTCTTCTGTGCTAAAGCAGTATTTGCTCCATCTGTTTACAGGCCCAGTGTTTTGAAATAATACTGGTTGGTTGTTTCATATCTGTTACTAACAGTAATCAGTGTAACATGAAACAGTGACCTTTCAGGAGGAACAGGGGTTCAAAATGTAAGAATTAACTGCAGTTTGCCATACTTGTCATAGTGCCAGAGCACAAGAAACTATTATCCTGTACATCTAATATATTAGTTAGATACAAAGCCATATGTGGGCTTTAAAAATCTGCCTTCCCTTGTCATTTCTGGGTGCATTATTGCATGCAAAGAGACAATGAAATCTTTGTCGAGTCAGAATGGAACCGAACAGCTGGGTCCCACTGCACCAGCAGTGAAAACCTCTAGAGTGCTGTATTTTGTTATTGAGTCGGTGTTAGATTCAAGCCACAGCAAGGATGTGTTTTTCTTTCAGAAATAAAACCACGCTGGATATAACTTGAAGAGTAGCTCACGACTCACCCATGGAATGCAGACACTTCTGGGGTGCAATGCAGCCCCTCTTTGATTTTTAGTCCCCAGGGAGAGCTTAAGACAGGAAACAAATGTAAATGTTGCAATTCTGCTTCAGGGTATGCGTGAGCACTCACATGTGTCTCTCTCAGATGGAATGCTGCATTCTGAAAATTGTCTATTATGGAGGCAGAGAAATTCTGAACAGCAATTTCCTTTCTCTGAAATAAGAGAGAAAGGAAAAATAACGGGAGAAACCACCTTAGTGGCAACCTTCTCATCTGTGCAGGATTTCTTACTGAATTCCTTTCTTCCCAGCAGAATGCTGCTGAAATTGTCAGATAGTATTTTTCATGGTCTATTCAGCAGTAACTGTAGTTTTTGTCTGTTGGAAGATCCACAAGCGAAAATACATGCCTGTCTCACGCAATAAGTTGGCTGGAAAAAAAATGGATGAGTGCTTGTGAACTCCTGTGCCTTTCCAAGACATGGCCCTGAGGACAAGGAGAAGCAAGTAATCACACCTGCACTCCCTCATGTTGGCCAGGGGAACAACATACCCAGACCTGCTCTGCACAAGCCAGAAGACATTTTTTTACAGTGTCTTGAGATGCACTTTAAAAGTGCAAATGTTCACTCTCCTCTGCTTGCCTCATTACTTCCATCACCTCACCCATGCTTTCAGCCTGAGATGCTTGAAAAAGTGAAAGCAAGATTTCTTTGGAAATCTCCACAACTTGTGGTATTCCAAAGCTGGAAGAAGGAATGAGAGTGAGGTTTGTTACAATTTAATGCAATCAAACATAATGTGCTGAAGCCCCCTTTTAATTTGAAGCATTTCTCTAATATTCCTCCTCTCCTCTGACCTTTCTGGATGTAATGGGTATGCTTAGTTGGATTTTGGTAAAATTCAACAGTGCTGTGTTGCACGTAATGCTGACAAAAGATGTTGGTGAGCAGCACCAGACTTCTGGCATCACTGTGTTTCCCTGCCCATTTCTGTAATTTCAAGTACCACAACATCTAGGTTGGGTGCTGAATCTCACCTGTAGTTACCTCTTCATTCCTTGGATGCAATGCATTTAATCTCTTATTCTGGTTTTTGGTTTGTGGGGTTTTTTTTTAGTTTGGGTTTTTTTTTCCCCCCCATCAAAATACACTCCAAAATTTCAGCTGTATTTTTTTATTCTTTTGAAATTCCTACAATCTGCTAAATACTTTTTCCTCGCCAGGGAAACACTTTTACTGTGGTGAAACCCTTCTCTTGTGAAACACTCCACGAAGTATTATGATACCTTCATGTATCTTTGCTCTCCCACGTGGCAGAGATTCTCTGCAATGCCCTTGGCCCGCAGTGCTGTTGATGTAACCTGACAGAACTCCCATGACCAGGCAGGTGTGTCTGTCTCTCGAATTACTGCTGGTGTGGTGCACTGACAGGTCACTTGGCAGTACAGACCCAGTCAGGCATCAGCACAGGACAACTTTTCTGCAGGATTAGCCAGAACACGGGGCAGAGCTCGGCATACTGTGCTGTGGCACACTGCCCTGCACCTGGCCTGCATAGTGTCCTTCCTTCCTATGAGTGCACCTACGGAACGTTGGCCTCGGTGTGTTGTCATAGAAAACACGACAAGCCATTTTCATCTCTTTGCTTTCTTTCAGTATTCAGCCCTGCAGACTCATTCTTTACTGGTAGGAAAGCCACTACTTTCCTTTGTTCTGGCCCTTTCCAGAACTTACATTACACAAGAAGGCACTGACATTCCAACTAGTAAACCTACCTCTTACAGTCGAAGGACGCTGCAGTGATGCACCTTTGTGTTCCAAATCTTACACTAGTAATCACTGCTTTTGTGAGAACAAGCCATGCAGGAAGTTTCCTTTAAGATCCAAGGGGCATTTCTTAGGACCCCCCCCATGAGGGCCCATCAATTAATGTAATTTTTTGGACCAAGTACCATAGAATGAGGCAGATGGTGAGTATTCCCAGAGGCAGCTCAGTCTCTCTCAGCTCTAGGGTTACCATTTCTAAGTGTGTCATTCTTGTTTCCCCATCATTCATTTATTTTCCCTCTGTACAAACATGGGAGGGAGGTGCAGGTCCAGCTTTTTGGCTGATGTGTACTCAGAGAAAACTTGTCCTTTGGTATTTTACCAGTCGACTCTCAAAATGAAGCAATGAACTAGACCTCCAAAAAAACAGAATTAGAGGGAAAAAAATTACAAATAACCTCACCACCGCAGACTTCAAAGTGGGTAGGAGCTGAAAACCTCACCTAACCTGTGCAGCTCCTCCTGGAACTGGCACGGGAGTTACTTTTTTTGAATTCTGGAGTTGTTCAGGCCCTGCAGCTCCCCAGACATCTCCTTCCCTTCTGCCGCCAGGAGAGCGAGGGGCTTTCTCGGCCTGGGCAAGGCGGTCCCTGCGCTTAGACTGGTATTTCTGAACAAGACTTATTCGAGCCACCTTCCCTTCCTTCCCTTTGTCTTCTTCCCTTGGTCTTCTCTCCTGCTTTTCCCCCCTTCTGACAGAAAACATTACCGAGAACTCAGACACTTCTTTCCTTCCCAGTCACACGATCCCAGCTGGGTGGTTTCCACCTCACACGACCGACCCGCGGCGCGTCCCGGGGGCAGCCCGCGGCCCCCTTTCCGCGCCGCCCCGCCGCCTGTGCGGGGCAGGCACAGCGCCCTTTACTGCGGCCCCCGGGCGGCCCGCTGGCTGCGGAGCGGCAGCCGCACCGCGGCACAGCGGCGCCCGCTCCCGCTCCCGTCCTCATTCCCGTTCCCATTCCCATTCCCGTTCCCATTCCCGTTCCCATTCCCGTCCTCATTCCCGTTCCCATTCCCGTTCCCGTTCCCATTCCCGTTCCCTTTCCCGCTCCCGTTCCCATTCCCGTCCTCATTCCCGTTCCCATTCCCGTCCTCATTCCCGTTC
>JAYRBT010000178.1:15116456-15132378 GCA_036023395.1 Myiotriccus ornatus | reverse complement strand
TTAATTTTGCCTGCAGTACTTAAGGATGGTTACTAATGGTAAAGGACAGCATATTAAATAGTAGAGGTTGTGTGGTGTTTTGTGTGACTTCCTTTTGTGTCTGAAAACATATCAGTACTTCCTGATAGAGCTTGATTCTCAGTTGTGATGCAGTCAGACTTTTTTATTTGTATTTATGTTCCATCATCTACATTCAGAAAAAATATCTGGTCCCTGTTGGTCTTTGTAGTTTGGTTTTTTTTGTCATAGGCCAAATGGAGATAATTTTGAATTCGGAGCTTTTAAAATGCCTTGTGTGGGGCAAAAGTGGGAATGACTGGTAATACTGAGCCTTGCTTTCAGTCTGTGCTCTGAATGTACAATCCTGGTTGTGCAGGACACTTTCTGAATTGGGTGAGAGTGAGGAGTAACAGTGCAGGGGAACTGACTTGCCTGAAGCTAATCTGCTTCATCAGCTGTGGAGTTATTCTGAATGCAAGCTGCCCAATTTGTCATGAAACCTTGGCCAGCACTGGCATGAATACAGTGTTTTGTAGCACTGTCTGTCTTGCTTTACAAAAATCTGCTGTTCATTTTACGATTTCTAACAGCTGTTGGTTGCTTGCCCAGGCTGCTCTTTTTATGAAATGAATTATTTTTTTTAGGGAGGGAAATGGAAGGGTGTTTGGATTAAGAATTTTCTTGTCTGAAATTCCAGAGGAGGTTGTCAGGTTGTCAATGCTGTGTTGCCTGCCTAATGCTGGTAGCACAGTTTTGGGATCTCAGTCATGCTGGAGTGGGTGAGAGTTTAGGGAAAAAAGCTTACTGATATTTTGCTATTAAGATGCAAAGTTTCTGAAGAGGCAAATAGAAATACTGGCATAAGGCATCAACATACCATTGAATACGCCAGTTACTCCAGTTTCATCAGCACAACCCTGTGCAGATTTTCAGCTATTACATAGGAGAAGCAATAGGGTCGAATGGAAAATAACACCTTTCTGATCCGTGTTTGACTTGTGTTTGCTCTGAGTGGATGTTTTCTGTAGGTACATTGTACCCATTGCAACAAAGTCTTATGTGAACCATGAGGCAGAAGGTAGGTGGGTAGGATCTTAGGACTTCAAGTTTTTAATGATGGAGGAATGTGCTGGTGTTTCTGTCCTGGAGTCATGAAACCAGCTCTTGGATTTTGGCTTCATTTTTGCCCCCTTCCCCATCAAACGTGTTTTTCACTACCAAACATAGCCTGTAACTTTCAACTTCTCTGTGAACTGACATTCTGAAGACATAGTTCAAGTGTTTTTCTTTGTAGAGATCTGGTTTCTAATAGAGTGTTGTAGCTATGATGCTTTATGGATATAAAGAAGACTTCCCTTTTTAAGGAAAGAAGGGCAATCTGTTCTTGAGACAGCTGATCCTTGGATTGCAGAAAATGTTTTCCAATGTGCAGCTTTTTTTCTGTCCACAAAGAGGGACGATTTTACAGCAGGTTTATATCCTTGGCAATTAAAATTTGCTTGGGCATATTGAAACTCCCTGGTTATGTTTAGTAGTGGTGAAAGGAGGTCTAATGTAACAGGGTGTTTATTTTTCTTACTAACATCTCATGCTGCTCTGAAGAGAGAATTCCTTCAGAATTTTTGCCTCCTAAAGTGTTGTTGCTGACACAGAGACCACAGATGGAGTTGGGAGGTGTAGAAACAAGCAGCTGCTCCAGGAAGGTACTGAGAAGTTTGCCTCCGTTGTAGCTTCCTGCCATGAGGAGTTGTTTCTTGTGTAATTTTCTGAAAAGCCCTGTAGCAGAAAGCATCAGTATTTTATTTCTGATGTAGGTCTGCTCAGCATTACTGGGCACCTCAAATTTCCCCTTCTAATACCAGTACCACATTATTTGGTTGAACTTTAATTTCTTGCTGCTGTTTGAGTTATGACAAGAGTAACAGTATTGCTGCTTGCTGTTGCTGCAATCAGTTATAGCAAACACTGATATTTTGTGGGGGTTGAAAGAATGTTTCTGAGTCATTTTGTGGAAGTTTCCAAACAAATTTGTGTTTGGATGTCTGACAAGGTGATCTGAGTAGCTGTTCTGGCAGTCAGGGGACATGGAATGGCTCCCCATGGGTCTCAGGTTCTTCTCTGGTGTGGCACAGGACTGGGAGGTCTGATTCTCAGGGGAGAAGTCTCACTTGGAGAGAGGGCAGGAAGAAAGGGGAATATTTTGCCCACTAATCAATAGAAATTCAGGAACAGAAAATGCTTCATGTATTAGTATGTTCTATGCAGGCTAACATAAGAAACCCCCCTACTCATCTGTGTCTGCTTGCTTGTTTCAGCGTTGTTTTAGCTTTAAAAGGAGGGGCACTGGAAATTAAAGCTTCTCAAAGAAAGCCTTTCTGAAGTTAGATTATGACCACTTTATACAGCAGTAGAAGGTTTTGCTACTGGCAGAAGGTTTTTGCCAGCAGGAAGAAATGAATTACTCTAGGAAACTTTAAGACATGAATGTGGGATTTTTGCTCAGATTCTTTAAAATAAACTGTTTTGGGATGCAGTCCCTATGGTTGATGTTAGCATGATGGTGATACCATTTCTCCACAGGTGAGTAAAGTTAAGTCAGCTGGTTTTCGTTTGTGGGGTTCTTTTAGCTCTTTGGATCTAGAGAGTGTGAATGTAGAAAACCATCATGAAATGGGTTTGTTAGAAAATTTTTTTTTTTAATAATTCGGATGACCAGAAGGGAACTGCAAGGCTTAATGGGTTTAAAATTACTGACATTTGAAAAAAAACCCACCCACTCACACCCTCTAAATCCACAATATCGAGCGTTCTGCAATTCTACAGGGCTTCTGTGCGAATAAAAAACAAGTATTGTTTTTCTGATGCTTTGATGTATGTTAAGGCTTGCCTTATAGAAGGAACTAATTCTTGCTTTCTAAAATATCTTAATCTTGGAGGCAGAAGTCATGATGTCAGGAGATATGTGTATTGAATCAGTTAGATAATATACTTCTCTCATTATGCAGGAAAATCTAAATCCAGCAACAACAAAATAGTATGAGCCATGAAATATTTTGACTTACATGTATGAGCTGGTTTTGATGTAGTTTTAAGCAATTTTCAGAAATTGAATTCAGATGAAATTTGACTCTGTGCTGTAGGTGGTGGAGACTTGGGGGGTGAATTGGACACCCTCCTGTGACAAAACAACCCATTTGCAATGGATTAAAAAAACCCCAGGCAATTCTTAAAATGTTGTGATGGTTGTAAAGGAATTTGTGTAGTAATAGTTGCTGCAGTTTGTCAGTTAAGTGTGAGGTTTCCAGTTCTGGACCATAATCTGCCCATCTGGGATGTGTATTTTTAATGGTTTGTGGCTATGAATCTCATCAGTCTTATCCAGTAAATGCTAATGAAAAAATTATGTTGCTTATTCATCTTGTCAACTGTTTGTACATAACAATGTCATTCTGTGGCTTAGGGCTGATGTAGGCCTGCCCCAAATTCTTCTTTTTGCTTTCAGCGTGGTCTGGTATCTGCATTTGCTACTCACTGACATTATTTTCAGTGTCATTTCACTGCTGCAAAATGTTTATGTGATCAGATAGAGTTGTATAACTCTAGTTGAGGAAATAAGAGGTATAAGAACATTTTGTATAAACAGATCCCATTAGGGTTTTAGTACTCTTAGTAAGCTTACAGGGGTAGTAGCAGTGGACGAAGAGAAAGAAAACAGCAAACAAGAGAAGAAGATTTGTTTCTAAATTTAAAAAAACCCCAAGATTTTTGGTTGAGAGTTCTGCAGTATTTACAGGTAGTAAGAAGGGTAATGTGTAAATTTAACAAATGAATTGCATAGACAGAAAAATAAAAACAAATAATCCCGATAGGTTTTTTCTTTCTTTTTTTTTTTTTCTTTATCCTGTGAACAAATCAATGTACTAATGATTCACACTTTGTTCTCTGGAGCATTCTGCTAATTTGTTGATCACTTAGTTCTCTGTAGGGCTGTGTTTTCAGTTATTTAAAAAAGTGTGTGTGTGTATAAATATTTTTATTCTGCATGGTGAGAATATCATCCTGCCATAGAAGCCTATTGGAGGAAGTAATTTTAGAGATTTTCTTGTGGCTAACTGCCTGAAATACTTGAAGATTGCATTAAGGTGCCCTGTCCTTGCTGGCTTTGCTAGATCATGTGCTTAGTTGCACCTGCTTGTTACGAGTATGCATATGTTTTAAAAGTACAGAAACACTGAGAAAAAACAAAACCAAAGGAGCCCTAAAGTCAGAACGTTCCCTCTGGTCTGTTTTCTGAGCAAGCTTGATTAACAGTCAATCTGCAACAGGATTTGTAGCATCCTATCTCCATCGCTTCATCCCTATTCTTGTCTTGTCTAGCCCTCTTGGTCTGTCACAGCATGTGAAAAAGTCACGCACATGAATTCCACCAGAGGTTACTGTTCTCCATTTGTTGTTGCAGCTTGCTTTGTGAATGCTGAGGTGTTTTGCAGGGACTTGGTTTGGAGTGGGTAGTACCCGAGAAAAAAATAGCTGAAACTTTATTATAACTTGGTACAGCAAGTATTCCAGCATCAAGGAGTTTCTTATTTTCTTACGGTTGACAGTCTTGAATGGTTGAGGCATCAGAAACCTGTATCTTCACATCAGTTTGCTTAATCTGTAAAAGAAAAAATAAACTTCTACTTTTTAGCAGTACTGTGGTTTTCTTGGTTTTCTTTACAAGGAACATTGTGGGTTTTTCCCCTTTGTATAAAATGGCATGGAGTCATTAATCTGAAGCAGGGGAATTGAAGACAGAGCTAATTGAAGACAGCTGAGAGTCAGCATTTGAATATTGCAGTGTGTCTTCAGCTTTTTAGGTGCTTCATTCTGCATGTGGTCAGGCTGGACTATGACTGGGTGCAGAGGCAGCTCCCTGTGTTTGCTCATCTGTCACATTCTGATGTTACAGGGTCTCGGTTCAGTCTTGGGGTCTTCACCCCTTGGCTTACCAGTTGGACTTGTTCTCTTGTATTTGGAACATGAAAGTTCATTCTTGGTGCCTGTTAAGCATGTCTGCTGGGCTGCTGTAAGAGCCCCAGCAGCTCCAGTTGAGCTGAAGCTATCTGTGATGTGCATGTGTATGTGTTCACTTTGAACACCACTGAGACCAGCTGTGTGATTTGAAAAGATCATCTACAACTGAGAGAGTGATATCTTTTGAAGGGAAATTAATTCTTAATTACAAGAATCAGAATACAGGCCTGACAGAGGGCATCTTGGAGTTTTTCTTTATTATCTAATGCACTTCATTAGTTAGTCTTCTCTTGGCATATGTCTAGCTAATCTTTCTTTATCTATATGGCATAGCTTCAGAGCTGCTCCAGCAGTTCGTCTGTGAGCCTATCCAATGGAAGTTTCTCATGCTGTTCAATTTAGTTGCACTCTTTTATCCCAAATACTCTCTCCCCTAACTTTAACCCATTTTGGCACGGGTAATTTAAAGGTAAATACTTCTATTGTTTTAAGTACTTATATGTTACTTTTCTCTTTTTGTATGTTTAAAATTATGTTAGCTATTTCAGTTGCATTTTTCTTAAGTATTTAATTTCCTTCTGGAGCCTGGTGGTTGTGGTTCAGTAGTTCATATGTGCCAAGTAAAGTCTTCATATATTCCAAGTCATACAGGCACAGAGTAGCTGCAATATCTCTTCTGATTAGGTGGAGAACTTTTCCTTTGCCTCTCTGAAAAGAGTTATCCTGTTTGTGACTGCATCATGAAGTTTACACTTTAATATGCTTAGTCTGATTTATCCCCAAGATTGTAATCCCAACACTACTCAAGGATGCTCTTGGTATTCCATCATTTCTATGTATTATGTACCAGTGCATTATAGATGTGCTGTATTTTTGTGTGAATGTTGCCTGCAGTTTGGGAGATTGTATGGCAGGTGATCGTTACCCATCTCACAAGGCTGCGCTTGGAAGCTGCAAAGCAGCAAGTGGACACAAGTATACCCCTACTGCTTACATGGGCTGCAAGGATGTTAGTCCATCACTTAGGAAGATGTTCCCTTTTTCTTGACTTTGTAGGCTGGGTCCTACCCGGGCAAAATGTTAATGTGATAGAAAACCAGCTGGTGGTAGTGTGTCTGTGACCCATTAAATCAGTTCTACTTTCAGTGACTCTCTGAAGTGGAAACTAAAGTTCATGTGGCTTGTGGATGGAGCCTTGAAAAGCATAGAAATGCTTTTCAAGGAGGAGAAAGTATCTTATTTTCAGACTTTTGCAAAAAGCTTCTGTTACATACCCTCAGGTCAGAGGTGGATTTTGGTTATTTTTATATACACATATTGCTTTTTATAGGATGCTAATTATATGGTAAAATGGAAGAAGTAAAAGGAGTATGAGTAATGGCCTAAATGCCTTGGATATAATTTATTTGAAATAATGAGTAAATTTTTCATTAAAAGGCTCATGTTTCATTTTGCAATGTTCACCTTGGGAAACTGTTTTTTAAAGTACACTCACAGCATTCACCTTCAAGTATTACAGATTTCAAGACAAAGGTGAAGTTTTCTGATGTTTCTTGTCAAGTTTGAGCCGTGAAAGAATATAATTCTCTGGCACATACTTCTTACAGACATCAACTCTGACAATAAATTTCTGAGGGGAAAAAAGAACAAGAGAATAAAATAAAACCAGCAGCAGAATTTTAGAAGGAAATGTACAGAAAACAGTAAGAAAAATATTTCTGAAGAGTTGATTTAGGTGTGTTATGGTTAAATGTAATGCTTGCTCTGCTTGCCCCTATATGAGAATTCTCAGCACATTTCGGTTTTAAGGAATATCAAAGAGACAATCACTGACTTAAGCCAAGGGGTATTTTATTGATAGGCACTTAAATAAAAAAAGCAGAGATGCTTTAAGTGCATTCTACAGTAGCAGTTTTATCTGTCTACATGGATAATTCTGTAAAAAACAATGTAATGTTTACCATTTTTAAAATGAGGTTTGTAAAGCAGGTTTTATAACACCTCACACATACCTGGTCCTTTGCTGGTCAAGAATACACTCTGCATATTTCCCATTAGTTTTACTGTTCTTCTCATTTTAGCTTTGGATATCAGAGGTGCTTCACTTAATTTCCTTCCTCTCCTTGTTCTGTGTGTAGTTGTATTACTTTGTTATGCTCGGTTACATTTAGGCCTGAAGCTAGCGGGAAGGGTGGGATGGGGACCAAAGCTGTAGACTTGTCTCTAAAAAGATAAGGCAGCCTAACATATCATTTTTCTAAAGGTATGTGTAGCAAAAGCTGTGTCTTGTCTTTGCACTGTGTCTTATTTCTTGCTGTGAGATTTGTTCACTTGCACTTGTATTTATTCACTTGTACATACAGTTTATTTTTAGAGTCATATGTCAAATGAAAGTAACTCAATGGAAATAACATGATTAGATAACAAATATGTTCAGTATTTAGCCCAGTTGTTTTTAGTTTGTTCTTTTTAATATCTCTGGTATTTTCATGGCCCCTATTCTGCTGATTATTCAAGCAGTTTCTTCTCTATTTGTCTATCATGGAAACTCGGTTATTATATTGAAGGAATAATATGTTGAACATGATTTGTTTTTATGAATAATTGTTGGCTGCAACTTACTCCAGCCTACCCTGTATTAGGAATGGTTAAGCAATTGCAACACATGCATCTCTCTGTCAGCAAATCCTGCTGGCACAGAAGGTGTTTCCCCTGGTGAGAATGCATGTTTGTGTGCATAGCTTGTGTTGGCTGTTTTGGGGTCAGGGTTTTTCACTGTTGTTGTTCCACAGAAATAATTAGATCTGTTAAAGTTTGAGCTGTTATAAAATGGCTGTAAAAATTAAAACTGTAATTCACATAAAACAGTAGCAAAAAGGGCAGGATAGCCCTCATCAAAGCTGCATGTTCTGTGTGGCAGTAAATAGATGAGGCAGTTCAGAATTGAGAATGGTTGATCTTGCTTCTTAGGTAGGAGATATAGATTAGATGGCCTCTCAAAATCCCTTCCTGACCTAGGTTTTGCTAGTCTTTTAACCTGTAAGTGGCAATTGTTTGAGGTTGCTTATGCTTTGCTTGTGACTTTATTCCTCCAGGACTTCAAATATGTCCTTTGTTCTGCTTGGGTCTGCTGTCTGCTTCTCTAGAACAAACAGTGATTCTTGCTGGTTTTGCTCCACAATTTAAAATTATCTTCCTTGGATAGATTCATCTTCTGTATTTGTCAACTTTGTATTACATCTTTGATTTCACTGCCGTATAATTTTTTTCACATCACATTTGCAGTCTTCCCTCCTATACCTATCTTTGCATTCTGAGCAAAAGCTGAGATGGTTTCTCCTTTACTTTTTTAGCAGACTTCCTTTTTCTTTTTTCATGCTAAAAATATTTATTATAGAACCTGAGAGTACCTTTAGTCTGTTTTATTGATTATAACTCTTGATACGGGTAGGTATGAATCCACCAAGCCTAGGTTTGTGTATCTAGAGGTAAACTTCTTGAATGGACCTCTCTTTGTTTAGGACTCAAATGAGAGTATTCAAAGTCTAGTTTAAGCACCTAAGTAGGACTGTCCAGCTGACTTTACAGGAGGTCTAATGGAAAAAGACCCTCTAATGCTCTAAGTGATAGTCTAGATAAGGGTCTCACCTTGGCTCCATAGAGGACAACCCCCTTGAAACTTAGGGCAGTTGAACTTAATTTTAGCATTTACTTTATGTGCCAAGTTACCTACTGTGAATTCATTCACCCTTAAAGTAGGATTAAAAAAATATTTTTTATTTCTCAGTTATTTTCTACTTTTGTTTTCCATGTCTCTTTCCTTAGAGAAAATTCAGGATTTTAGAAAGATGCATGATCTTATAGATAAGATTATTGCGTTTTGGATTGGTTTTTGGCCCACCAGGTTTTACTGCATTTGCCTTATTCTGAAGATGTCTAAGTTGTGTTCTCTGAATGTTTGACTGTGGGTTATGATATGCCAGGTAATTGGCCACCTGTCTTCTGCTGATTACTACTGACAGTACAGCTGATGAATCAGTTAATGAGTTCAGTGCAAAGTCAGCCTGTTACATCAGTTCACTGTGTTTTACTGTTAAAATCAAGCTGGCTGACTTGTGCCGGACTGGTGCTGGAGCAGATGAGGAGGGCTCATGTTGTCTTCCCTCTTGGAAGAAATGTTTCCTCAGGAGAGGTAGTTTCTGTATCACTTGTTGAAGTGTTTTTCTTGAGCTTGTTTAGTTAGCTTGAAAGAGAACAGCCACACTATGTAATGGAGAGATTGGGAGGTGATCACAATATTTGTACTACTACTCCTATTAGTGGTACAGGTACTACTCTTTAAGTACCGTTGAGACTTACATTCTATGTGTATCTTTGTCCATCACAACAGTAAAGTAAAATAAGGTGTACTGATAAAATAACAAGCAGAATGTGTTTTTCTTTGCTGTTTTTTGTCACCTCAGTCTGTCTTTAGCATTTCTAATCTAACCTTCATACCCAACACCAAATCCTTGTAAAAAGGCACACCATCCAAGCTGGAGGCTCGCAGTTCTTAGAAAAATGTGCTTAGTTAAAAAAAAGGTGTTTAGTTAAATGCTGAAGTCTTTTTTGAGTCTTGTACCTTGTAGAAGGTGTTTAGGTGTTATCTCTTTTCTAGTATTGTGTGTTGAAAGACTTGAATAAAGTACCTGTATACAAGAAGTGCTGTTTAAACCACAAGAAATACCTCTCCTTTCATTGATCAGAGTAATTTCAAGTATGAAAGTACCTCAGTTTGGGCTTTCTGTGGTATCTACTACTACTGTAGCAGCAGGAATGATACTGAATTTAACTATGTTGCACTAATTAAAAACAGAACTTTTTTTTTAATGACTAATTAGAAGTAGTACATTTCTTTAGTGACTTGATGAAAGCTTTACACCTGTTCTGGTTGTGAGAAGTGGAAATGAGATGACTTTCCTGCCAAATCGTGTTTATCTGATAGCTGTAGAGAAAGGGCTGCTCCATTTTTCCATTGTTGTTCATTTTACAATCTGCTTCTCTCACATTTGTGAATGGGGTTATACCACCGTAAAACAGAGACTGGGTCTGTAACACAGAGTGGAAGTCACTGGTGATGGAGAAACAACCCTGATAATGAAAGACCGACTCTGTATGGGAGAAGGGAATGCTTCCTACTGAATCTAATTTCCCTGCAATAAAAAAAAATACATGTGAATGTCTGAAAACTGTGCTTTCTTTGGATATTTATGTAATCCTTCGTTTGACAGGTCTGCTCGGTACTGGGGGAGATGTTGGCTGCTTTGCTGTGTGCGTACACTTTCAAAGCCCTCTCCTATCCTATCTCTTTCCCAGCTGTTGGGACTGGAGGGTGTCTCAAGGCAGAGGGTGAGGAAGCGCTTACTGACATCAGGGCTTAAGTTTTCCTTTGATATGTTGCCTGGAGGCCGGTGGGGACAAAAAGCTGAGGGCCAGATTGGTTTACATTCTGGCTTCCAGTGGTGTTTTAGAAACTGGTTAGGGAGGCAAAGAGACATAACATTGAATATCTGAAACTGAATTAATTAGGCTCTTGGCAACAGAGATTGGAAGATGGGGCGAGGGGGTGGGGGAAACCAAGTCTGCTCTAGTGATGGATCAGGAAGTGCCCTCAGTAGAGCAGTGAGGTTCTTGCAGATAAGACAAGTCTGGCATTTTGTATAAGAGTAATCTGGGTCAGAGCAAAGCAGAAACATAAGGCTTCCATAACCTGATGATAAGTAATCTTCATCTGCACTTAAAAACATAAGAAGTGGAGTTAGTTTGGTAGAAAGGTGACGGTTAAATGTGTTTCTGTAAAGCTCTTGGTGCCTTCAGCTAGGATCCTCATGGGCTCAGCACTGCACTAACATGTGAATTCCCAGTTGCTTCTGTAAAAAACTTGGAACATAAAAACAGATACCATATGAAAGGTGGTGGTGGTGAAGGGTATAAACCAACAAATACTAATTGAAATTAAAAACTTATAAATAGCTGAATACTGAATGTTGACAAAAAAGTCAGTATTGGAGTTTCCTGGGGAACTTTTCCATTGCTGCTTGTGCATATACACTGTAATTGTTCTTTGTGTAATCTCCTGGAATTCACAGGATGCTGCTGCCACATTCTAACAGAAATGCATGAAAAATATTTCATTACCTTAAGTCTTACTGAACTGTGACAGTTTTGTCAGGAGACAAAGTTTCAGTCTGCTAGGCTAATGAAGCTTTTGGCTAGGAATGTGTGCCCATGCCCTAAGGGGATGAAAACAAAGATAAAGTTGGGAGGAAATTCTCCAGAAGGTTTCTGTGCTGCCTTTTACTGTCAAAAATGGTCTTGAACTTGATGAGACAAGAGAGGAAGAGGAAGAGCTCCCTGGTTCTATCTCTTTAGCCTCTCACGAGTTTTGTTCTCTGAATGGTTCATTGCGTTTTGTTTCTTGTCTTGCTAGATGGGCTGGTGATCCCATTGGTGGAACTGTCTGCAAAACAGGTTGCATTTCACATTCCATTCGAGGTGGTGGAGAAAGTTTATCCTCCAGTGCCTGAGCAACTGCAACTTCGAATCGCCTTCTGGAGTTTCCCAGAAAATGAGGAAGATATCAGGTAATAAATACTATTGCTGTTTCATTGATGCTTAAGAAAAGGTTCTCTTCACTAGAGGAGAATTGTTGTCCATTTGATGTCCCGTGTATTTGGTGCTTCTGCAGTTCTCATGTGCCTTTTGTAGTTCATGGATAGTTTACTGTGTGATATGCTGTGACATCGGGTTTTATTTTTGTGTGAGCTGCCCTGCATATGTCCCAGGAAAAGCATATGCACGTCCAGGTTCTGTGTGGAAACTATAGCAGAATAGATGCACCCTTTAATTTACCTAATGGTAACTAGTTTACAGAGTATTGTCCTTATGTTAGTCTTATGAAATGATTGTTCCAGTTTGAATCTGTTGCTGGAGTCAGAGCTTTAACTGGGCTCAGAAATTGCCATGGAGGGCTGGCTCAGTACGCTGTGCAAGCCTTTTGTTGGTGTAATTAGGAGAACCAGAATTTGCTAAGTATGTCCGTAATCAGTGAATACAGTCAGATGACTGTATTTCTTATGTTTCCACATTAACTGTGTGAGTACAAAGTCAAAAACTCTCTGCTTTTAGATCTTTTTCCAAGCTTTGCTGAAGCTTTTATACTATAGGAGGCCTACCCATGGACTGTGCATGTGGAATTTTGTTGCAAAGTAGTGATATTACACTCTTGGAAAAGGAATCTTCCCAAAAGTTCTTGGATACATCTGTCTAAGGTTCTGGTGTCAGATGGGGGAGTAATGCCAGTAGTGCTGATGTAAGATCACCTGTGAGGGAGCAGAGCAAGCCAGCTGATTGTATATGCTCATTATTCTGAGGAGCACAGGTGTAAAAAATAACCACGTGAGCACGCAGCTAATTAATCTAGAGGGAGTTTTTACTGTGGCATGCTAACATTAGACCTTGAATTATACTGTATATAAAATCTTGATTTTAGGCTACGAATGACTTTGTATTTCAGAGCCTTGGGTTGTAATGCCTCAAAATGCCAGTGGCTTTTATACAAAGCCAGTTAAGAAGAGACTAATGATTTTTGTCGTTGAATTGTAATGTGGAAATGGCAGAAGAAAGCTGGACTTCATATTAAAGATAGTAAGGATTTTTCAGAAGCCATGTCAACAAAGAGGACACTGAAGTTTTTCAAAACTAGACCTGCACTGACATGTTATGTTTATCTCTTGCAGATTGTACTCCTGTTTGGCGAATGGCAGTGCAGACGAGTTCCAGCGAGGGGAGCAGCTGTTCCGGGTGAGGGCTGTCAAAGACCCTCTCCAGATAGGTAAGAACATTGCAGCTCCACGTCTCTGGGTACTTCAGATTCCCAAAATCATATCTGCAGTGGGACAGCAGTGCTATGATTGTGTCTCAAAACAAGTTTTTCTGGCATCCCAGCTTAAACTCCCTGCCAAATGTATTCTTTGTGATGTCTTGATCTAAATGCTGTGTTTATTTTGGCCTCAATCAGCTCAGCTGTGAAACTGACTGAAAGGAGAGGAATATTGTGAAAGATCCTTAATCTGCATTTTGCAAAAAACTACATAGGAAGCCTTTGTCTTCATAATGCTTAAATTCCTCTCTCCTAAAGAGAACGTGACTTTCTGTTTATCTGATCAAATGAATGCCTTGCCTAAAGTGCATGTATGGCACAGAGGAGGTTTGCAAGGTTTAATTATTCTTGCAGAAAAAGAGTTGTATTAATAGTACAGTTACTCAATGTAGTATTTTGGCAGGCGGAAATCCCTGTTGTTGGACAGTGGGTTTATAGCTTCTCCTACTTTATCTTGTTCTTTTTATGTTTTATGGCTATAGAAGCTAATCTTATACAAAGAATTGGACTCATGATTTTTCATTAAATCCTTTGAAGCAATGAAGAATATTGAGGTAGCGTTTTCAGTAACAGCTGTTTGATGGGAAGGCATTATGTGAAATAAAGATACTAGTATATCAAGATGGGCCATGTCAATCCAATCACTTATTTTTTCTGCAATGTAAGCTTCGGAATTAAAATATTAATCGGCATGTGAGAACTGAGCCTGGTTGTAATAAGAAAAATGCTAATATTAAAAGCTGTATAATATTAAGGAAGAAATTTAGGAAATTTCCTGTATTTTCTTGTGATGAGTGATAGAGACTTCTCTGAGCCTGTTCACTTAATAGCACCAGTAACATTTAAACCTCAGTGATCAGTGAAATGAATAAATTTGTGTAAAGAACCCTCAGAAAGGGAATGAAAGGGAGACATGTTATAAGGGTTTGGGGAGAACAAAAAGAGAAAGAGATAGCAGATAGCCATTAAGATATGCAAATTACAAGAGACTGATGAACTGTTACCTGAATATAGGGTAAAGCATCTGAAAGGGTTTTTACCTAGTCTCATCTCTACCGTAACAACAGTAGCAGAAATTCTTAGGTATGGAAGTGATTCCTCATACTAAAGATTGAGTTGTCAATAAGACCAGATAATAGTTTTGGAACACCAACATCAGTTTACAGATTGAGATAAATAGGATTAAACTGACTTTTGAGGGCATTCATAATCTCCCAGTGTTAGGGCTGAAATGCAGAGAGAGGCCTTTAAGGCATCTGCTAAACTTCAGGAAGCCAAATGTTTGAGAAAGAGAAAATAAGTTAAAATGCAACTGGCTGAAATTCAGTAATTCCTGGGACTTCCACAGTGGAAAAGAGCTGAATATTGAATAGACAGTAATAAGACTGTGGTCAGAACTTGTTTCAGTAATACCTTAAAAAGGCGAGGAGATGTAAAGCAATGTAAATGAACAAAGGCTGGGAATATGAATGCAAAACCTGTGCTTGGGGAAGGAGGAGTAAGGAAAAAGAGGAGGTGGGGAACGATACAGGGGAGAAAGTTCTCAAGTGCACATACAGCAATTGGGCTTCTTGACAAGTGTGTGGGAGGGCAGGAAGAAACTTTGTTTAAACGGTTACATTCTTCCTCCTTAGTAGAGGAACTGTATCTAATGGAAGGTGTTTTTTTCCTGGAATAGCAGCCCAGAAGAACAGGTGGGGTGAATATATTTTCAGTTGTCTACTCCAGATGATTTTAAAGTGTGTGGTTGCAGTTTTGAGTTTCATATAGTGACAAAGGGGAAAGGAAACACTGGAGATGAAGCGGCCCTTGAGATGGGATTTGATTTGGAGATGGATTGAGCAGTGCACTGTGATATTGTGATCAATAGGACAAAGCTTGCCATCTGTTTTATGCGCTTTTTGTCCCATTTTCCTTTGCAGTTTAAGATTTTTTTTTTAAAACATAAATGATTAATCTCTACTCTTTAGAGGTTTTCCTATCTTGGTTTAAAATAAACAAATGTCCAAAATTGCCCTTGCTTTACTTCCTGTCTAAAAGCTTTTGTTCAGCTCTTGTTTTCCTCCTTCTGTTAGCCCTGTGAAGGCTAGAGAGGAAGTTCTTAATTTCTAGACAGAGGTGTGTTTGCTGTCATTGTGGTAGGGGCATCAGAACTACCAAATAGCGATGAAGAAAGCTTGGAATGTATGTTGCAAGAAGTATTCTTAGGAGGGTGCTGTTGTCTCACAGGTCACTTAGATCTTGTTCATTCAAGTTGCTTACTGAGTAGCTTGGGGTATTTGCAGTCTATGCATTACCACCTGAAATCATGAGGACTAATAGGACCTCAGAAAATTATTAAGCAGACCTGAGATTTCACAGTAATTGAGTTTCGTGATAAAATGGATACTAAAGGCAGAAGACATTGACATAGCAAAAATACTGAAAAATGGATTTTAACCAGTGGGAAACATACATTTCACTTGGATACTTTTCCTGAAAGATTAGGTTTCAGGTTTAGAGCAATGAGAAGGATAGCCTATGGACTGAAAAAGAAGCCATCTCTATTTTGCAGGTTCTAGTCTAGGCAACAGTTGAGTATTTCCAGCTTTTACATTTGGTCAAACCAGGTGTTTCTCCCCTTTGGAAGAAGAGACAGGCATCTCAGGAGGACTGCAAGGGTGTTGTGAGTTTATGCGGGGAGAAAATTAGAAGGGCCAAAGCCCAGCTAGAATGTAATCTGGTTACTGGCATTAAAGACAAGAAAAATGTTTTTACAAATACATGAGGAACAAAAGGAAGGCTAAGGAGAATCTCCATCCTTTATTGGGTGCAGGGGGAAACACAGGGATAAAGAGAGAGGAAAAGGCTGAGATACTTAATGCCTTCCTTGCCTCAGTCTCTACTAACAAGACCAGCTGTCCTTGGGGTACCCAGGCCCCTGAGCTGGAAGACAGACAGGGAGCAGAATGAAGCCCCTGAGCCCGGAGGAAATGGTCAGTGACC
>JAYRBT010000178.1:15017662-15116356 GCA_036023395.1 Myiotriccus ornatus | reverse complement strand
AGATGAGAGCCATCACACTGCACATGCAGGACACCAGGGGGTCAGGCCCAGCCAGCCTGGGTTTATGAAAGGCAGGTTCTGCCTGACTAACCTGATCTCCTGTGACAGGGTGACCTGCTTAGTGGATGAAGGAAAGGTTGTGTATGTTGTTTATCTGGACTTTAGTAAAGCCTGTGACACTGTCTCCCACAGCATTCTCTTGGTTGCTCATGGCTTGAATGGCTACACTGTTTGCTGGGTAAAAACTGTCTGGACAGGACTTGCACCAGGGGTGTTTTGGATTGGATATTATGAAAAATTTCTTCACTGAAAGGTTGGTCAGGCATTAGAACAAGCTGTCCAGGGAAGTGATGGAGTCATCATCCCTGGAAGCATTTAAATAAACCACATATTTGTAGCACTTGGGGACATGGTTTAAGGGTGAACGTGGTACTGCCAGGTTAACACTTGGAGTCAGTGATCCTAGAGGTCTTTTCCAACCCTAAAGATTCTGTGATCCTTTAATTGTTCATGGTAAAAGAAACCCGTAGTTATAATTCAGATTTCTGTCCTGGTGTGGTTTCCTGTGCCATCCCATAAACATCCATTAGCGGTGAGAGAGTCAGACAGGTTCAGCAAGCTACAGATTGAGTTGAAGCTTCTGATATGTCATGCAAAAGCCCTTAAATTTTGTTGTTTGTTACAAGTGTTCTTCCATCATTGCATTATTAGCTAACTGTCTTCATATACAAAAAGGAATGTCGTGGTAGAAGCTTGATAAGGATGTATAACTTCGATCCATTCTTCTCTAACACCTCTTGAATACTTCTTTTTCGCAGTGAAACAGAATTGCTGCAATTCCACCTTGTGAATTACTTAATTTGCTTATGTGAAAATCAGGGCATTAGCCTGAAATGCTTTTAGTATAACAGAAGGACTAGCTGAAATGTTTGGTTTGTATTATCCAGGTGTGGAACATAAATTAGAACTGTATCTAGTAATAGGCAGCACAGTAACTTTGTGTGAATGCCTTATTTTGTTTTGATTCTGTTCCAACTGCTAAAATGGCTGAAGAATTTGGGTGGCATTATGTGTACTAATCAAAATAATCACCCACATAAGGAAGAGGATTTGAATTCTGGTGAACAAGAGAAACAGAAAGGTTAAACAAGGTGAGAGCAAGTTTGTATTGGTAAGGGAATGATACTTTGAGAAGGAAATGATGCACGTTATTTTAAATGGAATTAATTTAGTAGGTCACATGCACTCCTGAACACTATCATTATTATGATCTCATGATATGATAATAAAAACTTAGTAGTGTGAATTCATAATGTACTTTCTTGTCCTGATGATGCAGAAACTATTTCAATTACCTGTTCCAATCCATACTTAAGGTAGTCTGTTGGAATGATGTTTGCTTATGACTTTGATACCCTCGGTGCTTTCTGTGTTTCATTAAAACTGAGTTCCAGGTTAGCAGAAGGGTTTTGAAGCTGATGCTCATTGCTCTAGAGGATGACTAGAGATGCTGATAGACATCTTCAAGATAGGTAGAAGATTGATGCTCACGATGGCCTTTTCCTGCTCACATATGTGTTCCTGGATGAGCATTGTGTCCACAGGAAGCTGCATTCTGAGTACAACTGGTGTGCACTGTACATGAGTTTACACAAACCTAAGCCTTTGTCATCCTGCCTGAGATGAGATCCATAATTTATTCCTTTGTGATCACTGATTAATGGGGCTGGATTCATTCAAGTGTTATTTCTGAAATTTCCTTTTCCATTGATTTTAGGCTAATCAAGAGGGGTTTTCTGTTTTCTGAGTAGATGATTTATAAACATGGGATATTAAGAAAATTGCAAGAAGGTGCATAATTTATGAGAAATGGGTAGTTTCTGAAGCCACAAAGTGAAACTAAGTGTTCAGGTTAAGTGCTGCCTTCTTTAGTTGACTGTAAAATTGTGGAAGTTGATTGACTTGGAAATAATTTCGAACCTGTTTGGAAATAATACCCAGCCTGTTCTGCATTGTTGCCAGAGTTAGCACAGAAGTTATGCCTAAAATATGTACAGTCTAGCTTTGACCCTGTGAGCAAAACCCAACACTTTTCACTGATGACTTCATCCAGTTCTGCTTTTCTCTGTTAAATAGTAATAGAAATAAATTATTATGTTAAAAGCTGATATTTTGGAACCTCTTATAATATATTATGCTTCTGTACTAATATTCAGCCGCAGCTGTTTGGGAAGAAACAAGTGCTGGACACTCTAGATCCACGTCCATCTGTATATGGATGTTGTTGCTAGACGCGTTGTCTCAACGTTTAAATGGCATATACCTAAATTTCCGTGCTAGCTCAAGCTGTTTCCCAACTGCCCAAAGAGTAACTCTGCCCTTTTCAATTTCACAGGTTTCCATCTGAGTGCCACTGTAGTGCCCCCGCAGATGGTGCCGCCCAAGGGCGCGTACAACGTGGCGGTGATGTTTGACCGGTGCAGGATCACGTCGTGCAGCTGCACCTGCGGGGCTGGGGCCAAGTGGTGTGCTCACGTCGTGGCGCTCTGCCTCTTCCGCATCCACAATGTATGCCTGGAAACACAGTTCTGCTCCCCCCTGGGCATCTTCTCTGGCTCTCTCCTCATTACAGCTTTATGCAACACACGCTTTCTTTAGGAAAGCTGTTTCTGGCACTCCATTTGGTTACAGATTGTGCAAATATGCGCTCACAGTTGTGGTCTGCAGAGTGAGTTGTCTGAGGCTCTAAACTGCAGAATGTCCTTTGATAATGTGCAGGTTGCTTTTTCGCCCTTCCCTGTTTCTCATTTAGATGCTAGAATTACTCATTCCTTCTTCATCTCTGCAAGGAGTGAAAGGTCACTAAATAGTTAGTCTTTTATTAAAAGTCTTTGTAAGTACGGGATTTGAAAGCTCACTCTTTACATTGTTTGATCAGAGTGCAGAAGGAAAGTAATTTTGATCACTGTTGGCCTTTCACTGGCTTATTTTAACACATACTGGCAGGTAAGTGTAATTTTGACTGGTAGATTTCAAACAGTCAGTTAAGTTTATGTTATGTTTTTATTTAACTGCTTTTATTCTGTGTGGCCTTCTATAGAGCAAAAAGTAGGCATTTTATACCCCAACCAAATTCAGTTGAAAATGTGTAGGATCAACATTAAATACACCAGTTGAGGGTTCAGTCTTGCATACAGTTTAATTTCCTGTCTTAGGGAAGGATTAAGCTTTGGTGATTGAAAGGAACAGATTTTCTGCTGTCACAGAACATTTTATAGCTAACATGCTTATGATCAACTCCAGATTCTTAAATAAGTGCTAATAACCTGCTGAAGCTTGTTGATATTTCACGATGGACAATTGTAATTGGCTTAAACTGATACTCTTGTGAGATCATCAGAATATCAGTATACTTCCTGTGCTTAGGACTAGAGAGTTGGCAAAAAAGTGGGTTCTGCTTTGAATTATTAGTTTGAGTTCTAAAAGGTGGGTATATGGAGTGATGATAGAAAACAAATTTTCATATATATTATTTACAGTTGGAAAATTTGGACCCTGTGTAAGAGAAAAATAATTTTTCCCTCCAACCCTTTCTTTACCTGAAAAGTGGTAGTGAAAGGATTTTCGTCTTTGTATGAACTGCCTGCTGACACTAGCAATTTAAGAGCCGAGGTATATTGCTCTATGTAGATAAGACAGTATCAGAAATGTCTTTATTACCAAACTGCTCTTGCCTGTTTACAGTTTAAATTATAAGTAGGGCGTTTTTGTTCTATAGAGTGAAAAAGAAAGAAACTAGTGATGGGTTTTTTTTTGTAATCTAAGTTGTTCTAAGATATGGGAAGAGATAGATTTTAATACTGAATTAAAAAACTAATGAGATAAATGAGGTGGTTGTGATTCTGTGAAACAGTCTCCGACAGAGCTGGTTGGTTTGCCAGAAGCTTAAGGAATAATGTCCTATTTTAGCGGTTTGTTTGTGAAATCTCTGCCAGTATTTGTGCAATTGCTAGCAACAACAGATCCTAAGCACAGCTGTTAAAGCAGTTTCCTTGAAAAAAAAGTCTTAAAAGCAGCTTTTATAAAGCCAAGACAGCTTATTTGCATCTTATCTGCAACACACCACTTAATTTCAGAGATTAAAAAAAATTGGCTGTCAAGACCAAGCATGATGTGCATCAACATAGCTAATGTTCATGACACTTCATCCTTTCGGTGGACACGGCTTTGTTAAGTCTGCCCTGTTAATGGTGGTTTGTATCTCCTTTTCTTTCTTCAGGCATCCGCAGTATGCTTACGAGCACCTGTTTCTGAGTCTTTGTCTCGGCTACAAAGAGACCAATTGCAAAAATTTGCTCAGTACCTAATCAGTGAACTTCCACAACAGGTAAGGGGGGACAACTGATGTGACTGACTTTTTTTTGTTAAATTCAGTTATCTTTATTCTGGGTCAGTTTATATGATGTCTTCTGTTGCAAGATAACCAGTCATGCTATTCAATTTGAGCTGCTGGGAAGGCATTCAGTTCTTGCTCTTTTCAGGTTTGCTGTTCTATTATTTGACAATTGTCTATTGCCAAATAAAAGGTTAGAGCTGTCTTAAAAGGAGAGAGTGGTGACTATTCATATCAGGATGAATATGTGCTGAGCTTGTGGAAGATCTGACACAATAAATAAATGCATGATCTTGGAAAAGTCAGGTCGTCCCAAATCGGGTTGTTTCTTTTTGTGTGTATTTGGTTAGCTAAGTGGAGAAGACTGCCCAGGGAAGGTATTGTATATGTCTTAAGTGGACACTTTCTAATGCACCCAACTGGTGACATTTCGGCTTCCCTCAGAGTGGCTTCTTGGGGATTCATAAGAATCATTTGGAAAGTAACGAACACGAAATCACATTTGTCAAAGGCAAAGTCTGGTGTCTTATTCCTTAAATATCTATGTTGTTCAAGGTCAGGTCCTTTATATCATCTACCTAAAATGTTTGCACAAAATGCACGGAAATAGCCCAGGGATTGTGAAATGTCTGCCTTAAAAATATAAAAGCTTGACAACTTTTTAATGCTGACTTCAACTAAAGGAGATTGAGAAAAACTGACCTGCGTGGGTATCTGTCACATTTCAATAGTGCATTCATAATGCACTACTCCTAAGTAGGAGTTAGATGACTGTCAGCGTGTGCCTAAAATTCATATTGTGGTGCTGTGCTTTGGACACTAAGACATTCTATTGCTAAAATGTCCTCTAAATTTCCTACAGAAATACTAATCTTCTTATGAGAAGAAATAGAGGAATTGTATGATATGAAAGTGAAATAAAAATACTGCTTTCTTGTTGCTGAGAGATGAGCACCAATAGCATGTGCTTTTTGCTGCATTATGTAACAGGCAAAGCTTTTCTTCTCTCAGTGAAGACTCTGACCTTAATGTCACATGGTCTGGTGCTTAATAGAGGAGGGCTTTGAAAGGCTAGTAGTGGTGGTAGTTGTTTCCTGAAGGGCATGTAGATAGTTTGCTTTCAGATATTTTGTGTCTGCTCCTTTCTGCAAGGTTTATTTCTCCTTTGGTCATGTGCACCAGGAACATCTGAATTAATTAATTATTGCTAATTGCCACATAATCTGATGGATGCTGCCCAACAGAAAAATTTGGGGTTTATTGGCAGATATATTTGTTGTGTAATTCCTTTGAAAAAGGCAAGGCACACCAGTCTTATTCCCCATCTTCAAGATTTCTGGGTGGGGACAGATACTCTGATACCTTGGGGCCCGATATTTTGACTACATGATGTAGAATTAGAACCAGCTGTACACATGATTCTATTTTATCCTTATTTCCAGTTTGTGAACATGGTACAGTAATATAATGCTGAAGTACTTTCAAGTGTAGGGGAGTGGTGGTCTGTAGGAATGCGGTTAGATAAGATGTTTTTCAAAATCTCTGTAGAAAGTGTTTAGTGTATCTATGAAAATGACAGTGATTCTGAGCAGCTGGAATTTCTTACCTAGTTCTTTGCCCAAGAGCTGTTTCCCCTTATGAAGCCCCTATTCCCATTCCTGTTACATATGAATATCTTGGCAAAAATGCCTGAAGGAGGGTCACTGCAAGTCCCTGATACTTCAACCTTAAGGTGTGATGTTGCCTAGACCTGTGACTTTTCTGCTTTGCGGTGACTTAAAATATGTAGTAGTGGACAAAAGGTATAAGAATAGCTTAATGCTGAGGTTTTTTCTTCAGATGATTAAAATGTAAAATATCCTTCTGAAGCATTTTTATCTTCCATTTGTTTGAGATGGATCTGTATTATTTGCAAATATAGGCCCCTTGCTTTACTTCAGCTGTTGTGTGGAGAGAGGTGAGGGTTATCAGATATTCTGTTGTAAGTCATTTAAATCCAAACTATATGGATTAACAATTTACCTGTTGTAAGTGTATATGCTAAAGGCTGAAAGGATCTACAGTTTCAACCCAGATCTAGTTTGGGAAAAAGCTCTCTCTATTCTGCACTTTTCTTTCAAGAATAACGTTTAGGATATATCTACATAGGATTTTACAGTCAGGTGTGAGCCTTCTTTGCTTATGCTCTGAGCTGTGCAGAAGCTATGATTAGTTTACGTGCTGAAATTACGTTAGCTTATTATTGAGTCCCTTTGCTAACAAGGATGGTAAATAAGCTAAAGTCTGCCCAAAAAGATGTATTTTGTGGATGTATTTTATAGTTTGTTCCCCTGTTCCCATTAGTTTGGATTTTTGAGAAATGATTTAGGAACAAGAAATAAAGAACTTTCAAAGTGCAGGAAAATGATGACCTTGACAGCAGTGACTTCCCTACCTCTCAAAATTAGCTACAGTATCATTCTCTGTGGGCTCTTATTCCTGAAGAAATGAGAAAGGAGCTAATAATCTGTGATACTTTTGTTTACTTGGCGTGTGACCTCAGAAAGTGAGCCGTGCATAGGTCTTGGCTTTGAGAAAGGAGAGATGTGCCAGCTGGTTGCCATTGTGTGATCTTTAGCACCCTCTGTCGTCTTTTCTGAAAACATAGCACTGTGTATTTGAGACTTCTGAAATTACCTGAGTGATTCGACATTGATCTTCAGCTGCGTGTATGAGGATAAGAAATACTGTGTATGTTGAAAGTCTGCTTCATGTTTTCAGATCCTTCCAACAGCTCAGCGCTTGCTGGATGAGCTGCTGTCTTCTCAGTCTACTGCCATCAACACAGTGTGTGGAGCCCCAGGTAACTAATGTGTCTTATTTCAGTAATCTGTGTCACAGATTGCTGTGGATGTATTTCTACTGCTTCAGGTTTCTGAACTGGTCTGTTACCTTGTAGCTTGAATTGCAGGTGAAGATTAAGGAAAAGGGATGAGTACAGGCAATTGCTGGTGTAATGGATGCTTCAGAGTGTTGGCAGAGGTAGGGAGCATTAGGCAATGCACCTTTCTAACAAAGTGTTTTTCATTTTAATTCAGTATTAATTATAGACTCCTGGAAATGATGATTGGAGGGGACCTCTCCAAGTTCCTACTTGAAACAAGACTGTTTGCAACACTAGAATGGGTTAACTGTGACTTAGGCTAGTTTAGCTAAGTCCTGGTTATCAGAGATATTAGAGTATTTCTAATTTAGTGCTGCATTACTCTTTTGGTCAAGAATTTTTTCTAGTGTTCTGTATGAATACCCTTTCTTAATCCTCTTCTAATAAAAAGAAGAGTTTGTCTGCATTATGTTTGTGATTAATGATCACTCTCACCCTCTCCATTTTAGATGAAATTAACGCATCTTCCTCAGTCTTACCTCATAGGTCATGTCCTCTGTGCCCTCAACTATCTTGATACCCCTTTCACTATATCACAGAATCACTTAAGTTGGGAAAGACTCTGAGATCATAGAGTCCAACCTCTGACAAAACATCACCTTGTCAACTAGGCCATGGCATTAAGTGCCATGTGCCGTCTTACCTTTTAACACCTTCAGAGGCAGTGACTCCACCACCTTCCTGGGCAGCCCATTCCAATGGTTAATCACTCTTTCTGTGAAGAAATTCCTCCTAATGCCCAACCTAAACCTCACCTGGCGCAGCTTGTGGCTGTGTCCTCTTGTCCTGTCACTAGTTGCCTGGGAGAAGAGGCCAACCCCCACCTGGCTACAACCTCCTGTCAGGTGGTTGTAGAGAGCGATAAGATCTCCCCTGAGCCTCCTCTTCTCCAGGCTAAACAGCCCCAGCTCCCTCAGTTTCTCCTTATAGGATTTACACTATACACCCTTCCCCAGATCTGTTGCCCTTCTCTGGACTCACTCCAGCACCTCAGTGTCTTTCCTGAACTGAGGGGCCCAGAACTGGACACACTCCTCAAGGTGCAGCCTCACCAGTGCCAAGTACAGGGGGACAATCACTTCCCTACACTGTCTGGTTTCTAAGCATCATTTCTGGATTGGGGGACCCAAAAATGGATACAATATCCCAGGTATAACTTGACTAGTGCCAGGTAGAGGGGATGAACTGAGTTCCTTAAGTCTGCTAGCTGTGCTTTACTTAATATAGCCCAGTTTGCAGATCTTTTTTTCTGTTTTGTGTTTTCAGTGAAAGTTTACCATTGGTTTGTGTTCAGGTTGGCATCTGCCATAATCACCAAACCCTATCAGCTACTCAGCCATTTGGTTTTCCATCTGTACTGGTGCATGGCATTTTCTGTCCCATGTACAGAAGTGTACATTTTTCTCAGTGAATTTGCTGAGGGTTCTATTGGCACAGTCCATGAATTTCTCTTGATCTGACAGGTTGTAGTGCTACCTTTCAGCATGCCAGACATATCTTCTAATTTAGTGTTGTCATTGCTGAAGGTAATGTTATGGTAGCATTGTGAGGTGATTCTGAATCGAGCATTTAACAACAGGTGAAATAAACTGAGTAGCACTGCCTGTGTACTCCCTATAAACTCTGTATTTGAGTATACAGTGTAAAATATCTTCAAAGCCTGTACCCGTGTTTTTCTTTTGTAAGATCCCACTGCTGGACCCTCTGCATCAGATCAAAGCACCTGGTACTTAGATGAATCTACTCTGAGTGACAACATAAAGAAAACCCTTCATAAATTCTGTGGACCCTCTCCTGTTGTTTTCAGGTAAACTGTTTCCCATTAAAGGGAAAATGTGATATTCTTGTAATCTGTCAGCCCCATTCACTGTACAGCCTGGACGCTTATGCGATGCCTTGGACTGAAGGATCCTCAGTTTCACAGTCACTCTTCTGGACTGTATTTTTTCATAGCTTGTCTAGTGTTATTTCAGTAGAACAGACTGTATTTGCACAATATTTTGCTTGTATGGTGGTCTTAGGCTCATTATGCATTCAGTCTTTCAGGTTATGCATGTCTGTCCCATCGAAGGGGCAAATATATTTCTGCGTTTAGATTATACTCAGTGTTTTGTATGACTGTGCTTGATTTAAGTTTTTCTCATTCCTGTTCTTTTACCTACAGTGATGTGAATTCAATGTATCTGTCTTCCACGGAGCCACCAGCTGCTGCTGAGTGGGCCTGTCTCCTGCGTCCCCTGCGAGGAAGAGAACCTGAAGGAATCTGGAACTTGCTTTCTATTGTGCGGGAGATGTTTAAGAGACGGGATAGCAATGCAGCTCCTTTGCTGGAGATTCTGACTGACCAGTGTCTCAACTATGAGCAGGTATTCAAACCTCTTTGCTGTGGGGCAGGGGGAAATTCTGGGGAACCAGGGCAGAGCCAGTGACTAGTGCTATGTGTCTATACAATCCATGGAATACAATTCTTTTAATAGTCCCTATGCATTATGGGCATGTGCTTCTCCACATTAAAGTGATGATACAGTTTGCTTTTGTTCTGATTTAGTAATGTCCCGTTAACACTGTATTTCCCAAATGCCTCGGTCCTTCTAACATGAATATGTAGAGTCTGATTACTTTTGTTCAGCATATTTGATTTGATTTTTGCCCAATGAAGGTGATGGGCATGTTGTGGGTTGTTTTTTTTTAAACAAAGGATGTCACATATGAGCTGTCACTTAGATGAAATCTAAACATATATGTTGTGTGTGATAGAATCTCAGATTCTTTTGTCATCTTTGTGGAAGATACTTTTTGGTAGATTTAAGTAGTAAATTTTTTTATATTTTTTAAAATTATATTAGGAAAAAGATTTTCTTTGACAGTTCAGGACACTGATCTCAGTCTGTAATATAAATTGCTGTGTAAGTTTCCTTATTGCTCCATCACATACCTCACCTTTGATCGGGAAAAAGGAAATTCTTTATTTATCACAATTTTTCCCTTTTTCCCTCCAGGTGTGAAGGCCTCTAGTAAGTGAACCTCCTGTGAGTGTTTTGTTCTTTGGGCATGTGCCTTCTAAACAGGGGAATTTTGAGGCCCTTAGTTCTTACAAACCAAAACTACTTTAATGGTCGTAGTTATTTTGGAGTCAAAAGAAAACATGGTACTAACCACAGATCCCATTTCCTTGTGATTATGAGATTAAGTGAGAGCAGGGGATGAGATGTTTGCCACAACACAGCTGTACTGACTTGTTTCTCCTGCAGATAACCGGTTGGTGGTACAGTGTGCGAACATCCGCGTCACACAGCAGCGCCAGTGGGCACACAGGACGCAGCAATGGCCAGTCAGAAGTGGCTGCTCATGCTTGTGCAAGTATGTGTGATGAGATGGTGGTTCTTTGGAGGCTGGCTGTCCTCGACCCAACTATTAGTCCACAGAGGTGAGCCCCAGAATCAGATTTAGTCTCTTTTTAATTTCTGTGATACTCAAGCACACTCAAGAGTTTCATCCTGTAGATTTCTTGTGTTTGTATCATTACCTTATTACCTGTTCAACCATTAGTCCTTCTGGACTATGTGCTGTGTAAGGTTCAAAGCACTGTAATTACTTTAAATGCTATTGCTGCTTACTTTTAGCAACATCAAGTAGCTTGAGTAATTTGTTTTCTGAGACTCCTCTTTTACGTATGGGTGTAATTCTGCATTGTAGTGTCCCGGTGGAGAACATTTGTTTGAATGATAGCACCAGCTACCAATTAATTTTAATGGTTTCTATATTTAACCATTCAGCAGTTTAATGGATTTCTGTTTAGCCCGATCATTCACTGTTGTCTGTTTCAAGATGAAAACTCTAAGGGAGTTTATTCTCTGCAGTGTATTGGTAAACAGTGTCACCAGTGTATCATTTTCAGTGTTTCCAATTATCTGACAAAAAAATGGTGTGGCTTCTGCAGATTTCTAAACCATATTGTGCCTTGGTAAATCACTGCCATCTTTATTGAGCACCAGTTGAACGGCAGAAGAGGAACTGAGAGCTCATATTGAGATACTGTGGTTGACGTTGCAATAGTTTGTTTTGCACATCTTGTCTACAAAGGGTGGTGTGTAAAATGTATTGGATTAGTTTAATGTGCTATAAATTCTCAGGAAAGGTTTGTCATAACAAATGAAGACAAATGAAAATTGTATTTTCAATACAATTACACATTACCAGGATTTATTTTCTGTGAATTGTTGTGTAACATTAATAAAATGCCCTATGTATGTAAGGTACACCAAGGGCACGGAAATGGATGCAGTTTCTGTCTTGTACAGTTTACAATATGAAGTAGCTAAATATAGGAGTTGAAGACAAATCAAAAACTATAGGAAACTGGGAATGAGGCTTAAAATAAACACAAACATCAATCAAATCACATAGAAAAAACATAAAAGATTTTTGGCCATTAATAAAGTATGAAGTTGTGCTATGTATATTCTAATTTGTGTTATTTGACACAGTTCAAATTTGCTCGGATCTCCTACTTGAGCTAATGAATAATTGAAATGCTCCTGCTTGATTACCTATTCTCTTGGTGTTTGAATAGTCTCCTTCTTGTCCTTCCTATACTTTGCAGTGAATTCATAAGGAGACTTTGCAGCCTCTCATCCTAATGTTGCCTTTCCTGAGTAGGTCCCACTCCTTTTTCCTTCTGAAAATCTTCTCATTGATTAGGCCCTACTAGTTTGGTCCCTTGTTAATTAATTTCTTGACTGGAGAAATATAAGTAGTTCATTTTGTTTAGTCCCTTTTGTCCTAATACCCTTTGCACCTAAATTGGGGCACCCCATTTTTAAAAAGTTTTTTTTTTGTTCTTTGGTTGAAGTGTTAGAATTGTACCTCAGATGTCTGAAATCTGTGGCAGAAACAAGATGGCAGTTGATTGAGACACCTGGTGAAATTTCTAGAAGTGTCTTTTCTGCTCTTTGGATTAGATCATCAGTGCATTTAGACTATTTTGCTCATGTGCCTAGGCCCTATGTGAGATTTAGAGCTGGGAAATGCAGAACAGTTTTGTTCTTCCCATAGCAATATGGGGCATGGGATTAACTGCTCTGTAATTTAAGTCTATATAGCCCTACCAGCTTGATTCTTCATCGAAGTTATTTGAACATCAGTTTTTGTTGTCTTGCTTGTTCTGTGCCTATGTTTTACAACAGTTTATCCTCCTGAGGACAACCTTCTACAATCTAAATTAAATCGCTGGGCTCTATATGGGCACATCAGGGTAAAGAGGTAGGTAGGTGTCTGGGAGGCAGATTAGGTGGTCCTGTCTGTCACTGTGCGTTCCTTCGTAGGCTGTTCAGGTTATCCTTGTGAATGTCTTGACTAGAGTTATTCACAGTAGTTTCCCAGCTGCTACAAACTGTTTCTTGAGTGTTTCTGAGAACAATTCCCCATGGTACTCATTGGTCTCAGATTGCTGAGGCTCACATCACTAACACCTTATTTAGGGCAGATAAGCAAACAGGGCAGACAATATTTCATTTTAAACCTTGCAGTTTGTATTGTACTTTCATGTTGGTAGTGTTCACATTTTGTTTCCATGTCATGGACCTGTCTAGGACTTGCTTGTTAATATACCTGTTTGTTTTTTTCAGCCTGTCTTCTTACTACTGCTATCTATACTTAATTCAGCAGAAGATGTTTCTGGCCAAAGGAAGGAGGTGTTCTGTGTGTGAAGTAGTACTTTGTTGAAGGTCCTTTTTGTGTCTGCTTCCTAACCTATCCTCTTACTTCTCTCAGGCGCAGGGACCTTTGCTCACAGCTCAGACAGTGGCAGCTGAAAGTCATAGATAATGTTAAGAGGGGTCAGCACAAGAAATCACTGGAGAAGCTCTTTCAAGGTTTCAAGCCAGCTGTGGAAGCCTGTTACTTCAACTGGGAGGAAGCTTATCCCATTCCTGGGATTACATATAGCAGCACTGACAAGAAGAACTCATTCTGTTGGGTAAAGGCCATCCAGCACAGGAGCTGCCGGTTGCAGTGTTCGGAAACTGCCTGTGAGGCTGGTAGAGCCCATGGACAGGAGCCTGGGGGACCATGTCTGCAGCCTGGGGACAGGCTGCGGCCCTCTGCCCAGGAGCCAGCAGTTCGTCCAAAGGAACTTACTGGAAAGCGGAAAGTTGTCTCTGAAACGCCACAGAGGGTTCTGAGACGACTCTCAGCAGAAGGGGATAAAGCTGTGTATAAGACTGCAGTGAGCAAAGCAAAGTTGCCAGTGAGCAAAGGCTTGACCAGTAAACATAGTGGGAAACGCCGCATGAGCAGTGAAGACAGTTCTCTGGAGCCAGACTTGGCAGAGATGAGCCTGGATGACAGCAGCTTGGCGCTGGGGGCAGAAGCCAGCAACACCTTCAGTTTTACAGAAAGCCCACTGAGCAGGAGCTACAGGGATGCCTTTGAGGAGGATGGTGGGGTGTACTTCTCTGAGGGACCTGAGCCCACTGTCAGGAGCAGTTCCATGGCCAAGAAATCGCCTAAGGATCCTGTGGGAGAGATGGGTAGTGGTGATGATGACCTGCCTTCTGCAGATGAGAACACTGGTGGTGTGAGCCTGAAGCCGGAAGAAATGGGAGAGAATGGTGCAGTGGGGGGAGGGGATGATGGAGAAGAGGAAGATGATTACCAGGTGTACTATCTGAATCCGCAAGAGGTAGCCAAGGAAGATGATGACAAAGCTGAAGGGGGAAATGAAGAGGAGCAGGATATATTTGCTGGTATAAAGCCTCTGGAGCAAGAGAACCGGATGGAGGTGAGTTGAATCTAGTTCAAAACACTGTTTTGTGGTTTTATGTATTATATAAATCATGGTCTCACCACCCTTCTAGCTGTCACACTTAACCTAGCTTGTTGTTAAAGTGTTTAATTATAATGTCCTCATAACCCGTTGTATCATAAGGTATCTACAGTCTAAAGGCAGTGGTAGCATATATCTGTTTCCCACAAGCTTGACTCCCTGTTTCTGTGCTAAGTACAACTGTGTCCCAGTTTTAGCTAGTTGTCTAGTTTGTCTAGTTTGTCTAGTTTGGGTTAGGGTCAGCTAGATTTTAGTAAATCTCACACTCCAGGATTTACAAACATAGACAAAACTGTGTGTGCTTTTTATGTAATGTGCTTTTTTATGCTCTATGCAAAATTGAGCTGGAATTAAAAATAAGTAAGACTGAGACATGCTCAGCAAGAGAAATTAAAAGCGCACCATGTAAGCAGAAATTCTCTGGAAGGGAGAAGCAGTCTAAATAGACTGTATCAGATTCCTATAATAACCACAAAATATGTTTAGAGCTTGCAACTGTATGAGCAAGCAGCTGAATGGAAATGGCATGAAGTTGTGTCAGAGCAGGTTTAGATACTAGGACTCTTCACCCGTTAGACTCTTCACCCAGAGGGTGGTCAGGCACTGGAATAGACTCCCCAGGGAAGTGGTCGTGGCATGAAGTCTGACAGAGTTAAGCAGCATTTGGACAATGCTCTCAGGCACATGGTGTGATTCTTGGGATCTCCTGTGCAGGGCCAGGAGTAGGAACTTTGACCCAGTGGGTTCCTTCAAAGTCAGAATGTTCTATGATTCTATGAAATATTTATAGTCAGTCAGTTTGGGTTTTAGGATTTTTTTGAGTTATTCTCTGATCTCTTATAATACTTGGAGAGAGGATGGGACTTAATCACTGAAGAAAAGGTGTTTTAGGGGAGCGCTTCAAGGAGTGGTGGTGAAGGTGCAGGCAAGGAAGACTCTGAGAACAACACTTGCTGCTGAAGTTAAACATGAATTGTTTGCAGAGTCTTTGTGACAACTGGATTTGAGCAGGCTAACTCCAGGCTGGCAGCGTGGTTTGCATGTGACCATCTGTTCTTTCTTTCAGATCCTGTTTGCCTGTGCAGAGGCCCTGTATGCACATGGATACAGTAACGAAGCTTGCCGCTTAACTGTAGAGCTTGCCAGGGACCTACTGGCCAACCCTCCAGATCTCAAAGTGGAGCAGCCACCAACTAAGGTAGAGAGAGAGCTTGTCTAGTTTTGGAGCTAGAGAGAAAGTTAGAAGGAATATGTGGCGTGGATACAACAGCATTCCCAGGCATTCCTCATTTGCTGTGATTCAGGGCCCTTCACTGATGCTTCCTCGGGGTTGAAGTCTGGATGTCATTACTATGCCTTATCACTCTGTGTGGGTTTGTGAATAAAAGGGAGAAAGAAAGTAAGAGGCCTTTCAGCAGGACTTGAAGTCTTCAGAAACTTGAGATTAGTTAAAAGCTGCTTCACTTTTCCTTATACTTCAGAGACAAGATTAGTTTGTCTGTTAAAAGCTGCAGCTGTTCTAGGAATCTATTTTAAATCAATTGAACAAAACACTGTATTTAACAGCAGCTTCAAATGATATTTTGTTTAACAGATATGTGCTACTGTGTGCTATGAGGTTATACAGCAGCGATAAGAAGTGTTAGTAGTTTTGCTGTTTCAGGATAAGAGCATTGGAGAGGAAAGAAATAAGCATAAACTTCTGGAAACTCACTTGTAGTGACATTAAGCAATGTTTGTTGTATGGAAGGGCTCCCTTGGAAGGGACAGCCTACACATGTGTCTTATCCACAGGCCAGCTCTTCTGCTGTGTTGTGCTGGAGTGACGTAGGGGAAATAATTATTTTCAATAGTAACCACTGGAATTTGAGATTCCTCCTCAAAGGGAATAAAATTTAAATGTATTTCATTATTTCTTCTCTCTACTAATTATTGCAAATAATAGGGGGACAAACACAGAGCCTTTAGGATATTTAGGAAGTGTCCTGTGACAAATTCTTCCTCAAACAGGGCAAGAAGAACAAGGTATCAACCAGCAAGCAGACATGGATGGCAACAAACACCTTGTCTAAAGCTGCTTTCTTGCTGACTGTGTTGAGTGAGCGTCTGGAGTACCACAACCTGGCCTTCCGAATAGGAATGTTTGCTCTGGAGCTGCAGAGACCACCTGCTTCTACAAAAGCTCTGGAGGTATGAAATAGCTCAGGAAGGCGGTATCCATAAACAGCGTTGATCTGCTGAAATGCGCTTGCTCACCTCGTTCACATCTCAACTCCTAAAACTTGGTTGTGCTTTTACATGTTTCCTTAAAATTGTTTGCAGTGAGACTAAATGAATTGGTTGCACATCCCATTAGCATGTGTTGACCTGCCAAAAAAATGATAGGAAACATCGCTTCAGCCGTTGTTACCTTCATTGATGGGAAGCTTAGACCTCCTGTGACAACAGGTCTTTGATTTCACATGAAGCTATAGGCCTGAAAATATTTAAATGAGTACAAAATCTGTTATGTTCTGATTAGAACAGTTTACTTCTTATCTTAAATGTGTTCCCAGTTTGCTTCTCTAATTTGGGAAAACGAAAGCCATCTGTAAATAGTTTGTCCATGTTTGTTAGTTGCATGGTTTGAAACTTATTCCCTAGGGTGAATTGTTGTGATTGTTACATGTTTGAAAACTGTTGCTCTTGCTGATATCTCATTCATTGGCAAGTGAGCATATGCGCTGTGGAAGCATATTATTTTGGGCACTCCTTGATGGCTATTAGGATTCCTGTTTAGAAAAATGAAGTGTCCAGTTAAGACCTTGTCTGTGTGATTTACAGCCACCTTGCTTTTCACTGCAGCGTTGTTCAGTCCCTCAAGATGTGTATTGTTGCTAGATATCCACCAACTACACTGGTTACACTAATTATCTGTACTTTTTAAGGTCTGATCATAAGATTGTGAGATTGACAGTTGCTACCTAAAAGAAAACAATTACTTTTGCATGTTAAGAATGGAGAGAATACAGGAACAAAGTAGTGAAATATCTTCATCCTGATGGCATGTGTGCTGCCACCCTGTGCCCCTTCTGCTGATCGGTCTCTGTTGTCTCCAGTGGGTGTATCACTTAACATAGCATCCTTTCTTCCACTGGCTTATCCAGTCAGACTCTTCTGCTGATGTTCTTAGGAAAGCTGATACCTTTGTCCAGATACAGCTGGAGTGATAATTAGAGTAAAAAATTTTGTGTATAAATATGAAGCAAGACTGGTTTTAGACTTGAAAACCTTTTTTTTTTTTTTTTGTGGAGAGAATGGTAAAGGTAGCTAGGCTGTTAAGAGTTGCTATAATTCAGTAATCCAATAAAAACTGTTGCTGTACTTTATATGTAGGGAAAAATGGTCTGCTGCACACAGGGCCTATGCTGTTGACAGCTTCTTCTGTTTCCTTGTGGATACTACCAGGTGAAGCTGGCTTATCAGGAATCTGAGATTGCAGCCCTCTTGAAGAAGATTCCCTTGGGCACCAATGAGATGAACACTATTCGAGGAAGAGCTGAAGAACTGCGAGAAGGGACATTATGTGATTACCGTCCTGTCCTGCCTCTGATGTTGGCAAGCTTTATATTTGATGTTCTGTGCACTCCAGGTACTGACTGCCTTGGCTTCAGTGTGTGCAGGGTGTATTCTGAGATGCCAGGTCTTGAGGAATTTTCAAAGAGAAACTGTCTTCTGTATAAGAACAGCCTAATCTTTATTCTTTTCTTGCACTTCTCTCCATGTTGCTTTAGAAGTACTTTGTTCCCCAGTGGAACTGTTTCTGCTTCTACTTACATTTGAAAACAACTGGACACTTACCACATTTCAGCACTCAGTGTGTGTTTGTAAAATAGTTATAAATTACTGACTTTGCTGCTCTTAATGCTGTTTATAGTAAGAGGAAGCTAATATAAATCTTAGTATTTAAAAAAGAACACAGCAGCCTGGGATTAGAAGAGTGACTTGACAATGTACCTGGAGCCTTCTGAGGTTAGAAATGGAAAAAAAACCCATAAGGTTCTGTGGTCTTGAAATTGATACAAGGCTAGGAATAGGACCACGAGAAGGTCTGCAAATTCAGAAAGCCTCAGAAATGTCTTTTGCTTTGAGGTCTTAGCTTTTGAAAGCTGAATACTAATTCTGTTGTCTTCTTTCAGTGGTTTCTCCTACAGGCTCTAGACCCCCAAGCCGTAATTGGAATAATGAAATGCCTGGAGATGAAGAGCTTGGTTTTGAGGCAGCTGTTGCTGCTCTTGGTAAGAATTTTTTACAAGAAAAGTCTGTCTTCATCCATGTTCTGCATCCTGCCCCATTTTGAATGGTGAGAGTTAGTAGTTCATTCCAGTATAGTGCAGAAATGAAAGTGTTTGCACAGTTTGCCAGAACCAGATGCAGAAGGATTCTACATGCCGGGATTGAGGTGTCTTTGCAAAGCTGTGAAAAATGAAAGGGGAATATGGGATGAGAACTGAATGTTAAAGTAGTAACATGAATTTTAGCTTTCTGCTTGCTCTTGTCATGGAATGTGTAGTGCCTGGACTTTAATGAAGATGGACAGTTTTAGAGAACAAAAGGCAGTCATTTCAAAAGAGGTTAGTCTTAGTGAAAGACTAGCAGAAGTGCTTTCGAACCTTGTCATATAATTCAGGATTGCAGCACAGTAGTGTATTCTTGCTTCATTTATCAGCTTCAACAACAAAGCAGTGATTATATATATGTTATGTTGACACCACTGCATGCCTGTTCTATAGCAGTGTGCAAAAAGGAATAAAATGGATTAAACAAGGCCTATTCTCAGTTGCCTCATCTTTAAAAGGAGGAAGATGAGTTATTTATGGTGTGGGAATGCTGGCTTGTAGCATCTGCAGAAACCAAAAAGTTTGTTTCAAGATAGGGTTATAGGCTTGCCTCAACTCTTCCTGTAGTATCTAGTTGTTCTGACAGTTGTAGCAGACAGCACCTCCTGTTTATTCATGACCTGTTTCTGAAGTTAACAGAAAAATAGGGGGGGGGAAAAGTCTTCTTTTGCCTGTAACAGTGAGGTGAATAAATTAGTCTGAGGTATAGATAGTGCTCAGGATGTAGTGTAGTTCCATGGGCTCACTTTTCTCTTCATCCCCCCTTTTTCTGGCCTGCAGGTATGAAAACAACTGTCAGTGAAGCAGAACATCCTCTGTTGTGTGAAGGCACGCGAAGGGAGAAAGGGGATCTGGCACTAGCCCTGATGATCACTTACAAGGATGATCAGTCTAAGCTGAAAAAGGTGAGTTTCCCTTTGAAAGGGGAGAGATGGGAAGCAGACTGTGTCTGGGGTTTAATGGATTTGATAGTTTAGCCAGTGAGCATAAGTTGCTGTGTCACGTACTGATGTTTTACAAGCTATATTGTGGTATTTATATTCTTCCACTGATGCAAAATCTAACTGTGCAGTGTGCATTGCCCTGGAGAGGTACTCTTTCCATGGGGTTTCTTAAGGTCCAGTCAGGAACTGTGTTGTCACTGCTTTTACTGCTTTTGTTTGCCTGCTAAAACAAGTCCTTTCCCAAGGGTTTTCAGTGTGAAGTCTGCATGTGGCCTGGGGATTGCTTATGTTTTGCTGCAGGGATGTTGGCTTGCAGAACAGTATTATCTAGCAAAGCCTCTGTTTCTTAACTGCTCACCTCTTTCATATATTAGTTCAGTATACTTGTGTCTTAATTTCTCGTGCAGAAGAGAGGCTAAAACTCTACCCTTCCACCCCAAAGGAGGAAAAAAAAAAGATTGAAAATTGCTGATGCTTCAGAAATGGTTTTATTAATCTTTTATATTCACAAATCCTTCTACACAGCAAGAAGTATATTATTAGTGTCTTTCTCTCTCCTGAAGGAGAACACTTCTGCTGCACTCTTCTTTGGAGAATAACAGGGACACTGTGATATCAAACATCTGCAAATAAATGCTCTCGGATTTTTGGTATTCATTTCATGTGGAAAATGAACAGTAGAAATGGACAAACCTGTAAAATGTGGTCACACATTGTTCCCCAATTACATAATAAATTAAGTCAAGAAAATGTTACTGTAGGCTGTAGAAAGACAGTTTCTCTCCTGGCTTTGCCAGTTTATCTGTAATGTAGGACAGGATTTTCTGAATGGTAAGCACAGAATTTTTGTGATTTAAACAAGAACATCTAATTTAGAGTGTTCCATTCTGTCCCTGATGTACTTGAATTACTTCTGTTTTGTGAGTTTTAGGTACTTTTCAAGTAAAGCCAGTGGTTGTTTCAAGTGAAAATGGAGATGTTACTGAGTATGAATGAATCTTTGCTTCCTCACGTAATGATGATCACATGGCTCTCAACTGTGCATTGCTGATCTTCAGTACAGGAAGATGATGTCTATTTTCTAGAGAATAAGCATTGTTTTGTTCTCTTCCAACAAATGGAATTTATTGTCCACCAGAAGTTGATTTGGTACTTTCCCTCTTACCCTTCTCCTGAGTGCCTTTGTTTTTTTCCTTGTTGTTAAAGATTTTAGACAAACTCCTGGACAGAGAGAGTCAGACTCACAAACCACAGACACTGAGTTCCTTCTACTCATCCAGCAAGCCTACAGTTGCAAATCAAAAATCTCCTTCCAAACATGCTGCCCAGTCCACTGCAGCTATCCAGCAGCTTCCAGGGACTTCTGTCACTCAGCAAGCTGCTGTAAGCACTGCAGTCCAGAGCAGTCCCGAGAACTTCGTGGAGAAGAGTGCACAGGGTAAGAAGTGCTTTGTAAGGGCTATGCTAAAACCTTTCTGTTTTAGCATAGTAAAGTAGTCAGAGTGGTTATATTACCATCTGGCTCCTTAGTGGTTACTAGAATGTCACTCTGCTGTTATCTGTTTGGCTCTATCCATTTCTATATACATTCTCGTTGCATAGAAATTCAAGCTAGTTTTCAGGTTGTCCTATCTTGAGATAGTTGTATAACCAGTTAAGATAAAACTACTGTGCCTCTGTCTTTTAGATTTTTATCACAGAAGTGCAGGATTTCAAAAAGTTACACAGAGTCAGGTGCCTTCATGCAAGATAGATAAATGAGATTGCTGAAGGTTGTTAGAGATACATGTGTGTGGTTTAACCCCAGCCAGCTTGGTTCAACCAAGCACCGTGCAGCTGTTTGCTTACTCACCCCTGGTTAGGATGGAGGAGTGAACTGAAAGAATACAAGTGAGAGAACTCATGGGTTGAGATAAAGACACTTCATTAGGCAAAGCAAAAACTGTGCACACAAATAAAGCAAAACAAGGAATTAATTCACTGCTTCCCATGAGCAGACAGGTGTTCAGTCATCCCTAGCAAAGCAAGGCTCCATCACTCTTAATGGTTATTTGGGAAGATAAATGCTATAACTCCAAATATCCCCCCCTTTTTCTTCTTCCCCTAGCTTTATATGCTGAGCGTGGCATTATATGATATGAAATATCCCTTTGGTCATTCGAGGTCAGCTGTCACAGCTGTGTCTTCTCCCAGCTTTTCTGCATCCCAAGCCCACTCACTGGTGGGGTGGTAGAGGAGAAGAAAAGTGGTGGTAGGAGCGGAAAAGGCCTTGACTTTGTCTAAGCTCAGCAATAACTAAAACATGCCTGAATTATCAACGCTGCTACCAGCACATATTCAAAACACAGCCCAATACTAGCTGCTGTGAGAATTAACTCTACCCTAGCCAGAACCAGCACAATGTGGTTTGCTTCAAGCTGTGCTTTCATATTGGTGGCAGACATCACATACAGCAGCATTTATTGGAATGTAAGTGCTCTATTAACTATTTCCAAAGAGATCAATACTAGCTGAGGATGACTGCAATAATAATAAAGTTTTCCATAGTTGCAGCATATTTTCCAAATCTTGAGTTAAATGTTCTGGCTTGATGTCAGATGATGTGCTTAATACGGAAAGAAAACTGAGATAATCCTGCTCATAAATACCATTTATTTTATGAAAATTTTGCATCTTTTGATATTTATATCTTTTAAATGGCTATGAGTGATTTTAGAGATACAGAAACAAATGATAACATTTCGCTTGTCACTGTCCAATTCCTGCAGAAAGCTCTCAGAGGTCCCCCTGTGAGCCAGCTGCGGAGGCCACTGTTTTGAAACAAGAAGGAAAGGTCCCCAGTCGTCTGGCCCTTGGAAACCGAGGTGGATACAATGGGAGATGCTGGGGTTCACCTGTCAGGCAAAAGAAGAAACACACAGGTGGGAATGGAGTAGCTCAAACACCATCTGCTGCTCTGCTAGGCAGTCTGCTGGGGTTTATGTCTTGTTCTTTTGTTCACACAAGGAAACTGGAGAGGGACTTTTAACAGGGGCATGTAGTGTTATGACAAAGGGTAACGGCTTCAAACTGAAAGCGGAGAGATTTAAATTAGATATTAGGAAAAAATTCTTCACTGTGAGGCTCTGGAACAGGTTGCCTGGAGAAGTGGTTGATGCCCCATCCCAGGAGTGTTCAAGGCCAGGCTGGATGGGGCTTTGAGCACCATGGTATAGTGGAAGGTGTCCCTGCCCAGAGCAGGGAGATTGGAACTGGATGATCTTTGAGGTCCCTCCCAACCCAAACCGTTCTATGATTCTGTGATTCCGCTTGTCAGCCTTTCCTGGACAACTGAAGCAGTTGACTGTCTCTGAGATGTTTGACGTGGAGAAATAAGATTTGCTCCACAGATTTCCTGCCCCTTTCTATATGGCAAGTTACTATACCTTTCTCACACCAGTTATGTTCTGCATGATGGATTGGATACCTGGAGCTGATTGATTGCTGGACTCTGGGAGTGGAGTACTGTGCTCCTGGATCCAGAAACAAGTTCAGAGAAGTTACTGCCTCTCTGCACTTCTCTTGGGAAGGGTGTAAGTTAGGGGCTGAGGATGTGAAGATTGTGCAGCGTATACAAGAAGGGTTTTCTTCATACTCATACAATCTGTGAAACTTGACTTTGTATGTATATTTGCTGCTTGTTGTTGCACTCTGCCACAAAACTTGGCAGATGGAATGAGGCGCTATGATGGTGCGAAGGGGGAAACAACGATATATTGTTCTGGGACTCCTCTGCATTTTAATCCAAGAAGCACAAAATGACACTGATGTCTGTGGCTGAACTGATTTAATTTAATCTCTTAATTTTCAGTGAGTGCCTGGCAGCCATAAGGCTTTTATATGACTGATCTTAGTTGGTTCTGCAGGTGATATGGTTCGGAGTTTGCCTACCTGCATTGCTTTTACCAAACCTGGTGACATTTGTGCTGGTTCTGGTGTTGTAGGCATGGCTAGTATTGACAGCAGTGCTCCTGAAACCACCTCTGACAGTTCTCCAACGCTCAGTCGGCGTCCCCTGCGTGGGGGATGGGCAACAGCATCCTGGGGCAGAGGACAGGACAGCGACAGCATCAGCAGTTCTTCAAGTGATTCGCTGGGATCCTCCTCTTCCAGTGGCAGTAGGAGAGCCAGCGGAGGAGCCCGTGCAAAGACTGTGGAAGTTGGCAGGTAATGAACAATACCAATGCACAGAGGCAACCTCTTGGCCTGGTCTCAGGGAGCTAGTGTGTGTTGCATCAGTTTATTGGGAAAATTTGCTTTGTTTCCTCTGGACCCTAAGGACAGGAACTCTGCACTCCAGCTAGCAAACTTGGGGTACTTGTTGTCTGAAAGATTCCTCTTCCTTCTAGGTATAAAGGGAGGCGTCTGGAAAGCCATGCTCCTCATGTCCCAAACCAGCCCTCAGAGGCAGCTGCTCACTTCTACTTTGAATTGGCCAAGACAGTCCTTATCAAAGCAGGTGGAAACAGCAGTACCTCTATCTTCACCCACCCTTCCTCCAGTGGTGGGCACCAGGGACCACACCGCAACCTTCACCTCTGCGCCTTTGAGATTGGGCTGTATGCACTAGGGCTGCACAACTTCGTGTCTCCCAACTGGCTCTCTCGAACTTACTCCTCCCATGTCTCTTGGATCACAGGTTACAGCAAAACTTTACTGGGAAGCTTACTTCTGGGCAGGAAGGGTGGCAGGGAGGCAAACTTATTCCTGAAAATGGTGATGCTGACATGCTGTAGTAGCCACGTAAGCAGCTCACACAGCTGGCAATAGGAGCTGAGCCCCAGTGATTTATACAGTAGTGATTGCTTTTGGCCTGGAAGGTTCTTGTTACCTCTTTCTTGGTGTTTGTACTGCGACAAGCCCACTTCTCACACAGAGACTGGTCTTCTCCTTCAGGGGTATGCTGAAGAGACAGAACATGCTCTTTGGCTGTGTTCAGTGAAAGTGTTTCACTTTCCTTCTCCTTCTGTTTGCACCCAAACGTACTGCCTATCCATATGGCTTCTAGGGGCCTGAAAAACACACCCTTGAAAATTCATGTTTCCTTATATAATGGAAATAGACTGACAGTCCAGACTGGTTTGTGGGTACTAAAATCAGCTATAGCAAGTTCTTTCCACTATTTCAAATACATCTTTAGCTTAACTTTGGTAATGGTATTCTCAGTCACCACTTGTTCATTGAGGGCTCTTGTCTGTCATGTGTTTTGGGAGGAAGCGCCTAAATTTCACTTGAATCCTAAGGGAAGCAGCTGGGCTCTGTTGCTGCTCCTGAACGAAGTGAGGAGTACGCCTGCTGTTGAGGGAAAGCTGACTGTAACTGTGCTTGGCATACAGTGGTGTGAGAGTCTTCTCTCTTCCTCTTAGGGCAGGCCATGGAGATTGGTAGTGCCGCCTTGAACATCTTGGTCGAGTGTTGGGATGGACATCTCACTCCCCCAGAAGTGGCATCATTGGCAGACAGAGCGTCACGGGCCAGAGACTCCAACATGGTGCGGGCAGCTGCTGAACTCGCACTCAGCTGCCTGCCTCATGCCCATGCCCTGAACCCAAATGAGATCCAGAGGGCTCTGGTGCAGTGTAAGGAACAGGTGAGCATCATGTGGCAGCTGGCTAGTGCAGCTATTTTTAGCATCAGGGTATGCTGCTGTTAGTTGTGGGGTGGGCTCTTTAGCTACTGCACAGCCTTAATCCCAGTTCTGTGTATTTCTTATGTTTCATGAATAACACTGGTTATTCTGCTGCATAACAGCAGAGTAGCATCTGTTTGGTCATTTTAGAGTGCCCTATAGTTTTCTCCTGTTGTAGTTTTTCCTTCTTGTGTTTCTGGTTTTATGTTCTTAACTTCTGTTTTTGTTTCACTGCTCCCAGGACAACCTGATGCTGGAAAAGGCCTGCATGGCAGTAGAAGAGGCAGCCAAAGGAGGTGGTGTGTACCCAGAAGTCCTGTTTGAAGTAGCTCATCAGTGGTACTGGCTTTACGAACAGACTGTTGGTGGGACTCCAGCCCAGAGAGAAGGTGCCACTGGCTGCAGTGCCAGCGGAGCACGGGCCACGTCTGAAGCAGCACGTGGGTTGGCAGACAACCGGGTGACCTCGGAGCCGACCACTGTGACAGTGGCAGCTGCAGTAACTGCGGCAGCAACGGTCATGCCAGTGATCTCTGTGGGGTCAACCATGTACCAGCAGCACACAGTGGCAGGGCCAGCAATGGCGCATACACACACACAGGGTCTCCACCCTTACACCACCCTTCAGACTCACATCCCCTGTAATCCCCAGTACATCGGACACACTATCCAGCACATGCCACGCCCAGCTGTCTTCCCGGTCCCTGGCTCAGCATACCCACAGGTGAGTTTTGACTATGCCTTGTTCGTTTACTGTGACCTTGTTGGCTGCTTCAGAGGGAATATGTCAGGCTGGGGAGAGCATGGGGCTCAGACCTTCCATGACTTGAGATCTAGCTTCTGCTCTCACTTACTTGCCAATTGTTGGTACTTACTTGGGCCTCCCAGTTCAAATGTGCAGCCTACTGTGGCTGCATGTAAAGTCTCAAGGGAATATAAAATACAGTACATCAGTAGTTTTTAATTTTCATTGCTCTATAGTTTCTCAGAAGGCATTGGGCAGAAAGCTTGTCTTCTTGATAGCTTGCAGGTAAATGGAGACTACAGAGGGAAAACCAAATAAAGGTTATTTTAACCTTTACCTATTTTTTAAGGTCTTGGAGTGGTTTTCTGCAAACCGATTGGATTTTTAAAGGGAAGAGGAGCAAGCAGATGTAATGCTCATGTGGTGCAAGGTTCTTTCTGTGCTTCCTTTTCCTTGTCAGACTGGAATTTCCATGCTCTGGGTTTGTGTGGGGACACCATATTTTGAACAACTTCTAGATTTTGAGGCAAAGTAGACATGACTGTTACTTACCTTCTGTTTCAGGGTGTCCATCCAGCATTCATAGGAGCACAGTACCCTTATTCTGTAACAACACCATCGCTGGCAGCTACAGCAGTGTCCTTCCCTGGTGTGCCCGTCCCATCCATGACGCAGATTGCCGTGCATCCCTATCACAGTGAGACGGGACTGTCGCTGTCTTCCAATGTAGCGAGTAAGTGTTACAGCTCTGTGTACAGGGCTGTGTGTAGCACAGGTTTGTTAACTGTACTGGGGCTGTAACCCCTGTTCCTCACTGATTACGGGTGGAACGAGGGTTATTGCTCTGAAGAGTTCTGACCAAAGTCACCCTGTTCTAAAGATGTGCATGCTCAGGGGTACTGGGATTCATAAGGGAGCCTGATTCAGCTAGGAGAGATTTCATTCTGTTTAGCTAAATTTCCAGTATGAGACTGTTTTGGCCTTTAGTCTGAAGCATGTTTGGAGCCCTCCTGGCCTTTCTGACTTCTAAGAGCTTAAGTCCCCCAATTCTTTGGGCAAGGTGAGCACAGATGATCATGAGTAGGCTCTTGTGATTCCTTTGGGTGAGGTGGGTAGAGTGCAGGAAGCAGGGAGCAGGCAGACTTCTGCTACAGAAGCACTAATAAATGTCTTTTCCTGCCTGGCAGATTGGAGGCAGCCAGTACCCGAAATATGGAACTTGTGTAGAGAGGACATATGTTTTGGCAGAATCATGTCAATGGCAATGGGAACGATTGCTCTCGTGTTGTGTTAGGGCTTCAGTGGTGGTGAAGACCCATCAAGTAGCGTGTAGCACTGCAATAGCAGATGTTGACTGAATTGTGGACATGCTGTCATTGCCATGGGGTTTTGTACCAGTTGGTCATGGCTGACCCAGTCTTTATCCCTCACTGGAGAGGCTGTAATATTTGAGTGATTGTACAGTGCTTTGCAAGTCACCAGGTGCTGGAAGACTGGTATGTGGAAAAACACTTAAGAGCTGTGTTGGTTTCCTTCATATTCAGAGTATCAGGAGAATGTTTTCCATTATTTTTTTAAATCTTGTATTTTGATGCCAAAAAGCCACTACAAAATCTAATAGAGTACCCCTAAAGGCCTTAGGATCTAACAGCTGACAGCCTTAGTTCTGGGCTGATGCTGTGACTCTTCATTGTGAGAAACCATTTCTGTACTCCTCCAAAGAGTTATGAATCTTCCAGAAAGTGCTAATTCATCCTAGAACACTTAAAATAATGAAAGGAAAAAACAACCCCACCCTTTCCAGTTGCCATTGTTTGTGGCTTGCATAAACTTCTGTTTTCAGTTCTTACAAATACTGTTTCACTGTTCCTGGAGTACGTAGTCATGTGGTGATGCTTCAGCTCTGGCAATAGTTCAGCTCATTCTTATGGGTTACTCTTCTTGGCCGGGCTTCAAATGCAGCATGAATTTTGCCCCACTTTGTGGCCTGTTTGGCACTGTGTCTTTCCTTAGTTGAGGAGGTCAGATGGATATTTCCTGGGAGGCACATTGTTCTCAGGTATTTAAACATTCACTGGTAAACATGGAGGAAAAACAAAAAAGGAACTTGGAGCATTGCTCAAGCTGGTGTAGCACCACAGCGAAGCTGTGAAGTAAGAGTAACAATGTGCACACACCTAATGGCATGTCTGCTCTGGAGTTCTCAAGCAAACCTTGCTTTTTACTCACTATACCTTTCTTGAGAAGGGACAGTTAGATAAACTTGAGCCTTTTGTCAGAGTACAGCTTGCTGGCTCAGTGTTAACTGCTGTCAGTACAAATTTAGGTGGTACAGTGCAATGGATTTGCACTTGAAACCTGTGATTGCCCTTGATTTTGCTCACAGTAGTTAAGTGTCTGAAGGTGACAGCTTCTCAAGTCTCCTTGCTGTTTTTACTGTTGATACATGCTGCCAGTGTATGCAGTGGCTGTTCTTTCCAAGGATGGATTGGAGGTCAGCTTCCAGTAACACTCTTCCTGCATGGCACCTGAATGGAGTGTCAGCTGTCTTACAGCAAAAGTGGAAGAACCTTGCATTGTTGGACTTGATCTTTGAGTGACTTAATACTGCTCCTGCTGAATAATTTTCCTCAGCAGCTTCTCATCAGGTGTAGACATAGACGTGCTTGTTTCCTGGGACAAGAAAGCAGAACCAAACATTTCATTTAATAATAGCAAAGACATTTGAGTCAACACGTGCATTTACCTGTAAAACACAGATGTTGTGCGTGTTTGTGAGATACTGAAGAAGAGATGGACACGCATGTAACTGACCCCTTCAGGCCCAGCTTGCAATCAAAATTCCTGGCCCATGGTATTTCAGTTTTAAGTCTGTGGGTTTTGGTTGCTGTATTATTTTGTTTAGGGGAACAGAACACTACATTGGCAGAGGGCAGTCATGTGAAGGAGATGATGTCCCAAGTAAACTTTCTTTTAGGCTGGTGGTGGGTCCTAATGCTGCTGTTTTGCTCTCTTCAGTAGGCAGTGTCCATGCAGGATCAACGTTCCCAGCGATTCAGGGGGCTTCCTTGACAACTCTGTCCTCACAGCCCAACTCCCTTGTTACAGGGGGTTTTCCTGCCGAGGATGAGCAGCACAGTCAGCCCGTGAGCCCCCAGGGTCTGCACTACCTCCACTCCGCATACCGAGTTGGTAAGGATGGCCAAGTGGGTTTCTACAGCCTCCTTGAGAGGGATTCAGGGCAGGGCTGCAGGTTTCCACTGTCATTTGGCAATTGGCTACTGTTGGGAGTGATGGCATCTCAGGATCATGGGAAAGCAAGTTGATGATTATATGTGGAGGCTAAAAATTAAAGTGAAGCATTAGAAGATTGAACAATTGCTTTTCAGGACCATCAGAGCAGAAGAGAAAGCTAAGTGGGTTAGAGCTGGGAAAAGCCTTGCCTTTCAGCAGGTGTATATAAAGGAGTCTGGATAAGGCTCCGAGGATGTGACTGTGCAATTTGTGACTATATGAAAAAATGGTATTTGGCTCCTGATGCTTATGGATGGTGAAGGCACACCTCTAGTTTAATACCAGCTGAGTTTTCAGAGGCACAGAGGGGTGTGCCCTGTGCCTCTCTAGTTAGGTTGTTGAAGAGAAGTGCAGAGGGAACTTACTTTTTGTGAAGTGTGGGTGTGTAGTTAGCACTCCTTTCCCAGTTATACTGGTTATGAGGAGATAGTCTGTGCCTTAACTGCCATTGGTACAAGGATATCAGTCTTAGGGTTTGTGAGTAAGCTTTGATTTCAGTAAGCTACTGTAGTAGTAAGTAGTAAGCTACTTGTACATAGTCGTGGTCCAACCCAGTGGATGCTTGGGGAAAGAGAAGGGAACCTCTAAGATGAGCAAAGCCAGCAACGGAAGAGAAACAGCAAGAAAAGGGAAGGAAAGCTGTCTGGAGGTTGCTTGAGGTTTTTTATTGAAAGCTAGAGTAGAAAGTACTTGTTAGCTAGAAAGGGGTGCAGTTGTCATTGAAAAGATCACAGTGGTAAGTGGTAAGCCATGAAGGGCATTTAATAGCCTGAGTAACAGAGAGGCACAGGCAGGGAAGAAGGTCTGGAAGATCAAGACACAGGACACGCTCGTATTTGAGAATTGTTTAAATGGAAGGATTTGCCTGAACGACTGTAATGGCATAGGTGAAATGTTTGCAGATTGGCAATACTTCGGCTCAGTGTTTGCCAGTTGTCTTTGCAGCAGAACAGGTTGGTTTGGGTAGCTTCTCTGTTACAAAATTGCTTTCAGGACACCTCTTGGGGTGCAGCTTTTGGAGCTGTCTGCTTGACATTGTGGTAGGTGCTTGTGCAGTGTCTCATTGCAGCTCTGATTAGGGGTGATGGCTGTGCAGGTTTCCCAGTCGGAAGCAGCAGATCCAGATGTTCTTGTGGATAGTGTCTGGGGTGCCAGACTCCAAGAGGAGCCTTTTGTTTCTGTCTGGACTCTTTGCAGGCATGGAATTTTCTGTTGCTGAAGGGCAGGTCAATCAGGTTGTGTTGCAGTGAGTGAAAATGCTGGTCTGAGTCTTACTGGACAGAAGTGCCTCTTGACTATGGCTGCCCCTTTCTCACAGGGATGCTGGCTCTGGAGATGCTTGGCCGAAGAGCTCACAATGACCATCCCAACAACTTCTCCCGCAGCCCACCCTACACGGAGGATGTAAAATGGCTCCTTGGGTTAGCTGCAAAGTTAGGTAAGGCTCAGAGCAGTACTTCAACAGAAATTCATATGCTGGGATTTGGACCATGGTGGGAAAAAGCTCTCAAAGGAGTGAAACTTCAAAGATTGGGTGAGCCTGATGTCAATCCCATTCCTGAGAGTGTTTCAGAAGATCCCTACTGTTCTTTAATCCATCCATTTGTCCCATTTCTGGGTTCTGTGATTCTGAATTCAATGATTTTTGAATTTTGACGCACTGGATGAAGTACACGAGATTGGACAGGGTTCAGAGCGTGTCTCTCTTCCATTCTTTAACAGTAATTCTATCTTTTCCCTTTCCACTATATTGTAGGTATTCCTCTTTCTTATGTGCATTTATACTTTCTGTAAGGAACCTTTTATAGCAATAGGTTCTCAAAACACCAATTGTTTGGAGTTTTTTCTTTTCTTTTTTTTTTGTTTTGTTTTTACTTCCATTTTGTTCTTGGATCTTTTTTGTCAGCTCATTTTTTTAGCTCTTTCACAAGCAGTAAGAACTAAAAAAACCAACCACCCTTACAAACAGCCTGTCTGGTGGCACAGCTTCTGCTGCTTCTGCTGGCAAAGCTCCACTGTAGCAAGCGGTGTCTACAGCCTCCTTAAGGCCTGAGTGCTGGGACATCTAGATGCTTCCTAGATGGGCAGTCAGAAAACAATGGAGAAGGTGCAGTGTCTCTCTAGTTACTTTGCCACATCAGTTTTCTTACATATCCCCTTTAAAGACAGGTGAACTTTGGAATACCAGTGACTGAGGTGGTACCTGGTTTTTCCTCAGACCTGATGGATAAATCAGAATGTTCTCTTGTCCCCGTGAGTGTGCTAGCGTGTCTCCCCCAAGCCTGCTTGAGGATGTATTAAACTGAGAAGAAGGTGCTCCAGATCCAGGTTCTTGCTGGAAAGTATGTGTTTTCTTGTGTGTCTCTCATCCTTACATTGTTGTTCTGACTTCTCCTTCCTGTGCAGGTGTAAACTACGTGCATCAGTTTTGCGTTGGTGCAGCCAAGGGGGTGCTGAGCCCTTTTGTGCTCCAGGAGATCATCATGGAAGCTCTACAGAGGCTCAACCCTGCCCATGTGCACAACCATCTGCGCACCCCAGCCTTCCACCAGCTGGTGCAGAGGTGCCAGCAGGCCTATTTGCAGGTAAAGTGTGGTCTGTCTTGCCTGTCAAAGCAGCCAGGCCATTACCTTGCAGGTACTGCCTCTGTGTGCTCGTGCAGAGGAGAAAGGGCCTTGGGTACTGGTAGCTGAACTGGTCCATTGCCTGATGTATCCCCCTCCATCAGCAGGGACTAGAATATGTATCACTGGCCTGTTTGGAGGCTGCGTGCAGAGGAACTCATTGTACTGCTTCTTCCAAGACCTCTTGCCTCCTGTGCTCTCCACAAATGCTGGGGTGGTTCTGTGTCTTCCTCACTCCAAATGCTACCCCTGCTTTTAAACTTCTGAACTCTGTTTGCTATGTTTTCAAGCCCCCTGTCCACTCAGTGTAAGCCTTACTCTGCCCATGTGCCTTAGCAAAGCAGATGTCCTGTGAGCAGGCTGGGTCCCCATGTGTAACCTGCAGAATTGGGAGTGTGAGGGTTAGATGCTGGTGGCATGGAGCATTACCTGGCCCTTTAGCACTGTCCTATGGCCCAGTTCAGTGCTCATGAAGGGGAGAGCACCTGCTGATGCCTTGTGCTGCATTTCGGTGCTCTGAGGGAGCACTGGCCTTGGCTGCATTGGGGGTGCAGGATACACCACGGCTGGCTTCTGAGATAGTTCACCTTTGCCAGAGCCACTGAGTCTCGGGACTGCTGGTGGGTAACAGGATCATGTGACATATCGCCTTGGGAGCTTGAGGCCTCCAAGTGTCATCAGCATGAGAGTGGTGAGCAAATACCTTAAGGCTCTTTCCCTGTTCCCATCCAGTACATCCATCATCGGGTGATCCATCTCACTCCAGCTGACTACGATGACTTTGTGAATGCCATCCGCAGCGCCAGAAGCGCCTTCTGCCTGACTCCCATGGGCATGATGCAGTTTAATGATATTATCCAGAACCTAAAGCGCAGCAAGCAGACGAAGGACCTGTGGCAAAGGGTCTCTCTGGAAATGACCACCTTCTCACCGTGACATTGGGCGGAGCTCCACGGACACACAACCCTTTGCCCAACATAGTTGTAGTTCCATTTACACCATCCTTCCTTCTGGTGTCTTTTTTATTTTAGTTTTAACTTGTTGGAAACCACTGATCTGATGTATTTATACCATGACATTCCTCTCCAGCACTGTTGCGTGTTGGCGCTCTGCTTCGCTCGCTCTTCCTCCTCCTTCGCAGTGGGCTGCAGGCTTCAGAAGCATCAGGAAATGAGAAGGAAGTTGAGCTGGCTGCCCTGTGGTGTAGTCACTGCTTTTTTCCCTGAGCCCCAGGAGGCTGTCCTGCGAGCAGTTTGCAGTGTGATTGCGCACATGTTAGAGGGGTTGGGGATTCTGTCTTAAATATTTATTTTGGCATTTATAAATATGTAAACTTTTTTTTTGTATGGGCTTCTCTTACTCCACACACCATCTCCTGTTGGGAGTGGCTGGGACTGCTGTGCACAGTGAGTGCTTCCTCCATCCCTTTCAGCAACTCCTGCTGAGAGAAGCTGAGGCTGGAGTAGCATGGCCAGGGCCACCTCGGCAGCTTTCTGCAGCAGCAGCTGAGGGCAGAGGCTGGAGCTTGGGCAGTCAGTCCATGACTGGGCTGAGCTGCCTGGAGACTGCCAGAAGTGCTTGGGCTCTTTCTCAGGAGTGTCCCTCACTGGGCACTGCTGACTCATAGAATGTTTTGATCCTGGTTGTTACAAGTTGTACAATCCTGTTTCTTTTGGCTGGGTTATTACTCTCCTGTAATCAGTTTCTTATCCCTCGTCTCTTCTTGTTTCCTGATTAAACACTCGTTTTCTTAGACTGACTCTCTCTTCTCTCTGCTATGATGTTGACAGTCTGATGCAGCTGGCCAGCTGTGTGCCAGTGGGAGCTCTTATGTGCCCTGGTAAATAACTGCCTTGCCACGGGGATCAGCAATCCAGCACAAAGCAGGAGGCCAGAGCTTTTACACAAGCTCTGAGCCGAAGGTTTCTTGCCTGGTAGATTTCTGAGAACAATGTGCTTCTGCAGAGACTGAGGTATGTGTGGACTGGGTCGTTGATGACTGTCAAGAGAGTTGGTAGTAATCCTGGGATGTTCTGCCTACAGTTCTGTCAGTCACTATGTTCCTTTTCTAGTCTTGACATCAGTAATATTGTGTAATAATTCAGACCTGTGTGTTTCCAAAGTATCATGCAAAACAGCAGCTGCTGCTCCTTGATGTAATTGTTAAAGAAGGCGAGTCGTTTGCTCCTGTGTGTTTAGAGATACTTGGTGGACTATGAAAGATATCCAATAGGGACAGCTTTGCAGAAAATTAAATTTAGAAAGCTGAAGTGTATAAGCACATAAATTTCAGGGCTTTTACAACTGGAAGGCAGATAATCATGGATGTTAAGAATCCAGTTTCTCAGTAGTAATATATTTTGCTTCTTACTTGGGTTTAGTCAATGACAATGGGAAGGTTTTAGTTTCTGCAAGTTAGAATTATGTGCCTGTATTTAATATTTTCAATTATACTCTTAAAAAATAAACAAGGTAACCCATAAGCACAGGGCAAAACAGATGAACATGCTCCTTTGGTTTGACTTTGTGTACTACAGGCCAGAGAGTATTACTGAGGTTCCTCTACTTCTGATTGTGCAACAGTAAATATTCAAAGATCTTCTTACAGCCCCTTGTATTCCTCCATAAAGTGTCTGGCTACATGCTAATTATAAATGTGGATGTTTGTAATATAATGTGTTAAGTTTTGTGGTTTTTAAAGTAAAGTCCATGTTGATTATGAGCTTCCTGTGATTAGGCAAAACTTCTGGATTTGACTGGAGAGCACAACCTTATGTCTGGAAGGTTTGGGTTCCTAGAACACTTTCTGTGCTCTCTGGTTCTTGCATGTTCAGAACTGCAAAAGGAGCTTGAAAAAAGTGAGTTGTCTAATAAAGTCTAATCTTCTCCTTTCTACTGCTATAGGAGAAAATCTGTGGAAGAGAAAGGAGCATCTTTTAGAAGGAAAGAAGCATAAGGGAAATGGGCAAAAGAGCTGAACGTTAAGTATGAGGAGCACATGTAACTGCAGTAAGGATTTGGACTGAATAGGGGAATGAAATCAGAGCCTTATCTGTGATATATATTTGAAGACTACATTTAGACCCTGAGCAGGCAAGTTTTCAGACTACTGTAATTATAAAACACCAGGAGAATGAGAGCACTATCACCAGTATCTTTATTTTGGGAAAATACAGTGGAGCTGTATACTCTGAGGTTAGAATGGATGTTGTCTGGAAGTGTACTTGCTTTCATTCTGTGTAGTTCTCATAAAGACCAAAAGAAATCACAGTGCCCATTACCTCTCACTGTACTCAAAACTTTACGTCTTCAGTTATTTTACCCAGTCTAGTCCTCATACAGATTGCACTGCTTCTGTATGAGGGACCCTGTCAGGCTTGTCTTCCAGCAGCTGCAGAACCCAATCAGAGGAAGAGCCAGGGAATCTCACCTCAAGTTGACATTGGCTGAACAAGCAGCTCAGTGGTATGAGTCACAGGTTGGTCATTTCAGAAGTTTCCAATTTTGTCTCTGAAAAAATTCATCAGAGTGAGCAGACAGAGATGGGAAGTGTGTGGAGGTGCTGTGCTCTCATTTAGGTCTTCCAGAAGACACTTTCAGTTCTGGATCTCTGCATCTGTTGTTATTCTTGAGCTGTGTCCCACAGAAATATTTCTGAGCAAGGACAGGAGAAAGTGAGAAAGGAGATGTGATGCTTTTCCTTATCTTGTGGCTGGGGGGTTGTTGAGGTATTTTTCCTTTATAAGAAATGGGATGAGCCCTGGTGGCCTGTTTAAACAAAAATTATTACACACTGCAGTTTTGTTAGTTTGGTCACTGTTCCAGGAGTGGGAAAAAACACAGCCTTAGAAATTCTGAAAAGATGTTTCAGAAGAAAACCTTTAAAAGAGGTTGCAGGCAACTCAAATTGCTTTTGCCTTTAAGTTAGCCCATGTTTTTTTGCTTTGAGTAACTGATCTCTAGGACCTTGCCTTGCCAGCAACACATGAAGTGGCTGCAGTCAAGGCCAGCTGCCAGAGCAGCTGGATGCTTCAATGTAGAAATGATTTTACGTGACCAAGAAGCTTCTTCTATGTTGGCTATCACCTCTTCCTAGGCTGGGCAGCAAATGCTGAATTTAGTGAGTACTAATAGGTACAGGTATTTGGATAGGGCCTGGCCCCTACTTGCATGAAGAGAGATGATGTTCTGTGACGGGAGACCTTGCAGTGGGTTCTTGTCACATTTGGTGAAGTCCAATTCACTGTCTGTTCCTGAAGGTAAGATAAATGAGGTCTTTAGACGACACTTTTTCCTGTGTCCTCTGTTCACAATGACTTGCTTTCACTTGCCGTATTTGTTTCCTCTTATGCCCACAGGAAATACACTCTCCCTGTTAGCTGTTACTGTCTCTGGAAGTAACAGCTCACTTCAGTGGGGAGTTGGAGGTAAAATTTGTACAGGTACAGATGAAACCAACTGAGAAGTGACTGATATCTTTGCTGCAAGATACTGTGGGCTGGTTTTCACTGTCCTACTAGTGTTGAAGATGGAACTGCTTATTAGCCCTTATTAGGGAAGTGTGCTAAGGGCAGCCTTGCACTGTGAGTTAACCCCTGATCTGCACTGAAAGTTTTGTTGGTTTCTTCAGCTAAACCATCTGCCGTGGTGCACAGGTGTGCACTTTGTACTCTGTCAAAAATCAGCACAGGCTGATAAATGCAAATGGTGTTCCAGTGTTAGGACACTTAGAAGGATTTTCTTAAAAATGGAGAGTCCCTTTGTGTCTCATGTATATACAGTAGGGACCATACCTCTAAAAATGTAAGGGAGATGGTGTGAGAAGATAAAGGTGAGATACTGTAAGTGAAAGGGCCTTTTTTCCCTGTCCTCTTCCCCAAGGATATTAGTGGGTGGCCAGGTAGTGTCATTCCCCTTGTCTGGATGCATTCTTATCCTGTATCTGGGACAGCAGCATTTGTAACTGTTGATCTCTGCATGGTTTCTGAGTCTTCAGGGTTGTCTTGGCATAATAAATCTTGGCATTAGTGTAGTTGGCAGAAGTGCTAAGATTGGACTTCAAGTCGTTGTAAGGAATAGTGTGGGTTTTGCTCTTATAGAATGGATAAAATAAAGGTTTTAGTCACTGCAAGCCTCATTCCTTGGAATGCATCTCATGCTGCAGAGGCTCTTTTTTTCTGCATAGGCCAGGTATGCCAAGCTCTCAGAAGGCCGGCTTCCCTCCTTCCTCTCTGGACATATTCACCTATAACCATCCTTCTCACCTGTGAAAGATTTTTTTGGAGGCACTTTCCAGGAATAGGCGTTACCTGAACAGTATTTGCCTTTGGACTTCCGTGTCTTTACAGCCCATGAACAAGGCGAGTTGGAGATACCCTGTGATGAAGCAACACGCCCATCAACACATATGGCTGGAATCAGCTGAAAAGCCTGCTTCTGGCTAATTTTGTTTATGGTCCTTACTATTTATTGGATATGTATTTTTCTTTCTGAAGAGCCCATTCACAAACAGCCTTCTGCAGAGGTGCTGAAACTAAACTTTTTAAATATTTTGCATGGGTTTGTTTTTGATTAAGCCTGGTACTGTTGTATTTTGGGACAGAATACAGGCTTTTATTCTCCCAGCTTATTTAGTGCCCTCTTAGCTTGTGTTAGACTGAAGTGCACAGAACAGCCTTGAAACCCCAGTCAGTGGAAATGGGAGTAAGTACTGAAATATCCACAAAGGTTTTCACCGCCTCCTGGTAGAAGTCGACAGCTGTAACAACACGACATAAATTTGAAATAATTTTCTGTAAGAGGTGGGGAAGTTGTATTTGTCTTACGTAGACATTAAGAGAGGGGCAGGATGTAACTGTGTATGTTCCAAAACAGAAGAGTGTGCTCACAGTCTGCTGCCAATGGGATTTTTTTGAACTAGGGTGCAGAAAGAAAAAGGGTAGGTTGGGCCATGAGGACTTTTAGCATTTGATGACCATGACTGTTGTACGACTTTGCTTTTAAGACCTACTAATACACTGAATGGCTCTCAATGACAGTTTATTTAAAATACTTTGTGTTTTTCTGTGCCTGAATTTGGCTGCCATTGGCATGATTATATTGAAGGTAGGGTCTTTTGATTGATACTGATTTGTCATTGCTTTTCTGGCCATGTTACTATTGACTGATAGAGCAAAATGACCAGCAAGGAACCAAAGGATACTCTTTCCAGCTGAGTATAAGGGCTGAAGAACAACAGGATGAGTTTAATCGAGTGACTTGTTAGATTCATATCACTAGACTTTTGTGTATCATTCTTTGAGGAGCTGCAGGCTTCTGCCAGGAATATATGCCTCTGCAGTGCTGTCATCAAGTGAAAAACTGCAGTTTTCAGCACTCAGATTTTTGCGTAGAATGGATACGTGCTGCCACCTACAGAGAAATTCTCCATTTCCCGTAGAAGGTCTTCACTCCGGAGCTGAAACTTGTACCAGTATTTCCTGTACCTAATAGAAAGAGGTAGCAACCTACTTTTAAGTATCTTGCCAATTGAATTCCAGAGGTCCTATGTGAGTACAAATTCCAAAGAGCTGTTTCCTATTATTATTGTTTTGCCAATTCCCACCTTTCATGCACCTATTGGAATCACATGCCTTTCTGATCCCTGGCTCAAATTACTCCTTTTTAAACAAGTCAGTTTCCTATGCATCAGACTAAAGAAATATTTTTACAATACATTTTAAAAAAAAACCCTCTAGGTTGTTTTGCACTTATCATTTTCCTTGTCTTAGAAAAGAACTGCTTACCATAAAGTTTTGTTACTAAATGTTGAGGCAAGAAGATGAGGTTTATTTCCACTACGGAAGTGTAAGGCTCTGTAATGTTTAACTGCCTGATGGGTCAGTACCTATTAACCAGTGTCTCTCACTGAAAAAAAAAGGCTTTTGTTGGCTTTTTGATAGCAGAGATCTTCTGATATTATAGAAGCTTCTCTTAGGAGGCAGTGTTTGTTTCCACAGCTTCGAAGGGATGTCTGGAAAGAGGGTAGCTTCTGCACCAATGTGCTGTCAGGGAGAGGTAGCAGATTTGAAAATGGTTCTTCATCAGGTAAGGACAATGCTCTATTTGGAGCTGACTATAACAACAGGTGATTTGTTTGTCATTAACATAAGCAGTAAGAAGTAGCATAGCATAGAAATTAAGCAATGAAGTAATGAGCCTGCACCTTTGCCCTTTGCTGCCTGGAGTGCTGGACTAGCAACAGTACGCTAACACTGATATTTAGTGAGCCTCTCCCAACATTTATTCCTCATACCTTCATTTAGTGTTTAACTCAGTCTCCCCAAAGATGTAGCATAGTCTGAGGTAAAGCATGAAGTAACTGTGTAAGTGACAACCTACAATTGATTAAAAGCAGGAAAATGTTTAAGGGAGGAGTAGCATTGGACCTGGCATCCTTCACCTTCTGTGGCAGCATGTAAAAATAGCTGTCTTGCTGCAGCTGTGGTTATTGGTGAAGTGCCTGGAGAAGTGAGAGCCATAAGACTGTTTTATAATGCTGTCACAACGATGCCTATTTAACAATGTTTTGGTTCCAGGTCCCTGTGAGGTTGTTTCTTTATTAGTGTAGAGCTGCTCATAGGCTGCTGACCCAGGCACACCTGGACAGGAGGGACAGAGCCAAGCTCTGCTGTGGCAGGAACAGCAGCTGAAAACCACTGCAGTACCCACGGATGGCCTAAAAGTCACCACTACTGCAAATCACTAAGAATGAGTCTCTAACTGTAGGCTGTGTGCAAGCCCACCGGTGCACTCGCAGAGAGAGCAGCCTTGGGACACTCTGTGTGTGTTGTTTCAAAGTAAGTTAAACACCTTTGTTGCCCTCCCAAATAACCGGTCTAGGGCCTGGATTAGGTTTTTCACTTTTTCTTACCCTTCTACAAGCTTAGGGTCCATGACATCACTCCAAATCATCACAGAGAAGAAAAATAAGTAGTACATTTATTGAATCTCCACTTACTTACTACTACTTCTAGCCTTTATTCAGACACGTGCTCAGCTTCGAGAGCCATGAATTTCTTCATTATCATTCAATGTGAATGATGCTATACATGAATCCAGTGCAGGAAGTTGGGCTTTTCTCTCTAACAGGAGTGAGAGAGCGGTTTCTTGTCTTTCCGTCCTTTTTTTGGCTGCACAAAATAACCCTTTCCAAGGGCACATGAAATAAAATACTATATTGCATACTATATACATTTACATACAATGGTAAATGCACCATTCATTCAGAAACACACAATACCTAAGGCTCAACGGAAAAGCTCAATTGAAGCAACTTCTCTCTGGATAGGAGAAAAGTAGCTCATGACACTGGAAGTTTCCATAACCTGTGTTCATGTGGATCCTGCCCCTCTGTTCCCTAGAACTGCAGCAACCTCCAAGGACCATCTCTGCTGAGGAAGGAGGGACAATGGCTCACACCACTGCAGAAGCCCATGGCTCAGGGACAGAAAACATGTACAACCATGATGGAGGATTTCCTCTGAGAGTAATTATCCAGCAACTGCAGGAGGCAGCAAAGCACCTTTAGTGTACTTACTTGACCACATGCAGAAGTAAGAAAATTAACACCCCCTTTTGGACATGGGAAACCACTTCTGGTGCAAAGCCTTCCCTTTATATCTGAACAATACTTACTTTTTACTGTTTTTTTTGCTTTTCTTCTTGGATTGTTGGACTGCAAGAAGATTAAAAAAGGTGCTAGCTATTGGAATATGTGGTTCAGGCCCTGGAGTTGTTGGAGAGGGAAAAACGTTGCTTTTTTTTTTTAGCTGACTGGACATGGAGAACTGAATTCTTTGCTTTCAGCTGTCTCATCAGCCTTATTTTACAATACCTGAGCTTTGCCTCCCCCATGTGCTGTGCTGCACTGATACATGCCTCTAAAGTGCTCTACGGGGACATTACTGCTTGTTGGTTATCTTTTGAAATGTCAAAGTCCCTGCAGAGAAATACTTGCCACATTGCCACATGGCAACCTTTCCCTAAGATAACAAAGCAATTCTGTGTCTGTCAATACCTGCAGCTTTGCTTTATCTCCCACTGCCTTTGACAGAGGCACTGGGCACTGTATCACACCCAAACTGCTGCAGGTAAGGAGAGGCAATCTTCCTCGTCTAGCACAGCTGTCTCCCAGAAGGTGCAGTCCCCACCATCCCCACGCAGTGGCACTGTAAGCAATGGGCATGGCCACCATGCTCTCCAGGGGGAGGAACAAGGCATTCCTGTACCTTGCCGTGCCACGTATGGATAGAATTTGGGGTTCACTGGACTAGATTCCCCTTTGATTAGGCTGCTGCTCTCCTCAGCAGTGGGCTCAATAGCTCACTCTGCAGTGTTTACTTCTGGGCTCAGAGGAGTAACACATTAATTCCAGCTAGTGCCGGTTTCACAGACTGAGAAAAGTAATTTAAACATACAGAAAGTGTTAACTGTGCTCTCTCCTCTGCTTAAAGTAGGGCAGGCATTCCAAATCTGTCCTGTAAATAAAAGTCAAATTGTAACACACCATTAATACTCAAGAATGTGACTTTCACTCTATGTCAGAGGCAGCAGCCCTTTCCAAGGGTCAGGAAAGGCTCCACATGCACATTCTCTGCTCCTGCTCATTTGTCCAGTTGTTCTGGTTTCACAAGAGATGGCATCATGGCACAATTGGAGCACCACACATCCCAATGGCACTGGGGGCAGAGGAGTCCCTCTCAGCTCCAGCTGGAGTTCTGCAGTTCCTCTCGGAGCCAGGTCGGAAGGGGCTGCCCAAGTCTGTTCATCAGCTTGGATAATTCAATGTTGTGCTCTCGGTAGAAGTCTCTAAGAAACAGCCGTGACTGTGTGGAAAAAACAGACCACATTAGCATGAAAGAAAATGCTACCCTCAATACACATTCCATAGGTGATCAGGACAGATGGTAGAAAAATCCAGACTGGTTTACTGAGATATTTCTACATCCCTTGCTGCCAACAGATTTGAGTTACTCACCAAGGAATCCATATCAGGGTATTTTCTTCCTTTACTCTTTCCTAAGCATTTAGTTTTTCCTCCATCTAGCAGCTGGCACCAAAATCCTTTTGCTTCATCAAATCTGAAAAGAACACTTGTCTTTAAAAGATTCATCCACATGCCCAATTAGCAGCAGCAGCAGAAATCAAGTAACTGCATAGATATGTCCTATTTTATGATTTATTTATGGTATTTATTCCTTTTTTTTTTTTAGCACTTGCCTACTCTGACAAAAAATCATTACAAACATGACTCAGCTTTATGCAAATTTCAGAGGTAAAATGGTGTTACAATATTTGTTCATGGGAGGGAGATAATAATCAGTGTTTTAGTATATGTAATTTCTTTTAAATTGACTCACTGTAGTTGAATATTTGAGAATCCCCCAACTGTTTAAAGAGTCAAGTGTTTCTTGCCTTGCTAAAACACAGGTATAAGGCAGTACTGGGAACCATGTCTGGATCTGGTCTGCTCTGTGCCCTCGGATGCCCAAAGACGAGCTTGAGGTTTGAGCAAGTACCCTACCAAACCTGAGGCAAGCTGTCCACTACCATTTACTTTCTGCTTCTGGCTGAAGGGTACCAGCCAGTACCACTCCTGTACCACTACTCCATTTACCATCAGCATATGTGCTTCAGCAAGTAAAGTTCTCAGGTAACTTGACATTTTCCTAAATCTGCTCTCCCCTGGGGAGCCACATGGAAAACAGTTGTAGGAGGAGAACTGAATTGGTTCTTCTCTCTTTACTGCAAAAGGAAAGGGCAACTGCTGCATGCCCTCCCTGCCCCCACACCAGCCTCAGCTAGTAGTCTGTGACAGCAGAGATGATGTGAAAACACAGGTTTCAGCTCCAAAGAGACATGGTAATATTCAGCATCTCCAGTGGGTTTGCAGAGTTTTCACTGAAGACTGCTATGGCCACAGTTCAGCTTCAACAGCACTTCATCACAGTAACGGCTGAGTAACATCCTTTAATGTAGTAGCAGTGTTAGCCTCTGCTAACACTCCCTCAGATAGCCCTGGGCACCTGTCAAATCCACGTCTTCTGTAGTAACAGCCTCTATGTCAAAACTGAGCAGCGTGTCCCTAATTTCCATCTGGGTGAAGATATGAGCAGCTTTTCACACAATTTTTATCGTACCTCCTCCGCCTTCTGTCAGATACAGGTATAACACAAAGCATAAGGAGTGCTAATAATTCCAGCACCTTTTCTGAAACTACAAAGACCAAATGGAATAAACATCATAGTCTTTCCAGAAATTATAGGGGAAGGGGTGGGTTTCAGCACTGTCACAGAGAAGCATGAAATTGCTCACAGCAGTAACTAAGCTGTGATTCCATTCTTGGTACAGCGTGTCATGCTATCTGAACCTAATTTTAGGTTAGGCACTCCTCTGAAACCTTTGCAGGTCTTGTGGTCAGACAGAAACAGTATTTTTTCAATCAAGAGCTTACTGGCTGAGAAAGCATCCTACCTGAGGGCCTGGGTGTAGTTGAAGAGCGGCGTAACTCCCAAAAACTTCTGGATGTTGTCCATTACAGAGGCAGGGTTGTGTCTCAGCTCCTGACCATCCACAATGAGAAGCTGAAAAGAGAGCAGCTGCCTGAGCCTCTGCCATCTTGTGCTGACTGACACCTGTGAGCTCCCTGGATCTCCAGCTGCCCCCAGCCATTGTGCCTGTGAGTGAAGGCAGCCAAAGTCTGTCTGTTCTAGCACAACACAGTGGGGGGATGTGGCCCACTTGTCACCACAGATAGAGAAGTTATCATCAGGGCCACAAGTACCATAAAACAGTAGATCATGACAGGCCTTGCTTAATAAAGTTGTCTTTGGCCAAACCCCCTTTAACTAAGCACTAAGACCCAGCAGTAGCATGTACAGATTGTCTCGGGATACCTCATGTATTCTTTTTAGATGTCAGGAGCCATAGTGTTAAGTATTCTTCTGTAACCTGTGATTATTCTGCTGTTACAGGTACAGACAATAACAAACAACATTTGTGCTAATAAATTACCTATTCCAAAGAACAGAATAGAGAAATAGTCACATGAACCGAAGACTGGAGGAATGCAGGAGACCCTAGCCCACAGGAAGAACAGGGAAGGTGTGTGTCATTCCTCACAGCAGTAACCTCCAGGAATAGTAAGGCAAGGAGATACAAGCCCAAGAATGCTTTACCATGTCTCTTTTAGTCTTGGCAGATCTGTATGTACAGCTTAGGCTCTGCTGCTTTGGCAGGCAACAAGAGACTAAATGGGCACTATAAACTTCTGCTGGACTGAGAATAACCCCAACAATGGAAAGGAATTTGAAAAAGATATCCTAACTCACACTATATATATATGACAGTCTAAAAACATCTTGGAAATTTAGAGGCAATAATGATCTATACTGTCTATTAAATGCCATTTTGCAAATTTATACACTAAACACAGAATCCTGACATCTCTGCAGTGAGCTTTCCTTTCAGCAGACAGCTAAAGGCTTCACAACATGGGAATTAACAAGAGGCCTCTCTTTAAAGCAATGAAACCACAGCAGGTAGCTGAAGACCTGGGCCAGAAGAGGGTCCCTGAGCTGCAGGCTGCCAAGAAGAAAGGAAGGAAGTGCTAACAAACACTGATGTTCTTGCTGAACTTCTCAGTACTGTGGAGCTCTCTAGGAGACCACAGTATCCTCCTGAACTCATTTACTTTTATAAATGCAATAAAGTGCAAAATTGGAGTATTCAAGCCTGATTTCTTACCTGCTCGTAACAAGAGAAAGGAAGTGGTGGCTCTTGTTCCAAAAGGCAAAGACATAAGGGGAGCACATGCATATGAATCAGTTTGTTCCCCCCTCCTCTGCACTAAACCTACAAGGGGCCCCAGGAGAGCCTCTGCTGCCAAACCTCCTACCTGCCCTGAGGGGTAGTATGTGAGCCAGCGCTCCAGGTGTGTCGAGTACCAGCCAGGGAGCAGGCACCGGCTTTGCAGGTTGCGCAGTTCCTGAGGGGCCTGGGGTTTTGCAGAGATCACTTGGTAGAAGGTGTAATTGAGCGCCACAGGGTCATTGTGAGCACGCTGGTGCTGAAAAACACAAGCTGAATTTAGGAGCAGGAACACACGATTCCACCTCACATATCTCTGTGCAGACCCTCCTGACTCAGCGCAGCCACTCACCAATGCCTTTGTATGTCAACCTGGCCCACGCTGCAGGCAGCCTGCCTCCTCTAGGGAAACAGCTCCATAGATTCCATCCCACTGGAATCTCTCTCTGGCGCCCACCCACAGAACAGTGCAGAGAAGTTACCTGATACCACGAATAGGCTCGGTCAGCAGGGTTGATGAGAACAGTAATGATTTTGGCTCGAGGCAGTAGGGCTGCACCACGTTTTGGTACCACCTCTGTGTCAAAGTAATTGGCACTCTTCTCAAACATGAAGTCTGTGCTGGCATTGGAAGGGATGGGAAAGAATTCCATGTACCTGCCGAACAGATGGGATGCTGGTGAGCAGCGTGGCCAACAAAGAAATGGCACCAACCCTGTGATGCCCTCACTCCTCTTGAACTGACACAGTTTGCAACACAACTGCAACTCCCCAGTAATGCCATGAATGGGCAAACGGGTGCAGAGCTGGCAGAGGTGTGACTTGAAAAATGGTGGTGGCACATGCCACAGAAAGTTGGGAGATGATAAAAAGGTAAGGAAGTATTTTGCTGAGAGTGTGTTACCCACGTCCTCAGGCAGTGGAAATTAAAAACCTGAGGGTAAGGTACCAGTTGCAAGCTCTACCAGAAAAGACATTTTGTCAAAGAATAAGGTCAGAATCATCTGCCTGCTCTGCCACTGACAACTTGTTTAAACCTGTCTAAATTCTATGTCTTTTTGTACCTCAGTCCATAGCTGAGATGCAGGGTGAAGAGCTTTACCCTAGAGTTACTCAAATGTCTCAGTTTCCACGTTACTAATTCAACAAGCTTCTGTGAGGCAGAGGGTAGGAGGGAGGCAGGGGACTGTGAAGCACTGGAAGAATAGTCTCTGCGCAAATTTAAGCTGTACAACTAAACGCAAAGATCCTCCTCTTGCATGTGATAGTGCTTGACTCCTGTGAGCTTTGCTTAAGTACCAACCACCTTCCAGTATCTTTGACTTCTCTGATCATTTAGAGGACTGTTGCAACCTCCCACAGCCATAAGCAAAGAAATCCCACAGAAGAATGCCTTACTGCCACACAGCTGTCCCTCAGAGCCTTTTAAGAGGGAGGGCAGTGCCATGATCAACCAAAGCTAATAGTTCAAGCAAGAAAGAGCTTTAAACTTTCTCTGCCTGGAAACATAGTGGCATAATAGTGTCATAGTGACATTAGAGCTTCCCTGCCAGGTGCAAACACTATCATAAAAAAGACAAGGTATGCACATGGACACTGGGAGCCAGCACAGGGAACACAGTAGCAGCTCTAAGTCTCAAGGTCCCAGAACAACAATAGCGAGGTTGTCCCCTCTGTATTAGGTGCTTTAACTCTGGAACCATGAAGAACTTTTTAATAAAAACACAGCTGTCTGTTTTGCATGTCAAAGTAAAAGTAACTTCATGACAGCAGTGCATTCAACAAGGACTTGCTGAATTTTTAAAGCTAAATCATGCCTACAACTCTCCTGGAGAACAGTCAGTAAAATCAGAAACAACACAGTTGGGTTAGAAGGAAAACAGAGAATGTGCACTGAGCAATAGCAAGGAAAACAGCTGTTCAGAAATAGAGAAGCTGCCGAGGGGGCTGAGGTGGAAATACAGAGAGACTCAGGAGAACACAACATGGGTGCATCTTATCACAGAAGAACGCATGTCAGGTTTCTTACCAATCGATTCCTTTATGATAGTTGGGACCATTAAAAAACTGGATCTCTTCAAAGGTGGATGGACTTGGGAAGTTACTGGTGACAGCTGGATGCATGGTCAAGAAGAAGTGCACAGCTGTTGTGCCTGCAACAGGAACCAGTTAAAGGGACCTGGCTCACATATAACGCTTGGCTGAATGAATGGCTTTACTTCACTGCAAAAACCAGTTCCCAGATGGGCACGCTCCTATCATGCGTGGCTAACCCACCCCTTAACTCATGCAGGTTACAACAGCAGTGACACCAAGCACTTTGGGATTGAACTTGCCTGAGCAGTTCAATCCCACATTTCAGCTCATGCAGCTCATTTAAGTCACCTCCTTAGCATGACAGCTGCCACCCACGTTAGCTACTGCCACGCTGGCACAGCCAGAACCCATAACTGCCAAACGGGAGGAGGCCTGGGCAGGAGATGTGCTAGAGACAACATTAGTGTCCTTGGATGAGAACTCGCTGGAGATGCCCTGGCCTGCCTGTGCTGCTTTCCCTTTACCCCGCCAACCCTGACGATCCTGCTCAGCACACAGCTGTGGGCCTCCAGTTTTCTCACTGTGCCACTGCAAGCAGCCTGGGTCATGATAAACACCGAGAGAGCTTCACAGTGACACAGCCAGGAGACAGCAGCTTGGCTGGAACAAGCTTCCTTCCAAGGCTGATCCCCATTTGCTGTGGATGGCTGAAGCTGCTGTTTCACTGCACAAAGACTTGGCTTTAGCTGAAGAGGTTTTGCTCTGATACAGCTGTGTCACAGCCAACCACAATGCCGCAGCAGTTAAAAGCTGGTGACAGAGAACAGACAAAAGAGTTTCTCTCCCTCCCACAGACAGTGACATGGAGCACGCAGTGGGTACACAGATCTGTCACAGTAAAAGCACTAGGGGACATTCACTGTAACCTTTGTTAAGCATGTGCACTTAGTCCTGCTGACAAGCTTATGTCTGTGATACACTAAGGTCACAGCTTCTCTGAGCTTACATGGAAAAGCCAAAACAAAACTCTGCAGGTAGGGGAAGCCAAGCACAATGCCAGAGTGGAAAGTACTGACAGACTTGCCAGATTTAGGTTAGAACATATCTGAGATTGTCTGAAATGTCCTCTGTGGCCATTTGGCAGCTGGCACAAAGGGCAGCCATATAGATCTATGGCATGGACATTTCCAGCTCTCCTCTCTGGAAGAGTGAGATGGAAGCTGCAATCTGTCTTTAAATAAAGTATACACATTACCAGTTTTTTGAGGTCCCACGATGAGGAACTTGGGGAGTCGATCACATGTTTTCTCTTTGGACCAGATATCCTTGTGCCTTTTATCATCACAGGGATTCTGTAGCACAAGAGATGAGATTAAGCATTACCACAGGAGGTAAAAGGGGAGGAAAAGCTGGAAGGGCCAGTCCTCTCGGGAAAATGCTATTAGCATATGAAGAACACTTCAGAGCCACACTGCTGCTCTGCCAAGCATTAAGAGGTGTTAAGTAAAAACATGAGGACCATTTTCAAAAGCTCCAGAGTGACATTACAGCCAAAGTCCCTCTGAGAGTGATAACTACAGGCCTTGCCCTATGTAGCCATACTGGGCTGGGCCACCATGTTAGTGCACCTCAGCATCTGTGAACTTCTGGCAGATAGACAACTCTATCACCTTCAGTTAATTTCATCTGCTCATTACCATGCAGAGAGCTGCTGCACTGGGAGAAAATGGAATAAGCATGTTTTTATTTAATGAATATGAATTCTGCAGTGTGAAATTACTTTCAGATTAATCACATTAACATGCCTGTGAACTCCTCCAGCACCAAACAGGATTGTTTCTCACACACTTCACATTTCACAGCAGCTTGCCCTAGTACAAGCCCTTTATTGACCCAAATGCCTGCAAGATGGCCCCCAGTCACATATGACAGTCATCCCTGCCCCAAGCTCACATCAGATTGTGACCTACTGCTCCTACCCCCCTTCCACCTTGCCACACACAGCCTGAAGCCACAATGGTTGAACCTAAAAGCTTTATGCTTTACCCTGCTGTGCTCTGGATCAGCAGTTTAAATGTGGGATACACCTCTTCAAAAACTACTAAAAGCAGTTAAAGCTGCCTTCTCACCTGCCACAAGGGATTCTTCTCCTGGGGAAAGATTTCAAAGTACTTTTTTGCAAGTTGGACTGGAGGCAATGTTTGCAGGCGAAGGTTGGTCCAGCACTGCACAAACTTGACCAGGCTCTCAAAAGTGTACAGTCCTAGACGGTCATTCCCATAGTTGGACAGGTGGGTCATGAAGATACTTATCTGAAAATAGAAAGACATGGGCTACTGGTAAATCAGGTAACAGGACTGTTTCCTCCTAGCTTGATTCCACAGTCACAAAGAGGCTGTTCACAACTCAGACTGCCACGGTGTCTTGGTTGACAAGTGTCCATCTGCCAGGAGACAGCAATGTCTTGAGGCAAAAGGAAAGAAATGTAGCACTTTCAAGACAGGAAGAGCTCGGGAGAGGAGGAACACAGACCTCTCAGTAACCCCTTAGAATGGTGTGTGTGGGAGGGTGTTAACTGAGCCCTGGATGCGAGTCGAGGACAGCTTCAAAATCCCATTCAAGTGGCTCTAGAACATTTAGGGGAACAAGGCTTTGTCAGTGACTCCCCTGAAAAGTCTCTTTCACAGGAAAGGGAAAACAGGAGCTTCCCTTCCTCTTCCCCAAGGCACAACCAGGGCAACCTCTCAAGCTGTAGAGTCTGCTACAGCAGGGGAGAAGCTGGGGACAGGCACCATGCCGCAGGGCAGGGCATGGTGGCACGGGGACAGTTGTCACTGGAGTTCTTCCTAGCCCCACAGCCTGTCACAGCTTTCATTCTCTTCGGAGTTGACATCTCAAGCGTAAAAGAACAACTGGTAACTGGCACTTTAGAATATGAACAGGTGTATGTGGGGATCTGAACGGGGGCTGCAAAGAGACACTGCACTAGGACATTGTCCTAGAAACAGACACCAGCTGGTTAGTTTTAGCTCGCAAGAACCTTCAGCACAGGCAGCCCCTGAGAAACGTCCTGCCAACCCCAAGGATGTTAATCCTTTGGCAAAGTGTCACTTAACAGCCATGGCAGCCGCCCCAGCACTGCAGTGCTCAGGAGCTTGTGTGTTATTTCTGCCTTGCCAAGCCATCTCTTCTCTCCAGCAGATACATTTCCCTCCTGTCAGTTTTTCACTATTTTAAATTTTGGAAAAGAGTGCAAAGAACTGTTATCAGCTTCACTCTAGTCTGTGGGTTTGACAGACCCCATAGAATTCAGCATCCCTGTGCCCATAACACAATGGCACTTTGCCAGACACAAACCCCACCATGGCTGGAAATTAGAAAAACAAAAACACTGAGGTCAGTTGAAGGAATGACCACATGGCTTATTTAGCACTCCTCACACAGTGTCAGCCGAGTGCAGGGAGGGAAACCGACCTCAGTCACAGCAGGGGCACCCACTGCTGCAGTTTTGGGTTCAATTCTGATGACAGCAGGTGAGGGCAGGAGGCAATAACAGGCTTCCCTGGCAGGGGGCAGGAATGGCTTTCCCACTCACAGTAGGGAAAGAGCAAAATAGGGAAGCAGGAGACAGATGGTCTTGGGATGAAGACATTTGCTGGCACTCCGGAAGTCTGAATTCAGTTTTCTGCCCAGTGTCACCATGGACTAGTCTCAGCAAGACAAGAGATACTCTTTGTGCCTGAGCCATCCCCAAGACACTGTAAAACAAATTTAATCCTGTCCATAAGGTGCTCACAACCCCGGTCTTTGGGTAGGCAATAGAAAAAAGTGGTAGGGCTTTGGGACACGTGGAAAGTAAGTGGAGTTAAAAATTTATCACGTTTGTCTACCTATGAGTTTTTCACTTCTGGTGTCCTACTGAGCTGACAAGAGAGGCCCTGAGAGACAGGCTCTGGCACCTACACTTCAAAGTGCTTGGTGCTGTTGTGTAAGAAGGATGTGCTAAATACAACACAGAGCTAAGGACAGAAAGATCTGTGCAACTGCAAGGCACGGTGGCAAAAGCATACTACTCGTGTTTTGCCCCTTTCTGGGAGATGTCAGGAAGGTTCTGTGACAGCAAAGGGTGGCTCATCCCTTTGACTAGCTAGTAAAATATGTAGAGGAAAAATTTGCTGCATGAAGAGTCTGGCTCACTGGCACAGATCAAGTACTGCAGCAGGGTGGACACAGGTCATCACCTGGGACCTCTTCAAGATTTCCAGAATAAAAATAAGCCTGCATGTGATCCAGGTTGGCAACTGCATCTCAAGACTGACTGCATTTGGTAAAATGGCTCACACAGGTAATGTTGCCACCTGCAAACAGTCCCAAGCAACTGGATTTAGAAGAAGGAAAGACAAACCCAACTGATGAGCCATTTCCCTGTATTTCTGGGACTGCAGTCACATCCTGTAACACACTTGCACTGCTTAACAAGGCCTGGCAGCTTGCTCTGCCCCGTCACAGCTACTGCTGCCAAAAGAGCTCTGAGCACTACTTCTGACATAAGCTACACTCAAGTGCCGCCTCTCCCTCCCTCCCACCCACACACACAGACCCCGGGGACTGGCTTGGAAATAACACCTCTCTCCTCTCCCCCTCCCTTCCACTGTCAGTGTGCCATGATTTCCCTTCCTTCACACTGAGGAATAATGAGAGCAGAGGTCACAGAGAGCCCAGACAGAATACAGAAACAGGAGGGTATGAGGACCTTGCAATATGTAACAAGCAGCTGCGGGCACAGCAGTAAGCGGCCTGCGCAGTGTAAGCAGAAGTGTTTGTGAGAAGAGATCAGCCTGTCTGCTCAGGATCAACAGCTATTCTCCTTCTGACATCAGACCTTGTTCACCACTCTGAAGATCAAACATCTTCTGTTTGCACTGTGGAGTTAATCATACACACACAGGCTTGGAGATTCCTGCTTGTCTATACCCACTCAACAGGAGCTGGAAGCACCAAAAAGGACTGAAAGAGCCTGGTCCAAGTCTACTTGCTACGGATCACTGCTGGGGCTGTGGGGCTGGCCAGCTTTCTTTCAGGTCCCTGAGATGGCTCTATCAGGAGGAATGCAAGGTCTGAGTCACTGTGCAAACACAGCAATGGAGAGGAGCTTAGAGCACAATACTCTGCTCTGACAGAGAGAAATGCTACACTGCCAAAAGGAAGCAGAAGTGTAAACATGGGAAGCATCTGAAGGTGCCTGAAAGTTTAAAAAACTAACTATGAAGACCCAACAATAAATCTGGTAAATAAGCTCATCCTGTACCAGAGCACAATTTTCCCAAACTTTTCCTTGATCACAGATTACTGCCAGCTGGTTAGACCATCACATGCTTATCAGCAATTTTAATGGGGAGTTCTAGATACTGTGTTTCTATAAATTCTTTGGCATAGCCTCCTAGACCAGTAAAGATTTCTGGATTACAGTTTGGTAACCAGTTTTCCAAGAGAAACCTGGAGCCCTTAACTTCCACAGAGGCTATTTCTGCAGGCATGCTTTAAGATCTGACAATTACAAAGTGGGACAAGATGCAGTTCACCCAGCATATGGGAACACAAGCCCAGAAAAGAAAGTGTCGTGAGTAAAAATCAATTTCTTTCCATTTGACTGATCACTCCATGTGTAATGGAAACAATGACCTTCTCCGTATTACAGACTTTTCTCAAGCAGGCAGGTTTGGGTGTTGTGTGTAAAGATAACAAGTCTGTCTCAGGCGACAGGGGTAGAACGCTGGCTTCCAGACCTCAGGGACTCAGGCTGCCTTCTAGACTTAGAAGTATAAACTCCTACAGCTTTTTAGCAAGGGCTCCCATAGACCCACAGCTTCTGCAGATCATATGCCACCTTCTACCAGAGCTGGTCACAGGCTAACCTTCAGAAACACGGGGCCTGTTTGTAAACTACAGCCTGTTTGTCAGGTGCAATCTGAGCACACTGTGAGGATCTTTTCATTCTCACAGGTCTACTTCTAGGAGTAGAGAGGCACTAAACACTAGGAGAAGCAAGAGACAAGGGAAAAATTAAGCTCACTGAGGGGAAAAAGGTTGATTTTCTGATTCACTGTCCCAACCAGAAGTGGCTAAAGCTGGGTATTCAACCCTGCAATCAAGGTGCAAAAGAAAGCACGAATGAAAGAAACCATCCTGGTTAACAGAGCCACCGATGTTACATGAACAAATCCCACACACAAATACTCAAGGACTGGCACAGTACTCCAGGATTCCCACCCATGAAACTAGCCAGAACCAACTTTACTTTCTCTCAGATTTGCCTGCATGGCTTCTTGTCTATACTCAAGCACTGGTGGAAAAATAGCTTAAAGGAGAAGTAAGGTGGCAAAAATGTGGAAGTCATGAGAAGAGATTAATCGTCATTATATTCTACAGTGGCTACAGAGGTAGACATTCTAAAATCTTACTGCGGTTGGAGAGGGCTACAACACTTCACCTCCTGATTCTATCCATTCAGAATTTTCTAAAAATAACTGGGGTTTTGTTTCTCTTTTTTTGTCTTTTGCCACCTAGTACACATTCCCAGCCTCAATGTGAATTGAGAAACTCATGTGATTTGCCATCCATAGCTAAGACCTGGGAAGGGACTGCAGGGTGCTGAAGGTACTACATTAGCTTAGTGGCTTGATGGAACTGTCAAGTATTGAAAAAGAAATCCCTGTGTTGGACCAATATCTCACAAAAAAAGCCTTAATATGACAGCTACAACACAATAAAAGAAAACAGAAATCATTTCAAGTGTCTACATATTGAACGAAAAGGGAGAACACCTCATAATGAAAGCCCAACAAGAGCAATTATTGTGAACAAAACTCATCAGTAAGCCAGGGGAGAGAACAACAGGCAGCACATGCGCATGGAATAGAAGGAGTATCTCACTTCTGATTCATGAAGATACAGCAGCCCAGGTAACACCCACTGTACCTTGGGCCATGCTCAGTGTGTCACCCTGGGTAGTTGCTACCTGCAGAGGGTTGCACTTGTCAGCACACTGGATCCTGATGCTCCCTTGGCAGTGTGTAAAGCAAAGCAGCATTCCTTAGCAAGTACTTCCTTGGCCCCCCTCTTGCACATCCTACCCTGGTGTGGGAGACACCCACACTGTGATGGTGGTTATACTGAATCTCCAGTAAGATCCAGTCCTTCCCCGTATCAGGCACACAGGCTGAGACAGCCACACACCAATTCCCCTTTCAGATGAACTTACTGGGTTCAGAAGCACCGTCAGGAAGAGTTCACCACCACGAATGCTCTTGTCCAACTCCTTTGAGCCACCAGGATATTCATTATAGAAGATAGTGTGAGTAAAGAGACCACAAGTCTGTCGAGGCAGAACCTGGCAATATCAGAAGAAAAGCAAAGTTAGACAAGAGGCAGATGCAGCAGAATCTACACGTGAATGAGTCAAATAGCACTTTGGGGATCAATATAAAGAGTAAGGGACATAAACGGCAGTTCAGAGGACTCCTGCTATTCCTCCCAACCATTTAGCTCATCACAGTGTGAAAAAGCCACTGAGATCTCAGCCTAGTCTTGCTGGGCTTGGGTTTGCTCTCCATTCAGTACTGACCTCTGAATTGTTCCAAGAAACACAGAACTGGCTTTAGCCAAGTTTTTTAATTTGCTTCACTTAATGGTTTTGGAAACACTGGTGATATTGAGATTAATGTCTCTGATGTAGGTCACTAGAAGACCATTCCCTGGGCAGGAAAGCGCGCTCTGCTTGCCCAGCTGTGCTCACCATGATTCCATTATGGATGAATCCACGCCGGTACCGGGCAGGCCGTAGGTGTGGGTATTCCTCTGTGCTCGTTACTTGGATGTTCCAAACGGATTTCCATGCTTCATAAAGTTGTGTGTGCACAGGATAAACCCCAGAATGATGGGGGGCTACTGCATAGCCCAAGTCTGTGGGAATCCCATGCTCCTGGAAGCAGAATACGCAGCTTGATAATTCGGTATTTAACCAATAGCCTTAATAAGAATCCAAGTTGGAGCAAGGTGACAGAACATGAAAATTCTCTGGATTGGGAAACCTGAAATACTGCTTGTACCTCTTGTTTTATGCATCTATAGAAATATAAGGGCAGTTTTGTATCAACAAAGACAGTCAGCACTGGTAACAGCTGATGTATGAATGGTCTTGCAGCTTGCAGGTGTGAAAAATCAGACTAATTCAGAATGCTCAGGTCAGGCTCCATGGTTACTACATACTAATCAATGCTCTTAAGTGACATATCTCAGTCCCACAATGCCTAGATGTGAGTCATCAGAGAAGGAAAACAAAATTTCCTTAAATGATATAGAGGAAAGAAAGATGATGGCTGGGATCTGTACTGTCTCTAGCAATCCAAAGAAAAGCAGATATGGAGCAAGAGACTATTGAGGGTGAAGATATGGGGCCTGGAGCTATACTGACAGGAAATATCTGAATTTCTTGGGTTTTAATTCTACTATGTGGTTCTGGTAACAATATTAATGATGACAGCTCTACCCTGCTGGTGCACAATAAAACCAGAGCCCCTAAATGAAGCAATAACCTTCTCTCACTGCTGGTCTGCTTTATGTTAAATATGTGTAATTGTGTTCTGTGCTTTGTCTCTCTTTGCAAAAGACTGCACTGTTACTTAACCAGGAAAAGGAGGAGCCTAAATTGTTTCTATAATGCTGTGACTGTGCTCTGAATTCAAGACCATTTCTAATCTGTGTGTGGTCATGGGAACACAAGACAGCAGCCTGCTATTCCCAAGGGGATTACCATCAAAAAAACCAAACCAGAGGTGAAGAGGACATTTCTTTTCAGAGAAACATGTATGCTATATTCAACTCTGGGCTGTAAGCATCAAACAGACATTGTTCCAGCAATGCAGGATGTTCACGGCTTCCCCCTCCTCTGCCAAAACCCAGGGAATTTCCCCTGTACTTCCTAGATAAGTAACTTCCTTCAGCATTGTCTGGGAAGGCCAGAAGTAGGGCTGCTAGCACACAGCATTTTATACTACCTACCAGGTGAATTCCTTACAAAACCACACTGAATAAGGATGGAAAAGAAAATGCCTTCTTACTGCCAGAGTTTGTAAATTAATTGGATTTGGATGGTAATGCTACAAGTTCACACCTCAGCAAACAAGAGCCTTGGGATTTGCACCCTGGAATGCTGCGGAGCTGCCTGGGGCCATGCAGGTGCCAGGAAACATTCCCCATTGCACAGGCAGGCATGAGAATGGTGCTGTCTTCAGGAAAGAAACAGGAGCCACACATCAACCTGAACTTTCAGAACTGGCTTTCTTAAATTCAGCTGAATCGTTAGACTAGTATTTGAGTTCAGTGGGGTTCAAACAGCTATTCCAGGAGAAGAATGTTTGAGGATTAGTACTGTAAATAAACTGCAATGCCCCTTACCACAGCAAACTGTTTGTTGAGTTTCATCTGCTCAGCCAGCACAGTGACATTGTGGAAAAGATGAGGCTGCATGTGACTCCACATGTGAGGGAACCACCAGAACTCCTTCCTGTGTTTGAGCAGCATGTCATCCCCTTCGTCTTCCTCATCTGTACCTACAGAGAGCAGAACAGAAAGTGCAAAAACAGAAGGCAGAAGAGAGGCTCAGCGCTTGAAAGCAGTGGCTAATCCCCTGAAATGGAGATTGGTTCCAACAGAGAATCATGCTCTCTCTAATGCATTACACACACACACACAAATGTGGGGGCTGTACGCAGGTGCTGGGACAAACAGGGGCCAGGACAAACAGGTGCCAGGGGTTTACCTGTGTGGTAGAATTTCCCTGAGAAGCCCAGGTTGAAGGTGAAATTTGGGACTAACGTTCTCAGCTTATTCTGTGTGCTCAGTAAAGCCTGTTTGAACAAAAGGAAAAAGAAATGTTCATATTAATTTTTTTTCTCTATAACATTCCTCTGAGCTCTACTGGTGCCCAGTTCAGTCTGAAGAGGTACAGGGCATTGCTGCCCTAGGAGCGAAGCAGAGCAGACAAGTGCTCCATATAGGAAATCTTTACTTGAAGCAATTCTGCTGTATTAAATCATGCCCCTTTAAAACCATAGTCAGATGATGCTCTCCGATGTGATGGACCCAGAGTAGCTGTGCTAAGGAAAAGGGACAGCAAATCTCACTTGCAAGCAACAGATCCTTTACGCTTTGCAGATGCAACCTCAACGCTCCCTTCTTCTGCCATGTCGGCTGGGACTTTGCTGTTGAACCTCTGCCCTTTCTCAGTCTGTGTGTTAACGAAAAAGATGGTGGGGCAGCACATGATGCACAGATGAAGGAAAAGAAGTCAATAACATAATGAAAAGTAACTAAATGATCCAAAGGGAAGGGGCTTTTACTTGGAGAGGAAAAGTGGATTTTCAGAACTACCCATGCAGCGAGTCCTACCTCCTACCAGGGAGGTAGCCCTGCCTTTTTGTTCCCTTGAAAGTGACAAAATAATTTTGTAGCAGGAAAAGTTTCCTGGATTTTGTGAAGAAGACTTGGGAGAGCCAACATTCACAGTCATCACATCCCCTAAAGGTTCGCTCGTGCTCACTTGTATCTGCTTTAAATGTCCAGAGTAATTGCTATAGCCAACGGGAAGGTGCCTTGTGCCACAAACCTCAAGGTCTAGCAGTGTACAGAGTAAGACACCAGCCAGCCTTGACACAAACAATCCACAAACCAAAATCCAAACAAAAACCAGGGGCTCAGTGTGTCACAGACTAGTAAGACAAACTAATTCCAGTCAAATTTCTTCTGTCGGAAAACAATAAAAAGAGAAAAGCCCTGAGATGCACGCTCTGCTGCTACCTGGGTGCTTTGGGGAAAGTGCCAGTGGTGTAGCTCCCTATGGGAGAAGTTCTCAATCAAACAGGGAATGGGAGGAAGGCTGCTGGCAGGTGAGAGAAACAATCCTTGTCCAGGCTATCTAGATTTTAATAGCTTTTCTAAGAAAGCAATGGATCAGTGACTGCACCAAGGTGAAGGTGAAGATCCCTCAACAGCAGACTTGGGCTGGATGCAAATACACACAAGCAACTTGGCATGTAACTCTGGGGAAAGCTATCAAACTGTACAGGGGAGATCTTCCTGCATCAGCTGCCCTTCCCCAGACCCTTGGAGCACAAAACAGCATTGCAAGGTGCCTTCACGTGGCTCACACTCCATAGGCATTGTTTAGGTGCACCGCTCCCTCAGTGTGGAAAGGGCACTCACAAAGGCAGACTCTCATTCTGTGGAGCAGCCTTGACATCCACCACTTACAGACGATCTGAGAAATCACTGCTGCGATTTGATACATACACCAGGGTATCAAAACAGTGCCGACCAAACACTACCCATCGTAATAATTTAAAAATGGCTTCAGTAGTTTACTTCAATCACCCATTCACTGGAAATGTATCTTGGAGCAAAGAAGCTGAGCGGTTTTCTTCCCAAGGCAGTCTATGACCATGGCAAGGTGGGAAGATCAGATGGATTTTGTCTGCACTACTGCAGAAACTCTCAATGCTCTCTCTGAGGGAACCAAGCTTTCACACTTTTCCCTACAGACACCACACAGCAGTGACACCAAATGCAGCCTGGGATAAATTCCAAAGGTTCCAGTTCCTCCATGGCCATATGCTTACCACATCCTTACCTCAATCCCCAAACAAGAATAGTATTTTGAGAAATGTGAGGCAGGTGACATCTCCAGAACCCATCACAAACATACGCAGCACTTTTGAAAGGTGAAGTGCCAGCAGCACTGATGGCTGAAGCCTCCTTTGCACAAATCCAGCATTGGCAATGGGAGGTCAAGATCCCCTTACACAGAGAGACACAGGGATTCACCCTACCCATTGGGGAGCACAGACTAAGAGCTGTGCACCTCTCTACAGAGAGCCACCTGTCTGCCCAGCTTGATCACAACATTGCTTCAAATTTTGGACAAGCACCTTGAACGTATCACCCAGTAACTTAGACAGGAAAGTGCCACTTTCTTTTCTTTCTCCAGAGCTGTCCCAAGCCTCACCACTTCTCCCTGCTGCCCGAAAAGGCACATCCAGTTTCCCAAGCTTGGGTAGAAAAGTAGAGGAAGGAAAGACAGCGGTTAAGAGGCTTAGCATTCCTCTGCATGGAAAGAGATTTACAGCCTGGCTGGGGTTACCATGACGACACATCTGTCTGATAATAAATCCCAAAAAGCCCTGCTCCAGCAGTCTGCAATCCTTTGTGTCCTGGGAGGGACCAGGAAGGTACTCTGGGGGCCCCAGAAATTCAGAGACTATGAAGCCCTGTGGAGTCCTGCTTTCCTTGCAGGTTTATTGCTAATTGTGTGCCATCCCTCTGCTGATGCTGTGTCCTTGTCACAGCCACATCTGTAAGGTACCATGGCATAGGTTTGAAGAAACCTCCTTCCCCTGAAAAGGATAAAACAAACTAAGATGCCAAGAAAAGTATTTGGACATTTGTTTCAACAAATTATGCATTCCATGTTTCCTAGAACACGGGTTCGAAGAGGTCTGTGAGCTGTAGTAAGGTGCAACAAAACAGGTGTGGGAACGGGCTGGACGGTGGCATTTTTCTCTGCACTCTGTTTCTCTTCGGTAAAGTAGGATGAATATGATAGTACTAATAATATCTTACAGGTGATTTAAGTGGCATTTCATTTATATCCATAATGTGCTATGAGGTTGCCCCTCCAATCCATCGAAGTATCCCCGTTTTATATTTTTACAGTATTTTTTATATCCCTTTTTACGTTTTATTGTTATCTTTTATTTCAAAAATCTTTCAGAGATGCAAGCCAGCCCACTAGCTAGCCAGAAAGGCTCCTACCCCAGCTAAACACCCTGGTAGAAGCTCTGCACAGCTCACCCCAGCAAGGAACAGATGGGGTCTCCAAAGAGATCAAGGCCAGACCTGCTTCACGCTTGTCACAGTCTATCAGAGAACATCCACTGCAACGCACGACCTGTATTTTTGGAGGCCTTTAGTGCAGGCCCAATGACAGAAAACTACGTTCCAATGCACATTTCTGGACACAATGCAAAAAAAGTCTAAGCTTCACTCTGATGTTCAATGCCCATCACTTTAAAAAAGACTTTTTTTATAATCTCAAATGATGGTAAGTATTTGTTTCTAAGCAAATGTTAGGGGAAGAAAGTTTAAAACTGTGCCTTTTGTTGCAATACATTAAAAATCTACATAATCTCACTGAGAGATCTGCAAAGATTTACTCAACAGTCACTACAAGCTTTTGATGTCATCTAGAGAAAACAAAGACTCTCTCAATGGGGTTAACATTCTAGGAGTGAGGAAAAATCAGAGGAAGCCACAGCACTCTGACTGTACTGATTCCTTCTTTAGGACCTAATCCTTTTCTAAGATGGCATGGTGAGCTTGGCATTGCAGTCATACAGGGCTAAATCTCCATGCAACTCTGCCTTTTTAGCTAGAAATCTTTTAACTTCTAGAGGTGTTTGCAGAGATTTTAGCTGTTCCATACAAACCCTAAATATTATCTATTTCAGGTCCCTCTAACAAGAGGCAAAAGAAAAGGGGGAAATAAGGCCAAGAGCCAGATGCTGGGAAGAGAGGATGCCATGACTGTAAGAAAACAGTGCATGGACAAATGAAGAGAAACAGATGATAAAAAATGGAGGAAGAAAGCTGAATGCTTTGATAGCCTCTTCTCAGTGCTCATGCAAAGCATACTAGGAACATGTGGTAGAAACACCTGCATTGTAGATACTGCCCCTGTGGACCATGGGCAGCACGTTCTTGAGAGGACTTCCCGCAGTTTTCTCATTGCCCAGCAGTAGCATTGGCAGAGTTCAAAACAGCACTGGTAAAAGAGAAAGTTCTCATGATACTGGTATTTCTACCTCCCCTCCAATCTTAGAATCAGGGAGTTAGAAATTGCTGAGTACTTTAATTGCAGGCAAGATCATCCCCTACAATTTAGAAAGGCAAGAGCTGGCTGACAGCCACCCTCACTAGGTTCTCTGTTTTCCACCCTCACTATTCATAACCCAAAATGAAATGACTGTCCTCGATTTTCACTTAGCTTGCTCTCAGACTCACTAGCAGTGATTGCTCACACTATTTATGCCCTTGGAGAGATTACCGGCAAAAGAGGCAAAAACTCATCTACTTAATCTTCTTTCCTCGTACCTAAAGACAACCAGGAAGGATCACAAAAGCCAGATCCTTTTGCATTAGAAACGGCTTGTCTTTGTTGACCAATGCCATGGAGGCATGGTAAATTCCTAGGATTATGACTTTAGAAGAGACTGACTGTGGAATAATTTAGACGAGAACGGATTCTCCAAGATTTTGTTTTGTTAATTATGTGCAGCTCAAATCTCTGGGAAACTTTACAAGGGAAAATAATTTTCTTTGTGCAACTCCCAACTGTTCCACTTTAATTGAGGACTGCAAGCTCCTGCTGCAACCCTTCAGCAGAAAGCAGGAACTCAAGGGTTACCATCTTTAAACTAAAAGCAAGCACGGTTCTTTTTTTCTTGTTAAAGAAGAAAGCCAGTCAGCTCTCCTTTAAGCATCACAAATAAAAACATTTCTCTCATGTAAGACATGTACCATGGACATGCATTTGATCAAATTACATTCAGTGCTTTCTTTTAATAGTAATTTTGTCTGGGAAGCTCTCTGAACGTGGACCTGCATATGGCAAGCAGGCTCACTGGGACAGCAGAGTCAATTTTATACCTTCACACAGCATCCAATCTTCAAACCGCTACCCTGACCACTGTAATCTAAGCTTTGAGATAAGGAGCTGTGTGTTGAGATAACAGCCCTGAAACAGAGCTTTCATATAAAAGGCCAAAGAAAATGCCAGCTGTTCTGTTACTATTATATCCCCTTCTCTCCCCATGGTGAGAGGCTATCAACAAATCCATATAGTTATTTCTCGCTTTTAAAAAATAAAAATTCATTAACCTCGCGTGGCTCTGCAATCAGAGAGCTTCTTTTAAATGGATAAATCTGGGGTTTATCTGCTTTGCCTGAGATTCTCTGCTTACTGATCACAGATTATTCCTCCATTTCACCGTGTTAAAACCCAAACAAAGCATCTTTTGGAATAATCTTGTCTGGGTTTCTAACATCACTAGAGCAGCCTTTGTTCCCAAGTGCTTTGGCCACCTTATGTCCTGCTTTCTCACATGGGTCTGTAACCTGCACAAACACTATGGAGGTGAGAATCTCTGCCAGTTTGGACTAGAGGGTGTAGGGCCTGCTTAGGACCACGATAAGACTGTGATGCTTCAAAAAAAAAAAAAGTCTTCCAGAGCATTTCAGCACCTCACAACACAAGGACACTGCAGTGAAATTAAGAAAATGTTAGCATTTTTCTTAAATAAGTAGTACATACAGCTGTTCCATTTTTCTACACCAGTATGCTGGGAAATGCTTTTTCTTTACCTCTTTGCTTAGAGCATTATGGTCAAAGTGGTTTTAAAGAATTATTAAAGAATGAAGCAAGTCAAATGCAATTAGAGCTCCTTCAGGCATGCAGCTTCAAGTGATTTGAAAAGATAAAGCTAGCTCCAAACAGAGTGCAGGGTTTTCCTCTGCCTTAAGCTAAACTTCAGAGCAGAAGCAAAACATAAAATCTTGAAGTCCTAACAACATGAAGATGAACTATGACATATCTTGCATGGATGCATAAAACATGTAGAGAAGGTGGTAAGACTCCTAGTGAGCTGGAAGAGTGCTCTTGGGAACACGGAACAGATGAGGCTGAGGTAAGGGGCCAGGCATGTACAATAGTATTTTGTCTTACACCTTTGCCTCAAATGTTTTGTGCCCCTGGAAGAAAAGTTTAAAGGGTGCTTCACCTTGAAGTTGTTTTGGAAACATGCTAAGGCAGCTGCTGTCACAGGCTTATCACCATCACGGCTGGCTCCCAGGGAACTCCTTCCAGGATTCATCTAAGGGCAAGTGCTGAATGGGAATCCAGAGTGCAATACCTGTGAACAACCTCAGCTCATGTGGAGAAACAGGCAGTGCAGCTGCCTCGATGGCTACAAACCAGAGCTGATGGGGAAGACAGGAAGGGAAGTCCTTGGCTCCATGAAGCAGCATAGCCACACATAGCACAGACTCAACAGAACACTTTATCACATACTTTCAAGGATACAGAGAATGAGAAGGAGCACTTAGTTTCTTACCTTTTTCCTACTTGTTTTTTCCTTTCCCTGTCTCAGTTCCCTTTCCTCCACAAAATCTGTCTCTGTGCCTTACCCATAAACCTTTTCTAATAGGTCACTGTATTACTCCAGAAACTGCCAAGGAAAGCAAACCACAAAGATAGCATCTCTCTTTCCCAACTGTGAAACCACAGAGATGGTTCTCATGAAGGCTTGGTCTGACCATGTTTCTCTGGTGAATTTTTTGATATTCCCTGCCCAAGGATGATTGGCAGATATGAGAGGAGTGTAGCAAAGGATGAGAGAAACCCCTTCCTTTCCCAATTTGGTTATGTACTGAAAATATGGATGGCTACAATATATCAGTTTACACCTCCTGGACTGGCCTACAGTTCTGCAATATAATATATATAGTTTATATGTATCACAACAAATAATAATAAACATATTTTTTCTGTTCTATTCTAACACAACTTGCCTTTTCCTTTTGAAAGGCAGAGTTTACAGCTACAAATAGGTTGGCAGAAGAAAACCTGCCTATGATTGTTCCTTACATTACAGAGGAGAAAGGATAGACCACCACATGCATCTTCCTCTTAAATTCAGAGAACAGTTCCTGAAATGCTCCATTTAAACCTACAAAACTGTTGAGAGCATCACATATGGTGCCTCAGCATTTTTGCAGGCTACTCCTCTGTTTAAGATGAGAACAACTGCAGCAATCAAATTAAACATCACCTTGACTTTTGCCATCTTGACTTTCCTGATATACCACACACACTAGAAATTTGTCTAGGGCCTCTGGGGATAGCTGCTCAGGGGATTTTACCTCTACGTCAGACACTTTCATGCGAGTGCCCTCTTTTCCCACAAATATATCGTCAATGTCGACGAGGATGTAACGATCAAGTGTGAGACACAGGCGTTTGCCAGTCAAGTAGGCAATGGCATCCACGAAAATGAGTTTGTGCAGCCAAAAATTGAGGTTATTGCCAAAGAGAACCCGCTGGATTCCATCGTGCAGACCCAGGTCCTGCACCACGGTGGCATGCAACGCTTTGTGAGTGGCCAGGTGAGGAATGGATTCTGAGGACTTCGTGCTGGCCAACAGCACTGGCTCGTAGGTGCTGTGGTTTGACTGAAACACGGTCCAGTCATCACCAGGCAGAGGACCCTGCTCCACCTCGTTAGCCCGGGTGACATAGAGCAGGGGAGCACTAGGATTGATGTGATAGTCCCGCAGCCCCAGGTTGGAATGTAGGAAAAGGGGGAAACCCTTGAGCTGTGCACTGAGCAGGCTGTTCTCATTTGCTTTGAAAAAGCCTATGATCCCTACTCCATACTCCACACAGTATTTGTCCAGCAGCTCTCGGTTCCAAGCATCTAGGTTCACATATTTAAGGATGTTCTCATAGATAATAAGCGCATAGCGTCCTCTATCTTTGTCTGTCAGGGTGGGCATATCCCCTTTGCCAGGGGCGATCTCTGTCCTGTATTTAAAACGGCTAGATTCCAGAATGGCCACTATCTCCTGCCCCAGCTGGGAGTAAATGCTTTCCACAAAGACTAGCACCACAGGATCTGTGCGTGAGGTGTCCACAGATTTCGTGAGCCTCCAGCTGGCTTGTGGTGGGATCAAGATGCGGTGCTGGTTGCTGCAGTCACTGAAGGGCAGGGGTGGTGGCTCCTTGATTTTGGGGCTGTTAGTGACGTAATAAGCCAGGATGCACATGGAGATCAGGCTGAAGGCAATGAGCAGCAGGATCAATCTGTGGAGCTCCAGCTGTCGCACATGCCGCACTACTTTCCACAGCTGAATCATGGTGAGGCGGGCTGCTCCCCCCTCCTCACGCGCCGTACCCACGTCGCTCCTGAAATCTCCAGTGCCGCCGTGGCAGGACCCAGCAGCAGCTCACAAAAAAGGAAGAGCAGCTGCAGAGAGAGGAAAAGCTAAAGCAAACAGCTACAAGGCTAGACTCCCAGGGATCTGCCATTTATCTCAGGTAACCATGGCCCTCAATTCCCATCGCTCTTTTGTGTGCTTCCTCCTGTTCCTCTCCTCTCGCTCAGGAAAGTCTTTTGGAGGAGCAAGGTTTCCTGATCTTGTCTCCAGCAGCAAATCAGTCTGTCATTCTGTGCACAAGCAGTTTCAGCTCAGCCTTCCCAGGTGTCCTGTTTCTCATTTAGCTGTTTCACATTCACATGATGGCACCTTCTCTTTTCATCCTGCAATTGAAAAGAAAAAGTCAATTCTCACTACGGATTCATGGTATTTAATGGGTTTGAGATGAAATGGCAGGATAGCAGGCGTAAGGTGGGCAGTGTCTCTCGCTCACCAGCAGGCAGACCTGTTCCCTGGGAAGTGATGCACACCATTTGTGCAACCATAAGGCCTTTGGAAGAAAGGTCCCAACAGTGCACAGGGATTCAATACTTGCCTTGGGTAAGATCTTAACACAATACATCAAACAGAGACAAGTACCTGGCCTTCCTCCACTCCTCTTTATGCCACTCAACAGAAAACCTGAAGCCCTTTTATTCTAGCCTATACTTCAAAATTTACAAGAGGAGGAGAGACCCCTCACATTCTCTGTCCTATTCTCATACTAATGATGATGTGTCCAAGTCCTTACCAGTGACTCCCTCAGCCCTCAGGATATGGCTGTCCTGAACCCAGCAGGATGCCTCACATTTGCACCACCTCTTGCCTCACAACTCGCCATTTCCATGGTTTCCAGCCCTGTCCGTGAGACTGCCCCGTTTGACCCGGGAACTCACATTCTTGCAGACCTCTCAAATATGGCTCTGGAGAGGCATCATCCCTCAGGCATCACAGAGGGCGGGGGCACAGGCTGCCCACGCACTGTACACCCCACTGTTGCCAATTGATTCAGTGGCAGTTGGTGACGAAACATCTCTGAAACCTTCATCACCTTCCCTCATACGACGCTGAAGAGAATGAAGCTCGTTTTAAGTCACCAAGAGCACAATGCAAATTTGGGTTGGTCTCAAACACATGAAGCTTGTTAAGAAGCTCTCTCACCTCCTGCTTTGTGTTTATGGCAGCAGACTATTTCACCATATGTTGTTATTTTTTCAGGAAAAAGTGCTCAACAAAGCCAACAAACACCAAGTAATCGAAAACATAAACAGCAGGGAAAGTAACTAAATTGCTCCTTGGTTTACAAATAAAAATCATTGTGGAGTCTTCTCCCCTTTACCAGAAGTGAGACTAACAGCAACATGCAAGTGTGCCTTTCTTGGGATACAAGCAGATTTTTGGGAAGCACCTGCTGCCTCTCCCAGCACAATGCAAGAACACCCTCAATGCCAGCCAGATGTTGCTCACCAAGTCAGTCATGCTCAAGGTGAGCTCTCCATAAAAGTTAAAACCCCTTGTTACTCATCCTCCCCCCACTCCTGCAGACGTGCATCACCACAGACAGACCCTCTAGCTACCTGCTCAACTCGCACGGCTTACAACACCAGGAGGCACAAGAATAACAGTAACAAAAAATATTACAAAACATATCTTCATTCTTTCTCTATTCATCCCATTTTTTGGCCTGTTACTATCACTCTGATAAAACAAAGAACATCAGAAGACTAGTTTGTCTATAAAACAGACATAAGGTTTTTATATAGTAAAGTCAGGGTTCTTTAACAACTAGCCCCACCAGAAAAGAAACTACTTGTGAGACAAATGCTTATTTTGCTCCACCAGGAAAAAAAGACAGATGCTTATTTTGAAACGTGTATTACTAGACAGAAAAAAATCCTTCTGAGTCAGGGAAAATATCAGTTCATAGATGAGGCCAAAAGTCCCACTCTAAAGGCTCCCACCAGGCTGTTTTCCAAACTGTTGGTGCAGCTTGAAGCAGAGACAAAAAAAACAAGCAGATTTTATATGAAAAGATATAATATTGCTAACTTTATAACAGCAGATGGAAAAGAGTCAGAGTGCTCTTTACACAAGCCTTATAATGATCATTAAGTATTATCTCAAATAACTTCTCTGCTATAAGCGCAGCAGAGCAGGGATTGGCTTGTGTAGTGCACAGTGAAACCTTAGCCCTGATGAGGTCTTCAGAATAGTTGTAAACTGTCACTGTAAAGTATATTACACAATAATTTTCCACTGGAGAAACAGACACAGAGAAACGCACTGAAGGTCGCACTGCAAGGCAGCAGATGAATCACGATTTTTGATAAAACAATCTCTGTTCCAAGACTCCACATGGATTAAGTCTCCATTCCCAAATGGCCCTCTGTAATGACAGAGCTCGCTTTGGAAATCCAGCAGCAATAAGATATGTTTTCTTCATCACAGACAACTGACTAACTCTCAGTTTTGTCTCTACATACTGTTAACTTTTTATTGGAAAAAGGACGGAGGGAGAAAGTGAGAAAGTACCATAAGAAGAGATGTAAAAAACAGAACTCATATAGTTTTTTCTTTTTCTTGTTACTAAAGTAATAACTGATTTTGAATGTACAACTCTCTGGACTGAGCATGGGATATGGCTTGTAATTCCAGCTGAAGTCAAGTTCAGTCCCAGTGATAGACCTGGAATGCCAGTACCATACCAGCATAATACTCACTACAATACCAGCGTAACACCCAAAACCATGTGCCACCTTTCAAAAGCAGCCAGGAAAATAAACTTTCCTCCTCGACAATGAGCCTTTCCCATGCCACTGATGCTGCAAGGATCCCCAGCGTTACCACCATCTTGCTTGGCACTACAGCCCCAAAGTCACAGAGAGGCAGAAGCCAGCTGAGGCAGAACTCAGCATGGCAGAGAGAGGCTAAACAGAAATCTAAACCAAATGATGTATCTTTTTTATGAGGCGAAATCCTAGTAAGACACAGTAATACATAGCTCCATGCATATCACAGCGCTCCATGTATGAGAAGTGGTCTTCAGTCTACTCCTGTTCAACAAATTCATGCTAAACACTTCACTCAGATTCCTATATAATCAAATTTGACTGAGAAAACCAAGAATTCCAAGTCAGTGTCTTCTCAAATAGCTCTGTTCCCTTTGCTTTTCAATCCTATTGAATAAAATAGAAACATTAAACTATTCTGGATTCAAAGATTCACTATCTTTACATGTATTGGACAAGCAGTTGTTTTTGCAGGAGAAAATAATGTAAAGAGGGACTAAAAGCTCGGGAGCTCATGTATTACATGAGCATGAATTCCCAAGCATTTCTGGGGTAAAATCTGTAATCTGAACACCACAGTAACAGTAAGAAAATCGAGAACATGTTGATCTATGCAAAAGCCTGGCAAGGTACTACTTTTACAACTCTTTATCCCCAAAACATCAATCTGGAAAACATTTCTCTTCCCTGGTTACACTCACTCATCTCTGCAACTTCATTTTTAGTGTTGAACTGAGTCTCTGTTTTGTAAAGAACTGCAGCTTCAGTTTCCCAGTTATCAGTTTAAAGACAAAAATCACAGGACAACTGGATTATTCTGTAGAATAAGGATGAAACCAGGGTTTAAGCTAGCCTGCCACACCTGCAGTGCCCAGCTGACGAGCACAAGGGAGAGGAACCCCCTTTGCTGGGCACTTCTGAATCACAGCAGTGTTTTGATAACAATGATTCCATTCAAGCCTCTAGCGAAGCTCCCAAACAAGCACCCATTTGTTACATGGGTGAGCTCAAAAAAACAAATTAAAAAAAAAGGCCTGTATCAGATTGCTGCTCAAGAATCTGTCAGCTCCGATCTCTTTAACAAGGCTTCACAGCCAGAGGGTATGCCAGCTGGCACGGGATGCATTTCGCTCTTTGGGGACTGCATCAGCTGGTTTAGGTTCAAATGAAAGGAAAAAGAAAAAAGCAACAAACAAATACACCAAACAAATTTTATATTAAAAGGCAAGAGAGTTATCAGAAACCACCCATACCCAAAAAGCCCAGAAATACCTATACTGGAGAAATAAAATAAAATTTAAAAAAACCCCAACAAACAAACCCATAGTGAAAATTATTCCTTCTTAAAGGAAAATACCTGTGTCCCCTTTTGACATCAAACTCCTTGGAATCTAACTCCACAGTAAAACCACCAGATTTCTAGATAAATTAAGGTCCATTCCAAACTCCTGCCAAGACTGCCTGCGTGTGAATTGTGCGAGGTGCCAGTCAGAATGCACGGGAAGGATGAAGTGTTCACTGGTCCAAGGACACAGGCTCAGCAGGCACCCAGCCTGCCAGAAAAGCATCTCTAGATCAGAGAGTGTCAGTTGTAAGGTCAGCTATCTCACAGATCACCAGCATTAAGACAAAGGCTATATAAAACTTAGATGTTCTGTTTCCTAGTGATATACACTGTTAACGTGAAACATAAACTGTTTTGTGAATTATCAGCTGCTAAGCCACATGGCAACTGATGTGATATGAAAGCAAGATAACAATCAGAACGGTGTGGTTTTAATGTCTGATCTACAGATATTTCCAGCTCTTGGAAATGATTATGGGAGATCAGTACAAATGCTCAAGACCAGCACTTATTCAAAACCAGTGACCAGAACATAAGTATTTGGGGCTTCTGGTACCTTCATGCCAAGGTACATGGAAGATAATGGGTATCATTTTCCACCTTTATCAAGAACTGTCATACAAGTTCCTTCCTAGCTGTGCTACAGAAGGTCTTGCCACCCTAATCCCCCATGTCACCAGTGCATTTCCCCAGCCTTTTTTATTAATATAACCCCTCCTTCTGGAATGCACAGCAGCAGGATCTTGCCTTTATCCATAACAGCTCTATTTCAGAGGCCTTTTTTCTGCACTTCCTGTGAGATAGTTGTTGCCTTGGGCCCCAGGGGGACTGCAGTAATTGAGTTACACAGTAATCAGAGAAGGAATCTGATTGATTTTCCAACCCATTCCACTTTAATGGTGTCATCATGACACAAAATTCCTCATTAGTCTGCTTGATTCTAAGACACCGCAGCCCCTCCTTGTCTACGGTGGTATCTGTATGCCAGGCCTCCAGGTACGGGTCCCCTCTCTACAAGGACAGGAAACTGGCAAGTGCAATCTCAGCAGAGCACAGTGAGCCACACAGCAAAAGAATGTGTAGAAGCTCAGGAGAGTGAATGCTGGTTGTATTCCATATATTGGGTAGAAAAAATACTGTGGAAATTACAGTCACATTGCAATGTAATTGCCAGCCAAGCTCATTTTGTGGCTCTGGCTGTGTCTTTCAGCTAGCATCCACTGACAGTCAAATCCTGCAGTGAAAGACTGCCCAAGGAATACAAAATTCAGATCAAAGAAGCAAGAAACACTAATAGTGCCCATGCTGCTCCAACAGACAGTGCTGCAGGCTCCAGCCAGTGCTATGCTCTGCTTTGGAGAGTCCCCACGCAGGAACAGGCCTCTCAGTACAGACCTGTGGTAAGCTGGAAAGCTGCCAGCTGGCCAGCAGGCTTGAAATGTGTCAGTCTCATACAAGAGGAGAAGACCTGTGAGAGAAAGTAGTAATTATTTTAATTTTTTTATTATCACCCCCAGACAGGTACGTAACTTCACACCTTCTGCAAGAGCAACAAACCGCAATCCATGCTAAAGAGATCTGCACAAACTCCCCTCATCCCAGCCTAGGGGAAACCCAACTGCAGTCTTGAATTTACCCTTGTGCCAGTGCAATGAAGTCTGAAGACAGCATGAAGGCAGAGATCTTGGAGAGGCCGGCTCAGGCTGCCAGGCCACCTTTGTGGGGCGGCGCACAGGGATCCCATGACTCCTGTAAGGTTCTTGGTGTTGGGATCCATAATATATCCCTTCTGTTTCCAGCAGATCTTTGTTCTCTTTCATATTACAAAAAAATAAACAACAGGTTTAGTCCTTCCCATGTCAGGGACAGAGGCATGGCCCAGCACTACCTGTTAGAAACATAAACCAATCCTTCCCCCTGAATAAAAAAAGGTCCTCCTCAGGCTTCCAGGAAATCTGGTTTTCAGCCTTCTCGCCATCACACTACACTCACTGCTTAGGATCATTACAACTGACCTGACTCATTTTCAGAAGCAAAGGAATTTCAAACTTTTACACTGAGGTATTCCTTCAAGTTGAATGTCAGCACCACAAACCCCTACAAGTTTCACTGTCTCAGCATAGAACAAAATTGGGAAGGGAAAACAGTTTGCTGCCTTGGTTTTCAGTTTGCTTAAAGAGCAGATGTGCAAATAAGGAAACTGACGAATTGTTAAAAAACCCAAATAAATAAAATTTCAGCCTTCAGCAATTGGTGGAGTTTAGTAAAAATAATAAGTATTGGCATATATTGGCAGCCGCACACCTTTGCTGAAATGGAAAGGAAAGATGACAAATATTGCAGCAGTGGGAGTGCTCACACAAGTCAGAGCTTTCCACCAGTTGAGGGGACGTCACAGCTCTGGGGGTGCACAGGTCTGTGTAACACAACTGCTCAGGAGAGAAAGGAGGCACTTTCCTCAGAGATAACCACAGGGGCATATCCACTCCTGTATTTCTTGTGGTACTGAACCTTTAAAATCTAGGTATCTGGCCACCACAACAACAGTGCAGTTTCACTGTGGCCTTACCTCTCGTTCTGTTTTGTGCCTCTCCTGATACACTGGTCTATGTGCATTTTGATCCTTAACCTTTTTCCCAAACCAGATGATAATGTGAGACACGAGCTCCTCTCTGCACCCAGGCACTTGCAGCTGTGGGACAGAGAATCACAGTGCAGATTAGAGCCTGCCACACAACGGCAGTCCAAGTTGCTCTACAATCCTTCCCCAGGTGGGAAGTGAATATCTCAGTCACCCCAAATGGTAGGAATATAGCATCTTCCTTATATCAGTAATCAACACGTATGCTCTATCGTGGCAGAACATCTTCAATCGAACTGTGGGAACAGGAAACAGATGCAGTTCCTTCCACATTAGATATGGACAAGAATTTAATTTCCATTCTCTCATGATCCCTGCTTATCACAATTCAGATCAATGATTCTGCCGCAGAAAACAAAATGTCTTTTCTGATGATTTCTCTTAAGTAGCTTAATCAAGTGGAGAAATACAGTCAAACTGCAGCAACACCAAGACAACTGTGTCAGAGCTGAAGTGTCGTAATATAGAACATATATTATGAAAGTTTACCTGTGATTGTTATGAGAGCAGCCTAACCACTCTTCCTATGAGCTATGCCTAGAAAATTTCACCTTAATTAGCAAGAGGCTGCTCTTCCATATTCAACTGCTTCCTCCTATCACTTAACACATAGAAGATAATCTTCCAATCATCTTTATCTAGGAACATATGACAGTAGGGAACAGATTTAATACTGTTACACTAAAAGTTTGTCCAACTGACACCAGAAGAAAGCTGTAAGTATGCTCTGTCAAAGCTTAAAACCTCAGGAAAGCTCTTGTGCTCACCTGTTCTTGTGTACTCGCACCAAGATTCAGGGTTAGAATTTGCTGTGCTTGTAAATGAACACGTTCCCCAGCTGTGTACAGCAGCTCCCTCCTACCTGCCTTCAACTGAGGTGTTCAGTTCACAAGACCTCCACCCAGTGTAAAGGTAATGGCATTATTTCCCACCTTTGCAGCATCTAAAATCCAGTTCCCTCTTACCTTGGTGTGATTGAAACAAGTAAGTCTCCTGGATTCAGAAAACAAAATATTCACATTTTTGCTGGCTTAACACAGTGCAAACTCACTTCAGAAAAAAAGGGGCAAAAGTAATATAAGCAAGCTATAAATCTGGTAAAAAGAGTAAAAACAAGCAATGGGAAGACGAGTAAAATGGGTGGAAAAGGCATGACCTGAGGTCTATGGAGATTACACAAGCTGGGGCAGATAACAGTTTGGAGGCTTGGGTTTTGCAAGACAGGAACAAAACCAAAGCACTCCACTGACCTATCCAAGCCTTCACAGCCATCTGTGCAATGAAAAGTCATCATGTGCTTTTTCACGAGCATTAGAGCAGAAACAGATCTCGGTGGGGGACTCTGTAAAGAAAACTGTCAGGGCACTGCATACACCAACAGCCTTGGAATGCCCTGACCATCAAGCTGTACCTGAGCTCAGGCCACGACCTGAATTATGTTACAAATATGTTCTGCCTTGTCAACCTGACTTAGGACCTGCCTGATGACTATGGACTCATCTGGTGATCACTGAACTCTAGGCTGAACCTGGTAGCTATCACTGACCGCCTCTATAGCTGTCCTGTTTGGGTACTGCTGCTGAGGAGGCTGCCTGTGCCAGAGGAGGGTGGATGGAGATCCCCTGTGTTGAGTGGTGAGGGAAACTCCAGCCTAGAGAGCTGTCCTTTTGGCCTTGAGGGACTCGGCAGCAGCTTCACACACTGGTTAGTGTAAGTGGGTGGTTAGAGAAGGATGTCTAAGTGACAGGAAGACAGAGACTGATAAACAGGATGATAAAAAGTGAGCGTTATTAGACTGCCTGTCTTAATATGGGTGGAATTATTTAATTTGCTCTCAAGCCATCTGTGTTAGCAATTGTTATGAAATCACAGCAAGACAGGCAATGCACACTTATTTCCACACCACAGTTCACACTACGCCACGCTCACTACCATTGTTAAACAGTAATTTTAAGCCTGTACCTTCTGTTCCCCCTTGTTTCTGTCTTGTTTTCAGCTAACACAGAGAAACAAAACTTATTTGAAAAGGCATACATATCTCAAATATATTAATTTTAAACTGTACTGTAATTCCATGCGGCTAGTTCTTAGTCTTCCTCCCATTTTACAGGCTTAATTGCTAAAGTGGGTGCTAAATTCTTACATTTTTAATTGTCAACTTCTTACCAGTAGATTTTTTTTCTGCTATGAAGCACTGCATTTTTAAAATACCCCTTCATGCAAAATCCAGGACCTCATTAAGATCCTAATCAACAGTACCCAGGACAACTCAGGAACAAAAGCTGCCATACCGGCAATCAAATCTACCCTCTGACAAAACTGAAGTTTTGTCAGGAAAGCTCAAGAATTTTGAGCAAAATGTAAATCTTCATTAGGGACTGCAGCTGAAGAAAAAGCTGCTCTGGGTACTGAAAACTGCAAGGTGCCCAACAGCGGATTTTGAAGACTAACTCAGCTATCTTGGAGACTTTTCCCCAACATTTACAGGTAGTAGTAAAATGCCCAGTGAAATGCAATCAGTTACTGAAAATTGGATTAATTTTTTATTATTGACATGGAAACTAATTATGTTCAAAGCAAGAAACTTTTTTTTTCCATGCAGAAATTTACTATTAATTTCACTTTTAGTTTCTGATAATGGAAAAACCTATGCTTAACCTTCAAGTCAAAATTAGTGAAGTTATGTCTTGTATGCCATTGTGCAAGCTTTTATAAGTATTTATAGGATAAAACAATTATGAAAATATTTCTGTTTTCATGTGGCAGTAAGATATGAGGGCAGATATTATCAGAAGTGGGACTTAAAACAGAAGCATTCAGAACACTATTTATGTTGAAACAGTCTAAAGCAACATTAATGTTTTCAAGGATTCTTTTGCTTTCTTAATAAATCTTAAACTTAATTCAAATAAGTGAACTGAAAACAGAACATTTCAATCATTTTCTTTTTAAATCAATGATCTGATTTCCTTAACTCAGGTGGAATGGAAAGAACAGAACTGCCAGAAAAGTAAAATTCTCTCCAGGTAGAAAGGGGCATCAGCTTGTATGGAGAGATGTTCAGTGGGAATGAGAACACTCCTGTATCTTGCCATATAAAACATGATCCAGAACAACAGATATAGGAAAGAAAGAATACAAAGGAGAGACAATTAGTCAAGTAAACAACTTGGGAATGATTGCTGGAAGAAATGGGTTCCCAAGAGCAGAGAAAGGGAGGGAGGATTTGGCAGCAGAGACTGGGAAACTGTTCCAGGAATAGGAGGCAGCATGAAACAAAGAAAAAAGCTGAGAGTAGGAGGAAGAGATAAATGGAGGAGTGCACAGGGAGTCAGAGGGGAGTAAGAGAAAATGACAGCTCACATTGCTTAAGGAGGCAGAAACACAGTGCCTAAAGATAGAATTTTCCTAAGACATTAGGTCTAGCTTGCCTATGTTTAAAAAACATAGGTTCTCTAATAATAAAAAAGCATGTTCTAAAAGGCTTAACAACTCATCTTTAAAGACAAGTTCCAGCAGAAACAGACCGTCATACTTACAGATTATACATTTAATGCTGATGAAGGAGGGCTCATATAGTCTGCAAGTCTGAAATTCACCATGTCATGCAATATTCCAGACACACCACAATGTTATTTCACCCATATTCTGACTAAAGCCACTGCTGTTTTGGTTGTGAAAATAAAACACGCTTGTAGTACTCACTGCATTCATCCTTTCCCTTTGTCCAGAGTGAAGCATTTTGGAGCAACAGAAGGCAAGAGCTGCATTAGGCAGGAAAGTTGCCTCAATTACATTCTTACAGTGCTTTCTGCCTTTTCAATTGTGAACCGTTTCCCATATAGAGACAAAAGTGGTGTTAGCTAGCTGACAGTGTAGATTACCTACATGAAAGAATACTCATGAGAAACATTATAAATGCTGAATTTTCATCATTACTGTTGAAATCTCAAGTTCAAATGTGCTAATTGATCTCACTGAAGTAATAGATACTTTTTAGTTTTCAGATCACTTAACACTAAAACCCTGTGCACAGATGTGATGGGAGAGAAACAAACGCATTTAGAGCATTCAAGTAATTCAAACTCGACTTTGCAACAACCCTGTAACTAAATAATTAACACTTTCTGGTTGCCCCAGATTACATTAACACTATACTTCCAGACAAGATTTTTTCCTTCTTTTCCTACTCAAGAGTGCTGCAAAAGAGAGAGCAAAATCAGTCTGGGTATCCAAACTCTGAAGTTCCTTAACTTCTTCATTGCAGACAAAACACAAGAATTAAATAATTTTTAGGTAGGCAGCAACTTGGAAGAGTTGTAATTATATTACTAAAACATACATCACAATAAACATATTTTAAAATTTTATATGTTAATTTTAGAAGTTAAACACACAAATTAATTTTAATTATTTGGTCTAGTTAATTCTCACATAATTAATTTGGTACCTGGAATATAACGATTACAGTTTTTGGGAAGGCATGCTCTGTTTTTTTTACACAACAAAGAAATGAAGCCTCTGCTTGAACTGTAAAATTTAGTCTTCATTATGAATCTGGGATAGTGTTTATATAGTAATTTGAAATGCTTTGACTTCACTCCCGTGAAGCGCTAAGCGGCTTGCAGAACATCTGTGATTGCAAGTGTTAACAGAAAGCACATTCAAAGGACCTGCTGACATCTTGGTAGATATAGCAAGAATACTGCCCCAGTGGTTTTATGCTTATTTTTGCCCATATTCCCCTTTGCCTGCCTGTATTTTTCCAACCAATTTAGTTGACACCACCAGGCAGCACCGTGAGGCAGCTGCCTGCCGCTGGATGCAACCCAGCCTCCTCTGTACTTGCCAGGCGCTGGCTTTGCTGCCTGACTTCCCCGTCAGCTGAGAGGGCAAATGGGCACATTCACCAGTGTCACCCCACCCAAGAGAGCAGACCTGAACATCCTTCTCTTCCTCGGCCACACAGGGCTGACGGTTTGACAAAAGCACTGGTCATTCCAACTTCTGGAAACCCACTGACATGGCATTTTGTTTCAAGCCCTAGTGTTCTGTGCTCATGGCGTTGTCCCTTGGCAGCAGTGCCAGATAACTCTACCCAAGCAGAACCAAGGGGCATGTGTGGGGTTATCAAGTCATATGCTACCCTCACTCAGCTCCTCCAGAGTTAAGATAGGGTGACTGTTTTCTAACTCATTCTTGCACATGTAAACTGAGGATACAATTTCATCCTCTCACCCAAACACCAATTTCCCAAAGCATTCAGAGAGGAAGACTCCACAGATGAGCTACAGGAGAAGTCTCTGTGTTCAGGAGACCAACACTACGAACTGTGGGAAATTTCAGTGCCCTTTTTGGCTTCCTTCTCTTCTTGCAGAATTAGAAGGGGCAGAAGGATAAGCAGCATTATCACAGGAGATGAAAAAGGGTGGGATATTAAAATATTAAACTTCCTCTTTGTACACTGGTCCACAAACATCAGCAAGAAGTTCAAATACCATCTTTGAGACAGTGAGAGTTCTTCATATGCCCTCTGGGAGGGAGCTAGACATCATCCTAAGAGCTAGGGAACCTGAGAGTAAGGGTGACTTCAGTCCTTTACTCCACTTCTACCTTGATGTGGTTACACATTTCCCAAACTCCATCTGTACAATGAGAATCACGTTACACAGAGCCGCTGAGCACCGACGCCTCAACGGCACTTCGTGAATGTATCAGAATGAACTGGCATCCTGATGTTACCTGGGGAAAACACAAACTTCAAAACAGTGATAAGGGTGGGACTGCCCCACTTGCTGCTCTACTGCAAACACTCGAGAGAATGAGATCTTACACAGAAAAATTATCAGTTCTCAATTAGCAGAAAGATTGTAACTCAGCTTGCTTTGTTGACAACATCGAGGTTGCTCCATGGAAGGGGTGAAAATTACCTTCCCCTCCACTGCATTTGCCAGGCCCTCATACATTTCTTTTTGTTCACTGCTGCTGTTTGTGTCAAAACAAGGGAATCACATCAATTCAACAAGGGCCACCTCTGAGGTTAAACTACTAGCAATAGCATTTAATTTATCGGAAAGGGGGAAGACAGTGAGTTTATTTTAGGTCCAATTGCTCATATGAAGAATCACCTTAGACTTTGAAAATTATAGGAATACAAATAAAGAGGAGATAATTGAGTACTCTATTTTTTTTAGAGAGAGTTCCACTTTCCTTCGTGATCCTAAACAGAGAAGTATCAACCAACTGATTTAACATCTGGAGGCCGAATCAATGCCATGAATCCTACCAACTCAGAAGCAGCACTGTAACTTCTACCCCCCATGCCTTATAGAAGTACAAACCAGTACAACTGTACATCTATCAGTAGTAGACACTGGAGGTTTGTGTTCTGTTCCCTCCCACACATTCCCCACCCCCACAAATACACAAATACATTCTGCATTTGAATTTTCAGTATAAAAATGATTTACGTATTCTGAAATGAAGCACACAATACGGAGTGGTCACTAAGCACCACAGAAAGCCTGAAAAGCTACAACACACTGAAGTAGAGAGGGGTAAACCTCTCCATTTGGTCTTGTTCAGTTGCAAAAAGGAGGGTGGGTCTCTACATAACACCTCAGCTCATATAAGGGGGTATGAAAAAGCAGCATTATGCTACTCTCTTATGATAGCTAACTTCACAACCTTTTGTTTGGATGAAGGCATTATGCTGGACTGAAAGCAGCTTTTGAAATAGTAAGCAACAAAACCAAATTCCTTTGAGGAATATTTTGCATTAAAGAGGGCTTTAAATTTGCACTAAAATATTCCAGCACCAGCCTTATTCTATGAACAATGTGTGCTCTCACTCTGCAAGCCCCCAGGCCTGGCTTGCTGGCTCTCAAGTGAGTTTGTTATTGCCCTAAGGGAGTATTAGATAATGAAGAGCTATGAGTTTTCCTTTTGCTTCATGCTTGGGCTCATCATAATGTGTATAAGCAGGCTTAGTCTGCAGACCTTCCTTCTTTATATCTTCCCCCTCTTATTTTCCAGCAACCCAGCAACATTTTTTACAAATGAGCACTATCAACTGCCTCTCTTGAAACAAGCTTATTGAATCCATCACCTTCTTTCGAGTGTTGTGGAGAATAAAACAAAGTTCCCAGCTTTCAAACACACCTAAGTGCTTTTACTGCACTAGGTGACTCCATCATGAAGCATCAGAAAATAGGCACCACACAGCATGGTAACTACTCAAGTACCTGCTGCAGTCCAGCTCTGCACTGCAGGTGGCACTTATCCTGCCAGAAGAAAAGTTCAGCAGGGTCCAGGTGTGTGAAATGAGGTACGACAACAGGCACACATCTATCTACACTGAAGTGGTAACACCAGGCTGAACAGAAGCTCCTGCAACTGGACCTTAACTGTGGCCTCAGGCAAATGGCTGCTCCACTCAAGAGATGCCTCTGACATACTCTAACTGTGCCTTACATGGTTCTTTCATGATGAAGCACAGCAATGGGGTTAATGACTTTTTGTTATATTTCATCTGAGGTGAACAAACTTAATACACCACTTAGGATGGTTTAAAATAGTGGAGAACATTTCTACAGAAAGATAATTTGTATTTTTTTAGTAATTTCTTTCAAATCATCAAAGCAGAAATGCCACATAGGAGGCTGTCTGACAATTTCAGCAGTGAAGTAAGACCCAACATTTCTGGAGTTAGCAGCAGGTCAACCTTCAACAGGTTCCTTTAGCTCTTTTTTGATCAAACATTCCTATCAAAATATACCTTTTCTTTATATCTTTGGGATTCTTGAACTGAATGGCCTATAGAAAGGCCAGATCCTAAAACAATACGGAAAAAATCACTGCAATTTTAGCTACCCTGAAACATATAACCACTTAAAGATCACGCCCCTTCCTCATCCTTTATCAGCTGAATCTGGGCTCTGAAGAGGAAAGGCAGAGAAAGGAATTGGAAACTGTGCCTCCTCTTTCATATAGCCACATTTTAGAGGGCAGGTTTCAGATAGCAGGAGCTACATCTACACAGTTACTTACAAAGCAGGCTAACCATCTGATGACATTCATGAAGATGAAAAACCAAAGACCTTTAAGAGAAGAGGTCCTGCAAATTTCTGGTCTGCGCTCCAGACCGAGCTCTTGCTTCCTGCAGTGTTTGGCCAAATTGCAGAAGCATCCAATGATGCTTGACTGGCTAATTAAAGAACACTTTCAAAGACCCAAATTCTGTTTAACATGCCTTGACCAGCAGAATGGCAGCTACATCTCAGTTCAGGGGTCAAGAAATTTCTTAATGACCAGAAAATCCCCAGTGTTCCAACTAAATCATACTCTCAAGAAACTAAAAGAAAAAATGGAAATCAAACACACTGTTAACCAAAGGGTCATCTTTTACTAGTTTGTCATGAAAGAAAAAAGAACATCTATAAAAGACTCCATTTCTAAGCTTTCATCTTGCTAAATATTAGCTAAGCACAACTAGCTTTGCTCTTGAAATGCAAAAGAGTATTCAGATTGCTATGTGACAAACCACTGGTAAATGTGGTTGCATTAATCCTCAGGAAATGTATTAAGACATCATCTGACTTTTAAAATGTTCTCTGTAACAGCTCTGATCTTTACAACGATTTTATCAGTTGCCAATATTGCTGATATCTGTTCATCTTCTTGTCATGTACCCAAGACATTAAGTGACTATGAAGGTTCAAGGGAGTATCTATTTATAGTGGAGCACGAGCAGCAGCCTAGGCAAAGGCATGCAGCTTCAACCACCTTTCCTGTACTACTAAAGTGCATTCACGAGCCACCAGCTCACCACAGGCTAGATTTCATCCTCCTCCAGCGCATTTCAGAATATGAATTTAAGGCAGCAGTGAGGTTAGATGCAGAGACGTTCTGTGGGGAGGGAAAGGGAGAGCGGTGGCCGGGAGGCAGAGGAGAAAGAACTAACAAAGAGCTTAATGAGTAAGGAACATAGCAGGCATATCAGTACGACACACAAACCCTGCCAACTCCACTTTGTGCACTGCCTAACAAAATCACTGAATAGCAGCTCCTCCATCCTCCTATCAAAGCATTGTCCTTGCAGATAATGACTGGTTAACAAGCAGTCAAATAGCAAGACACAAAAGAAAACAATGTTTTCTTATGACAACCTAAGTAACGCTTACGATATGGAATAGCAAAGATAGGCACAAAAATTCAAATTCCTACCTTTAAAAACGAAATCCTTGAGTGAAGCTACTCTCTCAAAAGGGGTCAGTCAGAAACCCAAGGAAACACATGGAGCCAAAGGGAAAGCAAGAAAGCCTGAGAGCTGCTCTTCACAAAAAGCATACATAGAGTGAGCTGGCCTTTCTGAAGAAGGGCAGCTGGGCTGCACAGTTGGTAGATGGATGAAACATTATTAGTAGCAGTGGCTGCCTTCCCTTTACTCAGTGTTGCCAAAATCTCTCAGATCATTTAGTGAACCTAAGGATGCTGCAATTTAAAGCACAAATGGAAAAATGTAAATAAATTCATGCTAAAAAAAAGGCACATCAGTGCTGAGTAAAAGCACCATTAACGACTAGCTGCTATATCATCTGCAGCTACAGGTGGGTGGTGGGCAAAGCACAGTCCCAGAGAAACAGTCCAAAAGCATGGTTCTCTTCTCCCCAGAAACTATATTGCCTTGCAGCTCGTCTCTGAAAAGCTTCCATGTCACTCCCTGAAATCTCAGGAACAATGAGAGGAAAGTAAGGAAGACGATGTGCAGAGGAAGGCAGAGAAGCATGGTCCAGTGCTCAGCTTATCATGGCACACTGCAGATCTGAGATGCTCCGGTAGAGTGGGGGGATACAGCTCCATTCCTTCCCCCTCTTACACACTGTGCATCTAATCACGGTAGGGCGCTGAACTCCATTTGCACGGCAGACAATGGGATCTGGCAGCAGTTCAAAGGCATTTCTAGCGAAGTGACTGAACAAGCTCGCTGCTGGCGCAGGCAGGCAAGGATGCAGAGCGCCCCACTTTCCTCCCTTTCACTCCTCAGGCTGCAGAGGCAGGTGCTGCACCATGGGCAGCTAGTTCTCCTTTTGTTCCAGTGGCAAGAGGATCAAGGAGGAAACCAAAACGGTACCACCACCGAGAACAGCAGCACCTAAACCCACATCAATAAGGTAGAGGGAGGCGGGGAGTGAGGGGGAAAGGAGGGAGAGGCAGACAGAAAAGAGAGAGGCTGGCAGGCAGAGGGAAAGCAAGCGGGCAGGCAAAGGGAGAGGGGAGAAAAAGGGAGCCTACGGACAGCAGTGGCTGGCACCCTGACAGCTTGCTGCCAGAGTTCATCTTCTGAAGCTGTTACAGGTTTATGGATGCCTCTACACTGACAAACTGACAAGATGAGGGAAACTACACTCAGAAAATGTATTCAGCAGCAGTAAATTGCTTCTCTTGCCCTAATGTGGCTTGCAGCTTCACTGAGGGAACTCATTTGGGGCAGTGCAAGGAGCAAACCAACTCAAGAGCAAACCAGCTACATATAATTCAGACACTATTATTGGAATCTGGAGACTGGAATAAATCTGCAGAAAGACAAAGAAAAATCACCTTCTTGTGCACCACTAATAAAAAATTAACACATTGAAAAACCAAATACATACATCTCAGATTATGTTCTGTTTCTGTGTAAGCAGATTTGGTCACAATGGTGGTGGTGGGAGCTAAACTCCTTTATAACCCTGAAAGCCTGGCACAAGGGGGGCTCTCTACTTTAAAATGTAGGAAACAGTGTCCAAGAGCAGTAGAGAGGCAGGCAGGAAAGGAGGCACTTCTGACCACAGCAGCATACTCTGCTCTTTGAAGATGCAATGCCCTCGGTATGCTCGAAGTTGTATCCTTTCCCAGTCAGGGTTTGGGAGTAGAGGGTTTTCAGACAGGATGACACACTAGCACACATCTCTAGAGGAGTTATTTAACAGGAGCTGACAGTGCACAGCAAACACTTCTGTAATAAGACAGAAAAAGCTTAATGCAATAGAACATTACAGGGTATTAGAGAGCACTCTGAAGGAGGCCTGAACCTCAGTGATTCATCAAGTGCTATCTCTGTTATAAAGTGAACAAAGCACCTCCTGGAAATTTTGTCCTCACAATAACAAGATAAAAACTAAAATCAGAAAGAAGGGTCAGGTACCACACCCTGGGGTTACCTACTATGACTTAATCTGCTATGACTTAACCAAAAGCAGAATGATCAGCTTTTCATAGTTAAACTGACCAGGTAGGTACAGTAAGTTCTGGCTCAAAGATATTTCCTACTGTCTCATTGCTTCAGCAGGACAGGAAAAAGCCCTGGAAGCTAAGGTAGAAAATGTTTTAAAATGTTTATTAAGAGTAGATGATTTTCCTGTTGAATTAACAATAAAACTAATTCAGAACACTATTTTGTATTATTTCTGTCCTATAATGGCACAATGATTTGTTCAGTGTTGTTTAATCCTAGAAGACATATTACAATAACATTACATTACAAAACCAAAGCAAATTATTTATTCATGCATTTAATATGAACACTGAAGAAAGCACTGAAGTCTTTTGGAAAGAAAAGCACAAAGATATAAAGATATTTATTGCTGAGTGGTGAATAAAAGACGAGGTGCTGAGGGATAAGGATTACACACATGAAACTAATGCTGCTGTCCTAATCAATCAACAAAAGTTAAATGGATGTTGAGTACCTCTGAAAAATGGGGTTTCACATCTAACACGAGGAGACAAGAGACAATTCTCTGCTTTGCCTCATTTGAGAACATTTTATCACATACATGCCATGCTACAATACAGCACTGCAAGTCTGTAAGCCTCTTTGTAAACTGCAGATGGATGATGCTGACAAAAATTTTCATAAAATCATAACCTAAAACCATTAAATTTTTTAGCTTCCAGCTCCTGTCTATGCAAATAAACAAACCCTTCCCATTCAAGCTGCAGTATGCAAACAGCAGATGTTGGAAATCTCGCTACTCCACTAAACAGAAACATGACAGAAAATCCTGACTCCACACAACAAAGAACCAATTTTTAGAATAACCAAGCTTTTCATGAGTTTTTACCATACTCTTAACATATTTCTCCCATCTCCGGTGTTTTATATAGATTCAGGTTTATTGGACACTTGCTGGTAAACTTTCCAAAACTATTCACTTAAGAGAATGTTAGAGGAATTACTGCTGCTCCACGTACAGGAAGACAATTAACTTTTGCTTACTGCCTGCAGTCACAACTTCAGTATCTCTCTCAAAGGCTAGATTTCCTCTCCTCCATCCTCCCTACCCAAATCTCCTGCCCTTTCCCATTCGCCCCCCACTCCCACAACTATTCCACAGTGTCCCCCAGATCAGTGGAAAGCAGAGGAAAAAATGAGCTCAACTGATATTAAGCATCACTTAGGGGAAAGTGCATGAACTATGTCCTCAAGATAGCAGGTAGTTATGGTGAGATTTCGGTGGTATTTTTCTTAACAGTTCAGCCCTAACTACCCTGGCATGACACAACACTGTAGTTCTGCTCAGTATCAGTTTGTGGTGATTATCTCCAAAGAGCCCTGGAAATAAAAGGGGAAATTGCAGGTGTTGCTACCAGTTAAGAAACGGTCTCTACTGCTATAAGGAGAGTCTCCGCTTCCCAGACAGCTTCCCAGTCATAGAGATTGGGATAACCACATAGGTCTTTCAATGCCCTTTGGTGTTTGTGATATATAACAAGGCTTTCCTGACACCACTGCATGATTGTTATATTCACTACTCAATGTATTTTAATCATCATAGTGACAGCAGAGGCACAACTGCACAATTACACAAGACTAGAGCAGAGGATCTCCACCAGGATCAGCAAACTACTTCTGAGTGGTCTAAGGAACAGTTACCAACAAAATCAATCCAATCCTCAGAAGTTTTAGTTCATTGTAAAGGTGTCAACACCTCTGTTAGGCAATTTTTGTAGATCTGTGAATTAAAATAGATTTTAAAAGTAATTTTTGTTTGGGTAATGTCCAGAAAAACGAACCAAAAAAAACCCTCAAAATGCCTAGTTATGATTCAGGTAGAAGTCTCTCTTCTGTCACTAGCTGAAATCATGCGCTTGCTGCAGTACTTCTGGACCAGCCAGTATCTTTCCTCTACTTCTAATATCCATAACCTGGAAAATTCATCTGAAAATCAGAAGCAAAGAGAGGTACCTTTTAGAGTCTCTATATCTTAAGAAAAATGGTGGTTGTTACAAAAATATTTGCAGTATTTCCTCCTCACCAGGGTCCTATTGTGTAATGGCATAATTTCCAGGATGGTGGTTAGACCCATAGCAAGTCATGTGCTTGTTTAGTTTACATTCTTTGAAAAATTTTCTTGATCAAGCCTTATTTGTAAGCCACCATGGCACAACAGCAGATAGTGCTATCCATGAACAATTCTTAACCTCCAGACAGGAACACATAACAAATCTAGCACAGTTTACAGTAATGTGTCAAACAAGAATCACTCACCCAGTTCTTCAGTCTCACACACAGGCACTTGTACAGGTAAAGACAACACACAGTTTATGCTGTAGCCAGTTCCATAAATCTTGACACTCTCTCTGAAGGCAGTGAAGACCAAGCATGTTTGTGTGTAAATTTCACTGAAAAAATACCAGCAAAGACAGCTTACTATCGAGGTACTTAAATACTGCACTGAATACCTGGAAAAAAACTGGGCTTCTTTTGAGTTCCACCATCCTTCCTCACCCAAATATTGAGTCTACATTACCTTAGTTCTTTCCAAAAAAGATACTTGGACACAAAGCAGATTTCCTGGGGATCATCGAGGGAGGAGGTAAAACTTGTCATATTCTTGAGCTCGGAGAAGATTTACAGATGCACTTAACCCAGCCAATATCTGTTTGCTAACAGAGGAACAGCTTCCTGTCCTGAATTTCCCCTTTAACTAAGGTTAACAGAGATCCCCTCCACAGCACAAGGAAGACTACAGTTAAACCCAACAATAGCTTATTGCCATAACAAGCCATGTGAACACTGCCAGAATTGAGGCAGGCACTGGGCTGAGAAAGGAGATCGACCCTGCAGACTTCTGTAGGTACAACCTGTTTAGCTCCAGTAAACTCATTTTATTTGCACCCATTTTTGTAAATTTCTAGCTGGCTTGAATGTTGTTACTGGTGAAATCTACCCTGCCTGCAATTCAATCGAAGATGGCTACGGCATATTATCCGTTTTTAGGCACTGAAATAGAAAGCAGGAGTAGTTCTTGAGAAGGTCTAGATGTAGTCTTGTTGGGATTAAGAGGGGAAACAAAACAAACCAAAAAAACCCCAGTTAATGGTTAGTATTCCTAAAAACATATTTCTGTCTCTTACATAGGAGACAAGTGAAACCATCATCATCTATCCCATTTAGAATGAAGTGCCTATGTGAGGGAGACAACTATTTCTGAGGCCAGAATAAGCATGTGAAGGAAAACCCTTTTCTTCCTCTCCAATGAAACAAAGGTGCTTTGTTATTGGTACCAGTTACATCATTAAAACTTGTGTGAGATGACAGGACAGGAAGCAAGCAACCGTTGATCTGTCCCATTAAAGAACTAGAGTGTCGGGACCCTGAGGGCACCATCAGCCCTTGAAGGTACAGACTAGTCTCAAGTGGGACCTCTGTGCACCCCCACTGCATCCTGATTTCAGCCTGGGCCTGGCCCCCTGCTCTTTGCTTGAACTTTGCTGCAGGTACACCTGTCTGTAGCCTCTGGCCTCACCTCCAGGATTGACTTAGGCTGTAAGGTAGCCTGTCCTCTGGAAAGACCCCTCATATATATGCTACAGCTTGTACCCAGTTCTGTCTTTGGCCCTGTCTCCTGGGTGGACTGTCATTGCTCCATCTTGCTTGGACTGTCAGAAGTCCCTGTTACCAGCATCCAGCTCTGCCTGCCACGCTCACACCCTGGGGAACAATGCCCCATCAGCGATGGCACTGCTGCTCTGGGGTCACCCCTTGCCTCCTGACTTGCCTCAGCTCCCAGCCCTTGCTGAGCCCTGACAAACAGGCTGCAGGAACAGATTTAAAAATCAATGGAAACAATATTAATCTCTTCTGTCAACTGTACAGGTCTTTTCTGGGAAGCCCTCCAAGTTGTCCATAATCACAACCTAAGCTGATTTCTGAAGACTTTAAGCATGGCCTTCAGACAAACCCTGGCAGTTTGGTGAGGGTCTTGGATCAACAGATTTGATGTCAGATACGTAAATACACTCTGAGAGACTAATGGAGTTTTGTAATATATAAGCATATTAATCACTTTGTGGAAGAAGGTGAAAGAAAAGAAGAACATGTGTTTGAATTTATAGGAGAAAACCTAATGATAATATGTTACTGTTCATCTTCCACATTAAGGTAGGGGAAAAGCTCTTGATGATTTGAACACACCACTCCTCAAACATAATATTGTACTCATTTAAAATGCATGGTGAGAAGGGGTGGAGTTCAACCATTCAATTGACAAACAGATGATATACTCAGAAGAGAGGAACATGCCTCTGCCAAAGCACCCCAAGTCATGCCCTTCTGCTTTGTAATTAATTTTTTGTCTCTGTTCTCTGTGCTCACATTTCTCATCCCACAGAAGATCTCCAAAGCCCACTTGGGGACAAAGTAAGCTTACATGGAGGAAAGGATAACGAGGTTACTGGGTGTTGCTATGCAGATTGCTATACTTACATCATCTTTACACTTAGTAGTGCCTACAATTTCAGACAGCTATTTCATTTTTGTACTCATCTTTTAATACTCAATGGGCCCATATTCAGCAACAGCCAATCCTTAAAAATGATGTAAATAGTAACTGGCAAAAATCCACCACTAATGGGCTAGTTCTCCTGAACTTCAATCCAATACACTAATTAAAATGTTTAAGACCAAATCCTGTCCAAGCAGTAGAATTCATCTCTGTTGCATAAATGTGGCATAATGCCATGAAGACACACTAACATACTTCTAGAGATGTTTCAATGACAGGACCTCACTGAAATGATTAGGTCAATTCTACAAGTTTCAGAGGAATTGGTTTCTGTAACCTGCTCCAGGCAGGGAGATGAAAAACTGGTGATGGTAAAGAAATACCCAGTGAACAAATCCTTATTTTACTAACTGACAAAACAGACACAGTTAGGAATCAGGAAAAGATAAAATACAACGAAAGAGGAAAGGACTTATTTGTCCCTCTACTTCTGCTACAACTGAACAGAGTTGAGATATCTCACAGAAAAATAATGGCTTTTAGGAAAATGAAGGTTTCTTGAAAAGTAAGCTACAGGCATTTTGTGGCTCACTCTTACTTTTTCTGTAACTTAGCTGTGGGACATTGATGGCATAGGCAGGAAACATTAAAACGTTACTAAGAAATGAATAAGTATTGCTAAGGATGAATTAATCATGTGTTAGCACAAGGAAAGCCTGAAGTTCCACTTTTAAATTAGTAACAATAATGTTTCCAATAACTCTATTTTCATCTAAAGAAATGAGTTCGGCATGGACTACCTGGCCATATATTCTAACTGCATGGTCCCCTTTCCATCTGCCATTATTTCAAGGTTTTGCTGTCTTTCCCCATTTCCTATGATTTCAATGAAATCAAAGGTGCAGTAGCAATTTACTGAGCCTGTACCTGAAATCAAACATTGTTCTCCCTTTGCTCTTCTAGCCATGATGTCGCATACACATTGACATTAACAGAATATATGAAGCATTCCATTAATATTTTCACTCTTTTACTTATTATAAATGTTTATCAACTTCACATGTGACGATTACACCAAATATCTCTGGAATTACACCACTATTCAAGCTGAACAGAATGCTAATGTGGTTATTACGCTCATTCTACTCCATCACAAATTTTTGTTTATTCTGCTTATACTGGAGTTTGCAGAAGTAGCCCTAGATTCTTCTACCACTACTTTACTCTCCACAAGCACAAAAACCCGTTTCAAGCATTTCTAGGTATTTTTGCTCCTTTACTAGTCTCTGTGAATCTCACCTGCAAAACTGATAAAAAGTTTACAGAAGACAAGATTTATTATTTGGATCACACTGGAATGAGCTATGGGGGCTCACCAACTACACACCTTTTTTCCTACCCTCCAAAATCCCTTTATCCATCCAATGCCTAAGAACTTCTGTCCATGTGTCTCCAGAAAACTCAGGGTTAGGGTTGAGAGAACGCATGAAGCCGCAGTGTGAGTGGGGCTGGGAAAGGGCTGCCAAAAGCAAGTGGCAGCTGCGTATAGATCAGCCCTGGGAGAAATCTTTTATTTGGGGAACAGTATCAAAGCCTTTGCAGGAAAAATAGGGTTAGAGTTCAACTTCTGGTTGACAAACAGAGGAGTTCAGAGTTGTAGCATGTGTAGGGCCCAAAGTCCTCATTTCATCATGTCCACCTTTCCTCACCACCTCAGCTTCTGTACACTGGAACTCAACACTAAGTACAAGCTCCCTCAGTCTCCTTTTTACAAACCCAGTGTACTTGCATAAGTCACGAGCTGTTCCCTCCTCCCTTTTCTGCCCTCTGATTTTCTGCACAGCTGAAGCCATAACGGCCTGCTAATACAAAGCAATCTGAGAAATCCATATACCTGTGAACACTTCTAAGACACGAGAAAGTATTTCAACCACATTTGTTCAGCACACACAAAACCAAATCATCTCTGTTGTTTCCAAGCAAAGAACCTAGGAACCTTTCACTGGACCACATCATCCCTCTGTGGGAACTTCCACTCCTAAGACAGGATTGGCATTTTTACAAGCATAGTGGCACTTCAAAATCACAAATGTCACAGGAGCCTGAATCTCTGCATCTTGACAAAACACTGCTTTTTTTGCTACATTAGAGTGCAGTATTCAAACATATGCACTTAAACTCAAAGAATTACCTTCCTTCACTATTCATCCAGACAGAAGTGAGGGCAAAAAAACCCCCCAGGACTCCCTTTCTTCAGCACAGAGTTTAGACGAATCCAATATTTCTATTTTTAAGTTTTAATTACATTTATGAGATTTCCTGTGGGTATAAGTCATGAATGCAGTTCCAGTATGCTGGGAGCAACGTAAATATAGTCATTCCCAAAGGGATCTTACAGCTGTTATGCACGGGTCAGAGATTCTGTGAAACGCAAAATCTGAAACTTTAAAAGCTTTTTAGTCCGCATCCTTCCCATTCCTTTTTAAAGGCAGAGTTAATGAATACTGAACAACGTTTCCCCGAAATTTGCCCACAAGGTATGGAAGTAACAACTCCCTTTAAATAAAGCAGTATTTAGCACTAGGCAACCACTCGGTCCTATCACATTCCAGAACTACATCAGAAATTCCTTTCTGATCCAAATTAACTCATCTGCCACTTCATGCTGATAGCTGTGCCACTAAGACAAGACACTCGAAATTGCTTCCTCCGCAAATCTTTCTAAAGAGAGGAAGGAGTGCAACTTCACACTGCAGCATAAAAGTCTAGCCTCCTCCTCCTCCTACCTAATTCCTTGCCTCTTATTTTGACACGAGACCACTCAAAAGGACTTAAGCTCTTCCTCTTACCAAACCTGGATATATCAGCCCATAAAAATGCAAAAGATTCTGCACTTACCCCTGATCACAGTCTGGTGAAGGAAAAATAGTCATCAGCTGCTTCACTCAGGAACAAGGTTCTGTTTTAAAATAAAAAAGAGACAAGACTTTAAACAATGTTTCTCTCTCTCTCTCTTCCCTAATGTTAACCTTCGGCAGTGTTGGTAAACATTTACTTAACAGGAGCAGGTTCGCTCTCCACAACCAAGGTAATGATTGCATTACACTAAACACGGCATGAGGACAGATTGAGGCCATGACAATAGCCTTGTTGGCACTGACTAGAGATGACGTCGGGTTGCACTGCAGTATGCTCAATTGTGCAAGGCTGAGAAAGAGTGGGGCAAGATGAGAAATGACACGTGCAGGGGAAAAAATACCCAAGCAACAAACAAGGAACCTGCATTAAGAACCACAAAGAAAAAAGAAAGTTCACAGAACAAGCAAATGCAGTATGAGCTGAGAGAATTGGAAACACTAGCACAATCCTAATGGGATTTCTCACACCTGTTCATTAGTATCATTGTCTTTGAAACAGCCAACACAGAAAGCTATAAGATGTTACCGTCTTTTGTTTTGGTCGCAGCCAGATCAGTTCCCTAAAACTTCAGTGGCGTGACTAAGTCTGTGTAGTTTATTGCCAAAGCCTTTACAAGAGTCAGGAGCATTACACATACTACGAAACAAAAACAAACCACCGAATGATGGAGTTACACCCTCCTCCACCCCTCCACCTGGCTAGCGATCACACAGATGGAGGCACTGGGAGAAGCTAACTGAAGCTCAGGAAACTTTTGTGTGTGTACACACACTGAGCAGCTTGCCAGGGAGAGCATCCCACAGTCACTGAAACCCCAAGGAAAGGCACAGACTAGAACAGTGTCAAGGGTAAAAACCTAATTTTACTGTACCTGTTGGACAGCCTCTAAAGGCAGCTCCTTCACATCAGCTGTGTCCCAGATATGCAACTCTCTCCTGTAGCTTTCCAACTTACACAGACCCTGATTCATCAAAAACTCTGACCTTTGAGTTTCCAATAATCTTTAATATCTGTACAGCCAATTAGTAAACAAATAAGAACCATACTTGCTCTGCCTGTACATATAACCAAGCACACCCAGGTCCCTGCCCTCCTCACAAACTTACAAGAGCAAAAGTTTCTCTTTTGCTTTTCCTGGTTAGATAAAGATTAGTTTAGAAAAAAAGCACCTGCTATTCCTCAGGACACACTTTTCCTCTTTTCTTTTGATCCATAATTCTTATGTTTCTTCACTAAATAGTCTGAAAAGGCAGAATACGAAGACCTTCATGCCTGGCCTCCACAGATCACAAAACACCAGGGTAACCATTAGAACAGCCAGATGCAACAGCAAAACAACTAAACTACAAAAGAGGTGAATGTTTGATGTCACTGTAAAAGGAACAGACAGCTAAAGAAATGTTTTACAGAGAACAGTGACAATCCAGTGAAACTCCTTAAGAAAAACAATCAAATTAGAGGGCTAATTATTAGAAGAATTTATATGATGGCAGTGGATAAGATTCATATATTTACTACACCCCCATGGTAGTTGGTAAGACCCACACAAACAGATACATCAACATCCAACTAATAGCATTCAATATAAGTTTCCCATAGGGTTGTGTTTCCATAGGGTTCCCTGTGTTTTACTGCAAAATATGTTGCACTGCCTTGCACTCTCTGATATAAACTATTACCAAAGTGGTGACCTGGAACAAGATGGAGTATTAATCTGCCCTGTGATTGGTTTGCCTTTCCAGAATACAGAAGACTTTAAAAAACCCAAAAGGATTAGCAGATAGTGAATGCAGGGGAGACACTCAAAGACAAAAACGAGTTAGAAATAATTTTCTCTTCAGCTTTTAAAAATGCAACTTGCTCCTACTTACAGAAACTCAGAAATGGTTATAGCAATGAGGTAAAGTAACTGCTCTTTGCAGCGCTGCAGTTTTCCCCTAAGGCCTGTCATAACCAATACAAGTAGAAATGCAACATGGCCAGGTAAGAAGGGAGACGGAATTGAACATCAGCTGAACGGGGTAACAAGGAATTTAAACTGAATGCAATACTTTGGAAGTTGCCAGTGATGAAACACAGAAAGCAGAGCAACACTATCAAGCTGATAGATTTTTCTATCAGTAGAACATGACTGGAATTGGCAAAATCTGATTTCACCGCAAGATTTATTTTAAAGAACTTTAAATTAAAGGAGTGGTTTAATGCAACACTAAAGGGGTGACAATTGTGTTATTTTCACAGAAAGCCAAGTGAGGTGGCAAAAAACCTGCCTAACAATTTCCGATTTCCCTCCTCCATACATACTCTTCTGCTTGTGTTCTCCATGAGAAGCAAAGAGATTTCCATGTTTGGAAAGCCCTCAGCACAAAGTGTACATTACCACCATTATCAACAGCTGCTTAATACCACCTCCCAAATGCTTAACGGAGAAGGCAACACTGCATTTCATCTCTAGGCATCAAAGCATTTACTAATGGAAATGAAACTCTGCCTAGCACAGAATTAAGTGATTTTGGAAAGATGTCATTAACTCTAGAAGCTTGTATCTTTTCCCATGTTTGTATTTACTTTCAAATTTACCAGCCGTAACAGCAGAGTGGGAAAGCTCAGAAGCTTGTGCACCAGCCATGCAGGCTCCTGCAGGAGCTCCTGTTAGTCAGGGTGTGTACTGCATGGAGACTCAGTAAGCAGTGACATTTGTATTCCTGACAGTTTTATTTCTTCAAACACCAGTCACATTGGAAGTTTCGCTTTACTTTTTACTCCAGAATAAAGGTCAAACTTCAGTGTAACAGATGCTGTCTGGAAATCCCAGGACACGTATGAGAGCATGTGTGTGGTCCCTTCACCATTATGAGATAAAACAACTTTCAGGAAAGTAAGAAGAGTGCTTAATTTTTTTAAGCATAAAAACCTTAATACAACAGGGTCCACTTAGTCAGAAGAACAGTATTCACACGGGAGCCCAACCAAGCAGAACTATTTTCCCATGAAGATCTTATCCTCAGTCTGGGCAAACAATCCAAGTCACACTAGACAGACAACAGTTCTGTATGTCTCTGTAATAATTACACCAAAGAAACATGACTAACCTTAGTTTAAAAATAATAATAATTTTAAAAATTCAAATCAGAAGTGCAGTGAAAACATATAACAATAAAGTATACGTGGCGAGAAGAGAAGGTAGCTCAACATGGTCGAAATATGAAAAGACAGGAACATGAGAATAGAAAGAAATAGAGAAATACAGAAACAGAGAAAAGGAAATACAGAATGGAAAGCCCTGCTTACCAAATGTTGGAGATTTTTAGTTAATTTCTGTAAAAGAACTGAAAAGAGAATAAAACCCACAGCCACCTGAGGTTTGCATTTTCTCCTGGATTACAAATACTTTATAAGAACTGTACAGCTTTACAGTTCAAAGCTGCACAAAGACAAGTAACAACATGGTTGGCTTTTTAGTAGGTATGGAAAGGAAGGATGGATGGACTGCAGCAATCAAACTGGAAAAAAGGGAAAAATATACGTAGAGAAGGGGAAGAGGAAAAACAAAGCTATCTGTGAAAGTGTGAAACCAAGAGACAATTACCCGAAAATTTTACTGTCAGAAACTGCAAATGCTCAAGAAAAGAAGCACCATGTAGAAAACTGCATTCCCTGTCAGGATCTTCAAGGAAGTGAAGGAAATAGAAATTAGGCAGAAAGTATATACTTGCAATAGTTAATCGAGGAGCTTGGCAATCAAAACATATCAAACCTTAACACATTTATTTGAGACTCCACCTGCAGTGCTGCATCCAGATCTGGGGTCCCCAGCATAGGAAGGATATCAAGCTGTTAGAGCGAGTACAGAGGAGGGACACCAATATGATTAGAGGAATGGAGCACTTCTGTGAGGAAGAGCTGAGAGAACTGGGATTGTTCAGCCTGGAAAACAGAAGACTTTGGGGTGACCTAATTGCAGCCATCTAGTACCCAAAAGCTGTTATAAGAAACATGGAGACTATTTACAAGGGCATGTAGTAACAGGAAAAGGTGGAATGACTTCAAGCTGAGAGTAGGTTTAGATTAGATGTTAGGAAGAAATTCTTTACTGTGAGGGCAGTGAGGCACTGGAACAGGTTGCCCAGAGAAGAAGGGAAGTGTTCAAGGCCAGGTTGGACTGGGCTCTGAGCAACCTGGTCTAGTGAAATGTGTCCCTGCCCAGGGCAGGGAGGCTGGAACTTTGAGGTGCCTTCCAACAGAAACCATTCTGTGATTCTGTGATAGACTCTATCCTTTATAGCTCATTCTTGTGCATCAGGCAGAGGTGGTCTGAGAAGGGAATTGGTTTCTGAGACACAGTGAAATTCTTTAGTGAACTTGTTTTTCTGATAAGAGAAAGAAGTTTAATTTTCAAAGTTCTAGAACTGATCTCTTAAATTCCTCTCTTCTCTCTTATGATGGGTTGTCTTCAATGTAATTCACCAGCAAATTTTTCACAACAGAAGAAAAAGGCATAGCCATCTGATAAAGGAGAAGCACCAAGGTCACAGCACCAAGTCTATCAGAGTTCAAAAAGCATTTGGACAATGTTCTCAGGCACATGGTGTGATTCTTGGGGCTGTCCTCTGCAGGGCCAGGAGTTGGACTTTAGTGATCCTTGTGGGTCCCTTACAACTCAGGATATTCTATGGTTTTATGATAATCAGATAGACAGACAGGCAGATAGTTCTATGGTACAATAATGTAAAGCAAATGGCTTAGCACAGTTCATCATTCATCCAGTGCCCTACTTCTGATCTTGCATGTCCCTATGTGGCATCGCCTTGCCAGCACACAAAGGAAAGGATTCCTGTCCATAAGCCTATTGATGGCACAGAGGCCAGGTGGCCCAGGCCTTGTCTCCCATCAGCATGACTCTGCTTGCTTGCAGCCGTGCTGCTCTGGGATGCCCGTCACTCTGATTGCTCCAGTAGTCTGATTTTCAGGAAGGCCAATGCAAGCAGAGAAGTGTTAAAAGACTAACGCTGTCAGTCTTTGCCTCTGTCCTTTTCTATCCTGCTATCATAGCTAGCTGTATGTCTCCCAGTGAGCAAAAAAGCAAGCCCCCTACAATCAAGTTCAATGGGGAAAAAGCTATCAGCTTACCAAAAGCTATCTGCTTCCCACTGCTGCAGCCTAGCAGCTAAAATCATGCCATCTTTATGAGAAGAAATTTGTAAAGAAAGGGGAAATGGATACAACTAAAATATTAGAAAAAGATCTCTCCTAGTTCTCTTTTGCTTTTTGCTCTCACCTCGTGGGTAGGAAGGAAACAGCCTCCTCAACGGATTAAGCTACAATTCTCTCTTCCTCCCCACCCCTTGTTTCTGACTGTTCCTCAATGAGCAAAGAAGGGTCTTGAAGAAGGAACAATTATGATTTATGTATTAGACAGATATATCTTGAAAGGTTGTCAGTTTCCATCCTGCCACAGAGCCACTGCCTCCTGACAGCAATGCTGTAATTAAGTTGATAGCATTGAGCATTCTCTGAATTACTGGGTTAAAGTAGCAGAGCACTGTATTTAAACCTTTCACCCCATTCAGATAATTTAAAACATTCTGCTAACGGCTTGTTTAGGCTAATCCTCCCCAAAGCATTCCAAATTAAGAGCTCCCAAAAGAACTAAAGACACCTAGTTTGGTACTAGTCATTCCCTGGTCCTAATAAACCATAGCTCACACAGTCAAAGCAATGCCTTATCTCTCTGCACCAATCACAAACCCATTGTTACCTTAAGAAAATAGCATTAGAAAAAAAAAAAAGGCAAACAAATAACCAGATTAATGACAGGCTATCATGTGTTAGGTTTCCAGACAGACAGCCTGAAAACACCTATGTGCCCAAATCCCACAGGAATGAACCTAATGTCAGCAAAAGGCTATGTAAAGGCTTTGTGCCTAAATGATGGCCCCCAGCGAAGCTGACAGCTATCACAGAGAATTTCAAAAGGAATAGGGTAATTTGTTTCTCTCATTTTATTCCTCCATTAAATAAAGAAAATTAAGTCAGAAGCCTGCTGACTTCACGTTGGACAGTGTTGCCTCTTCAGCTGCCTTACGCCTACTTTTATCTCTCTTTTAACATAAAGTGAAGAGCACTCTACATTGCGAAGGAGATTCCTCCAATATCTAAGACGATGCTGGGAAAACCAAAGTATAAATAGCTCTTCACTTAACCTCACAAAAGTAATTATATGAATCTGCAATTCCAAGCTATGATTCACCCCCATGAAGAAACTAATTAAAAATGAAATTAACATTGTTCATTTTTTATAAAGGGGGGAACCAATAAAGTAAAAAATCTATACCTGAATAAAAGGTGTAAAACACGTTTGATATGATGGTTAAGACATACTGAGGTTCATAGTGGTAACTTCCAAGATGCCTAATAAGTGGCCATAGCACAGCTGGCTGTACAGAAAAGATGCATAATGAGAACAGACACTCAACCCAATAAACCAAGTAAAAATTACAGATACAGGGCTTCATTCAGCACAATCTAAAAGAACAGATAAAACATCTTGAAGTCAACCTGTGACAGGACAAGACTTGTTAGCAGATTGGCTATATCTACGCTTGCTTAATTGGCATACATGTAACAGAGAAAACCGGTAAAAATAATTCATGTTTTTCAGGAGAATGAAGGGAAAGAAGGAATCAAAACTTCCTACCCAATTACTTTTTACATGTATGCTTAATGTTCAGCCCCAAATTCAGTTTAGCCAATGCTCAGAAACAGACATGTATCTTCAGGATCTTCCCCAAACTTCAGGTATGACAGCTTTCTTTCTCTTTCCACACAGTCTTCTCAATTTCTGCTCCTCACTGCTGCAACTTTCCAAAAAGCCTCCATACCAGCTCACTGACGATAAAGAGTGCAGGTGCAGTCAGCTGGTGAGGAAAACACAAATGCTGAACAGACTGTTCCCTCCTTCCCGGGGGCTCCGGCTCCTCAGTGCCACTGAGGTTAGCTACATAAATGCTCAAACCATCACCAAACTTTCCCATGAATGGAAATCGATACCTGATCCATCCACAGAAGTCTCTGCCACCAGCTTGTTTGGAAGTGTATTTAAATACGCTCTGACTACCATACCTCTTCCTTCATCTTTTCTGGGATGCAGAGGTAGACCAATCTGGCGCACAAAACCATTTTCAAAGACTATAAATGATGCAGACTCTGGATCCTATCGTTCATTATGAAACACAAAAAAAAACTTTGCATAAGCCAGTAATTTTCTTTCTCCTTATTTGCCATGAGACAGTGATACAGATTATGGCTGCTGAGAGAGCAGCGCCAGAACAATGTTGAGGAGAGCAGTATGAATTCTTTCAATGCTACAGGTGCAAGGACTTGGCCATATCCTTTCACTTGGTCTTTTGAAGTCAACAATCTGACTGTAGTTGAATCGTCAGGAAGAATGGCATCTGAAAAAGGTACACATGATCAACCAACCTGAGTTCAAGGAGCACCATAACTGCCTTGGGATTAGTAGTCAAAAAAGCCTGCAGATTCTCTAGGACACTGGGTTACAACCAGGGAGAAGTGTCAGTACCTACAGACTGACTCATGGAAGCACGACTAAAGCAGCTCTGTGCAGCATTGTTTGAGAGGCACTGACCCAGAAAGGCACTAAAGCAAAGCTGTACGTAACACTCCCAATGCAGGCAGCACTCAGCTCTGTACTCTGCTGCTGGAAGGGAAACACTGCACAGAGCTCTGCAATTTCATAGTTCACATGAACAGCTAAGGGAGCTTTTGGGCTTGCAGTGAAATGAAAATTTCTTCCCTTCTTAATTTCCTTTCATACTTCAAGTTAAAAGCTCTCTGCTGCCATTCTTCTTTCTCTTTCTCTGTCTTATTCTACATTTTCACAGTGATTCTGAGTCAATCAGGGATTTAATTCCCTGTGTTTTCATGCAAACACCTCACTTTCCAAGCTTCACTGGAACATCAGCAAAGGGTCCCCTCCCACTCCTCTCTCATCCCAAGACATTGAGGCATACACAACTTTGCCTGAGCATCATTTCAGAATAAGGCCACATTTGTGTTTTTAAGAGTGGCATCCAGCCAGCTGAAGGTTTCCTTATAGCTTCACTAAGTGCAAAGCCTTTTAGACTTGTAGACTGAGCCAAAACCTTGACCTACCAAGCCCTTGTGGGGCCAACAACATTCTTCCACTACTTGAGAGAGAAAATACATGAACTGCCAGTTTGGAAAACACTCTCAGGCACATGGTGGGATACTTGGGATGTCCTGTGCAGGGCCAGGAGTTGGACTCAGTGCTCCTGATGGGTTGGTCCCTTCCAACTCAGCATATTCTATGATTTCAGCCAGGCAGAAAGGGATCTGGGGGTGCTGATTGACAGGAAGCTGAACATGAGCCAGCAGTGTGCCCAGGTGGCCAAGAAGGCCAATGGCATCCTGGCCTGTATCA
>JAYRBT010000178.1:14943941-15017562 GCA_036023395.1 Myiotriccus ornatus | reverse complement strand
TGCCCAGAGAGGTGGTGGATTCACTGTCCCTGGAGGTTTTTAAGATGAGGCTGGATGTGGCACTGAGTGCCATGATCCAGTAACAACGGCAGTGTCGGATCAAGGGTTGGACTTGATGATCTCTGAGGTCTCTTCCAACCCAGTTAATTCTGTGATTCTATGAAGAAAGCATGTGACATGGCAAGTGAATATTACCAGTTTAGGACACTATACAGTGCTTCAGTAGATAAAAGACAGCAGGGTATGGTGTGCAGGACAAGTTTTCTTTAAGCCTTTGAATCTATTCTGCTCTATTTTAAGGCAGGTAGGAAAAATATTCAATAGCAGAAGATTTGGTTTGAGTTTTAGACCATGTTCCCATGTCAGTGTGATAATCTGATCAAACTTTTGTCACAACCATCAGAAGTATTTCCACTGAATTCAACACACACAGGGTTGGGATCTAAATTTATGTTTTGACAGTATTTGTACATACATTTACAGATACGAACACCATGACGTACAGTATAATAGTAATTTTTTTGGCATGGAACTGTCTAACCATTACACATGAATCACAGCAAAGGGTTGGGTTTTTTTAATAATATTAAAAACTTCTTTCTCCTTTGGGACCCAGCCATAACCCATTCTTATCTCTGTAATAACATAGATTTTCATCTCACTAATCTTCTCCCATCCTCAACACAAAAAGAGAATTTGCAAAGTGGATGACTAACCAAACCCCTTTCAGTTAAGTCTCACTCTGCTTAGGTGTTTTGACACTCCTAAGCTATATTTTTCTACTCATTTTTTTGAAAATGCATGTTCCTTTTGTTTCAACAGATTTACAATAGACAAAGTGAGAGACAATGACCCATCTGACTTACCTCATAAATCAGCAAAAACATCAGGGGAAAACTGCCTTTTCCATCCTAGCAGTGCAAACAGAAATTGTTCTTGTCTAGCCCTACTGAACAGACGATCTGGCTGGTGAACTGCGTAACTCTTGTACTGTGTCCTGAACACAGCCATGCAGGCACCTGCAGATTACAGGGTTTTTCATGGGAAACAGTTTTTTCTCATTCTTTCCCTTCAGCTTAACTACCAGTCTAACCTGAATTGTATAATACCAAACAAAAGGGAAATAATTTCCCAAATACTAACACTCAAACCACTTTGTACTTCTAACCACCATTTTCTCCAGGCAAAGGCTCTGCCATCTTACCCTCATCCAGACTCAAGTCTGACTCAACTGTCAAAAGAAAAACAGAGCTGTTTAAATACAATAGCATTTAACTCTTCTGTCAACAGAACAACAGCGGAGCTCTCCCTGAAACAGGCTAAGTATAATTTTTCTGATCTACAGGACAGCAAAACTGAGGAAGAGAGCACAAACTTGAACACTTACCATGACAACAGCAGAATCAGGAATGTGAGGGGCAGAGGAACAGAATTCACAGGCTCCTAATCACTGCCTTTTTGCCTCTGGAGCATTATTCTGTCTGCCTCACATGGAACACAGGTCAGACTGTGCACTCTCTGAGGTTCCTGGCATAGCCAGGGCTGGGACTGTGGTGCTCTCAGGGCTGTATCTTCCAGGAGTTATCGTATGTCACCACAAACATTAAATAGCCAACATTCAATACAGGTCACCTTCAAGGGTTTACCAAAGGAAAAAGGCAGTCATTTGATAAAAAAACCCCCAAACTTCCCACTAAAAATCACAGTTCCTTCCTTTTTTCCTAGCACTCTCTTGCCCATTCCAGCTCACCCCCAGTTTATTACATTTTCCTTACCAAAGAATGTCCCACATTGCATCACAAAATTCAGGAAAAAATTTTTTCAGCAATAAGAAGACTGATACTTTCTTACCTAGAAGAGCACAAATAGTTCTAACAAAATCTGATTTGAGAAGTTATCAGAGCCATCTCTCCCGCTTTTTCAATGGCAGCTGGATGACAGTTTTCTGTCCCTTTCGCTGCCTTTCTTATCTCTGCTGGACTCAAGCTAATAAGCTTCTCATTAGTGAAATGACTATGCCAAGGTACTGGCAGATGGTCCTGTGTTCCAAGCACATCTTCCCATTCCCTCCCTCCCAGAAGTCCTAATCTATACACAGTGTAATCACCACAAAAACATATGCTCCCTGACAGAAAGCTTCCCCTCCATTATCTCTGTACTCGAGGGGACTGCCCCTGAAACCTCAGTGACACAAAGCAACTCCCTTCCTACTCAAGTCTCAGTTTCCTATATGCCTGAAAACACATTCACAAGGTCCTGGCTGAAGTACCTGTACAAGGCTTAAAATCCAAGCTAATCTCTCCATATATATGCTCCATATGTTAGTCTATTACTAAGCAAAATGCACAAATATATACATAATTTTTTAAAAAGTAATATATAACTAGTATTTCTTACATGCAACTCTTTGTTAATGCTTTATTTACAGATCTCTGTAACAGTATACGAGCCTTTCTCGTAGATGAAAAGCCATATATTGTAATTTATTATGCTGCTTGCCAGTAAATCTCTTGAGCAACACTTCCATTTAAATGCTGAGTCAGTGACTAATTGGGTATCTCATATATCTTAAAATAATCTGTTTGTCTGCTGGCTCCTTCTTCCCCATCAATTTAATCAATTATTGTGATTGATGAATTTATTAATATGGTCATTGTATCCTGAGAGCAGAGCAACTTCTACAGAGAAAGTTTCAGGAAGGAAGAGCAAGTATCTCCCATTTGCTCACACAGATAGTTGTGAACAGAGGAATAAATGAACACTATCAGTTTCCCAGCTGCAGGAAGGGCTGCACAAAGGTTATTTCTTGAAACTCAGGACCACTGTGGCTGGCTCTGTTGGAGCTCCTCAGAGAAGGCTAGGGGTATGATGGGCAGAGACAGGTCACCATAATGTGAAGGGTCGTTTTACCTCTCCAAATTGACTCTGAATCTTCTGAAAAAATCATTTCTTTACAGAGGAAGAAAAAATTTTACTGTCAGTTCTTCTCTGCATTTAATCCCTACAGTACTGAACAGCTCTTCCACACCACAGATAGGGAAAAACACTAACAGAAAGTAGAAGAGCTTTCCTTTAATCTTTGCCTCCGCCTTTTCAACTTGAAGTTGAAAGTTGTGGAAGTAAGACCTCTCCTCGTACCTCCTAACACCTCAAGACACTGATTGTTGTACGGAATAGCTTCAGTTTAGTAACCCCAAAAATGTCTACCTTACAAAAGGTGAAAGAGTTAAAAAGCATTTTTGACTGAAACAAAAAGAAGAGGTTAAATGCAGGCAATGGTAGACAAGAAAAAAGAATAAGAAATATTATTTAGCCAGCAGTAAAAATAATTCTGCTTCTGTAGCTATTGTCATTCAAAAATAAAGAAGCCAAAACACTTTAATAGCACACTTTTCCCATCCTCCCAAACAGTAAATGAAAGGAAAAAAGAAAGAAATTTGACACTTACCAGGAAAAATAGTAACTACAGAAAAGCATGGAACAGCACTGCTCAAGTTCCCAGGAGCTGTGACTGCCTGAGGATTTTGATATAAATGACCTCCACCTGTGCTTACTTGTTGGCTGAAACTGAATTCACTCTGCCTTGAGCTGTAACTTTATATCTTTCTAAAAACAACATAAACCAGATGAAAAACAACACTTAAAAACATGGTAAGACACCAAATTCCTAATGAAAAAACCTAGTCTCTACCTTTTGCTGTCTGCCAGAGCGACATTCAAGATGACACTGAGCATTTGAGGATCAAAAAGGCTCTTGGTGAGCACTTGACAAGTGGAGAATTTGGGTGAGTACTACTTTGGGAGGACAGCCAGACTGGTAAACAGCGGCAAGCAAACAGGAAAGGCTACTTGTTGCAGTAGAAATGCACAACAGGCTCCCAGAAACTAACAGAAACTAACCACACCATACATAATTAAAGCAATTTATTACAGTTATGTGGCTTCGCACATTTGGAAATGCATTTCCCCATTTTTAGTCTCGGAGTAGTGTGCTTATTCATGAAAACTGAAAGGAAATATGTAAACAGTTTTGAAAATTCAAGAAGAAAGTGTGAGAATGGAGCATTTGATACGGCATTATCTTGCAAATGTCTCCAGATTCCTCTCTGGTCACTGTGTGGGCAGCACATTCCCAGGACAGAGAGCGGGGTGGGCGGGGAAAAAGGGGACTGTAAAGCTATTCATGAACTGCATTTTGTCTTTTCCCGCTGAGGTTCATTAGGGACCTACTGGAGCACTTGGGAGGAGGGAGGGAGAGGGCTGGCTCCCTCAGCAAGCACAGGCACAGGGAGCCTGACACCCCACGCGTTGGAGGAGGCCGTGCCAAGGGAGCCCTCTCTGCCCACACAGAGCCTTTTAATTGCTGTGCTCAGGCTGCTGGGCCGCTTCGCAATCTCTCGTTTGGATGTACAATACGCAATCGTTCAAGAGGAAAGTTAATCCATCACAATGAAGTTCTTACAAAACAGGCAGCTCTCTCCCCAGCCCCCATATAAATGAAAATGAAAGTCACATTGCCTTGATCGCCCCAGACTCTCCCTGACCCCAGCAAAGCTCAGGGATGCTGGGAACAGCTCCCTGAGCCAGATGAACTGAAGAGAACAGTGGAGACCCTGCACTTGCTGCTCTGCTGACAAACAAGGCCTATGGGCACCCAAAGCCAGTGGAGTCACGTTTCCACACACGTCATCCTTTACCTTGCTGCTGCAAACAGGAACCATCCTACATCTTCTTGCTACAGTAAGTGTCAGGAAATGCTCCAGCACACAGCACGTTAATTTTGACTACTTAAGATGGTGGTAGAAACAGAAATGAAGATCTCCTGCTTACTAGGAAAGGACTCTGTCCAGTGTTTTCCTCTTCATCATCCTCTCTGCCAGTAGATCCTCCTTTCCCCCGTTCACCAGTACCCCTTGTAGAATAGGGCAGCTCTATAACCAAGGTAACATTAGAAAGCAAGTCCTGTCTGGAGCTCTGAAGACAGGGATAATTTTGAAACTGGTATGGAAATAACACACAATTGTTAACAAGTGGATGATGAGCCTCAGGTATGTAACAGCTACTAGTGCAGGCTGGACAGAGCAGCACTGAACAGTGCCCACGAGGTAGGGGGTAAAGGAAAAGGGTAGGGGGAACACAGCTGGAGAATCTGGATAACGGGTTTATCTGTGCAGCCCATGGTTACTCCAGGTATCCCTCACAGCAGAGGGACATGGAAATGACAGGCTGTGAAACAGCCCTGACCCCTTTCAAAATGTTTTCCCTATGAGAGACATAAGATACATTCATACAGGGTAGACTGTAAAAATGGTAAAAGTGAGTGTTTGGGGTCTTCTGAGTCCAGGGTTAATTTCTGTCCCATTTTTAGACCAGTAACATCTGGAGCTCAAGAGGCTGATGTAGGATGAAGAATTGTACAAAAGAGAGAGAAAATTACTCTGCCATGAAAGAAGAGAACGATCTAACAAACAAAACTGAAATGCAGTAGAATGACAGAAGTCAACAGGCTGCGATCACAGTGCGCTACAAACCAGAGTACATCACACTAATGGGGTAGGAAAAGATTTGTCATATGCAGAGGATTACATAAAGTCTAATAAAACATTCTCTATTGAGAGAAAAACAGAATCTAATTCATATGGAAACAACTTTCCTAACATACAAATCATGGTACAAAATGCAGAACACAAATTCAGAAAAAATGGCACGTAACACTGATGTAAAGCAAGCTGTTTGATAAAATCATAGTGCTGGTGAACGGAAAATACATCTATTTGAACTAATCAAAGAAAACAGTAGGAAAAGATCTGAAGTAGCAAATGCTGTACTCTAAAGATGCAGAAATGGTGGCGCAGTGAGTTTCTGATTAATAAACCTGACTTCTGTAGCTTGCAAATGAGTTCAAATGAAGGATTAGGGTTTTTGTACTGCATTCATGGAGCACATAAAACAGCTGGTACCTGACCTGTGATGAGGACTCTATGCATTCTGGCAATACAAACTGTAATCCAAACAAAAATTTCATTTATATATATATGTATTCCTCTCAGAATAAATGCATTAAGTAGAAGAAACATGATGACACGTTATATTCAAGCAAAGTACTAAACAGTGAAAATTATAATCACTCGTAATTCTTGTTTAACAGGGTCATAAGTAAATTACTATCTCAAAAAAAAGAGAGGAAAAGTTAGACACCTTCATGAAGGCACACTGTGTGCTCAATAAGTAATGACAATAAAAAATGAAGTAAAAATATACACATTAAGTTATATTAAGATGCATAAAAAAATTAAAAGGTGAGTAGTACAAGAGCCTAATGCGCTTTCCGCTGTGAAACACTGTTCAGTTCTTAACACTTGATCCTAAAACAACAGAAAAACATTGACATAATGGATTGAAATTGCTAATTGAGAAAAATAAAACCATCTAAAATCTCTTGGTTTTCTACTCTTTTTTTTCTTTAAATCCAACAAGAGATGTAAGAAGCATGTGAAAAAATCCAAAACAATCCAGAGGAGATGCTAGACAGGTTAAGAATTATTAATTTAGTTTCCTAATAAAAGAACAAGGGAATACATAATGAAACTCTGGGGCAAAAATGCATGTAATTTGAGATTATATAGTTTTACATCACACACAATTATCCTGTAGTGCTTACTTTGACATTTCACTGATGTTAAAAATATTACAAAATATTAATATTTGTAGTAAGAATATTTGAATTAATGACAATAACATCAACAAGAAAGCACAGAAACACTCTGTTTTCAAGGAAAAATATAACAACAAACACCAAAAAAAAAGTAATATAATAATCTTCTACAGAAGTTTGTTATTAAACAGAGCTACTGTTGACAGGGAAGGACTTTGAATCATGATGGACAGATCCTCTGAGCCACTACAGAAAATGGGGAAGACATACCAGCAGTAGTTTCATCTGCAGAAAAACTGTAAAAAAATTTATCACTGTAGCTACAGTGATAAAAAAATCTGACAAAATGTGCCACAGAAATGCAGAACAAAGAACTTCTAGTTTAAGCTTAAGAAAAGAGCCAAGATGTATGTGCAACGCCGCAGCTGAAGGTAAGCCAACAGAAATCAGCAATACTGGTCCAATCTTTTTAAAATCAAGGGGGCTTTGGTAGGCATTTTGAACATTTCTAGAGACCTTCTAAATACGGTCTAGGAGTTGAAACTCCTCACTATGAAGGACAGACTACTGTTGGTCCTGAAGTATAGGTAGAGAGAAAACAGAATTTTTGCTATGTGCCACATGTTTACCAGTACTGTGAGTGGCTGGTGTCAGGCAGGAACAGCTTTAAAAAAAACCCCAAACCAATAACTACCCCCAACCCACTCCCACCCCCCACCAAACATTCTGATCCTCTGTTCTCATCTTTACAACTACTTCAGCTTCATAAAGAGACAGTGATCTTGCACATAGTTTGCTCCATCTCTTGTGGTTACTTTTCTCATCCCAAATGACTCTGTTATGTTTTGTGGTCTCAGGGTGCCTTAAGGGCTGGCTGCTTCAAAAGAGAAGGAGTGGAGACCCCAGGGCACTTACAGGCTGCAGTCCCACCATATCTGAACAGGGTGGGCAGAGCTGGGTGCTGGTAGCAAGGTCCATGGCAATCCCAAGCAAGGAGAGTGATGGGACAGGTCCAAGGGCCATGTGGGGGACCAGTTCATAGCAAAAGGAGATGGAGCTAGGGACTGGACAAGACCATGGTCTATCCAGGAGACAAGGCTGGAGACAGAAGAGAAGACAGCCACACTGAAGGCTTAGGCCTGAGTTTCCCTGGACCCCTGGGGAAACAGTGCACAGGCGAGGGTCTAGAATGAAGTTTTTCAGGACACTGATGACCTCAGGACTGATGCTGAGCCAGTTTCAGCAACCTCTAAGTGCAAGGAAGGGCTGAGCAACTTTGAAGGAACAGACAAATGATGTGCTAAAGATCAAAGGTGGTTTATATCATACATTCTACTGTCCCCACGGGAATACACACAAAATTACAGATCTCTGAAAGCATTTTTACCCATGGGAATATACAAAGAATTACAGACATTTGAGAGCAGTTTTCCTACAAATTATGTAAACATTTTCCTGTCAAAGAGGGTGGGGAGGGCAGGAGGTGTCGGGACTTGGGAAATACTTTTTTCCCACTTCAGCTGCACTGGAGTGCTCTCCTCTAATTGCTCGTTCAACCCATACTGGCCTCTTTATACCTGTGCAGTCTCCACTCAGCTATATCTTAAAAGCTCTGAAGCAGCGTTTTGCCTCCAGCAATCACCATCCCAAGTGTTCTAAATGCTCTTGACAGTACAGGCAATACAGCTGCACGCCCTTCTTCAAGGCTCTGCTAATGTCTCTCACACCCTGTCCAAACAAAGCTCAGGGAAGGGGAGCCTCACCTGCAAGAGAAGGCTCTCCTGGAAGTTAGAAGGAAGGAGAAGAGTGAGGAGGTGTGACGTGTGACGTGGGGAGGGAACAGCAACCCTAAACAGAAGATAAAATCTTCTGGACTAATTTCTTCCATGTAAGCAGCCCTGGGCTTGTCTACATCGATACTCTTCTTTAAAATTTCCTGCTGCCAGTGCCTGCAGGGGTTGATGCGTGAAGCGCAGCTCTGTACCAGTTTCCCAGGCACTTCGATGGGAGATACCCATTTCTCTCTTTCCTGGGATTTTCTTGCTTTAGAACACTTGACAAGCATGGTTTAAAATTTAAAACCATAAATACATGCTTCTCTGCACGTTGGAGGAAAAATCTGGGCCCAAATCATTTCACAGGTTCAGTTAGGCCATGAAGAAAAGTACTATGGATGCAGAAAAGTAACAGCCTTCTGTGATTTGTTGAGGTTTGCCACATAAAACTGCAAACATTAAAAATCATACACCTAAATTTTCTTGGTCAAGGAGTTTAATAATGTAAAAGTACACAAAGCTGTTAGCAATGTTCAGCCAACAGTTGCAACACACTGACCTCTACCTTAACTCAACATGGCTCCAACTTCAAAGCCTGCTTAAAACTATTTAAGTACCAACATTATTAAGCATAGCAGGCATGCTGAACACTCAGATGGAGCCAGCATGCTGGATGTGAAACCCAGTCTGCAGTTCCTCCCTCTTATTTCCCAGGCTAAGCTTACCTGTTCTCCAGAGCAGGATCTTCCTGTCACATTTCTGACACTGGTGTTTCCCTGCTCTTTCACACTTGGACTATTGCTTTTTATTTCACTGTCTCTTCCCCTGTGGTGGGGTGACCCTGGCTAAATGCCAGGTGCCCAATGAAGCTGCTTTATCACTCCCCTCCTCAGCTGGACAGAGGAAAGGAAACAAAATGAAAGGGTTGTAGGTCGAGACAAGAACAGGGAAATCACTCACCAATTACTGTCACAGGTAAAACAGACTCAACTTGGGGAAAAAATTTCATTTATTACCAATCAAATCAGAGTTGGATAAGGAGAAATAGAACCAAATATTAAAAACACCTTCCTCCCACCCCTCCCTTCTTTCCAGGTTGAATTTTATTCCTGATTTTTACTACTTCCTCCCCCCAGCAGCACACGGGGATGGGAAATGGGGGTTGCAGTCAGTGCATTGTCTCTGCTGCTCCTTCCTCCTTATGCAGAAGACACCTCACACTCTCCCCCTGCTCCAGTGTGGGGTCCCTCTCCCAGGAGACAGTTCTCTACAAACTTCGCCAATGTGAATCCTTCCCACAGGCTGCAGTTCTTCATGAACTGCTCCAGCATGGGTCCCTTCCACTGAGGGCAGTCCTTCAGGAACAGATGTGTTCCCTGTGGGATCACAAGTCCTGCCAGCAAACCTGCTCCAGCATGGCCTTCTCTCCCCAGAGGTGCCACCACTATCTCTAATGGGCTCAGCCTTGCCCAGTAGCAAGTCCATGTTGAAGCCATCTGGCATTGGCTCTACTGGAGACAGGGGGAGCTTCTGGCAACTTCTCAAAGAAGTGGCCCTCCCACTACCCAGATGTTACTATGAAAACCCAAAATATTCCCTTTTTACTACTAACTGCAATGGAAGCTAAGCAAATGGCTTCTTCATTTCAAGTCAGAGTTTTGCATCCTTGCTCCAGTGGCTCTTACAGGTGCCCTTCCCACTGCTGATGGGAAGGAACTGAAGGCTGGCCTGAAGTTCAAGTGTGGCTCTCCTGCAGTTCACCTGGCAGGTGTACAGAGACCTCCTCACTACGACTGACTGAGCTGGGGGAGTCCAGGGGGTTCACCTGCTCGTGCCATTATAGAGGCTGTAACATTACAGAGATTTCTTTAAATAAGGAACATACAAGGAATCTGAAAGTATTACCTAAAGAAAGACAGAACAACACAGCAATTTTTGCAATCATTCACAAAATTTACTGAGAACAGAGCTATTGTAAAAGGCTGTCTCTCATAAGATGATAGCCAAATAGTAGGAAAGCCTGGTTTGCTAAAGCCCTTTAAAACAGGCTTTCTGGAACTTCCAGCATCTTTTCCACTGCTTTTGTTACTGATCATGTATCTTGATGGACACTGAAGCAAAAACACCAGATCAAGAAAATTATCTGCCATTAGCAATGGTTATAAGGAAATGCCATAGTTGAGCCAATGCCAAAAAGAGTTTAACTGCTTAACTATCAAATGCTTAGCATACTTTAAGCAAAACTTTCAACACAGTTTCTCAATCATCACTTGAAGGCTGCCATTAGTAACATTTGGATCTCCAGAGCATTCAGTAGCATGTATTGCTGATATCTGCCAGCAAATGAAATGTTTAATAGCCTGAAAATTTTCCAAGGGGTAAAATTGCAACAGCTCATTTCAGATGCAGCTATCAGGCTGCACAATCAAGAGCATAATCCCAGAGCAACAGTCTTTACAAGTCTTCACAAATTTTTGGTTTTTTTTTAAAACTCTTTTCCTTTCTGTCTTTTAAATGTCCTGGCTGCAGTTATGATACCCAGACTAGTACTAGTCACTGTGTTCTATGGGTCATTTTCCTCTGGGTCTTTATTGCTGTGGTTCAAACATTTTCATTCTCTCCTGAGAAGTACAGCATAGACAGATATACTGTTCACTGAGACTCTTTATTCCAGACTGCTGGACTACAGTGCACAGTCTTTTAATCAAATTATTCTTAAGACGTATGTGGAGTGGCAAATGCATTAAATTCTTGGTTCCAACAAAAACAAACAAAACTACTCCCTCCAGCCTAGAAGACATAAACGTTCCAAGGTAAAATTTTCAGAACTGACTTTTAACTAAAAGCCTTTGACCTTGTGCTTCTAAATAATAATCTGCTTTCAAAAATATTATTTTTGAACAGTTTTCTTTAAGCATGAAAGGGAAAGGAGTAATCTGGATATAAAGATTGTGTGAACACATGGGGAAACGGGTGTTCTGTGCTCACAGGTTAACCAGTGCTTGGCACAGGTATTGCATTTTTCTACCATGTTATCTTTCCTGCCTCCAAAGTAATATATTTCAGTCCTATCAACAAAAGGTACATACAGTAGATTGAAATTTAGGCATCTTAAAGTTTATGCACCAGCAAAGGACTTCTATCTACTGTCACCTTTTCCACTCCTTCCCCAAAGTAACCCTTAGCCTCTAAGTGAGGTCATTCTCCACTGGTTTGCAACGATCTGTTTTACATTCTGTATTGTTACTGTGAAACCTCAGAGGAGCTAGGGGATAGACAGGGAGTAAAAGCTGGATATAAGAGACCACTCTAGCACTTCTATCCCAGAGATCAATTACCAATACAGATCTGCTGCATTAAAAGTCTCCTATTTCTGAACCTTTCCTAAAAGCCCCCTTGAGCACACAACCCTACTGTACATAATGATGGGATAAATTAAAAATGGTACAAGAGAGAGGAAGAAGAAAAAAATCCTTAACATAAGGAGTTTATTTAAGAAAATATAAACATGTTCAAATAATCAGAAACAGTAAAATATACAGACTCCAGCTAGAATTCAGATACAGGTTTCTGGTACCTGATCACAGAATCATTGAAAAGTTCTGGTGGCTTCTGTCAGTCTTAACACGCAGAAGCCTTCTACAGCAAAGCCTTCCTTAGCATCACTGAAAAGATCTGAGTACTTGTTCATCTTGCAGCTCTAAGTCACATCTTCTTTTGAAACTCAGAAGACATACTTTGATGAGGAAGGTTAAGGTAGGAAAAGACCCCAGGACTTACATACAGGTTCAATTGGTCTTTTTGTCGCTTTGCTGCAGGGTACTCCTGCTTCAGCATTTTCTTAGATCAGTTCAGAGCTGAAATCAGTTTTCCCCTCTCTCTGAAATGCTTCTATCCCCTCAACACACTGTCAAAATTATTCCTTTGGCAAGAAACTTTCAGTGTGTCACTAGAGGGTTAATTTCCTTTTACCTTCTAATATCACACTTGAGTGCAGAGTGCTCAGCTTGGCTAAAAGCTTAAAGGCCATGAATAATGTAAGAGAACTCCACTGCGAGGACCATTAATGCCTCAGAAAGCTTCACTGGATCTCTTACCAGTTCTCACTTGTCATATCCTTCATTTCCTTTAAATGTTAGAGTACCAGCGCTAAATTGAACTCAAAAGCTCCCACATCCAGCACTTCCCCACTAGCAATGCAGTGAAGAGACTACAGGGGCTTTGGGGTCAAAAGGGGGCCACCTTCTCAGTTTGTTGTTAATTGCTCCTCAGCTTCTTTAACTTTTGCCTTCATCACTGAAATATTAATCCCTTGTTGAAGTAAAACCATTTCATCCGCCTTTGAGTTATATAAAAACCTAATAAATGCTATAAATTGTCTTAATATTTGGAAAAAACACTCTTTGCTTTCAAGGATGGGTGAAATCCAAGTGAAGTATTCACCTTGTAACATAACATGGACATCAACCTTAAAAGATGGCCCCTGTAACATAAAGCTTGGGAAAATATGGCAATAAAGTGAGTTGTGGTTACAAGAATACCCAGCCAGGTACATGCACAGAGGTGAGTCAGTGTTATCTGATGAGCCACAAACTTGATACATCACACATCTATGAAATTACATATAGTTCTTAATTAAATCATTCCAAATCAAATCAGGAAAACACAACCAGAATTACAGGAAATACTGGGAATCTTGCGCAAATTGCCTTCAGTGTCTGCTCTCAGTCAGGTTATCTGTAAAATACAATTGATAAACATTAAGCAAATGCTAAACATACTAAGTCCAATTCTTGAACAGAAAAAAGTAAGGCAGAGACTTGTTTGGTATCAAATATCATGTATCTTCTTGGCACTACACTGCAACTATAATCCAATTTTCAAATGCTGAAGAGGCTGAAAAATAGGAGCTGGAAAAGCACATTACAGGCAAACAACTTGAATATAGAAAAAAATCTTTAGATTTGCATATGCACAATTATAACTTGTATTAGCTTTTCCTCCATACGTAAACTGAAGTAACAAAAAAGATAAAAACAAATTGTAAGGACTTAAGGAGGAAATGTCTTAACTCTTATCTATGAAGCTAACATTGCACACAGAAAAAAATGTCCTTCAGTGTTCCATTAGTTTGGTGAAGCATACACAAGAGGAGCTTTAAGTGATGCTGCAAGCAGGCACCAAAGAATAACTGAATGTAAAGATGAGAAATCACAAGTATTTTCTGTGGTTATAATATTTAAAGGCAATTAAAGAGAATTGAAGAGCACTAAAGATTCTAAGATTGGATGAAAAGGATTGCTTAAAAAGCAGTTTGAAGCTGTGGTTTGAAATATTTAATATACAGAGAGGCATCTGTTTCAACCTTCAGAGGGTTAACTCAAACCTTCTTCTGTAACCTGCAGAAACTGAGGTTTGTGTGAGAAACCACCAACTACTTTGTACTGAACACTAAAAACTGTAATGTGAGACATCTGGGGAAATTATAAAATGTCCTCTAGCTCTTTAAAAATCAATAAATTTGCTTTGGTCATTGTATTGTTTAATACTTTTTCCCACAATCATACATGATTGTCTGAAATACTTTGAAATTGAAGATGCTATGCAAGTGTGAAACGTCACTGCAATACACTCAATTTGGACATGCCACAGCATCTCAGGTTAGAGTGAGCTCCTTTATTGAGACATTTGCTAGAAAACTGATTTGGCCAAATCAGAGTGAATGATAATGAGTGCTGTTTAATCAAGACAGTATTAACATAAATTTTAACTTGTGTCAAGTGGCTTAATGGCAAATTACTGAATGTTAAGCAGACATGAAATCTTTTACTCTGCTCTTTTAATAAACAAGTTCCAGAGTAAACTAAAATGTACGCTTTTTTCAATGTGCAGTCAAAAAGAGCTAGATACAACCAGAAAGAGCTGAAGTGAAGCAACACAAGACTTGAAATCTTAGACTCATTTTCAATTTTAAAAAGGCTCAGTACTGGAATGCTCTTCATTTTTGAACTAAGTATAAGACTTTTAACAAGAAAAGTACATCCATATGTGCTTATAATGAGAAAATAATAAAAGGTATTTTTATTAATTTCTGGCTTTTGTACGTATATGACATTTCTGATTTGGACGCTTAATCCTGAGCAGCTTTTAACATTTTAGACGGACAAGCATTATATGGCTAAGTGCATTTCTGGCCTTAGAACTGTAAAGATAGCTATAACAATGTGCCTTTCCAAGATACCCTAGATCTTGTGGTTTCATACATTAGCTGTTCATTTTGCCAGTCAACACATCCACTTACTGTTTGTCAGGGAAAAAATATAAAACTTCTGGCATCCTGACTCAAAAATGCTAGGAACTAAAATACTGATGGTAAAGTGCAACCACACTCTGACATCAAGCAAAAGTCTGTACTGCAAAAGCATAACATAGTGACAGATACTACTTTAGACATTCACTCTTAAAGGAATGGAGATTCCCAAATCCAACATTATTAATATAATCGACTTGTCTGAATTTTAAATTAAATGGAATTTTAAATTATTCCATGACATACTGGCTTAGTGTGTGTGTTAAAAGCAGAATGGCACTTACAACCATGCTCCCTAGAACAGGCAATCCCTAAGAAAGGGAAGAGTAAAGGAGACCAAAAGAAGAAAAAAAAAAAAAGAACCACAGGGAACAGCCCAGTACCACAAATTATATGCTCTGCAGGAAAAGATGACAGCTTAGTTCTTAGGACCCAGATACTGGGGAAGAGGCAAATTACACAGTTGAAAAAAAAAAATAAAACAATTGTATTTAGGCTTGCATTAGACACCCACATAAGAGGAGACTGCTTTCTTAACTACAGACGAAAAAAGGCAACCCCAGCAAGAGATCAGTATCAAGCTACATGCTTCTGTCCTCACCCTTTAAATGGTAACAAGAAGGACCTGATCTATGAAAATATTTCAAAAATTGAAAGCTTCTTAGTCCTTCACACTGCAACAGATGTTGAGACAAGCACGTGCACTTCAGTTTGAAGGGAAGTGTCTTGATACTTACAGGAGGTACAGTGCTCAGGAGGTAGCTTAGCATTTACATCCTATTCCAGTGGAGCAATTAAACATTAATTCATTCCTTCCCTGAAATGCCAGGACAAATGCTGTGACAGAAGAATAGCTTTTTTAACATGACATGCACACGCAAAGTGTCTGTGAGCAGGTGGACAGAAGAATGCACACCTGGATCCATACTGCACCTGAACACATGCATGAAGTGGATGTGGACCCTAAACGGTTACAAGAGCACATGCAAAGGGCTGTGATGATTGTCCCTAAAAACCCAGACCCAGGCCTTTCATCTCTAGAGCGTAGAGAGAGCCGTGACTTTCAAAACAATCATACTATTAACCCTAAGCCCACAATTAGTAAGACTAGTTACTTCCACTGTCCCTGCCACCAGTCACACTCTTCCCATCCTACTCCTTCCACTCTTCACCTGTGTTAACTGAAATCTCAACAGGGGACAAGAGGGCCAAGCTTTTCTACACATCTAATTTTCAAGGTAAGAGTCATCTTGAAAGAGGGAGAAAAAAAAAGAAAAGTGTGCTGTTGCTGTGGAAACAGTGCACAGAAATACTCCTAACAGATCAAGCACCTCCTGGAGGACCAGGTATATTGCCAAACAGTTAGCAGAACCTCCCTAGCATGCAAGCAGGGTTAGGACAGGGAACCCTGTCAGATGTCTCCACCATTACTCAAATTTCAGGAGATCTGGGACAGCTTTTCAAAAGTGAGTTCCATGCCACACTTAGCGAGGAAAGATGCCTTGCTTGTGAAAACAGTTACCATCACCTGAAGGCCCTGAACTAGGAAGCGAATAAATTGCAAAGCCTGCTTAAATGCTTGAGAGATGTGTCAATACGAAATCCGGGATATGGTGTTTAACAGAGAACTGCAGGAATGCCTGGGCCTGATCTAAAGGTTTACAGGCTGAATTCAAAAGCAATGTTGAGGAATGGTGGACAAGAAAATTAACCTAAATCCCCCAATAGAGTTCTTCTGTTCCTTGTTCCCTAAGAAGTGAAACAAATAGAATGTGATAATGTAATTAAAGACTACATAATAATTAACACACAAAAATGGCTGAATTAAGACCACGTGGGTGAACTCAGCATAAGACTACTCTCAATTTCCAGTGACTTGAGTTTAAAATTACTCTCCTGCATAAATCTGTAGTTTTATTTCTCTCTCCATTCCTTTTGAGATCCCTTGAGTAAGCTGTTCATACTCTGAACTACTACATGAAGAGTATGAGGCTGAAAGAGCCTAATGTAAATCAGTGAGAGAGAAAACTGCAGTTAAAAACAGTGTTAATGAGAATACCACATATACAAAAGCCAGCTCCAGGTTTTCAATAAGAAGGGAATTCCAAGTGTCAGCACCCAAACTCCTTGTACTCTCAAAGATCAGGTGAAACCAGCAACCAGAAGCAATTTGATACTCTCAACCACTGATTTTTCTAGGACATTTTAAACATCAGGGATGGCAGGGGACTGCAACAGATTAAAAATTTGTTTAGTTTATCAACACTACAATGCTACCAGACATTACTCCCCCAACTCTGAATCTTCTACCCCTCCTTCTCATCCCTGCAAAACATCTCATATTAAAAGGAACTAGACATTGGCAAGCTAGAAGAATGATTTATTTCACAAGGGTGTTGTGAAGCTTAATTCATGTTTATAAAGCCCTTTGTATTGTGCCTTTCATCTACTGTGGGAACCTCACAGTACTATCAATAAGGTCTTTCCTACAGTAGAAGAGCTTTGCTAAAATAGCTATACTAGCAAATCTGCTTAGTAGAGATGTGGTTTACACAGGCAAAAAAGTTATTTTGTCAGAACAGCTAATACCAGCTCCCTGAAAAAAACATGCTATACTGGCAGAAGCACATTTTTGGTGGTATCTAACTGAATCTTGTCGAGAATATGGTTTGAAGGGTGATTTCTGCACAATCTTAACAAAATAGTTATTCTGGAAAAATCTTGAGGGGTAGCTCTGACCAACATATTTTGGAGACTGCAAATGAAGGGTGTGTATTTACTACTTTCACAATACCAAGCCTCTCTGTTCATTTATACATGTAAACAAGCTAGAAGCAGAGTCCTCCATAAAGAGATCCCATTAGCAGCAAACCTATTTGACTTTACTATTTTACAGAACACAATGGAGTGTGTTGGGTTTTTTTTTTCCCTTTAAGAAGCAAGAAGTTAAAGGAATAAAGATAAAGCCTTGGTCAGATCTGTCAAATAGAAAGGAACAGAGTATTAACAGCACTAGAATGAATGCCTAGAAACTACTTACACAACTGCAAAAAACAAAGCACTGTGGTACAAGAAACTAGTTCATGTGACAGTCATGTTTAACTGTGCTATTATTATTATTATTACTACTATTATTTTCCTTTCAAGACCCCAGTTTTCTCACTCAAGTCGGAAATAACATCAAATATCCAATTGTTATTTGTCTCCTAACAAAGGTGGAGAGGCTCCACCATTCCAGGTTCCCAAATGACTACTTGTCATTTTTTCTAGTTGCCTTGAACCTTATTCTGAGCTGCCTGGGGTGGCAGCCTGCAGCTACCAGCAGCAGTGCATTTGCATTTTGCCTTTCAACATTTCTAAAACTTGGTAGAAGCCTGTAGCAAAACTACCTAAGGGTTTGGTTACACAGTGAAAGGAAAACTCACCTGGTTCGCATCACTGGAAGGCCTTTTTCTGGTAGACACCTGTATTTATTTTAGAAGGGTGTCACTCCATATCCACGTGCAGTAGCACACAGTTTTCCAACACTCAACAGCTCCAAAGCGATGCACTGTAGTGTAAGACTTTGGCAGAGTCATGTTTCAAAACTGTCGTGGGTTACAAACTGGCTAAACATTATCCCACACTGATTTGGATCAGACATGCTTGAATTTGGAATGGAGATCAAAATGCAAAGACAGGAATTGCCATAGTTAACAATCTGGAAAATTTATTTTCCATATTAAAGATGGCTTCATTACCAAAATTCAAGCAGGTGTATTCAATTGCTTTCCCCTAAAAAGTAAAGCTAAAATGACTTGAAAGCAAAACTAACCATCTCAATCTTTTCGGCTATTGAGATAAATTAGAAAAAAACTAATGATTGTAAATTAATTAGTAACCTACAGTTTACTGACACAGCCCATATGCCCGGACTACCTGATGCACTGTTTTGTTACACCCAGGATTTATCTATGTGACCTCTGAAATGAAAAGCATGTTAATAAGCAGCAACTTATAATGTCTACATGTTCTCTCAGTCACTGACATAGATGTCTATATAGTGTAAGAACAACACTGATCTAAAAAACCCAGGCTTTAGAGTTCTGGACTAGGCTTTAGAAGACCAAGGTTCAAACAAAAGACATTAAATCTTTTTGCAGATTGCTAAGCTATACACCAAAGCTACAATACCAAAAGGCTGGGCTCTCTTGCTTCCAGATAAAGAAGCACCTTCTTGTCATGAAAGCACTCAAAAAAAAGCTGGATCATGTTTCCTTTTTCCACTATCATACATTTTGCATGTAAGCAGCTGTTCCTAATCAGTGGCAGTTCGACATTAAGACTTCATAACAACATGAAAATTATGTCACAGACTTGTTTCAAAAACTATAAAGACATTTTCCCCACCAGCTCTGTGCCACAGGCCAGACACCACTCAATTTGCTTTGTCTACACCACAGCAACCATGTAGCCCTACATCCTCCACAGTGTCCCTTATTGGTATCACTGGAAGGTTTGCATGAAGATCCAGGAGACAATACGGCCATTAGACAGTAACTACACTTACAGCTGGAAAAGTTCATTCTTGCCTTTGGGATATTCAGCAGGAAAATTTAAAATTAATCACCTTTCAAGGCAAGGATATCTTGCCCCTATGTTTCTTCCCAATCCGCCCACTTCTCTGTTTTAGCTCCTTCCCTCTCAAGCCTCTGATCATGCTGACTGGTCCCTTCATGATTTCCCAGGAACAAAGCTCACAGGGAACCTGCAGGTTTCAGTCTGTAATCTTTCTGTACGCCCTGAGCCCTGCCTACACAAAACTGCCCCCTTGCTGAGTACATCCTGGAAGTGAAGCTTAGCTAAAGCATTTGGAGCAAAAGCCTAAGAGCATGGAGGCTGAGGTCAGGCTTCCCACTGTAAGATCACCTACTCTGAAACATTTCTCCATCACTGACAAAGATATTCCACACTTATAATTCTAAAGCTGAAGTACACTTCAAGGCCAACTTTGTTTCTCTTAAGTAAAAATGGAGGAAAAGAAATACACTCGGGTTGAGGCATTTTCCCTCTTAGTTTTCTGGAATTTGTAACTGCTGCAAAGTTTCTGCAGGGGTAGAAATGGAATTTAAAGGGTAGAAACAACAATTACTCAGCATGATCAGCTGTTCTTTTCTACACTGAAGCACGAAGCCACAACTACAAAAGAAATGCAGTTAAATGATGAGGAGCTCATTTCTACTGAGGCAACGGAAGCACCCTGAACAACGCGGGAAGACAGGCTACATGTTTTCAGCAAGCTCACACAAAAAAGTTCAAGCTGTTGCTTTTGACCTTCAGTGTCCTTCATGATTTGTGTCCTGAACCACTAAAAACAGGGAAAGGTCTAGGACAGGTTAGAGATTTAGCCAGTAAAGAGCATTTACACCTCAGTGATGAACTTTCTAGTTCTAACAGAACGCAGGTTCACTGGGGCTCATGTACTTAAACTTTAAGGGGATGATGGGAAGAAAGATAAATATAGAGGAAAAAGAAGATTTCATTTTTTGATATGTAGCTTTTGTAGCTCTCAAATCATCTATATAGGAGAAGTTTAGAATTAAATCTAACTGCACCTAAAGATAGCTATTGTAAAGGAGTATCACAAGTTGGAAAACAATATGCAGAATTGAAGACATACTGATTTTGCACAAAGGGCTGAAGTGCAATCAAAATCCGGAAGTTCCTGCATGTTAAGTATAATCTAAAAAGTCAACCATAAATACATGAATTTTTTTGCAGTAAAAAAAAGCAAAGAGTAAAAGCAGAACTCTGGGTTATCAGCCTGCCTAGGAGTCCATTTGTGCACAATATTCCTTTGAATGTAAAACACAGGTTTCAAATACAGTTGCACCTATTTCATAATTCACATCTTCATCACCTAACTATACTTGTGCATAAGCAGAGAATGTTATGCTGCATTTAATCTATGACAAACCATCAGCCCCAAATGAGAAAAAAAACTTTCACACACATTTAGAAAATTAATTGACTTTGTGCACTGAGAAACAGCACAGAAATTCTAATTCTAATTCCTTATTTTAGCATATGTCCATATTTTAACATAACAAACCTGGATACCATTTTATTGCTTCTTTCACATAGGAAAAGAATATTCACTTTTCTGCTGAAAATGAGTCTGAAAAACATTACCTTAAGACTGAACGTGCAAGGCACTAAAACATACGTGCTTCCTCCACCAAAACATTGACTCTTCACACTGCTTTTCCACAAAAATGTTATTTATAAACAATTCTTTCACCAGAAGTTTTTCTTAAAATAGCTCTAAACCAAACAGTTGAAGATCAAAATAGCATGATGTGTGTTACACTTCTCCCCACTTTCCAGAGCATGTGTCAGAGCCAGTGTCTCATACAGAAGAGTACTTCTAAACCAGCAGCCAAACCCACAACACCAAAATCTGTAAGATGATCCTAACTTAATTTTAGAGTCCTAAGATATGAACATGTCAATTTAAAAAAAAAAAAAACAACAACCAAAACCAATCCTGGATAAGTTTCATATAATGATCTGAATGGTTCTATTGCCTCTTTCGTCACGCTGAAGTTTGCTTTGTTGTTGTTTTCATCCTTCCTTTTAAAATAGCCTCCTGTAGCTCTAAGCTAAAAATCTTCCTGCAGCTTCTATGTGACAGCTGCAGTATCTTAGCCATCTGTTTAATTTATATCTGCTAATGCAGCTCCTGCTGTTTTCAACTGACAGCTTTTTTCTCTCTTATTACCCCCGCACGGGAAATCATTGCACTTGCCAAAGTTTCTCTGTGGTCTCAGATGTCAAATCAAGTCTGGTGACAAAAGGTGATGAATGACGCTCCCATACACCTCCCTTTTGTGTTTTGTTTTGTTGTTTTTTTTTAAATTATGAAAATTGTAACTGGTTTTTATGTTATTTCTTTAAAGAATAATTATAAACAAAAAGGAAGGAGTACAGAAGCAAAGAGGGATATAGTCAGGGGAAATCATACTCCCTTCCTCTCAACATAGCAATTCTGTAGGAAGGTTGAGGCTGGAGGATCTCCAAGATACTCTCCAAAGCAGATGATCCATTCCATATCTATTCACTGAAGCCACGATTCAACCTCTTCAGTCATCTGTGCCCACCTACCAAGCTCAGGGCTTGACTGACTACTTACTTTCCCTCACGCACAACCAATATGCCTTCTAACTTTTCTGGAGTGCTCTGGATCTCAGAAGCATTCAAAAGTCAACGGAAAGTGAATGGAGCCCCATGGCCCAACATGCTGCAATGTCAGTAGTTACTGCCATCCTGCAATGCCTCCCGCAGGAAGACGCAGGGCCCTCTGTGCCATTCAGAGACACTGAATAAAAGCCCCACCTGACTCCTGAAACTGTCCTATATAGCAAGCACAGATGTTATTCTCCCTGTAACTCTCCTGGGGCATGGTACAAAGAAGATTAAAGAGTCTGTCCCTGCAGAAAAGTGATGTCAGGTTTATCATAAAGCTTTGAAATTTAACACAGATACCCCTGTCCTGCTTAAAACTGTATCGACTGAATCACAGTGAGCTCTACAATACCTGTCTGAGGTGATGCAACACTTCTGTGTTACAAGAACCACATTTTAGTGGCTCGCCCTGGCCCAGAAACAGGTAGTCACATTAGACACAAAGAAACCCAATCCAGAAGGTCTGACCACTCTTCCTTTCTAAATTCCCCCTTTCAAAACAACTTTATTAACTGGAGAGGCACACAGAAACATGGAACGGGGGCCCTTGCCAAAGGGCTGGAAGATGTGTGCTTTCTGGTGCCAGAGAGAGCCCAGCACAGCAGCTGTCAAGGAGCTAGCAGGGGTGCTTGTTTGAGGGAATACTTGGGAGACAAGAAGTCATAATCTCTTATTACCACTGTTCCCAGAAGGTGATGATGAGAAAACAAATCTATTGTTCTGACAATCTAGAGTTTGTTCCAGCTCCTAACATCAAAGCTACCCATAGGACAGAACTTGCGACAGCTCCTCGTCTTGTGCACAATCATCCCACGGATCTCTGGAGGATAAAATCATTTGAAGCAAAATGAACCTTTCTGCTTTGGAAAGTACAGCAAGCTAGTGCCAAAAATAACTACAAGTGCACTCTGAAGAAGGTTACTGCTTCATCTTCATATTCCCACTCCTTGAATAATTGTGCTGCAAAAAGTCAATCTTTGAAGAGCATGTTGGACAAAACAGAAGAGTTAAAAAGAATAGCCCAGAATAACCTTAGGTCTAATATACTGATAGCTGCACTATGTATGAGGACGTTACATCCTTTCCTACCCAGGACATTATGCCCAAGAGCCGGACACATCAACTCTTAATTTTCAACCTGTATCTCAGTCTTTTCATCTGTAAATATATGTAAATGCTGATGTACTTCACTATAGTACTATTATGCAGTGCTATAGGCTGGATACCCAGCACAGATTCTAATGCTTTTATAACTCAGTGACAATACCAACAGAAAAAAATTAATTTCAAAGAGTATACAGGCATGAAAACCTGAAGAGCTACTATTCAGCTTGATTACTTGTACTTTATGGCATTTCAAAAGTAACACAACCAAGAAAGCATAAATATTATATTATAATAATGAAGATACAGATTACTGTCCCAAGTCACCAAAGATTTCTTTCTTACAAGTTTCACTACATACTGAACCAAAGACTGACAAAATATGAATTATCTCCCCATTTCTCTGTCTACCAGGCTACCCAGGGCAAAACTATCCTTTATATCAATTCTTCCTTACGTCAGGAAGTAAATGCAGTCTCAGAAAGAGCTGTGTTGTACTGACTGAGTGAAAACACCACAAACCCGGGGAGACAGAAGTAGTCTTGTATATCTGACAGCGTAAGGCAGTAATATTTTCTGCAGACACACTCCTGCCAGGGTGTCTGATTCACTTCAGTACCTGAACTACTGCAGTTTTCAGGAAGTTGAACTAAAGTAGTGCTGATTTTAGTGGTTTCTCCAGCCGGGAACAGGAATACCTGAACTGACTAGAAATCACCCAAAGTTGCAAACAAAATAAAAAACATTAAAGAACATTTAGTTAAGCATACTGGTGGTCTCTTTTACGGCCACAATGTTTTGTTTTCCTCCTTCTCCCTGGGTTAATAAGAAGTATTACTTTGACTCGCCTCTGGTCACAAGCTCCTGAAGGAAAGAGGAGGCTCAGCCATATGCCACTGCTCAGTCTGGTACACATTATTGTACCTGTTAAGCAGAAAGGCTAAAACAAGGCCTAGGAAGACCACAGTATTCCAGCTGAAAGGAGAAAACTAGTGCACGTCTAGGGGAGAAAAGATATCTTGCCCAAAACACCATTACATACGACCCTGCACAAAGAATGTTGCAAAACCAGGTGCAGGAAACAAATACTTCAGTACTGAAGTATATGTGGCAACAGATTTTACAGCTAATAAATTGGGTTAATTTATTCTCTGTAGACTACCACAGCTCAAGAACAGAACAACACTTTCCTAACCCTCAGGGGTAAATGCAAGTAAATATTAGAATTACAGAATCATTTAGGCTGGAAAAGGCTTTTAAGACCATTGAGTCCAACTTCCTATCACTGCACCTAATGCTGTCAGGTCCACCACTAAACATGTCCCTGAGTGCTACATCATGTCTTTTAACACCTCCACGGATGGTGATTCCACCACTTCCCCGGGCAGCCTGTTCCCACACTTGACAATCCTTTCAGGGAAGAAATTTTTCCTAATATCCAATCTAAACCTCCCTGGAAACAACTGAAGGCCATTTCCTCTTGTTCTATTGCTTGTTACTTGGGAGAAGAGAGCGACACCTGCCTTGCTGCAACCTCCTTTCAGGTAGTTGTAAAGAGTGATAAGGTCTCTCCTGAGCCTCTTTTTCTCCAGGCTAAACAACTCCAGCTCCCTCAGCCGCTCCTGCTAAGACTTGTGATCCAGACCCTTCGTTGGGATGCATGCAAAAGTTACAGGAGGTTACATTACCGTAAGCAGCGTATTCATGCACACCTACTTTTGGACACCTTTCCATAATTTGACGATATAGTATGTGAGGGGACAAAACCTGACACTTCTACTGGAAGAAAATTTGCTTCTTTTTTTTTCGTAAAATGTCTCTGCTATAGAACTTCTTAGCACTTGCAGACCACACAGGCCTACAGGCTCTCCTGAAACCAGAAAATAAAAAAGCACCTTTGCCATTCATATACAGAGATAAAAGATCTCTCAAACTGAGTACATTTGTTTAAGGAAAAAAGCCATTATTCGAGGGTAGATGGACTTAGCAGCAGAGTCAGGTACAGGATTATCTGCACTCTCAATTTTTCCCATAAATGTTCTGAACGTTGAGCATCCCAGGAGAAAACATCTGAACTAAACACTTGATTCTTGGTCAGACACCACTTGATACAGCCTTTAACCCAGCACTAACAAATTAAGTCAGCTTTCCACTGTCCAGGATAGTGGGGGATGGGAATAGCCAGATAACAGGAAAAGCAGAGCACACAAACTCAGTTGCACAGAGGCCAAAGGCCAGTGGCCTTGCACCATGCTATGCAGCACTTCAGGTTCTGGTAAAACTCAGCTGGGGTACAAAGGCAGCCTCATAAGAAACCCCATCTGACAAATCTCTTGAAGCAGAAGGGATCACAGTACATACACAGTATTCTTTCACCAGTTATCCCTCCTAGAACTGCTACTATCATCAGCTCCGTGGCTCTAAGTCTTGCAAAGCCAGAGCTTTAGTCCAAATCTTCAAGCTGGAGACCCCAACTGGCTCCTGAATGCTCCTCCAGCATCTTCAAAGCCAGCTTCCCAGCATCCCATGTTTCAGAAGCACAAAACAGCGTCCCCAGCAGCAGCTCTGAACGAAGTTGGCGAGGGCTTGGCAGGTGAACCAGCTCAGGGCATGAGCCACACAAGAACCTATGTACTGCTTCCAGGTCCACGCCTGGGATTTCGCTATGGATAACTTATTACCTTAATAATGTACCCGTGGAAAATAAAACATTAGCTGCAAAAATTAAATAGAGGAAAGGCCAATTTCTGTAACTACACAGTAATCCAGAGGTCAACAATTAACCTATTAAGCTAACAAAGGTTATTTGCAACATCCCCCAGACAGTGTTTGAAATCCTGTCCTCCAATGTTTTGCCACTGTGTATTCCTCTTCACTTGCCAGCATCCTCTGGCATTCCCCGAAGAGCCACTTCTGCAAAGAGTATAAAGATGACACTCTGAAGGAAATAAGACCATTCTCTAAGGTGGCAAATATATGCACGTAATATACTAGGTTAAGCATGACTGTCCATAATTAGACAGCATTTCAAAAACAAATTGCTACAGACCTTAATACTCACCACCCTGAACTGTAACTCTGGGCTCCAACAAGGAGGTCAGAGGCTTCCCCAAAAAGGCTAAGGCTACTTTACTTTAAGCACAGGGGCAACCACCTATAACAAATCCCAAAGAATTTAAAACTCTTACCTTCCAGAAAACAAGTTTTGTTTTTCATCTGCACTTTAGGTGTCTAAATTTAAAATGAAAAGACAAGTACAGCTGCTCACAGCTGATAAGGCCTCATCCTTCTGGCATCTATTTATATCCATGATCCAGAGCAACAAACCTACGTACTTTAAACAACTGAAGCAACTATTAGATAAAATATGGAAATGGGAAGATGGGACTAGAAGCAACCTTCTTTACTGTATAAATCCCTTCACTGTAAATCAAGATAAAACATATCTTGGTGAAGATTATAAAAGATCCATACTGTCTGTGAAGATCAGCTGCCAATGCAGAGTGTCAAAAATAATTTCCAAGTTAGGGCACGATGGCAACTCCTAATGGCATTTTGTTGGTTCTCATCTGAATGTAGGGCCAGCACCTCTGCCAATCCAGTTAATGTTTTCTGACTTCGAGTATGTTCCAGGAGTCAACTTCCTGAACAAGACTGAAATACAAACAGCAGTTTCAAGAGCTCTCTAATGTGCCCTCCCTATTTCTCCTACATTGTCTCGGATGTGAAAAATGTTAACTTTTATTTAAAACAAATACTAGTTTCAAATATCCCTTCTCCTGCTTCTCTCCTACCCTTTTGCTCTACTGATAATAATAAATAAAATAAATAAATAAATGAAAATCCAGTATCACAGCTAGGGAAGAACACTACAGAGCCAACAAAAGATAACCAGACTGGGTGGAGAGGGATGTATTGGAATACAATGCTACAGCTCTGGAACAAGACTAAAGGAGAAGATTTCATACGAACAAATCTGAAAGAGCCAGCAGCTGGCCTTGAGACACACACTACACAAATCCACACAAACATAAGGGGTATTTCTCGCATTGCACCCGAATTTGACTCCATCCCACACCATTTTGCCATTTCTAGTCCTCACAGTAAACTGTCATCAACAGTTATTCAGAAATCCAAGGATAGAGAAAATAGTATCTACATTAAAGAGATCAATCCCACTTCTTGTCATGCCTCCTGTGCTATATTTTGCTTTTCAGTTTTTCATTTTGATTTTGTGCTCCAAATTTGGGTTATGGCAAGACAACAGGAACTTCAGTTGCTATGCATAAAGTAAACAAAATAAAGTCTCAGCCTGAGAAGCCAATGCTCTACATCTTTAGATAATGCAAGCATCAATACTATGTGCACGATGCTTAGGCATAAAAAGAATCAGGCAGAAAATCAGTCTCAAGACACTGACCAAGGCAGTTTTAAGAATGAAGTATGCCAGATGCAACCAAGCAACTTGGACATGGATTACATGTAAAAGCAAATGCACCAGTACCTGAAACTGTCACATTTTTTTCCAGTCAAACCCTCACAACTATTCAGCAATTATTCAAATCTCCCCTTCCTTGATGAGCACTAATACTGCACATATGAGTCTTTTAACTAGCAGCCACATGGTTTATGAAGCAGCCACCCTGCCCAGTGAGGAAAAATGATCGCCTGTTTCATCTCAGCAGGAAACTGTTCTTATACAACCAGTGCTCTCAATACACTAGAAAATAGTTTAGATACCTAATAATAGTGATTCTAATGTTCTGACTGTGGGTATGGCCATCAAAATTCCGACTGCATCTCATTCCTCACACACTTAATACGTTGATTTAATTATGTGCCTATAATTCAGTTTACATTTTACAGGAGGTAAAAGGTATAGAGATTCCAGTAAATAACACTTGAGATAAGAATGAGTTACCAGAGAGCACATTGCTCACTCTTTGCATATGCACCAGCCTGTAATAAAGGGCTTAAAAATTCACTTGATCAGAACAGGTAGGAAGCCTTGGCAAAAGCTAAACGAAAATTAATTTTCCAGACTTTAAGCTTACAAAGGTAACTTGCAAAGTACAGATCGGTGAAGACCCGTCTCTGTAAATCCGTGGACAGACAGCTTCAGTCTGCTGCTCCGTTCAGGTTTTTTCCCCAGCTGCACTGAACAAAGCTTTGCCGGTCCTCAGTGACTGGGACACCAGGCAGCAGGGACAGGAGTGGAGCCGAAGCAAATGAGGTCAGTTCCATGCTGAACTCCCTGGGAAAGCTCTGAACGGAAGTCCATGCACTGATCACTAAGGAAAAGGTGAAATAAAACATCTAGCAAGCAGAAGGAGATTTAGAGACGGATCGTTCCCCAGCTGCCCAAATCTAAATAGCAGCCATGAGGCTTTAGGGCAAGATAAAAAAATTACAAGCTCTGGCTACTGTTCTGATGAGAAAGGAGGAGAAGAAAAAAGAATCACACAACTCTGAATCTAAAACTTGTGGGACATGAATAATTTTCCCAAGAATAATTTAACTAAAGACCAGATGGAATGAAGCGGAGAAGCTACAAGATATGTCCTAATAACAACAATAAGTTTAAGTTAATTGTATTCTCCTCGGGGAAAACAAAAATCAAAAGACCCCAATCAAGTAAAGGTCGATGTTAGTGAGGGGAAGAGGAGGCATTTCAGAGGGCAAAGTGAATTTATATAAATATACATCCAGGTTGAAAACTGGAAAATCTTTTTTTCAGAAGTTAAAACCTGTCATCAATACCCAGAAAAATCTTTGACAACCTTGAAAATTTTTAGCATAACAATCCTCACAGAGTGGGAGAGAAAGATTTGTGATTTTATCTCATACAAGCTCGTAAGCAGGTAGGAGTATTTTTTTAAATAGAGAAGGTAATAGCTAAATCAAAAAACTCCAGCATATTAATGGAATAAATGGAAACACACATGCAAGCCTTGATGCTGATCCTGTTGCTGCTCACTCAAAATAACCACGTTAAAACAAATACTTACTCTTTCCTCATCCTTTACAAATGATAACATGAAGCTGAGTGCCTATTAGGAAGCTAAGCCCAAATTACAGTATCACACTGTGTCCCAATGGACTTTCCCCCTTTTTTCCTCCCTGTATTATTTTCTCTCAACTCCATCTGACATGTGTGATGTATTTATGGTAAAAAGAAGCTGCTTTGGTGGTGTATTTTTGAAAATCTATTTTTTCCTACAGTACCTCAGCGAACAAAGTTCAAACCAGAAAATCAAAGTCCTGCATTTTATCTCATATTGTCTTGTATGACTGAAAGTCACAGGCAATCGAATCCTCTGTGCATGCATCCCTCTAGGGAATCCTAAGCTCTGGGGTCAAAAATACTACTACAATCTTTACAATGCACTACTTAAGGAATTGGATGGAATATTCAGACCTATTTCATAGGCATATATTTATTTTGGATGTACTGACACACACAGATGCCTTTCTGATGCAAGAATTAAAAATTCCCTTTTAACACACCAGTGGTCAAACAGTTAACATACTAGCATTTTGGAAGTGGCTTGCGCAACAGAAAGAGCAATTGCACAGTAGGAAAACTCCAGCAGGGAGACAACAATCCAACAACAAACAGCACATAAAGCATTAAATGGGAAGTGAACTCTTGAGGAGCTAAGACAGATGCAAAAACTGCTGGTGGTAGTGTGGCAAGATGTATTTGGTTAGCAAGTTTAGGAATATGTGGAAGGTGTGGAAATATTTATTAGTGCAAGGTGCTGAAAAGATGTGTTGAAAGAAAGTTCACAGTCACTTATCAAGCACAGCTGTTCAAAAGCACCAGGACAAATTTCCACATAAGATCTCAAACAAACTGAAATTCCAGACACTAAAGTATACCAACAGTATTATTTCCTGTGCTGGTACAGCTCTGACACAACAGCTTTTAACAGAAAGCTCACAAAAATATTTTCTCCTCTCTCAACAGGTCTATGTTCGTGGAATGCTTCTAGTTGGAAAAAATGTCAGAATTTAAATTCTGAAGTTATAACATTTACTAATGTTACTTCCAGAAACAAAATCCACACACATATTGATCAATGCCAGGTATTCACTTCTCCCAAACCACCACTATTAGGTGGTTATCAGTCAAAACAACCTCTGCTTTAAACGGACAAGCTTAAGCCTTTCAGCACAAGCTGAAAATTCTCCTGATGCACTCTAAAACTACAGTTATCCTGCACTAAAATAAATCACAACAAAGAAATATTTTCTGTGTAACTTTAGAATGCTATTGTTTTGATTTTTCTGCTTTGTAGCTATACTCATTGCACTTCAACAGTATCCCCAACATCACATTTCAACTTTGGGCCTGTCAATATCACAGTTACACATATTTATTATTCAAAGATACCTTGCTCAGAGAGCTGTTTTGACACTGATACCGCGCGTAGGCAGCTGCTGCACACAGTGACTCCTGGAACCCCACTAAACACAGCATCTCCTGCTAACTTCAGCATAGCAGTCAGGAAACCAGGCAAGTCAGACTGCAGCAAAGAAATTCCATTTCTAGTGCGATGTGGCAGGAAGATGAAGGCTAAAAGAAGTATACACGAGGAACAGGTTATGCCAGAGCATATGTTGTATTCATTAATTTCTTACCTTTCTCTTTACACTGCAGAGGTTACATCACTCCTTGAAACACAGTCATAAGCAGCAGTAAGTCTCGTACATGAATCCTTCTTTCCCTGGGTGCTTTGGGGAAGCAAGAACATGCACTCAAGTGAGCATTCATGCCTCAGTCAGCTTGAGGACAAGGCTCTGCACCGAAGTCCTTAATACCTTCTCACGGCTGCTGATTTCATCCACAGAACTGAAAGAGCATCTCAGCAGGACACTGCCAGCCTCCTTTTCAGCTCCCACTCGCTGATTGCCAGTCTCTGGCAAGTGAAATGTCAAGAACCAGGCAGGGGCGGTGTTTGGAGAAGGAGGGATAAGAGATTCTCACCATCCATCAACCTCAAAACCTATTCAGCCGACAACTTGAATGGAACAGGCATTTCATTCTCCATGGTAACAAGAGATGGAAGGAGGTTGGGAAAAAAAAAAAAAGAGAGAGAATACAGACCCGGGAAAACCTGATGTTGAAGACGCAGGGAAAGTTGCAAACTTCGCAACTTCTCTTTGCTGTGCAAGTTGCATGCAGAAGAGGGAAAAGCCCTTTCCTTGCCCACACGCTCCCCAAGACAAGCTGTCCCACGGCCACGATGAGGGGCCCTTTCTGCGAGCAGTGTACTGATGTGGGGAAGGAAGTCCCTTATTCTGCACCAGTTCTCCCCAGAGGAAAGATAAATGCCTTCTCAACACGGGGAATTAGGGAAAACTGCAGATTATTGCCCCACAGAAAATAGAACTGTCTGAAAGGGAAAAGATACTGTCATTGCCTGTTCAGTATTTCTTGTCTACAGATCAAAGCCACTGATGCTGACACAGTCTGTGCCAGTGCTGACCACAAACTGGAGTGGAGAATTAACATCACTCTCTTTGTCTGCTTTGCATCTTACATGGAATAAAATGTTTGTTACCTCTGTTATGCCAAACCCCTAAGACGTACAGATAAAAACAAGGTATTCATTCTTTTCCAAGGCACACCAAAATGAAGCAAGGGAGTAGCTAGACTTAAAATTCGGGTAGCACCTTTGCTGAGCTCACAGGATCTCATGGAAAGTCAGTTCTTATTAACATTTTAGGCCTGGCCATCTTCTGAACTTTTTTCCCTACTATTTTACATTCATAACTTGAGCTGTCACAGCTAGAATGTGCACAACAGGGAAATTACATTTGGATTCATGCACATTTGTGTTCCAAGCAGGCCCCATGCAGCTACTGAAAAGAGTCTCTGGCTAAAGCACTTATGGAAGATAACCAAACAAAGGACTGAAAAGCTCTGCAAATCCTGGCTGCTGCCATCTTATTTTTTTTCTTATTTCTTTACACTGATTCTGTCCTGAAGAACACATTTAAGTCTCCCTCCCCCACCCAAACCCACCATCTTACAATTTGGAGTTTGTTCTCACTTTTGTATTGCATATGGGAGATGTAGTTGTGTGGTACTTTTTTAATAACCTACATTATTATCTTAGCTTTTTATTACCGGTAAGACATAAGTCTTTATTTACCATTCAGGACACCGCAGCCCATAAGGCATGTTAATACACATCCCTGTCCACTGAACTTCATCCTTTATCCACCACCAATCATTTCAAAGCCATGTGAATACATTCTTGCTTTTGAAAAATACTTCTCTCCTCTGTAAAAATGTTTAATCTTTTCCTTTGTCTTCCAAGACTCTGATTCTTGGAAAAAACAGAAGGGAACCTCACAGGGAACAGTCCTACAGTCCCTTTACTTCTGCAGCCACTTGCTACCGTTCTCCAAGTTGTCTTCCTGAGACAGTTTTTTCCTTAGGTTAAGGGAGGCATATTTACCTTTGGCAATGTACTTCAGGTTTATGGTTTAGAAATATTTTCCTTTTTTTCCTAAAGAAAATGAGAAACAAGACTGGTCCATCCTCTCTATCCCAGCCAAAGCCAAATGAAGGGGGAGTGACTCACCTCAGTTGGAAGATGTCAGAGCCTCCTACAAGTCTACATAAGCAAATAAATGCTGTTGAATGCACCTGCATGATCAGATGGATTCAGTTATTTTCAGTTAATTTTGAAGATATTTCAGAATTCCAAGGAGATATTTCCATCCCTTTTAAAATATATTCTACCCATATCTATTAAGATGAGGGTATTTTACATAAAAAGCTTTTTATGTTCCTTTCATAGAACAATCTCAGAGTACTTTGTTATTTTGCTTTGTTACAGGAACACAAAAAGGAAAGAAGGTATTTTTGCCACTTGTCATAAAGCAGAATCATCTTCCCTGCACTTGCTGTTCACTCAGTTTCACCTTGATCCTCTTGAAGGTTTGAAAGCATTGTTGTTTATCTGCAGCTCAGGGAAGGGATTTTCTTTCTCTCTGAAGTTGATTCTAATGTACTTCAAAGACTTGCCATCTATTAACATCATCCACTTGTCTTCCTGTGATCCAAAAACTATACCTTTAGAAATGGAGAGCTTTCCCAAATCTGTTCTAGCAGCATGCTTTAGGCAAGAAAGAATATACTGACCAATATTACAAACATTTAGAAATGTGAAAAAGCAGCCCAAGAGCAGAGAGCTGTACCAACCACACCCTACTGTATGTTCTCCTACAGCCACCAGAAAGGGAATGTGGATGCGTCTCACCAATAAGATACACAGAGATACAAATCTTGGAAACAAATCTACTATGAATTACCTAAAACTAGCATCTCAAAAGGCACCCTACCAAGCAGTACTGAAGTGAGGAGTGAAGTGTGCCCACACAAAATCAAGGTCTTATCCAGCTTCCCAAAACAGAATAATAAACAGTACAGTACAGCCAAGATTCAAAGGACTGCCCACCATGTGTGCCTGTCAGGCAATAATAAAAGCTGGAATACATCAATAGCTTCAGGCTGGCTGAGAACAAAGCTGACTTGGGTTCTGATCAAGTTTGGTGGTCTCCACACAGCTCTTGCATTACAAAAACTATCATCTCAGCTGGCAGCAACTTTACAGAGAAGTGAATCAGTGGTGAACTTCATTAGGACAGCATTGGCAGTGACACGTCATAGCATCCTGAATTGTACCTGCTCAGGTAACAAATATCTTCTGCTCCCACAGCTGTGAATCCAGAACTAAATTCACCTCCTTCAAGCAGATGCCTGCTCTGAAAACTTTGCCATGCCTACCAAAAACATTAACATGTGAAGTAACTTCATCGTAACACAGAATCCCACAGAATGGGAAGGGACCACAGTGGGTCATCTGGTCCAACTTCCCCGCCAAGCCAGGGTCATCCTACAGCATACTGCACAGGATTGCATCCAGCTGGTCCCTAGATATCTCCAGTGAGATAGATTCCACAACCCCTCTAGGCACTCTGCTCCAGTCTGCAGTCACCCATACCGTAAAGTTCTTCCTCATATTCAGGTGGTACTTCCCGTGCATCAGTTTCTGCCTGTTGCGTCTCATCCTGCTGCTTGGCACCATAAGCAGAGCCTGGCTCCATCTTCTTGACACCCTCCCTTCAGATACTGACAGGCATTGATGAGGTCCTCTCCCAGTTATCTCTTCTAGAGGCTGAACAGGCCCAGCTCCCTCAGCCTTTCCTCTTAAGAGATGCTCCAGTCCCTTAATAAATCTTCATAGCCCTCCACTGGACCTGTTCCAGGACCTCCCTGTCTGCCTTGTACTGGGAAGTCCAGATCTGGACACAGCACTCCAGAAGCAGCCTAAGGGCTGAGTGGAGGGGCAGGATCACTTCCTTCAGTCTGCTGGCAATGCTCTTCCTAATGCATCCCAGCATACCAGGTGACATGATTTAGCAGCAGAATGCTTTTTACAGCTATTCCCTCAAGTACCACATTAAACAGGAAAATGAGTAATCCCTTTCTCCATTAAAAAGGAAAATAGATGCATTAAAACTTAGCAAATATGTCACGTTTTGAATATTCATCCACCGACCAACAAAGCCAGAATGCAGAATGCTCAAGAGAAGATGACTTGAAATGTGTTTTAAAACAACAGAGATACCCCAGCCCTAGACAGACTCACCTGACTGTAGAAGTGGCAGAGACCAAATTCTCTCCTGTTCCTGCTCACAGCCTTGAGGGGAGCTCAGTCAATCAGATACCCTATATCCACACGTACTCACAGAGAATGATAATAGGCCATAAATTAACACAACAGCAAACATCCCTACAAGCCACAACAGTGTGGGGACTGGCAGGGCAGACACGAGTCACTCTTCATCAGTACATTTCTGGTCCTCAATACTCTCCTATTTCATAAACCCCACAACTCTTTAGTCCCAGAATAAAAAGACGACAGAAAACAAAAGAGGGCATTTATCAAGTCAACAGAGCAAAAGACTAAAGTCCAGTGCTTTTTGTTTGTTTGTTTTTTTCTTCTGAGGTTTTTGGGGTTTCATGGTTGTTTCTTTTAAAGAAGAAATTTTTATTTCTAGAATTAAACAGAACATTAACCATCTAAGGAATAAACACCCATTTTTATTTCAGGTCAGAAAACACTCAGCATCATTGAAATAATTTATGCAGTTATTAGGTTAACAGCTCTGAAGTTCCAGTTAATGTCGAAAGTTCATCTGCTGTGGAAAAGGAACATTTATTTTTTTGGTGTACCATTTCCAATTTCATCCCAGCTTAACAAAAGACAGTTTCTAGTGAACATACAAAAAGAAGTACAAATTTACATGTATGAGAATCACGGAATAAAACTCATATTTTCCCTGGTTGAAATGCAGAAGTGAAAAAGAACAAGCAAAAAAGACAGGTATTGAACGGTAAAGATTCAGAGGACAAAACTATAAAACTACTACACATTAATTTTTCAAAGCATATATTAAAATGGTTTCTGGGAATAAAAAAGGCTAAAAAACATGATTAGAAAGCACACAAAAATTGTCCAGACCTCAAAAATTCTGAGGACAGCATTTCGGAAAGCCAAAGCATTTTGATTTAAATTGACAACCATGGCTGAGATATCTCTGAGCTATTCTCAGTACAAGTCATTTCAAGGTAGGAATGAATATGGACAGAGTACACAGCCTGAGCCGACCTGATGACACGATGTCTGTGTCATCAGTAAAAGAATACACCGTGCCACTGAATTACCAGTCATTTCCTGCTGCAGACACACCACCCCAAAATGGGAGGGATAGACTACATACATGCAATTTTATCAAAACGTATTTCTCTAATAAGTGAAATTATACTAACCCAATAGCTTCCTAATTTCAAGTGTGCTGCAAAATTAATCAAAGAGAAGATTTTAATAAAAAGTTCTTCAAAACAATCAGCATTATTTATTCAGACCATTCCCATAAGATTAAAGATTGAAATTTTAACATACTTGAGATTAATTCTTTTTTTTTTTAATTAGTCAGAGTGTTTTAAAAACTGTTCATAAAGTACGAACTCACACTCAACATCATCCCTTAAACCATCTCCACTACTTTAGAAGCCAAATGAATAAATGCAAAACCCATTGCATTACAAGAGTTTCATGTTTCATAAGAGACAGAGAGCAAACGACTGCAAGAATCCTAAAAATTTGTTTGGCTAATGATATCTCAACATACAATGTCACCTCAATCTGCTATCCGAGAACTTGCAATACCACTAAACATTAATGACACATGGAGAGGTAAAAGCTATCAGCCAGGAAATGAACAGCTTTTAAAAGAGCATTAGAGGGATATATGTTTTGAACTCTGAAATGCTGTATCTGCAGTAAAGGTTTTCAGTATTTCACATGCAAACATTTTCATGCAAATAAATACATGTTCCGCTAAACTGAAAGAGCTTACAAGGGCACAATTAGCTGTTTTCACTGAGTATAAATCAGACAGCTGCCTGTAATTGGAACCAGGAGTGAAAGACGTATAAGAGATGCTTTCTTCTTTGCAGATGTTTTTCCAAGATTTAAGGGAAAGTTCTACTTCAAGAAATTAATATAATACTATCTAAATCTACATGGTCTATGGCTTTAATGGGTAAATTTACATGTGAATAGTTGGTTTCATTTTTGGTTGTTTTTTTTCTTTTCGTTCCCAATTTCCTCTAGGATTTTACCTATAAGATTAAAACGGAGAATCTGCAAGCCAAATTAAGCACACCGTGATACCTCTGCAAATAATGCCATCTTTCAACAAGAAGCAGGGGGGTCAGTGCAAATGAATCAGCACTAACTGCTCTCACTAATGGTGCAAAGAAGAAAAAAAACATTATCCTTTCATTCTAAGGGGGATCAGAAAAGGCTGCAAATTTTAACCTGTGAGTTTTACAGATGAAGAAATTAAATACGTTTCACATGACAGAGGCATGTTTAAATGTCTGTTTCTGTCTACATTTATAATGCTACTGAAATACAAGTGATGTCCAACACATGCTTGGGACATAGGACACTACTTAAGGCACAGCACTAAACTACGTCTCAACAGTCCATCGGTGTAAATAATGCAAAAACAATGGGTTGGGGATTTTTTTGGGTGGGGGCAGTGGGGGAGTGAACACATCCTAACCAATCTTATTTTCCACTAAGTCAGCATTTCATCAACTTAAGTATCTAGAAATGAACTTATCTCTTAAGAAACTGATTTCACTTAATTCTGTATCATTCTACAAATAAGAGTATTCAGAACAAATACACAATACATTTCAGCCTTTCTGCTACAACTAACTGCTCCCACGGTTTCTAAACCACTTTCCTGTTTTACACAATGATTCCTGCTGGTACAAAACAGAGAAACTTCCCCTTCATTCAGGTAAACGGACAACCAGAATCAAACACTTTTCAGCATGCCAGCTGACCAAAACATTGCAGATAAAGAACCACCATAAATTATATATTTTATGCACTCCACTCCCAAGACACCAAAATTATGAAAGAACCAGCTGATGTACCAATGTGACCTGAGACACCTCAGGCACAGATAACCAAGTAACTTCTGCAACTTATAAAGCAACACAAGCTCCCAGCTGCCACCTTCTCTTCCCCAGTGTAATAAGATGTAACACACATTCAGTTTACAGTATGATGCCATATTTTGGCTGGAAGGCATAAGAGATATGAATTTAACAATGTGTTAAATTGGAGTGTAGCACCTGTGTCTTACTACCAGCCTGCTTGATTTCCCCAGGGCTGGAGGATGTGTCTGCCACCTGGAGATGGGCAGCACAGGCTGAGTTACTCTTCCTCAGCAGAACAACCTGGGTAAAGGTCCCAAACTGGATGCAGATCCTGGGCACTGTGATAGGGTGGGGAGGGAAAGCATGCTCTGAATCACAGAATTATTCTGGTTGTAAAAGACCTTTAAGATCCAATCCAACCATTAACTGTCAAGTCCACCACTAAACCAAGACTTGGCATCCCTAAGTGCCATACCTAGACATCTTTTAAATACCTCCAGGGATGGTGACTCAACCAGAATGCTACCAAATGCTTCAGAGGAAAAGCTTAGTTACTGAATGAAAACATTTGACATGATTTACAAGCATCTCTCACATGCTCTCCTCTTTCTTGTCTGTGCTGATATATGAACGGTGCGCAAACATCATAATTCAGGCAACTGCCTCAAATGACTGCACCACAGGAAGAAGCATCAACACCAACTACAAAAGAACACATTAGAGAAGCTTGTGTCTCCTACAAAATGCTTTAAAGCAACCCTCTCTGTTGCAGCATGGACTCCAATCAAATGCCTGTATTCTCTGAAGGTATCTTACTAACAAACACAAATAATATGATGTATAATGAAAGGGAATAAAACCTTGTTTCCAGAAAATAAAGTAAGATAGCTGATTTCACCAGAGGGGAAAAATAAGCAGGTTGAAGCTCTCACTAATGGCTTTGTAAGTGTATGATTTCTAATGCTAAAAGCTTCCTGCACTTAGGTTATTAATTTGGAAGGAAGAAATTATGAAACAAGGAGTATGTTACACATTTTCTCACAGGCATGTTAACTTCTACATCTCCTGTGAAGATAATCTGTAATTGTGGTTTTCTGCATTTTGAAATTTCATCACCTTTTGGAGCAGCAAGAAATGAGATGTTGCTGAAAACACCTCATGTTATCTAGGCTGACCTCGTGCTTCATTGCTTCCCCACACAAATAAATGCCAAAATACCAAACCAAACCTTTTCTCTCTGACCTCCAGGTAAGCACTACTAAATATTCTGTGACTGCTTGAAAAAATTTCCTGTATTCCCACACCCTCAAACCATTCCTCTGTAAAACAGTTAATCTTGAAAATACAATGCTGTCACCTTCCTTTTGCAGGTTCTGCCATTGCTGTCACTATGGAAACAATCAGAACATCAAATATGTCAGTAAGCATGATTTATAAAATACAAAAGCGCCAAAGGTAGAGACTCTACATAAAAAACAATCAAGAGAAAATTAGCTTGTTAGCTTGGAAACATTGGTTTTAAAGATTTTCAAGTTCATATGAATTCCTAGGGCAATGCTGGAGTGAGCTATGGCCAAGGAGAAAGCTGCCAGTGCAGCATCATGCATGAAGTCACGCAGCCAAAGGCTGCAACTAACTGCCAGGACAAGGGGGCTGTAATCATCCCTTTGCCATCCATTTAAAACACAAAAATCAGACAACAGAGAAAAGTCAGTATATCCCCAAAACATTACACGAACATAAGAAATATGATAGGATATACAGACATTTGTTTCTCTGAGATTTCGAAATAAATTAAGGAAGACCCTTTCAGCTTGTTTCGCCTGTACCTCAATAGTGCATTCCGTCACATTCCCCTCCGTTCAGCATCTTCACTCACATTCGCATCAAAAGCAAAGGCAAAGCCAATTATTCATAGCTTCCCAACCAAACACAGATTTAAAGCAGTTCTTAGAGAAACATCAGCAACAGAGCTTGGTTGGATAGCTATTCTGTTGGGTTTTGGCTTCAGCAGTGCAAAAGCAGAGCGTTTATTATCGCTGTAAGATGGGGATCATCTAAGCCCTGTATGTGCAGAAGAAGCAGTTTTCCCCCCGCTCCCAAAGCTCAGCACATACTTCACTTTGACATGTTGACTCAATTATAGCACACGGTAGCCTCAAGGGAACAAACACGGCTCTTTGAGACAACTCCCTCCCCACCACACAAACATTCTCTCTGTGCTTATTTAGAAGCTTATTCCAGGGAATGTTTTGCCTTTCATCATCACATCACTCTCTCCTTCTCTCTCCTCACCACGTTCCAGTGATGCATCTACCCACTTCATGTTGCTGCTTTTCCTCACCTGTACTGTCTTGGCAAGTAAGCCTCAAATTTAGTTACTGAAGTTACAATACAGACAGCAAAAGCAAGGGGGACCTCTTCTTACGCCAAGAGAGAACATTTCAGCTGAAGAAAAAAAGAGCAAGAACACAGCCCAAACAGAAGTTTGACCCCCTTCCACAAAAAGCATCTCCCATAAACAGAGTGAATTTTGATGCACTGTTTCCCTGGTAATTAATTATACTAGTTTACAATATCAAGGAAACTATATAGTAGTACAGAAGACAATTCAAAGCTGGAGTTTACCTTACTTGAAATAAGCCATTCCACCACTTTTGAGAAGTTTCAATAAATCCTAAACTAAAATGGTCATGGAAATATTCAGTTTTTAGAACTTGACTCACATATTGTACTGCCTGAGTTTATATATTTTTCTATCAGGCTCTTTTTTTTTCCCCCCTCTTTTCAGTCATGCACACCCAGGCCCACTAACTCCCATTCACATACCAGAAATAAGCATGGCCATGAGTTCCACGAACAAATTTGGGCATAATAAATAGTACCTCCTGTTAGTAATTTAGGTTTGCTTCTGCTCAGCTCCTCTGAATAACTTTTTGTTCTTGCATAAAGAAATGAAAAAAAGGAGGGTTTAAATTACCTAATGCATTCAATACTTCCAAAATATATTACTTCAGATTTGTAATGTCTTAAAAAAAGTTTCAAATTTTTAAACTTAGAATCATTTTTATATGGTACTTCTCATTTGTGTATGTAACTCTCTGCCCCTCCCTTTCTCTTGTATCCTTTCTTACCCTTTAAAGTGACTACCACACACTGCACGTTGAAGTCCGAGTAACAACAGGTATTTACACAATATTTTCAGTATTATCATCCATTGTGCATTTCTAATCACAATTTCTAGTACATTTCTAGTACAATTCTAAGACCATAATTAGGTTACTCTAATCAGGCAGATGCTAATTACAATGTAACCTCTAGCAAAGTCTGCTCTTAGGACTCTGAACAACCAACAAAGATGGTGCCACAATACTGATGTGAGTAAATTTAAGTGATAAACATGAAGAACTTTTGCATTTACTGTATGACTTCTGCAGAATCAAATATGTCACTGCGATCAATAGAGGAGATCTTTACAAAATCCCTTTACATACATGGAGGGAGTCTTTATTCTTTGGGCACTTGGAAAGAAAGCCAAACACACAGCAAATTCAGGTTAACTTTTTCTCTGAATAAGAAGTCCACAGCATGATTTAAGGTACTTGAATTTACTACATACTGACTTCCTCTTTTCTCAATGCATTTATGCAAACAGGTCTTCAGCAGTCAACACGCTGAAACTCTCCTACTGTCTACATGCCTTGAAAAAACAAAGTGCAAGGCAGAAAAACTGTTTCAGCATTTCCTTGTGATGGTGGACGTATCAAAAATGAAAAATTACTTTATCAGACAGCAAAATTAGCACTTTGTATTAACTGAGAAAAGTACCCTGAAAGGGTCCTTAACCTACTACAAATACCATACCCTATAAGCTTGATGTGACAACCAGTGCTACTGTAGAAATAGAGGAGTTTCATTATCTGTGATTCCATTGAAAAATACAGAATTATGGGTCTTGCTTATAAAAGAGGATACAAAGGAAGCAAATATAGAACTGAAGAGGAGAAGGCAAACCTGTTTAATGGAAAAATGTACCTGGAGTCTGAAACACATACACACTTAATCTCCTTGGGCTGTTCTTGCTTAGTACTTTCTAACATAACCAGAAAATAAAATTGTGTCCATTGCCCCTTCCCTTCTTTGCTTATCCAATTAATGAACTGAATCACCTTCTTACTCTGAGTTCTTGGAGTTTATTTTTAATAGATTAATGACAATGGAAAAGCCACAACATTGAGTAGCAAACACTTGCTATTTTCTTTCTTTCATACATTGTCTAACAGCACCCTGAACTAAAAGATACTTTTCATACACCTGCCCAAGATTCACAGACAGAGAAGAGGGAACAAGGCACTCCACGCAGTATAATCAAGCCACAAACATGCAGAGTGAACTTGCTCCCGATATCCTGATACTTTTATAACAGAGCAACAAGAAGGCAAATCAGCTTTAGAAGACCTATTTATTTTGGAAACTGACAGCAATTCTTAGTCATCTAACAGTCATCTTCAAAGAAAATAAATAAAATTCAAAGCATCTTACTGATTCTGGATGAATCAGTGCTGTTCAGGAGCCAGCACTTAATATTGCACATCCAAACATGGCTCTATCGGAGTCCACCAGGCTCTCCAGAGGAATCACACACTACCAGAACAATAGCCAAAATAAACACATAAACCCAGGTCCCCATTCTACACAGTACACCTCTGTAATTTCAAATATCCCTTCACATTAACATAAGATAACCTGTTTGGTAAAAATGTCAAGTAACAAAAAAGACAGGATAAAATGTAATTTATCGCTCAGCAAATACATTAATTCTATGGATAAACTGCATTGATGATATCTGTGCCCTTTTTCTTTGGCATAAAGTAGTTACCCTGCTGAGAAAATAGAACCTCTAAATCCAAACAAAGTTTGCCATCCCTTCAGAGAAAGAATAAGATGACAACCACGTGGCATACATTTATCACATTTAATCCAGCTCAGGAAACTGGAGCTTGTCAGCAATAAGCACGATGTAAGGAGTTAGACAAAACAAAAGGAAACACCTGAAAGCATGATTGTTGGCAAGGAGCTATTCCCAAGGAAGGACTGAGGAAGGACAGCACCTCACAGTAATTTTTCAGACCCAACACACATTCAAAGCTACTACTTTGTGGAATCTTCCTGCTCTTCCTAGATCATGGGAAATTTTGTCTCTGCCAGACAAATCAAGGGAAACTGAACTGCAAATTCCATTAACTTGAACTCTGAGACAGCAGCTCGGCTACTGTGAGTCACTGACAGCTGAGAACAATCCTGCCAGCTCCAGAGAGACACCAAATTCAATGCAATATCCACCCCAATATACTCTAGTCCACAAAAGCCATAGCATCTGAAAGGAATCACACGGATGCTACTGCTTACTGGAGAGGGAGAGTCAGTCTGGTTGAAAAAATCCCTCAGCAGAAAGGCCCTGCTTCAGGCAGCTGCTAATAATACAGTCCCAATGTGCCCAAAGCTCCTCAGCAAAAGTGCATGTTCAAATCTGCTGTTTCTAACACAGAGGTCCAAAACTTTGCCCTGCGCCTGAATTTCTGGTTTGAGTGAGGATCTTAAAAGAGGGCTTAGAAAGTTTTCCTGCAGTAAACTCATGTACTTAAAATCACCTCCAAATCATCAGCTCTCTTGGTATGGAAAAGGAAGCGTAACATGCAGTATGCTAATATAAGGGCTCCAAAGATCCCTCTACAGATTCCACGTGCATCAAAGAACGTATTCAAGCCTTCCTGAATCACGAATCGAAGCAGAAGGAAACAGATACCACAGAACAGCAGGGATGAGCAATCAGCTTCTTTCGATATACCTAAAAAAATACTCTGCTAAATCCAACGATATTTCAAATGAAGACATATTTTGTATGTCTGGTCTCATGAGGCTGTCTGATTAACACCTCTGACTTTTGCATTATACACTGCTTTTGTTAGATGCATAAAGTTACCACACGTCTACAGTTCAGGCAGTTGCATGGATACGTCAGAAGGCACACAGTAACTCATTTAAAGGAGTGAGAGGAATGACAAGAGGAAAGAAGCAACTTGATACAGATCCCTTAAACTACATATTTTATAAAAGCATCACATTTGGAAACAAAATTAAGGGAGTTTGGGATGGGGGGAGGTTGCTTCTTTTTAAGCAATCCATGCCTTCCAGAGGACAAGCACAAAAACACAAGCATCCTCAGTAACTGCCCTAACAGTTTTCAACAGAGAAGATTTGCTTGCTTTTAGGGCCTTGTCTACAACAGTAAGCTTTAGAAGAGAAAACCCAAAATGCTATTTCCAATTCAGCTCAGTTGTACCACTGAGTCTCACACGACTTAACCACTCATGGTAAAAAGACCAAAGATGCTTAGCCTCAAGAGTACAGTGGTAATTGCTGAACTCAACCTTATTGGAAATGATTACTCTCTACAACCCCCCAGGTACAGAGAATTACTCTTTATGATTATTTAATAAAATTACAACTTCATAACTAACTTCTTCCAGGACAGATCCTTACATCTACCTGCCACCTCTTGCTATTAAACTTATTCCTTGCTTGCTTGCAAATCCTTCTGCATATTGTATTCCTCATGACTCTCCTCACCACTTCCTGACAGAAGAAACATGTCAAACACAACTGGCATCTCTAATTTGATGCATACTGTTGTTTCAAATGTCAGTCAGGGACACACTCCTGACACACAGAACTAACTCTGGAGCTGTATGCAGTAGATTACTTAGTTCAGCATCCTTCCACTAAGAGATTAAAAGTGTCCTTAGTAAGAAAGGTTTTTCTCATTGATGTCATCGAGCAACAGAATCACATAACAAGATCTTGCTCTACCAGACAAAATTATCTATACACAAAACCAGGAAAAGAATCTTGTCTTGCCTTTCATGATTTCAAAGACATACCCTGAAATTTAGCAGGCTGATGGTTAATGCAGTCTCACAGAAACAGACCAATACGGACATTATGATACCATATATTTACTTTCATCTACCCCTCTTTAAAGTACTAATAGTTTCCTATAAACAAAGTTTTATTTCCTGTAAACTAAGTTTGACCCTCCCCTCGGTCACTGCACCCCTGCCCGTCTTGCACACTCAACATTGCACTGACTGAAGGGAAAGGTTTTGAGAAATTCCTGCTAAGTACTCACAGCAGAGCAATGCCGTTAGGCTTATTCCCCATCTTATAGCTTGTCTTGCCGATTTGATAAAAGCTTGTTCAGTTAATGCTCAGGTGCCTAAGCTACTATGAGCTGATGAGATAAACATAAGATTTGACGAGGAATTCACACAACTATGTAGGAAACGGGTAGTTGTTCATACCTCTCAGCCATCCCTTACCATGCAGGATACAGGGTAGGAATTGTATTTTTATCACTGAGTTTTCAGGGTCTCAGAGATTTCTCTAGCTCTAAATTCAGATCTGTTCAAGAGATGAAACGCACCTACCTTTAAGGTTCTCTGGTCTTGCAGTGCTGCAGAATGCCACACAATTCACACTAAACCAGAATCTAACAGTGCTTTGATGGCTGATGCTCATGATTTTATGAGCCAGTAGATTAGACTTTCTCCATTGCAAACCTAGATACAGTTTAAGGTGATAGGTTTGGCAAGTCTGAATTTATCAGTTCCTCTGAACATGAATCTGCATCAAAGAGGATGGAAGTTAAGCGCTCACCTTTCAGCAGTGCCTTTGTTCAGAAGCCAGCACACACAGCAAAGTCAACAATGCCTGGCTCACAAGCACACCCTCCAGCTGGGGAGGAGGGGGGAAAGGTAGAATGGGTCCAGATTAGAGATACACAGGAAAGAAAGATCAAAGAGTACTTAATTTTATACACACATGAAGGGCATTGCACACGGGCTGTGCAAGCAGCTGTTTTGTTCTAAACAAAAATTATTCAACAAGACAGCGCACACACTACTGTGTCTCCTTAAAAACATGTCAAGTGAGGAAACCCACAACCTGGGTGTTACTAGCACCATGCTCTAACCAACTGAGCTGATCTCAGGGCTGCGCAGAGACCACGTACAGAAATTAAATGTAGCATCACAAATTCACTGTCTCTCAGTTCTGTTTGAAAACTAAGGTTTGGGGGGTTTTGCTTTACAAAGGAAAACTCCCAAACTGGTACACTTTCCAAATTCTTTAAATAATCTCCTCAAATTAATTGCAGGGCTGCCTTCCAGCCTACAGGAATCACCCAGCTAATGCCAAGCGTAGCCAAGTCCCCTCTCTCACAAGTCAGCCACTTGGGCAGCGGCTTCATGTGATGACTCCTCATTGTCTTCCTCTGCCACACCAGAGCCAAGCAGGCACCTGACATCAATCCAGACAAGAACCTACTGAGAGAAGCAGTGAACCTGAACACATTTTACTATTTACCCTATCACACCAGCCAAATAGAGCAGCTTAGGGCTGCTCTCCATCCTTTGAGATGCAGTCAAACTGACTTTCTGAATGGAATTTTAAGATGCACTTTGTTTTCATTCAGGAAGAATTCCCTGCTGCCTTCCTCTACACTGAAAAGGTTTTGATCCTGTTCATACCATCCCATCAATTGCAGGCTGGCCACACATAACACAAACAGTAACCCCCAGTCTGTGAGCTCCCTCACCATCATTCTCCTAGATGCAAACAGGAACAAACCAGTATCACTAGATGTCTGTATCCGGTATTAGTTCGCTCCCACTTATTTGCAGCTACAGCTTTAAAGTACAATGTAGCAAGACACCATTCTTGAAAAACCATTCTCAAAGCTTATTCACCTTTTTTCTCCCCTTATACATCTTTATACTGTTGATCCAACTGTTTGTGGTTTTTTTTAAACTTTTTTTTCCTAAAGAAAGACAACCTCTAAGATTGGTATGCAATAAAGTAGATTTGAATCAGCAGGAAGCATTAGGGAGGCAACATTAAAGAGTTGAAGAGAGGCTGCCAACTTGCCCTAATACCTCAAAAACAAACATGAATTAAATGGGTAAAAGAGACTTACTAAATTATTCAATCTATTTTCATTAGAAAGCTGGCTCTTTGATGTTAGATTATTTCCTGAATCTTTCTACCAGTCTTTTGTATTATATATTTGTTCTTCCAATCTTTCCTTTGGGCAGACTATTCCATACTTTAATAAATTTCATAATCTCATTCCCTTGTTTCTACTTATGACCCTTCTCACCTTACTAATTTAATTAGTTTCTATCTTTCAAGTATGTGCCTTTCAAATATTTGTAGACTGTTATCACATCTCTCAGCTATGCTTCCAGTTATCACATAGCCAAGGCAGGCATGTTTGCCTGTCAGTCCCTTGATCTGTACTTATTCGCCATTTGTCCCTCCACTCTTCAGTTGTTTTACACCTGTCTAGAAACAAGATGCTTGGGCCTGTACAATTGGCAAGTTAACTCTCACAGTTGTTCAAGAAGGAACTTCTCTTTAACTTTTGTAATCCAAAACCATAGTAATTTGCTTCTTGGTACTATGACACATCTGTAAACAGAGTTATCTGCTGCACAGCTACTCACTCCAAAGGTTTCTGATGCTTGAAAACACACTAGTGCTTTTCCAGTTTCACTCATTTCCTGAAGCACACACAAACACATTTCAGACTACACTTTTTTGACTGAATTCTCCCCAGTGCCTCCCTGCAAACAGGAAAGACTTTATTCCAATATTCTCTCATTTGTTCTACTATCTCCAGTTCTTCTCTGCTAGTGTCTTCATCTACATCTAACTAATTTCTAACATTCAGCATCTTACAAGTTTAGAAAGACCCAGCCTGGAACAAAGGTTAAAAATATGCATTTTTCAGTAAGATACAATGATACAATGACTCCACAATATTTTCCTGCACTACTGTGTTTACATTTTTATGACTTCCTGCTGAGAATTTCCTACTCTCAGCCTAAATTACCTGATGCAAAAGACCAGAACAGATGTATCTTAAGCCAGGTATGGCACACGGTTCAGCCAGCGGCACTGTTAGAAGGCAGCAGCCATCCCCCTTCCTTCCCCTCCCTTTCCGACACATTAACCGGCTGAACGTTGCCTTTGTCTTGCCGCCACTGCCCTGTGCTGGGGCAAGCCAGGTATTTGTCCATTTTAGATTCAGGGCATTGTGCGTCTGCACAAATACTTGTAATGGCACTGTGCACCAGAATGTATAGGGACAGAGGAGTGGGACTCTGTGAGAACTCACTCCACTGAAAAACATCCATGAGATCCCGGTCCTGAATTCCTATTTGTAAGCCCCACCTCAGCATAGGAAAGTAAGTCTGAAATCCTGTAAATTGGGAAGACTGCAAAAACCCAAATACTTCTCAGGAACAGATGTAAGGAGAATCCTTATGAGCATGTGAACACTGGAGATTTCTGCATAGTTCAGGGGACAAGATGAATTGAACACAAGGTAGATCTGTTAAGGAGTTGAATTCTTTCAAGGATTAGAAAAAAACCTGATGAAGTAAAGGAATACAATAGCACATTGTTTATTGGAACTTTCTCAAAAGAGATTTGGTCAAGTCCTTCACAAAGGGTTACTCAAGTCACTGTGCAGGCAAGAACAAAGTACCGTCACAAGCAGGAAAATGGCAAAGAGAAACAAAACAAGAATCACTGATCAGTTTTGAGGGTGGAGGAAGGGTATTTGTGGAGCTCTTAAAGATTAGCGTCTGTTTAAATAGTTCCAAAAGAAAGCAAAAACTGAAATAAAATTTCAACTGAACACAGCTTTGAGTAAAGTGGGTTGAATACACAAAATAACGTGGATTATTTCAGGAAATTCTAACAGAGAGAGCTCTTGGGCAGTTTGGGGGCAGAGCAACAAAGAAAATGAGAAAGAAATAAAAAACAGGAAGAGAAGAAGGTCTTTAATTATGAGCTATAAATTACCTGCAGTTACTCTGTAAGAATTTATGTTCGTGTCAGTGAAAACAGACATTTGATCAGTATGGTAAAAAGTAAATACGACATTCAGGAAAAAAAAATTAACATTATATACATATTAACATTCTTTAACATACACTCTCTCTTAATATAGAGCTTCACCTTTATTATCTTTAAGTCAAGCTTGACTGAAACTAAATTTAGCAGAAAGAAAACCTCTCAAGAAAATGCAGTGAAAAATATCAGGGCAAAGAATATGCTTAAAACTGAAGGGAAAATATACAGCAAATATTTCAGTACCCTTGAAATCACAGACAACAGGCTTGGAAGAATTCAAGTGCAATCAGTGATATCTAAAGCATTCCCAATACATCTGCCTGTTATCTCTGCCGGTATATTTCAGGATGAATATCCAGAAGGTCTCTAGGCAATGCAGTCTACTGTTTAACCACTTGTGATGCTGGAAAGTTTTTCTTGAATTTTACTCTATTTATACAATTTAAGCCCTTTACTTCTGGGTTGTGTAAAGACAGAGAATTTTTTTCTCACTTTGCAACACATTTGAAAATTTTTAAATTACTTTAACTTCTCCAGCCTGAATAATCCTGATTGTTCTATTATCTCTTTATAGGTCTGTTATTCCTTTCTCCTGAGCTACTTCCAGTTGGTCCTCATCTTTCCTCAAATATGGTGTGCAAGCCTGAAAAGGCCCAAACATTTTAGGTCCCTTTGGATTATTACAACCAATAGCAGGTGGCACTGAGTTATTTACCAAGGAACAGATCTGTCCATCCACTTCCCCTCCATCTCTCCCATATTAGCCATCCTCCTATCAATCAATATCTGAATCCCCCCTTTCCCCTTCCCTTCTCTCTCAGTGACCTAAACTTAGGCCTCCTCTTCCTCCTAGCCATATCAAGCCTAGCAGTATAACCAATCCTACGTTCCAAGTGAGCTTCGAATTCAAAATATGCCCTAATTTATGCACTATGAGCAGGTGCACAAGCTATCTCCTATGAAGTGACACTAGCCATTATCCTTCTATCGGCAATCACACGAAGCAGGAACTACACCCTGAACACCCTTGTCACCACCCAAGAACACAACGCCTCACCTTGTCCTGCCCCTGGCAGTAAATGGGATATATCGCCACAGTCACCAAAACAAACCGCACCCCACTGGACCTCACAGAAGGAGACTGTGAGCCGGTCTCCAGTTTCAATGCAGAGTGTGCCGTGTGTCTCGGACGCTGGGCTCCTTCATACACATTGCTTGCATTTTTGACTCCTGTAACAACGGATGATCCGCTACGACACCTGCTCCTTTTCCAACAAGCCTTTTACTTAGCTCACCTTCACCGTTCAGTATTTGTGCAGTTGATAAAACTTGCCTAAACAAGATATTTACCTCAAGTACCAACAATACATACAATAAAATTTAAAAGTCAAGTTATTTAAAGCAGAAAGGAGGAATTAAGGCAGAAGGAAGTCACATATACCTACGCAATCCATTATCAAAGCAAAAGCTAGTAATAAATATGGAAATGGAAATATCTTTAGTTTCAACAAATGCAAAGGAAATGGGCATTTATACATTTGGAGTATTTTTAACCTCGCTGTACTTCAGTGAAATCTCTTCAATGTCTCTGAAACTCTCACTAATAATTACATAATTGTCCATTATGAAGATTCTATCACTTCCTCCAAAGCAACTCACCATCAGATACTAGAAACAGAACACTGTATTACACATATCACTTTTCTGACTTGATATGGCATTGTCTTCTACTTTTTATTCTCATTGGTCCATTTTATGACAAAAAGTAAGCCAAAAAGGAGACTGAGTTTTATAATAAAATGATTTTGATATCAAAGAAACACAGTAATAAAATTACAGACAGAAATCTTTTTTACGTATTTGTGCATGAACATACGACATCTGAAAGCCATCATACAGTATTTATGACAACACCTAAAAATGTCGCCTAAGGTTCAAAACAGGAAGCTGTTTTTTGTGACCAAATTGTTAAGACAACTTCATGTAATTTGGTGCAACTATACTGTAATTGCTATTTACATTATAGCACACACCAAAAGGCTTCAGCCAAGGTTAAGATTGTTATATATGATTTATCTACCCCAAGAGATACACAAGCACAAAACTGCCCTTTTTACAAGGGCATGTAGTAATAGGACATAGGGGAATGACTTTAAACTGAAAGATCTCAGGTTTAGTTTACATATTAGGAAGAAATTCTTCTCTATGAGGGTAGAGAGGCACAGGAAGACATCATACAGAGAAGCTGTGGATGCTCCATCCTGGAAGCGTTCAAGGCCAGGTTGGATGGGGCTTTGAGCAAGCTGGGCTAGTGGAAGGTGTCCCTGCCCGTGGCAGAGGGGCTGGAACTAGATGATCCTTAAGGTCCCTTCCAAACCAAGCCATTCTAGGATTCTAACCTATCTGTATATCTAATCTGATTTCTGTATGCCTAACAAAAGACACATGCTGTATCACACACTTTTCAAAAGAAATGGAGATAGCACACAAGTAGAACAGAAGTATTATCCTAATTTGACATAAACAGAACTGAGGAAGCAATTAAGTGAACTACCAAAATTCACATGAAAAGCAGAGCGAGGAGCCTAGGTCAGATTTTCTAATCCAAATTACAGCATATTAATTACAAAACAATCCTCCTGTATTCCTTTCCCTTATCATCAGATAACACAGATGTACGATGCCTGTGAAAAAACGCTCATTTACAGTAATACCAGAACCTGAACAACATGTAACAATTCTCCAAGAGAAAGCAAGAAATACTGTCATTCTTTACCGCTCTGAATTTAGGAAGCCACTATCACTGTTTTCATTCTTCCTTCTGTCAGTTCATACCAAAGGCCTACACAGGCAGGGTTTAAGCGAACAGCTTATTTCATAACCAAAGCAAACTAAGAACTCGGTCACTGCAGTCCACCTCCAGCAGCTGGTTGCCAAATCAGAAGAACTAAAAAGTTGCTTTAGTTACTTGACTCTTAAAAAAAAAAGTATCATGGAGTGCTACACTAGAAGAGCTGGAAAGAGAAAAACTGCACCTCAAATTAGAGACCAGACCTTGAGAAATAATAGAGTAACTGAAAAAACAGCAAACCCCTCACAGGCATTTTCACCTATACTTGTAAAAAGCATGCAAAACCAGGTAAAAGTAGCATCAGAAGTGAGTATATGTTTTTATTTTAAAAAGCAGAAATGCTGGAGGAAATGATGGAAAAGCAAATAGCTGAACCAGAAACTAGGCTAGAAAGGGACATCTCCCTAGAGCCCTAACAAATCCATCACAAGACCCTAGGGAGATGGTAAAAAACAACGGGCTTTTGTAGCAATGTTTAACACTCCTTTATGTGACACAGTGCATATATTTACCAAGAGTAATGCAGCACACAAACTAGAAATACAGTTGCATACTGAAAGAAGTTCAGAAGACACAGTAGCATTTGATCAAAGACACACAAAGGCAACAGACCACAGAAGGGTACAAATGATGTGAGAAAAACTGATAAGGATATATTTCAAAGAACAGGGAAGAAGCCACAGAGAGAGAGCTGGCAGAAAATATCATACAGGTTACACTCGCAGTTTAGTGAAAAGCCTAATGTAGCATTACAGTAAAGAACAATCTGCAACAAGCAAGCAAAAGAGGCAAGTACCAACATGCATGGTGGGCACACAGGAAAAACATCTAACTGGGTATTTTTATGACTGATTTTGTTCATTTTATATTAATGATAGCTTTCTAATCACTTTATGTATGTATCCAGGCAACAGGACCAACCATGCATGTAAGAGATCAGGATACTATTAATATATCTTTAAGCTGAGGCAGATGACAAATTTTTACAAAGGCAGTGAGGAATTCCAGGCCCTGTTGTTTCCTCCCCAACTGGAAAAAAACCCAAACCATCTCATCCACATCCCAGATTATATGCTCTGCTGCAATAGAGCAGCAAACTACTCCCATCATGCAAATTATCACGTGAGAAGCACCAATTCCACTTCTATCATGTGATACAATTACTCACAGAGGACGGAAAAGTGTAAGTTAGCAGGAAATAGGTAACTGGGACAATTAATAAACTCCTCAAGTTGCTATCCAGCACATCTGCAGAGCCCTGAGAAAAGGGCCAGATGCACTTTGCTGCTGCCATGAATCTGAGCTGCTGTCCAACCTTTTCACCTTTCAGTGAAATACTGCAGTTCTTGTTTCACCCTCTATCTCTCACAGAGTTTTCAAACTCAGAATACCAGAGTAGTTTACAGAGGAGTCCTCCCAGTAAAGATAAGGTAATGTATGTGAACAGTTAAAGGCAATAGGATTTTCTGTCTCTTGACAGAAAGAGTAGCACACTGACCCCAGCTAAATACAGAATCCATCCCCTCTATCCAAAAGAAATGCCTGTATGCTATTAATATCACAAGATGAAGCTCAGCTATATAAATAAAACCCCTCATTTCAGCTAAGTCTTCATTATCTCTCTGGCATCCATTGCCTTCACAACAAAACTCTCAGGAGGGCGTGCAGTGTAGAGCTTTTTGCTCAAGTACACTGGACAGCAATGCAAGTCTGATTTTATTATCTCCTCCTTGGCAAGTCAACAGTTAAGAACAATTAGGTTGGAATTAAGGGGGAAAAATAAGATAACAAAGTTGTGAAGGAAATACTCAAGTAAGTATTTGCAAGTCAGCACGGTTTAAAATGGAAATGTATTGTCTGGAAGTCAAGGGGACCCTGGATGCTGCTTCAAGAGATTTGCTGACATGCTGTATGACCTCAAGTACATCACTTATCTTTCCCACATTAAAAATATCTCCTTATAAAACCTTGCTGGATAGCTCACTTTGAAAATTAAAAAATAACTACACTGTAAATCCTCCTATTATTATTACTGTTGTTACTATGGGGGCTGGAACTGTCGTCAGCAAACAGGCAGGACATAATTTAATTTTCTTCAAATATTTATTATGCGACAACATAGCCATCTGTTTAACACTCACTGTATTTAGTTTCTGTCTTAAAAAACAGTGAGAAAGAAAATACCAGCTTCTGACTTTCACTTTGACATATCCCTTCCAACCACATTGGCACTAATGCATGGTCAATATCTTTCCAACTGCAGAACCCAAGAAACTGCAGGAAAGCAGAGAGAAGCCCTAGTTTTAGCAGTATTAAGTAAATTTTAATTTCAGCATTGAGAAGAAAAGACAGAGTATGAAGGAAATTGGTGGAATGAGAGGATATAAATGGTAATAAAGCACCATGCACAAGGACAATATTCTGAAAGTGGACAGATATAAAAATATTACATATCAGTACAGAAAAAGTAACTTTCCAATAGCATTAATTTCTCTCCAATGCATTATAAGATAAACCATCATTCTTAAGTAACAACTGTTCAGAGAGGTGCCTTTGGCATCTAAATGTATTCAATTTGGACCCTTTTATGAAATGCCTTCACTTTTCTCCGTCTGCACTGTATGCTTCCATCAGCCTGTATGCAAAAATCTTTTAACATGTCTCATACCACTGGGACTTCAACATAATAGAAGTTGACCATCTGTCCTGCCCAGTTCCAAGGTAGCAAAGAATCTGAACTAATTAACACACACCGAATGAATTTGCTAATGAGGAAAACTAAAAAAAAACAGACCGTATCAGTTAAAATGTATTTATCCCATTTTATTCATCTCCATTCTCTACTATTCCAAGTCTGAAACCATGAACCACTCCCAACACACCTCAGCTTGTGGCAGCAGCATCCGTTACCATGCCAGTCCTGGTCCACCATTGCAATTCCAAAATACAGAGCTCAGCCCCAGCTGGAGTACGCCCTAATTTTCTAGAGTTATTTCTAAACCGTGATACCACATCAGGTCAGTCATGCCTGTCTGAGAGGCCAGTATCTGACACCACAAAAAAAAAGGGCACACAGCTCAGGCCAAGAAAATCCAGCACAGAGGTGAAAAGGCATAAGCCAAACACACAAATGCAAAAAGATGCCCAGTTATAATGCTTGGATGGTTTTAAACAGCTTCTTTTCAGATCTTCTATTGCTTATAAGTCTTCCTCTGTTTTCATACAACCAAAAGATAACATGCTATAATAATAATAGCCAAACACTGGTATCATTAATTTACAGGCACTTTATAGTTGAATGGATAGTGAACAATAACTCCTTAATACAGTGTCAGTGTTTTGTCCATAAACTACAGATGCTTGTTGATGGGACTTTTTTTTTATATCAGGGGTTTCCAAACACATAAAGCAAATGCATTTTTTAATATCTGTGACCATCAGGGATGTAAATATTACCTTTTCGCACAAAAAACCCAAAAGAGAAACCTAATCATTTAGGAGAGATAACACCTGTTTTATAAATACTTCTGTGCTTGTGACCAGCACAGAAACTGCTGAGTCACACTCCTGTGGAGCAAGGGCTGAGCACTGGCACAGGCCTGTAACCTCTCTTCAGTTTCTCAACAAGGACAAAGGTTTAGACAAACACTACAGCAGATGAGACTTCTGTCCAAAATGAGCTAACACTGGACTTTGTTTACACTGAACATGATTTGAGAATAGGTCGAAGATGTACCACTGACTGATCCATCCAAGTAACAACTAGATCTACTCTATGTTATAGTTCTTGAAGATACCACAAAAAACCCACAAAAAAATCGAAACTACATTGTTCCTCAGTCTTGTCAAAACGCTGATTTTTTTAAAGTAGCATTTACCTGCAATGCAGAAGACTTTTCTACTGAATATTTTATCACCAGTGTAATAATCTGAACACCTTGTTTTAAGTGTGATATTCATAATTTCCTTGTCATCTGAGAAGAATCAGTTATTTAAAACACTTCAAAATCATACAGGACACAACTCATTCTGAATTTGGCCTAAAACTTATTCACATCAGTTCCTACCATCTGCCTTGCCCAGTTCCAAGTATTTCAAAGACTAGAAAAAGAAAGCCTTGAAGACAAATTTGCACAATAGTAATCAGGAAAAGTGGTCCTTCTTATTATCCTTTACATTTACAGATACCAGAAGCTCGAGGAAGCTGTCCAAGACCTTAAAAGCTTGTTTTCCTTTGCAGGATTTGTCTATATAACTGACACATAAATATCAGATTACTTTTGACCCTACAAAGTTTTAACCTCAATGTACTGATGTACTGCAGCAATAAATTCCAGGCTAATTTGTATGCTGAATGAAATATTTTTTCTTTAGCCAGAACTGAATTTGTTACTTTCCAGTATCACTGACAATTTCCCTTTCTGATGGCAGCAAGCTATTATAACTAAAACAATTACTTGAAACAAGAAATCATCAATATCCCTTTAACAGTATCTCTTTTACATAGAAACTATTTCACAAATAGAAAGTCCTCTGCAATCACAGTAATTTGTACAGATGCTGTAATCAGTATGAAAGATCCTGACAATGCATACACTGCACATTCTGCACCTCAGATTATGTTTCTTACCAGCAGTAAGAAACTTTATGTGCCCCTGCACTAGGGCTTGAAGTACAGAGCTAAGAGCACCTTCCTGACAGCTCAACACCCAGGCCTAGAAACAACAGGCCCAGCAATACCATCATCATGAAGAACGATAAATACAGAGGTTTTTAAAAGGCTGCTGGGTTTTCTGAGCATGTCAGCACAACTGTAGTATACTAGATTCACTCCTCCCTTGATGGTGGGAACAGCTGTATGAATTAGCTATTCCCTGGAGTACTGTTCTTCTGAATCTGCCTTTAGACATGAAGGATATGAAGTTTGCAGCAGTTGGTATCTTCATGATGCTATTTTACAGAAATCAGTGGTGGCATATATAAAAATGAGCCAGACAATACATTAAACTTACTGAAAAAGATTACTCAGCTGACAGAAAGAAAGAAATATAATGAACAACCCATTTGAGATTCCAATATAGTAATTTGGTCTCTTCATCCACATCGTTAGAACAGGCAGAGTAAAGCATTTCTTTATATTTTCACCGCCATGAAGTGGATTTTCTGTCCTGATCTGGCCAGAACTACTGACAGTAGCTGAAGCCAAACCTCAGTGTCCTGGATAGCTTCCCCTCCATCATCTGAAAACTTGGATAGAAGTGTGTGACCCTCTCCTCAAGTAAAAAGCCTCACAGAGCCCATAATTCAATTCTCGCAATTACAGGTGGCCCTGAAGTAGATTAAATATCTTGCTATCTATCTTCACAAGTACTCTTATTTGATTTCAGCTTTTTTTGCATTGACAACTGGAAAACATGGATGGTTACCTAAGTACTGCTAAAGAGATCTAGTACTATCTCCCTGATGTTAGCCATCCAGGTTCTACTTGGGTTAAATAATCTCTCCATTTATTAGCAGAACAATTCCAGATGATTCAAGAGTTTTTAAAAATATTAAATTAAAGGATGTCTTTGATATGCCCAAAGATGAGATCACCGCTAATTCTGAAATGACAAAAGCTTATGAAATGGTTTGGAGTCATTTGATGCTGGCAATAATCAAGTATAAATGATATTGTGCTTTTTGGACATATGGAAAAAGGTCTTCTGGCACTTTAGAGAGAGGTTATGACAAAGAGTACTTAATCTGGATGAGCCAGAGTCATTCAAAGTGGTCATACAACAAAACATCAGTGAAACAGCATTTTTCATGACTTATGGCACCTTTATCTAACGCTAAGAAGTTAAATATGATGCATATTTGCTGAGTTCCTCCTTGTCAGCATAGGCTGTAAGTGAAGATGACCCTACTTGCTCAACTCTTACTCCCTCTTTGAAGCAGCAGATACAGACCCAGCAGCTACTGCTCCCCTTTCACTGCACACATGCTTCCAGTGAATCTGTGACACAGTTCTGTGACACCTACCTAGGAAACCACAATTTTGCCAGGTCCTGTGAAAAAACAAAACAACAATATGTGATCTACCCACAAATACTGAAAGGCCCTGCCTAGAAGCTACTTCTCTCCTGTTTCTCTCCTTCCATCACTGAGAACTTGAGTTTAACTACTTCCAGAGTAACGTGTTCTACTAAATTCACCTGTTTTCACCATTCCCTGAAACAGTACTGACAAATAAAAGTACTTCCTTGTAAATTAAGGAGTCAAGGAGGGGGGGGGAATAGCAGACACAGCAGGCACTTTCCACCAATGTATGTTATGCAGATGAAATAAAATGCAAGAGCATTTCATAAGAGGGCCTCAAGCAAATGTCATTTTCCATTTGATCCCAAAAAACTGCTTCTAGTGCATACAAACTATCTATAGCTTCAAAACAGCCAAGTCAACATTGGGTGCAAAAGGAAAAGGTCATTTACAAATCAAAATCTCCTTTTAAAAACATTTTTAAAAGGACTTTCACACATTTATTTTCCCTCTTTTGCCTATGTTTCTCTTCCAATCCTCAACACCTTGCATAGTAAGTTTGATCTTTATGTGAAAAAAATTTATGTAGCAACTTTTTACTTTGAGTGTTGCTGACAGGGGTGGAAGAAGGTGACTGACTTGCTGTTTGTGTTTTTAAATCCATCAGCAAGGTCTGTGATTTCCCCAACTTTCTGCTCTGGAAGATCTGATGCTCACTCCACCACCAGCCCTCCTTCCATCCCTCAAGGGCAGGTCGCTCACAATCAGCCCTCAGAAATGAAGCTCACACAACCTACGGGTCAGCAGGCAGTGACACCAATGTTTCCTGCATCCCATACTTCTTGTTCAATCTCTATGATGACTATTCCAAACAAAGAACTTCAACAAAGTTATAAAAGAGGCAGACCCACCAAAATTTGCACTCGGGTTGTCAGCAGCAGTGTTACAATAAAGTGGCCTTGTAACACTGCAGAGGTGAAGCACTTTTTTTTAGCACGGTGATCAACTTACTGTTAACTTCTTTGGTCTTTTCAATGTGAAGACATGGATTTTAAGTAGGTTGTATGGAAAAACGGGTCTGCTTTATTTATAGTGCTTAGTGAACCACTAATCACACAGATATTTTTTCAGGACTGCTTAAGAATGAAGTACCAAACCATTGGGCTGCTCAGCTCCATCAGCAAGTGCAAAACAAACAGGACTAATGTAACAGAAGATACTCAGATCTATAGAAAATACAGCAACTCCACTAAGAGCCCCCAAACTTAAATACCTATACACATAAATTATAAATGGAGCAATTCTCCTGGAAAATAACATGGAATTCATGATGTGGAAAACAATAATAAAAAGTGGTAGTCTTTTCACTTCTAAATGAAACTTCAAGAAGTGTAACTACTGGAATGACTTTGTGGTAATATGTCACTGGGATGAACAGGGAGCCATACCTCTGAACTGCTGCTTCATACTCAAGTCTAAAAGGCTTTCCTCACATTCCTTCACAATAACTTGTTTTGTCTAAAGACTTTGCACATTAGCTATTATGTCTGAATATATTTTGTAGTTGCACACTTCTTCACAGTCAATACCAACTCAAGGTGCTCAGTGATTTGGGTTGTGAGGGCATGGAGACAGATTTAGGAGAGGGATCTGATCAACATTCATCCTATCATCTGTGGGATCTGCTGCTCCCACAGTGGATTCTTGACTGTTGCCTTGGTCTATGTTTTATGGCCTAAAAAAAAAACAAACAAACACCTGTGCCACTGCATGTTAATACTTGCAGGCTCTTTTCCTGAAGAAGCAGGGTAGAAAAAGAGGCTGGCTTGATAGGGTAAAAGAAAATACTCCTTATGGACAAGATGAGTGCAAAAGGAAATTGCTGACTCATAAGCACTATATTAAGCTGTTTCACAGAACCTCCCACCCTCACCCTCTCCACTTCCTTTTTCCCTAAAAGTGCTTAGATTTATTTTTCTCCCTGTATCCTGGCAAAGCCTCACTACCATTTCAGTCAATAGTAATGCAATTGCCACAGAAGAGAAAGACCAAAGGACAAAACACAGGAAGTAATTCAAGGTATGAGGGTTTTTTTCCAATTCATTATTCCCCACAGGCAACGAAAAAAGTCCTAGTAAACACAGCAAGCTCAGCTCCCAAGATCTAGTATTTCAAGGCTGCAAATTGCACGTACCACTATTTAACACCAGCAAGAAATAATACAAAACCAATGTTTGCTCACTTTGTTGGGTTTCAAAAGTTCAATTAATACCAGATACAAAATAACCCTAAACTGGTAGCATGCTTTCTTCCTTTCAGCAATTACAATAAAACATGTGTAGATGGCAGAATTAAAAGAACAAGTTTTGGAAAATAAATTTTTCCTCTGTATTTTTATGATCTGTGCAAGTTAAAAGTTGCTTTATTTAAGGAGGACACATTAAAGTTGTTCAAGCAAAATTAATTTTGATACGCTCTATCTTATGAGTGTTTGTCCACACAGCCTTCTCAATGTGGTGTTGTATATCCATACACATGCCTCTGTGTCTCTCCTCCTGTCTACAATACCAATGTTAAAGCAAAATCCTAAATGACAAACTCCACTACACAATCATCCCACTGGTATCACATGGGCATCTTGAGCTATCTGTAAGTTACAGCAACTATAGGTGGTTATTCTCAATGTGGAAGAATCACAGAATGAATCCAGCATTGCCAAAAGGTTTCAGATATTCTCTGACAGCCAGGTCTTCAGATTCAGAGACCTGGCTTCCATCCAAGGCACAAGCAAGTGCTACAAAGCTTTGTAACTAATTCTGCCATCTGTACCTTAGCTATTTCATCTTCGTTTCTTCTCCAAAACCTGTCTCATGTTCCTCATGCCACATTTGCCTGTCCTTGCTGGTCATCGGTCAATTCCCTGTCTAATGTTTCCCCTTTGGCAACACAAGCTGACAGATGCAGTACCCTCCTGATGCAGCATTTTCCATTTTATTAGCACCTAAAAACCTTCTAGCACCTCAGCAACTCCACCGTTTCCACGAACCCCATTAATTTCCTAGAATCAGACACCTTTTTCCAGCAGTTACAGTCTTCATTTCCCACAACTCAGAAGCTTCAGCTCCTGTCTCCTGTAACAATCCATCTGTACACTGGCCTGCTCCAGCTCAAACCCTGGGGTGCCCCAGGACAGGAGCTCCCTCCTCTTCCCTCTATACTGAAACTGCAGAGCCCAGGCTACAGGACAGGTTCTCAGTTCTGGTGCAGTTCCAGTGCTGATCATATCCAATGGGCAGGGACCTGCAATTCAGGGGAGACATCAGGGTCAGCCCCAGGCTCATGCATGGTCAGTGGGGGTGGCATCTTCAGAATTTCTAGCCAGCTCTAGAAAGTTTTAAGCACGCTAAAACTAAAGCTACTCCCTTGACAGCATCATCTCTCAGTTAATTCTCATGGGAACATAAAAGATTATTCTAGATGTAATGCCAGTATCAATAAGCAGATATTTGATATATTTCGTACTACACTTCTACTCTTTTTGTTAGTCAAAACCACAGTAACAGATATTCACGTTCACTATAGTTCATATTCACTTCACTATCGACATTAGTGAAAAAGATCCCAACCTCAGTACACAGATTCTCTAGCATACAGACACAAACCTGCTACGTTGCATAGTTAAGTTACCAATTTTCATAATTTTTATCCACCTACTAAAAAAAGAAGAGTGATACTACTTTTCTGTTGAAATGGGAATTAAGGTGTGATGGTAAAGACTAAAACTACAGTAAAAAATGTGCAATCATTGCACGTACTATCCCCCAGAAAAGACTCCATGCCTCCACTATCTTCTGATGAAAATTATGTAACAAAGTGCATTTATAAATGCTTTAAATACTCTTATCTTTTGCTGAAAAGAAAGCTGGAAGTTTTACAAGGCAACAGTAATGTCTGTACACTTCGAAAACATACAGTGTAAATATTTATCATTACTTACTTGCTAGAAAAAAGAGAAAAATTAAGCAAAGTACAAAACCCAAAGAGAATCTCATTTTCTTCTTTTCCAATTTGCATACCTGTGTTAGAAGAGTCTTTTGATAAAGCCAGTGGCCAAACAGCACATGCTATGTCATTATGATGAGCAGCTGATGTGGCGTGATAACAACAGTTCAGAAGGCTGGGAAATAGTTCACGGTGAAAATCAACAGAATCTATTAGGAGTGGAATCTTCACAGGACCTGGGATGTACAGACATCACAGATCTCTCTATGCAATGAACTTTCCTGAGATAAAGCTGCTCTTTAGAAGAAATAAAGTCCCATTGTGCAAAGCACAACTTGTACAAAGTCATATAATGAACAGAATTTCTAAGTAGGAATAAACTGTTTTAGAAAATGTAGCTTTTCACTGGAACTGGCTTTTGGGTCTCCTGACAGCTGACATGTTTCTCCAAAGAAACACAGCAGAATGTCCAATATCTGTAAACTACTTTAGATCTCATAGTAACAGAAGAAAAACAGTACATTGACTGTTTAAACAGTGCAATCAGGAAGCACTCTTACAGAAATTGCCACGTCAGATACCACAACTGGGTGGCAACTGGTTTGTAATCTCTGGCACGGGGCCTTCCAGTCCCAGAACCATCATTCAGAAAAACAGCAGCTGGCACAAAGAAATCAGAAATGTCAATATTGATTAAAGTTTCATTCCAATGTCAAAATTTTAAAACTATGAAATTTTCACACTGCTGGGCTTGGGGGTTGGGGGGGATGGGGAGGGAGAAGTGGAAAGCAATGCTGGCTTTACAAAGAGTTTTCTGATCTCCTATTAAATACAAACTGGTAATGCCATAACAGCCAATGTCCCAGCAAGAATGAAGGTCTCCTACTGTAGGTGCTCTGAACCTCACCATACACAGCTCTCCTTTCTCACAAACCATCTGAGTGCAAACAGGCAGGAAGAATGCAGCTTACCTCGAATTGTTAAGAGGTCGACACACTTCACTGGTTAGAAGCAGAAGAATATGGTCGAGGTAATCTTATGACTGCCTGGCTCTTGGAAGGGCTGGGGGCTCTGATGAATGTATTTATTGCTATAATCTTGAGCCAAATGCCTAAGGGTGACTGCTATTTCAAATCCTCTAAAGCCTGCAAAAACAGATAATCCATTGTTTAAAGATTTTAACTAAAAAAGACCAAGGTTGCAAAGCCTCAGGCAGAAAGAACAATGAAACACTAGACAGGAGAGCACTTTGCATTAGTTTGCTGCCCACATACTGCTGTGCCTTGCACACTATACAAGAAACAGCAGCAATCAGACCTTTGTGTTGAGAAAGAGCTTTTACTGAGGAGGGAAGAGAAAGGGGATTCCTCTGCCCTGTCTCATAGCTGCCTGCTCCTAGATGCACTATACACCAAAGGTCTTAAGCCTTAGCAATGATTAGTTATGCCCACTATAAGCTACATCAAATAGCACAGAATTTTTAAAGCACTTGGCACTGCCATTAAGGCCCCTTTAATAAAATGCCTCAAGCTGAATACTTAAATATTGCAGCATTCAAAAAAAAATCAGTAGTCATTTACAACATGTGCAATTAGTACATTTAAAGCATGACTATGCTGTGCTGCAGCTATTGTTGTAATGTGCAAGAAGCTTGCCAAGCCAAAAAAAAAAAATAATGCACAGTGTGACTTGCACCCCAGGAGAGATGCAACATATCTGAGCAACTGTGACAGAGGAAGAACTATTGCACTCACTGCTCTCACGTACTGCTTCCTCGAATTTGCTATTTCCAAACCCAATAAAATTAGCAAACATTTCTAAGAATTTTTTTGTGACACTTCCTCATCCCTGTGTAGGATGCTCTTGGGCGACAGTGACAGGACAAAGAGTCTCCTGCACCAGTATTAACTCAAAGCTAGAGTCAGATCAGTACTAGCCAAAACTAATTTATACTTTTTTCTTGTATTCCCCACTGATCTCCGTTTCTGCAGCCCCAGTGGAAGCAGCCTTAGAGGCAGAAAAAAGGGATAAGAAGTCTCCTCACATTCACAGGATGGATTTCACTGCAGCAGCCAGCTTGTTCCCATAACTTCACATAAAAAAAGAAATTTCTTCCTGAATCTCCTTCCTTTTCCTTCAAGACAGATGGAATCAAGCTAGATAAGATTTTCTAAAAAGTATTACCTAAGGATGGTTAGTTTTTGGAAATTTAAATTTTAAGGCTTGAGTAGTTATATCCTAATGTCTATGCATACAAGGTCATTCCCATTTTATTTGGCTCACAGGTCCCTCATTCTGACTATCACAAAAGTCCCGGCATTAGTGCTCACAAGCCTTGCAACCACCTCCACAGCTTTGTCAGCAGTTTCACAGCTACGCTGTGGTACCTGGTACAGGTGCTTTTACCTGTGGTGAAAGGTCATGACCGAAAACGAGGATGGAACTCCATATAGCCCTAGGAAAAGTTACAATATGCCAACAGAGAGCTGGTAGGAGAGGCTGTGTAACACCAGTGCCAAAGAATTGTGAAGACAGGACAAAATGAGTAGAGCTCTCAACACCCACTTTGAAGCTTGGCATCCTCAGTCTCATCTGGCAGATCAAGCATAAGGTTCCAAAATCACTAACCCATGAAGGCCAAAAAAAACCCTATCTAATGCTTTCTCCAGAAGAAACCTAATGACAGTGGGGAAAACAGCATCTTGCATTTGTGGCTTACACCCTTCATCTGTATGAAGATGTGTTTGTGGTTTTTTAAGCTGGCTCATTTCTAAAAGTACCCAATGTAGACTTTAAACCAAACAGTTTGCAGACATACCCTTTAAGAACAGCCCTGCTTCCAGTGCAGATACTGTATCAATTTCCACTGCCTTGACTTTCAGCACTGCCTGTAGCTGATCGTCACCCTTGCACAGGATGCATTTCAGGAAGAGGTAATTGCAGGAAGGGCCTGAGCACTCACAACAATTTCAGTTCCCCAAGAGCTATCCAGAATCGTATCATGGGTCAGACTGTTAGTGCCAGGGTGGTAGGAAAAGACGTTGAGGAAAACACAGAAACATTTTTTGTTTGTTTTGCTTTCTTTTAACAAGATAGTGAAAAAAAAACAAAACCAAGAACCATTCAATAAAAATGTAACTAGTTTTCTGACATAATGTGCCATGTCTTTTTGGTAAATTGCACAGGAACATAAAGATAATACAGCACTGCTTATCAGAGAGCTGCATTTTTCCTGTGACCCCAGGGCTGGTCTCCACCTTGATCAAAGCAACTGCTTCACTCTTCCCCTATAGGCACCTTCTTCACAAACTATATTGCTACTATTTCTTCAATCCATTATGAGAAATCAGCAGTTTCTCATGACCACTGCTAGGTGAGTCTAACCTAAATAAATCTAACATTTAAAAAGTTTGGAGGACTGATGCAAAAAGAAGTAGCATGAGACTCCTCTTCAGTTTACACCATGTGAAATCATACTTCTAAGGTGATCATCTGGTATGTCTTCAGGTGGTCATACCTCTCCTCCAAAGACAGCAGCCCTGGCATGCCATCGACTCATCCTATCTATCCCCAAGACACTCCGTGGTGTCCCAATATAAAAGTATTTGAGCCTGACTGGGTTTCTTACTGATCCACTGAAAGGTAACATTTTCTCTTTTGGAGAAGGACAACATAGCAAAAAAGGGGGTTTGTTTTGTTCTGTTATTTTAATTTCCACATCAGTCTCCTGGTCGCCCTGCTGAGTGGTTGTGCCGATATTGAGAAGGGTCACTATAGGACTGGATCACTTTCCTCTCTGGTAGTATCTGCTTAAATCCAAATCAAAAAGAGTATGTTCAAAGGACACATTCACCGTGCTTTCATTCAGTGATAGGAAAATGCCAGGACTAACAAAAATAAGATAATTATACAATAGCTCTACAATATACAAGTGAATTAACTATAACCACCTCAGAAAAACATTATGTTCAACACCAACTGCAATTACGACAATCCCTGAACACTAGTTTGTTCTTAACCTGCCCACATACACAACACAAGGCCAAAAAGGAGTTTCCAGCTCTGCCTGCTACCACAGGCACTGTACCATCGTGTGTGGTTAGCGAGGAATTTGTATTTAAAAGTAATGCTGGGAAAGGCAAACATCAATATTTTGTTTGAGGCAAAGCAAGTTTTCCTGCAGAAAGCTCTGTGTTTATATGGACTTGGGCCATGGAAACATACTCTGTTCTACGCAGTTACAGGACACTAAAATATAGACACAAACACACGATAAAAGCGCATTTTCATGGTAGTCTTGAGCCAGGAAAGTAGACTTATTCACATCATGCTTTGATACAAGTGACAAGATCTGAAACAGGAACATTAAGGAAGGATATGGATGGAAGTCTGCAGACAAAACTAAATCAGGAGACAGTGACAGATCTCTGCTGATGAGGAAGATGATTATGACTCAGCCATAAGTAAAGCACATGCATTTTGAGCTTAAGTATCACTGAGTGAATCCAAACATTTAATTAAAAATTAATAAACACAATAAAATTACAAATAACAAATTAAAATACATTATTTGTAACTGAAATGGGGGGCAGGGAAAGCCAAATGTTTCAGAGGTGTTCTGGACAACAGTTGGACATGAAGACAGGCTTCAACACTGAAACGAATCTGCCTCTTTGCGTCTGCCGGACTGGGCCAGGATCCCACTGCATCCCACTGGAAAAGCAGATTTAAGACTGCAAGAGCTCACATCGTCCACAGAGATGATGAAACAGGGAGCTGCAGCAGTCCTCATGCACAGACACCCTGTGTTGATTGATGCAATGTCTACGCTACTTTCTGTCTGCTCTTTTTAATAGCTCTGCAGCCCTCCATAACTGGAAGGACAAGCAGTTCACCAACAGTAAGGTGATGGTTTTTTTCAGTAGCTCCATCACTGAGACAAATTATATCACTTCAAAGACTTCTCTATACTTAAAACAGATCCACACACAGGTGACGACCAGTATAGAAACACAAGACTTGGGTGATGACAGGTGCAAAAGGATGACATTTTAAGGGGTCAGGCAAGATACCAACCTTTTCTCCAGTAAAAATTTCTACCTTTAATTAAATTGCACAAGAGTTCCCAGCCTTACTTGCTCCTCATTCATCTTGGACCATCAAATATTAAGAGGCATTCAAGTTGTTGTGAAATTATGTTATTCATCTCAAGCAGGGATCTACATGCAATGTGCCACTACGTTGGGACACTCCAAGCCTGATCTTGCCATTTGTTTAAAGTTAAACCTCCAGCAGTGCAAAAGCCAGACTGTGCAGAAGAGAACCTGACTCTTTACAGAAAAAAAAATCATTGTTCAGTATCTGAGATCTGCGTATTCTCATTGCTTCTGGAGGCAACTACAATCTCTGGGGTTAAGGTTTTCAATTAAACAAAGACCTACCCATGGTCTGGTCTGACTTCTCTGGGACAGGTATGGCTGGCAAGGACCACAGAAAAGTCCTGGTTACCAGAAACAGAGGAACTCTGGCTGTCCGACAACCCAAAGATAAAAGCAAGGGCAAAGACAATCAAGAGCTGTGGAGCAAGTCGTTAACATTTGGCACTTGGAAAAGCTTTCAGAATAAAGTGGGAGTGGCACAGAATCACTACATCAGCATTAGCTTAAAAAGAAAAATCTACAGAAAAAGTTTTCTAAATATAGGAAAGGCAGTTAAGATCAGAACAGACAAAATTGATCCAAATCAATTAATAGCGAAGATATTAAAACGCTATGCTGAAAGTAGTCCGCTGTTAGGAGCAAGTTAATGTCACTCTGCAAGGTGTTCAATTTACCTTCTGCTCAGATACTTATCCTGCTGATATCTTCTACATCTCGACTAACATTCTCAGTTTTTAATACATTCAGTGGAAAACCAAAAAAGAACTTCCAGAATGTGATTCACCTCAACAAATGTGGACATCTGCTTTAGAGAGAAAAGAACTGCACTCTAACATACCCTTAAACAGAAAGGGAACTTACAGTGCTCAGCTCAGATGTGGACACTCTGGTGTTGTTTTATATCTTCACATGTAGTCACATGAGTCAAACTCTCATCATCCAAGAGATACCTGAACTGACTGTTTTAAAAGCCCTTTCTGGCACCAAATTTCCCATGCACTCTAGAGCACTGGTAAGGGCTAGAGAGCTAATGCAAAGTTGTTCAGTAAGAGGTTCTCAAGACAAAAATAGACATTTATAAAATGTTGTGTTTCTTCTAACCTTTCTGACGTATATCTCAAGTTTCTCTGCTTTTCTAAATGGAGCTCTACTTGGAGCCTATCACAGCTAAGGCCTATCATCCCACTGTTCCCTTTGAGGAATTAATACCAAAGCGATTGAAAATGTAAGAGTTAAGATCTGTTGACGAGCTCTAAAAATCCACATGCAAGCTCTGATTCTACTTCAGAAGTACTGCCAAGCAAATTAGCATTAATTAGAAACAAGCTTAAAGACCAATAAAATATTAGGCTAATAGAATCATCTGGAACCGTAAAACTAAACATGATCAAAGGAAAACAAGTTGCTCTGTCACATAATCTGATGGTCCTGACACGGGAGCCTCACAAATCGAACCACTTAGAGGAATGTAATATTCTTGCAGGGTTCCTGATGCAGAATTGAAGGATGTAGGAGAATGGAGAAACAAAGAGAAGGGGCAGGGTGCTGAGGTTGCATGCTTTCAAATAGAGTGACCAGATGGCAGACCAGAACTGCAAAAAGAGATTAAGAAGGGATAAAATTGTCATTTTGCTGTCCCTCTTTCCTCCTTCCTTTTTATATCAGTTATACCAATCCAGCTCCCTAATGACTGAATACAGAGAAAAAACATACATGAATAAATGAAAGCAGCAGTGATCCCTAACTCCAGAGAGGGCTACAACTTGTTGGTGCGCCATCTAACACATACAGTTTTATGTCCTGCTCTCTCCCCCGCTGTGGAAACCTTCCCTGAGGAGGCAACCTGCAAGCCTCTTCAGGTGAGCTACAGGAAGGTTGGAGAGCAGAGGACAGACTCTACTGTCTTTTACTTTACAGAGAATGCCCTAAACAAACTTTTCCACTAACGCAGACATTTCCAGAGGTGGAAAAAAAAAAGAATTCAAACTAATGCACTGCAGACTTGAGAGAGAACAGATCAGGCTAGTGCAGTACAACTGTACTTGTATCCCACCAAAACTCTAGATCACACTCCCTTATTTCCATCACACACTCAAAACATGAGACAAAGTGCTGCACATGGGAAGTGCGGTGTGACACATACACAGCACAGGGACCAGCACCAGGACCTGCACAAGCCCCCCTGTACACTGAGCAGAGGACAAAATGCATTTCTCTTTTTTTATCCTCCTTTGATTCTGGGGAAAAAAATATGAATATTGGCATCTAATAGCCTTTAGTTTTACTGCTTAACCTCACCATTTGTATTTAATGACAAATATTACATTCACTTAATGGAAAGAAAGAGTACACTATTCTAGGCTAAGTTAAGGCTTTAACATTTCAGCCTGAGAAGCTGCAAACACTGCGATGTTCCATGTTTGCAACCCCAGCAGGAAGAACAGCTGCAGTTACACACAGTTACAAACACACTTGGAAGAGACAGCTATTTCTGAACATCTTGGTGGTGCTAGTACATAAGCAAATGCTGCATGGAGCTGTCCTTTCTTATTTTGCAGTATTCATTTAACTTGACAAATTCAAAAGCAGGCTGAGTCCATAGAGAGAGCGAGCCTGTGACCATCCCTCTCTTTGTCTGAAAAGTTTGGGCAGCTTTAAAAAACAGCAAACGGCAATTCCCGCTTCTTTGAAAACAGATCTTGTGCCACTGCCCAGTGAAAGCCACAAATATTTTGAGAAGGTCCAAACTGCATTTACAATCTTATCAACCCCCTCGCATTCACTGCTAAATCAGTTAGCTTACTAAAAATATCAGCAGGCATGAATGTGATGGAGGATATCTTCCTGGTGCAGAAGATTAATTCATCACTCATGTCTAGAGATTTCTACTGCATTTTTAATAGGGTACATATGGATTCAGTCTAGTGATCTATATAATTTCCTTTCTGGATATGGGTCTGTATTGAAAAACAGTCCCCAAACAGCAATTGCCAGAGGCCCAAGACCTTCAAATACTGCTAGGCAGAAAGAAAAGGTACAGTTCTCATCTGTATAGTCCAGTAAATCATTCAGTGGCAGTTTAAGACATTGTGCTCCACAGCTCTACTGGATTAGATTCCTGTCTCCAGCGCAGGATCAGTAAAGCAGAAAGTCTGTCTGTACCATTGTTACTGCACCCCACAGCCTGGGCTCTCAAATTCAGTAGCTGAAGAAGAGGAACATAGTTCCTTGTGACTTTGCTGGAGTGGGAAAATTGCCAGTGTAAGGGCAGGGGGCACAGCTCTAAAAGAAGAGAAACAAAACCCAGCCTTTGAGACTTCCAGAGCTGATGTCAGAGAACCCGGAGCTCAGTCGGAGCTGCACCAGTGCACAGTGCCTGCAGACTGTGCTGCTACAGGCCAGAGGTGAAGTGCCTCAGCACATGAATAATGAAACTCAGGGCTTCACCTCTTTGCATTACGTTCAATTAACCAAAGCAACTGCGTTAAGCAAAGTCACTGTGAATTTTCTAAAGACAGGTAATGTTGGTCTGGGCCTTCTAAAAATACACTCCCAGCACTAGCCTTCTACCAGTCCTGTACTACTCAAAGCCTGCCATCAGACAACAGCAGCAACTCAGATGTACCTATATTCAGAGTCTAGAAAGATAGCTAGAAAGGAAAAAATTGAACTCAAAGACCCTTGAATCAGCACTAGTTACAAAAAGACTAGAGAAACACAGAGAGTAAACAGGAGCATTCACCCCAATCATTTCCAGAATTCAGGACAAACCCGGCACCCGCACCCAGCGCCACCACCACCATCTGTCTGTGCTGCTGCTACAGCATTGCTGTCTTATACCCACAAACTCCACTGCAGCTGCCTGTTGAGCTGGAAATTTGATACACTGCAAAGGTTGCTGACAGCCAGAGGCTGCTCCCTTCTCTATAAAATATCCTGTAATAAATTACGTTACAGACTGGGGAAAAGGATTCGGAAGAGCGAGAATTAAAACACAACCTTATGAGAGCTAAATGAGACCAATTAAAGGAGATTTGCTACAAGTGCTAAGGGATTTTGACCTGAGCTGTAATCAGGGATAGATATGCATTCCTTTAAAAGAGGGAAATGAGCAAGAGATCATGTGTAAACAACTCTGCCAATTAAAATGAAATGGATTATCTTATCTGTGCAGCTCTGCTCAGAGAATCTCCCCATATTCCAGATATACCACAGAGAGATCTGAGACAGTCATTCAATCCTCTGACACACGGCTCAGCGATGAGGAGATAGGCTGTGGTTCAGGACACATCAAGGCCTCAGCTGCATTCAGTTATTTCCTCCACATCCCCCCCTTTTTTTCTTTTTAAGAAATCATGACATTATAAAATAAAATACAAAACTAGGCTCAAGCTTTTTCACCAGGCCACCTACATGAATTCTGATACAAATCAGCCTGAAGGTTAAGCATCACAACAGTAAAACATGCCTTATGCAAAAACCATGCAGCAGATCCCACCATCACTGCACTGCCAGATACTGCTGGGAAACACTGAGCTTGCCCATGCACACATTCATGTCATGGTAAACAATCACACATAGCATTCAATCCTTTAAAACTCTCGGGTTTTCTGTATCACAGCCCCATTTTGCTGCCCCAGATGCCTCAGAACCCCTCTCCTCACGGGGAGCAATTCTGGAGGGCAGGATTGGCCCCACTCTCCATTCTAAAACTCAGTCTGAGAACCCACACCCTTGAGCAAAAGTCATTTCTGCAACTGGAACAAAAAATCTGACATGGACAGATGTACCACTGCGCTTGTTCTGAGTCCTTGCTCTTAGCTCATTCTGAGCTGCATTTTTTTGAAAATTCCATTTCTTCTTAGTTCAAAATCATAGGTACAAGCAAAAAAAGCAGTTTTACAAGGCCTGAAGAAACAGTAAACAGAGGAAGAAAAGACCCATTAGGAAACCATGTTCAAGGAGCAACAACAAGGAAAAGAGTACCACGGACTTAGGGGGCAGCAAAAAACTAAAAGGGAAGAACGAATTCGGGATGAGGAAGAAAAATGTAAGAAGGAAGCAGCAAGTGGACAAGACAATAACTGTAAGAGATAAATACTTGTTCACAGCTGCTGACAGCAGAAATGTTTTAGAACATTTTGTGCTGGTTGCCAGATTTGAGCACAGAGTTCTTCCACTGGCTCAAAACCGGTCTAGCAGAGTCAGCCTGCTTTTGGAACCAGACGAGCTCTTAACACACCACAATCACATTTGTGCAGCGTGAAGTACAAACTAAAGTGCCTGTGTCCAATCTTCCAGTAGTTGGATCAGTGATCTCAGTGCCATGAAAACAGCTGCACTGAGATGCCCAATGAAGAAACACTGCACCAACCCACCGTGGATGGAGCCCCTCAGGTGTCTCCATGCAGCAGCTGTACAGGGCTTGGCTCTGGGATCACTAACTGGTGCAAGTGCAAAGCCAGCTCACATGGGCAACATGAGCATGTGTGGGCACCCATACTGATAAACCCTTGGGGCTGATGCTGAGCTTCTAATATTTTCTGGCTCTTAGGGTGTTTTTGTACACAAAGTGTTCCACCATACTGATGCTACCTAGATTCTTCCATCATCCTCCAAAATTTCCCTGTCCGATTACCACAGATAATTGACTGCACCTAACCTGAAAAATTAATCAGAAGTTTCTAGTTTACAGCTTTGCCACAAAGGGCAAGGTTACGCTTCCTAACGAGAAATGCACGTACAATTAACAATTCTGAATACTTCTGTGGCAAGATCAGTCACAAAGAATCCCAGTGTGGAGTAGTGTAACCTGTGGCTGAATTCAGATATGTGACATTTGCCCACTTCTAATTCAGACAACACAGAGTTTATTCACTCTTGCATAAGCAAACAGGGGTGTCTCGTGCTTTATTTATCGTTTTACCACTGCAGAAACGTTTTAACGACTAAACGACGGTAAATGCTATAGGAACGATGCCTCACGCTCCATTAGCTTTCCCTACGTAACACAGTTTTTGTTGTGTCTTCGTGGTACCGCAGCTGTACCCGCGGCTGGCCTGCACCGAACGCAGCCCCCAGACAGCCGCCTGTGCCGCACGGGCAGTGCAGCCGCACCAGGGCACAGGAGCATCCCCTGCCCCGGTGCACGGCGACTTGTTCAGCGCCGGTCCCGCCGCACCAAGCACCCTCGCCGCCCGCAACAGGGCGCCGCGGGGTAAACAAAGCCGGAGCGAGGCCGGTAGCGCAGCCCCGGCCCAGGACGGCGCTGCCCGCCGGCGGCCGGAGCACGGGGGGCTCCGAGGGGCACAGCCGCGATGGGGCAGGAGCTGCCGCTCCGGGCCGTGCGCCGGGGGCTCCGCGCCCGCCGAGAGCAGCCGGGCAGGGCAGCGAAACCTCCGCCCCGGGCACCGCCGGCACACGGGGCCCCGTGTCGGGGCGCGGGCCCCCCGGGTGGGCTCTCGGCGGGACCCCCCGGCCGCACAGGTGGCTGCGGGGCGAGCGGCGCCTCCGGGCGGGGGGCAGCGCCCTCCCTGCCTCCTGCGCCGGCTCGGCCCCTCGCCTCCCCCCGCGGCCCGGCCACCCCTCGCCAACACCCCCCGCCCGGGACCGCCGCCCCCCGGCCGGCACAACTTCCCCCGGCCCCGCCGGCGCCGCTCGCTCTGCTCTGCCCCGCCGCCCTCCGAGCCGGCCCGGGCCGGGCCGCGCCGCCAGCACCGCGCTGCCCTCCTCCTCCTCCTCCTCCTCCCCCACCTCACCTGCCGCAGGGAGGCCCCGCCGGGCGGGCACGGCTCGGCTCCCGGAGGGAGGGAGGCAGGGCGGGTGTCCCCCGGCGCGGCGCGCAGCGCTCAGGCCGGTCGCGGCCCGCCGGCTCCCGGGCGCTGCGCGTCCCTCCGGCCGCTGGGGGAGCCGCCGCGCGCCGCCATCTTCCGCGGGCGGGGGGCGGGGCCGCGGGCAGCGCCGCGGGCGGGACCCGACGCGCCCGCACCGGCACC
>JAYRBT010000178.1:14901373-14943841 GCA_036023395.1 Myiotriccus ornatus | reverse complement strand
CACCGGCACCCCCCACACCGGCACCCCCCACACCGGCACCCCCCACACCGGCACCCCCCACACCGGCACCCCCCACACCGGCACCCGCGCACCGGCACACCGGCACCCGCACCCCGCGCACCGGCACCCCGGCACCCGCGCACCCCGGCACCCCCGCACCCCCGGCGGGGGTTCGTGCGGTCGCCCCCGCGCCCCGGGCTACAGGCAGTGGCTGCGGCCGCCGCGCTCCCGGCGGCGCGGAAGGCGTGGGATGTCCAGGAAAACAGTAGGAAGGAATTGACACCGCTGTGACATCGCCGGCAGCAGCCTCCCGAGAAACGCAAACAAACGCACGGTGCAATTTGCTACTTTAGAAAAGTGGAGGAAGTGGTAGCAGGAAGCCAGAATGGGATGTGAAGCCACATCACAGGATCATTTATTCTCAGTGGAGGATGGAGAGGTGGGTGGCAGTTTGGGAGTGCTGTTACACGGCCCTGCTTCTGGGTCTGCTATGCAGAAAGGACCCACCACATTTTGGAGAGCAAACATTTGGGGCAGGTTAGCACGACTGGGACCTGGAACAGTCAAAAGCGACAGAAGAGGAGCAAGCAGAGGGAAAACAGGTGCTCAGGGAATAAGGCCTTAGGTTGGCAAAGTGTTGCTTCACATCCCGCTGTCAGAGGATTGCTGGCACCCTGTGAGTCACTCAGAAAACCTTCAACAAAGCAACACAAGAGGTGGATTTGCTGCACAGGAATCTGCTCCTCTGTTGAAAAGCTGAAAAAGCTTGATCGTCGCGGCTTTCAGACACATTTAGACAGGGCTTTTCATCTTCAGCCTAATCAGTTTGCACCTGAAGCACTGACCATGACTGTTAAGCCCACCTTAGCAAGTGAATCGAATAATGCAAGAAAAGCAGACAAACCTCTGAGCAATCATATCTTAGTGCACTTCAAAAGTCTGTTCTGCCCCTGGCTGACAGCACCCCCACCTCAGCAGAAGTTGATGAGGCAGCTGCTCCCACCACCTGCAGTCCTATCGCACGGGTCTGTGCTGCCAAAATACCCAGCAGCACATATTTGAACACGTGGTTGCATTTCTGTTGAATTAATCCAAACACGTGCTGCAGTGCTCACATCAGATTAATATCATCTGCCTGCCTGCAGCCATCCCAGAAACAGTGTGGCAGCAACAGGTGATCCCAGTCTACCAGACCTTGCACTTTCCAAAACAGCTGAGCAAATCTGAGACAAGAGGGAATGTGTGGCAGATCAGCACCTCGTGTCATGTGTTCGTAGCATTTATGATCCAGTACTACATTCTGTGAAACTGGATTTAGCATTTCAAAGTACAGCTTGATATTCTAGTAAAAAACAATTTTTTTTTTTTGGTAGTTCCTGTCTCTCCCCCAGTCCCATCAAATGTCAGTTACACTGAGGGAGGGGAATCAGTGACAGGAGTTTATGTTGTACACTATAGTACTCTGTACAGGTGCAACAATATCAACGTGGAATTCCTTTTAAATGTGCAGTGGGAGAAGACACCCAAAAATATGCTCCATCTCTCCAAATGCCTTCTCCAGCCACAAGAGAAGTCTCTTGCTTTCCTTCTCATTTCACCACAAAACAACTGTCCTCACTTTCTTTCTAGTTACCTCATATGGAGCTTCCTCTACTCACTTGTGAGACACCCTTAACTCCATCTTGCATCTCTGCTCTCTTCCCCACACCAGCCTCCTCACACTCCAAACCACTCGCAGTGCTCGGAGCTTTATGACTCCCATCTTCCAGGCTATCATATTGCTCCGTGCCTATCTCACTTAGCTGGTGCTATCCCTGGTAACACTGCATTTCTCTGAAGCAACTTCTCCTTCTTAAGGTTACGTAAACAAACAGTCTTTCCCTGGATATTCCATTTAAAGGGTCAGGAAGTCTATTTCTTCCTAAAGGGAAAGTCGAAGTAAAACACTGTATTAAGATTAAATGTGTTACTGTTTCTGCTGAGACTCAATAGAGTCTTTGTACCAGGTACGGAAGATTTTTACTGATACTGTAAAAGATCAGGTAGTGTTGAAACTTGCTAATTTATGACATTTAAAATAATCTCAGCATTAATACTATTTTGGAATGAACAAGGCAGATTTCAATCTGTTTACAATTCTTAGAAATATCTAAGATAATCTATACCAACTTTGGGCCTTTTTTATACAAGAAAAAATATGCTAAATCTAAAGAAATCCATTTCAAATGTCACCTTAGTAGAACATATATTTTTTGTGTAAGTATGTACTTTTTCAGTTTATTTTGAACTTCTAAACACATAATAAATAAACAAATAAATGCTTCCTGGAACAGCAACAACCCTAGAGCAGTAGCACTGCTTTGACTACTGATATAACCTATAGGATGTTCCAGTGTAAACCAGGCCTCTGAAGCACAGCCCTGGTGCCATTTTTGCAGGCTGTCCTCTGTTGGTAGGAGCATTACACTTTCCCACTGAAACAGGAAGGAGAAATAAACCATGTTGGGACAATATTTCATTGCAAGAACTGGCCAAATCCCAACTCTGCCAACACGCAGTCTCATATGATGCATTAACAAAACATTTTCTGTGAATGAATGTCATCCTGCCCATCCATTTATGGATAATCATGGTGAGTAAAATTATATAAATTGCCACTGACTAGGGACTGTCGGACAACCACCATTCCCTCCATTCACCTGTGCTTTAGAGGACTCTTCTGTAGCACAAGGAACTTTCAGACTGAGATTTTACTGACTTAATTATTTGCATCCTTTCCTTGTAGCCAGACTTTTAAAAATCATGAGCATATGCATTTTTTTTTCTAATACTTGTTAAGTACACAATAAATTGGCTTAAAATTCTTCAGAATATTACACACCAGCCAGGAAAGTCCTATTCCTTACCAGCAGACAGGACATTCTTGCACGTGAGGAGTTCTCAGGCACTAAGAATCTCAAGGGAAAAATTCATAACCCTCCACTCAAGTCACTTTAAGTGCCCCTAAGGACTACCTTTCCCAAGTCTAAAATAAATTTATATTAAACCCAAATAAACAAGCATTCCAGGTCCATTAGGCTGCAGTTCCAATCCTCTCAAATACTCAGGAAAAAAAAATCATCCATGATGAGTAGCAGCAATATCACCCAGCTGCTCTGCAGCACCGTTCATCAGTCGCTCTCAGTGGTTTCTACAGAGGTCAGGCTTTATGATCTGCATGGACAAATGGCAAAGTTCAAGCACATACCACAAGTGGCTTACCCTGCAGTCACTCTGCAAAGCCATAGCAAAACCAAAACCAGATCACAAATCTGATCACTTGTCAAATGCTCTGTCCGTTAGTCTGTGTTATCAATTACATGTAAGTAAGAAGTAACAATTTCCATAATAAAATGAAAAGGAGATTGACATTCAGGGTCTAGTCCTGCTTATGCTTCTCTGTGCATCTCATGGATACTATAGCATAAGAGCGTCCTACCAGACCTTTGTACTGCTAGCCCAGCAACTGAGAGCAGACCAATCCTAGTTTAAAAGGAAATCTGATTTAGGCATAAATAAAAGCTACCATCAGTCATAGGTCTCCCACAGGGTAACCCACCTATGTACACAAACGTGTGTGCATAAACTGGGAGAGAGGGAACTTCGAAAACCATGCTCTGATCCTTCTCTTTTTTTGGTAGGAAAACGGCAAAACTCCATCTAATATGATGAGCTGATTTTAACCAGCTACAGCATAATAGAAAGTAAGTTTCTAGGAATATCCCTGTTTGATAGCTCAATACTGGAGCTATCACATTGCAGGCAAGTACCAATCCCAATCCCTGCTGTCAGCTAAAACATAGGAAGAGGTAAAACAGACACCATACATATGCTACATAAATATTCTTGACATGAGCATTAGTCTGACTATTGTGCTTTCAGTAAGTGTTTAAATTACTCTTGCCTTGGTTAAAAGAGCTACTAAGAACAGGGGAGATCATCACTAATTTTATGAGTACCTTCCTAGTGCTTATCAGATCATACTGCAACGTTTCTTCAAAGATCATTAGATAGGATTAAGTGCTTCAGGAGAGACCTTACCTGATGAATGATGATGTCGGAAATGATAGCAGAACCTCTCTTTGCTGCTGTAATAGCAGGAGCTCTCTTCTGGGCACGAACAGATTGTCTTCAGTCCCAGTGAAGCAGGCTGTAAAACCCTGGCCTTCTCCCTTTAAACACTAAGGACAATTTTCCTCCTGTTTCATCAGGCAGCAGAGGTAATCATCTCCTTAAGCAGCAGCAACTGACACCTATTTAGCTAGGTAATTGCTGTAGTTAAAGGGGATTAGGTACACCGAAGTTGCTTTCTCTGATAAGGCAAAGCCACCTCCTCCCACCTGCAGCGCTTCCTAGCCGCACCTGAGAAAAGCTCAGGGGAGTGGAGGCCAGCCAGGCATGCCAAAAGGGGAGCACAGGTGCTGGGTAGAGCCCCTCAGCCTTCACTGCAGCCGGTACCAAAACAAGATGTGTCCCCCAGTGCCACCCCAGCAGTCACTGTGCCGGACACAAGGCCAGCGGTAGCAGGAGATGCAGAGAAGCACCTGAGTGTCTCTGTCCCCCCGCTCGGACAGCCTGGCAGGGACTCAGCACAGGGCAAGGGCAGCACCTGCTGCAGGCTCACCACTCAGCCACCTACCCTTGAGAGAGCTCTGCTAGGTGGGAAATAAAAGAAAAATGGCAAAGCAGCGAAGGCTTGAGTGGAACAAAGCCTACCCAGCAGGGCATAAACAAAATGCTAATAACAAGAGGCAGTATAGAAACAAAATAGGCTAAAGCCAACTAACTTTTAACTTGTTGGGAAATGATGCTTACGCTGCTAGACCTGACAAATTTGTGCAGCCGAGTGGTTGATCTGCGCCTCTGCAGAAGCATCTCAGTCAGGACACAAAATACACTAGGTTAGAAATAAATAAGCCACCCAACTTGAGATCAGCACGTTTACATCAGGCAAACCTAACGACAAGAGGGCTTCTCCCACAAGGAGTCTGAAATATTGGTGAGAAAAACAAATAAGGAAGTAACAGCACAGATTTGCCAAGGATCAGGCTATTAGGAACAGAAGCAACATTTCCGTATTATGCCTGTCAGGGACATGCCATTAAGTTCATTTCAGCAGGGTCTGTTGGCCCTTTGTTTTTAATGCTAGCATTTTCCCCTCTTATTTTAGGTATGGTACCACTTAACTTTCCCCCCTTTTCTCAAATCAGATTTTTAAATCACACAATTAACTCACACATACACACACACAAAAGTTCTGTAAATTGATTCTTATCCCAGAAGTACCATTGTTACATGGTTTAAGAGAACAATGTGACACTCCAAACTTTACACTGTTTAAATGTTATTTTATTAAATATCTTCAGTTCAAGGTTTCATTGTAACAAAGCTATGAAGGTTCTACCAACATTCAGACCAAACAAACAAACACTAGCTAACTTTAATTATTTCTATATCATGCAAAAATTCTGCATCAAATGCCTTCCATTTCCTGTTTAAAATGTGATATTTATAATATATATTATATAGATGCTTACATTAGCCCCATAAGAGAACATTAAGAATGCTAAAGGTGTACAGCTGTGTTCGATAATGGCCATACCAAGCTAAGGTTCTCATTAACTTAAAAGGAAACAAACAAAAAAATCTGAAAGAATTTGTCTCCAAGACTGTGCAAAAACAAAAAACCCAACAGTTCTGTTCTTTTAAAATTTTCTCTGAAAGATGCATATACTTAATACAGAGGGTTTTCTTTTTTTTTAATTATTAATAATCATCAGGTAGAGACAAGGAAGATCAGACCGAAAGAAGGCATGCATAATGTTTTGTATTTATCTTTTTTAAATGTCATAATTGTAATCTGTTTGCTCTCTCTTTGTGGCTTAAAAAAAGTCTGAATAAAATATCAAGGCTTTTCACTTTTCCACTTCACTCACTGGCTTAGTGCTGTCTTAAAAATGTTTTGAAATAATAAAATCTAGTGTTTGCCCCCCATGGGTTCAATCCCCCCACTCTTCCCTGGGATAGTGGAGGGAGGAATAAAAGAGTGTTTGCTTAAACAAACCTGGAAAGTGTGGATGGTCTTTTCCTTCATCAGGGGTTGTCTCATCTAATCCTGGTAATGGATAGCACCTCTTTAACAAAGAGAGCAAAGCGCTATCTGTTGCAAATTGACAGCTCCGCTTTGTGCAACAGCTTTTATTTTCTACATTTTGTCCAATAAGGATTAAAATTCCAAATTGTCTTCTTTTCTGTAGTCTGCAAAAAGGCTGCTGCATGCTTAGTATGCTGCCAAGGCAATCATTTTAATTCCCTCTAAAGATCAAAAAAACTGATTAGGGGTAGACAAATGCAGGTAAAAGCCCATCCCAACTTCTGCAAGTGATGCCTTCCCTTGGTCAAGACAAATCCCACCAGGTCTGCCAGAAAGACCATTTTCTTCCTGGGGCTAGGCTCCCTCCTTGGTAAGGTCAACAAAACACTTACACATTCCCCACCCGATGAATAAAGGAATTGAACTGCTTTTGCAGCAAAGAAAAGAAAGGAAGATGAATTGGCCCAAAGGACAAACATCAGATCACATGTGCTCATTCCTTTTCCCCTCTGTTTTATGAGGTATCCTCTAACACCCAGAGGTAACACGGGGAGGTGGCCTAGAGTCCTTCAGCTACAGCTTTTGAGGTTCTGATCTGATAGTTTTCTGTGTTACAACATCACTGTAAAAAATAGAAAAATTACCCAAATAAACACTAGGAAACATGACACTTACAAACATCAGATGGGTCAGTGGTGGGGAGAAGCACCTGGCTGGGGCCACTGGCTCCCACTGCTATTTTACTCGGAGACCAAACAAATCAAACAGGAGGCCAGGTAACCCCTTCAATTCTATGGGTGCATATATTTCAGTATAAAAAACACACGCTATTTATGCCTCGTATAGGAGTGTATGTGCAAGTTTTCATGAAGAACATAACACTAAGTTTTTTGTCTGCTTCCTAAGGAACACGTGTTCTGCAGCACTGTGGATCCCAACTACGCTACTAGAAACGAAAAAAAGAATAGAAAATCCCATACATGTACCCTCTTCCTCTAAAATCTCTGCTCTTAATGCAATGCTTTTTTGTTACGTTTTGTTAAATTAAATAAGCTGGCTTCAAAACTCCATGTTTGGCCAGGTAGTGGCGGTTTCACCAGTGTCCCTAAGGAGCAAACTTCTATTCAAGTTATATTCACTTAAACCCATTTTTTAATCCCTACTTCCATCTTCAGTTTTAAATGAACATCCCATTTTGTTTTATTTCTTAAAAAAAAAAAAAAAAAGGAAAAAAAATAAAGAAAATAAAAAGTCTGTTTTGGGATCCAGCAGTCGAGCAACCAGCTTTCCATAGCGTTCTTGCTGTGCAGAAATCTAAGAAACAGGCTGAAGTCAGACTGCCGGGCAACAGGAAGAGAAGCGCCTCCTCTCTCTTGAACCCCAGTCTTCACACTGGCTCCTCTGGGGTCTCCTCGCCACCTCTCACGGGTTGGAGTTGCAGCACAGCCCGAATGCGGTGTTAACTTCCACCGTGGCTTTGCGGAGCACAGTTCAGCCATCCGCTGCTCAAGCCGCCTCCTTTTTTGCTCTCCCTCTCTCTTCCTCTCTCCTTCACTTTTGCTTTCCCCCTCACTTCATTTCTGAAAGATGTTCCGGTTGCTGCCATTTTCTTAGCCCTGGGGGAAGGGGCATGTTGGATAATCTGTCATTTATTTAGCATTATTCCTGGTTTTTATTATTTTATACAAACAACATGTCTTTTTTTTTTTTTTTTTTTGATTTAAAAACACCTTCGTACAGCAGAAACAGACACGATGGATCCATGGAAAACAACAGAAAGGCAGCGCCCGGAGCATCAGATGCATGCAGGGTTTCGTGCATTTGGCTGCTGCCTGTTTGTAATTTGTATTTATTTTTTTAACGTCAAAACAGACATGACCGTTGCTGTCACTCAGGCACTCCAGAGCTGCTTGCTAAGAAGATATTGCCCTCCAGCTGAGTATCTCCACAAGTTGCTGCAGTCAGGAAGAGGTAGTGTCCACCCAGAAAGGAGAGGGGAGAACAGGATGGAAGATGGAAGGAAATAAAGCCAAACATTAGCTGTATACAATTAAAAAACCAAGCTTTCTACAGGCTAATTATTTGGTGTATGTAGAAACCCTTCTTAACACATCACAGACTGAGGCTCACGAGGAGAGCTCTGAAGAGGTGCACTCTTTTCCTTCCAGGTGGCTGAGTGTGCCAATGAAAATTAACTACTTGCTAAAATGAATTACGTGCTTCACTGGAGCAGAGACCTGGGCCCACTATCTAACAGCGATGACCTAGAAGCTGAAGAAGTTTCCTAAGGGGTACTCAAAGGCTCTGGTCCTAAGGAACAATTTCTGCCTCACTTCTCATTTACTTTTGCCTTGAACTGAAAGATAATATTATTTTTCTAAGGGTTTTAAGTCTTCAGTAATTTTGTCTCTGAATGTTCTTAAAATTTAAACAAATGCATGAACTTTTCTGCAGTTTTGTGGAGTTGTAGCCCTAGTAACTGCTTTTAGCAAAGGCTTCTCCTAGCTAAACTTCATAAGCCAAATTACTGGATTTATTTTGATCAGTTTAAAGTCTGGGGGTTTTTTCATGCTTGTTTAACATTGTCCTGTAATGAAAGTATAGCCAAATCCTTATTTTTACCATTTCTTTTGCAAATCTTTCTAGAATCTCTCTTATTAGTCTTGGTTCCTACTCTCTCCTTATGCAGAAGTCCTCTGATTAACATCAAACTTCTTTTACGGTTACAGTTTCCTTTTGAGATGATTTACTGAAAACTAACCTCTGCCTTCCAGGTGACAACAAACCACTGATTTCTACTTAAGCATTCTTATTCTCCTCATTCATTCTTCATCCCTAGTTTTCACTGCACATGGGCCAACACTGCTCCAAAATGATTCAGTGCATTCAGATGGGGGCTGCCCACACTGACCCCATTCGTAATTGCATGTGGGTACAGCTCCTTCAGAACTCAGAAATGCATGCAAATACTTCAGCTTCTATTTAGCTTACAGGGTTTTTAAAATATTGTTTTAACCAACATTTTGTGGTTTGGAAATAGCTTCTGCTCTGCAGTTTCAAAAAACCTCCAGCACATACTTTTGGAGGGTTTCAGCAGCCAAGAAACACACCTCTTGTGCAGCAGCTAAGACTTTCCATTCCTAAACTTCCTCAGGACTCCTAGGCATAGCCACTGAGCCATATTGATCTGTAATTTAATAATTTCTTCTGCACCTTTTTCTGGATTAAATCCAGGACATAAGTCTCCCTCAACATTTCTTTTATGAAATCTAATGCAAATTTTTTTGTTTTGCTGCAAAGGTTTCATCCTTCTCACTGACTTACTCCCTGGAAATTCAGCTGATTGTCCAGCTCTCTTGAAAGCTTCCCTGCTTCTGGTGCCCCCAACTGGCTTTTGCTTTTCAAATTCCATCTGTGACCTCTGCAGTTTGCTTGTGATAGTTCACATTCCTTTCTATTGCCTTCAGTAGGGTTGAATACCTTAGAACACATAGGAATAAAATCTGTTCTGGGCTTAGTCCCAAGTAGTTCACAGAACTAGGACTCAATTAGCAACTATACTTCAAGTGGTTCATCCCCAAATGACCACATTAAAAAAAGCTTGCCTCCCAGTTGTAGACATTTGTTGTGTTTGCCCTTAAATAGAAAATCTTTAGTGAAAAGGTTCTAAGATTAGAAAACTTAGGTTTTTAAAATGAATGTGACACATACTTCAGTATAAAACAAAAGGAGGCAGAAAGATTTTGTACATCTAACTAGAAGAAACCAATAAGGCAATATACTAGAATGCCTAAATGCTGCAGAAGTAAATGGATCTGATGTCCTTCAGGACCAAGCAACAATAATTTCTTCATGATAAATTTTTAAATCAAAGTTTCTTTCAATGCTGAATTGGGCCAAATTAATAGGATATTTTAAATCCTCTAATATTATTGTTTGTTTAGATTTTTCTTCCCTTCTGAGTTTTTTTCAACATGGCACATTAAATAGCTTTTGCTTATCAAAAAATCAGTATTAAAATTTATATTAATAAATCTTTACCCCTTATAGCATAGAAATTGTTCTCTATGGATTCTACAATATCCTCTCTAGAATATGACCTGCTCATCAAAAAAGTTCTCTGAAATCACCCTCAGCATGTAAAGGTAGACAGCTCTGGAACAGCAAACCTGTGGACAGCATGAGATACTCTTCGTCTCTGCTCTGGATTAGCAGTCTGTCCTCGGGCAGACCTGAGTACCTGGAAGCAGTGCTGCTACAAGCGTACCTACACTCAGGAACAACTGTCTGGCACATGACTCCCATTTGCCAGGAGCAGAAGATAATTCTACAGAGTTCAGAGGACAGGACTTTAAGGAACACCAACTACAAGCAGAAGTTTTCAGCCTACAGTCAACTAAATCTGGTTCTCTCACAGCCAGCTACACAGCCTTGAACGCTGAATTCCCATGTACAGCAGCCTTAGCCCTGTGTATGATATACTCCTTCCCTGGCAGTCCATACCCATATCTGATCCTCACTGGAGAGGTGCTGCAGGAGCTCCAGAGCAGTGGTAGTGGACATTGAGCCACTTGCCGTCTCGGCGGTGCCAGACGCGGGTCTCTTCAGACTGCGTGGTGCGGGGCCGGCCTTGGCCGTCGATGTACTGCGTTAGGCGGATGTACGCGATGCAGGCGGCGTCCTCGCCGATGACGTGGACGTGGGGGTTCAGGATGGTCGTGTGTATTGGCTTGCTGTTCTTCGACAGTACTAGCAGAACATGCAAAACCATCAGATTCATTTTACTACTGCGAAGGAACAGCCTCCCACATTCTCCAACCTCTTTTGTATTCTACTCACCTTCCACTGGATTCTGGGATACAATAAAAATTGCTTCAGGCAAAATCCAAGCAATTCTTTCCCCTATCACCTGTTCTTCTTCTCAGGAACTGCACACTTGTTGCCTAGAATCCCCTTGGCCCCTTTGCTCCCTCTGCTAAGCATACTCGCCACTTTGTCAACATCACTGTTGCCGTGTCTTCAGTTGTAGGAAAAGATCTTTTACTTAGAGAATATTGGTGCAAAGGAGTAAATAACCAGGGCACCTTTAACTAGGCCAGCATTAAGTATGAACAAGCCTCAGAGAAGTGTTAAAATCACTCCATAACAGGGTGCTGAGAGAGACAAACTCTGCACACTAGAGCACTAGAAACTGCCTGTACTAAGGACCTTGATCTAACCCCCAAAATAACTGAACAGCTCAGGATTTAAATTTCAGTTATCTCATCCTGTGGAGACATCCAGGAAGGGAGGCAAATCCACTGCTATAAATTATAATGTTTCTCCCAACGCTCTTTCCTGCCCCAGACTGACGAGGTGACCCTTGTATCCACGTAATGGGTTCATTAGGTGTTAGAGATCTGAAACCATTCAGAGGAAAGTCAAAATGAAGGCATCTTTATGCCTGACCATTTAGTATGTCTACCTTGAACAGACATGTTGATTCCATTAAAATCTGATTATTTTTCCATTTTCATATCAGTAAGAAGTCCAGTGCCTCAAACTTTTAAAGCTCCTGCAGTCCATGCTAGCAAAATATTTGCACCTGGCAAACTGTATGCCTAGAGTGAAGGGGTGTGGGTGTTAAAATTGAAATTGTTGCTGAACAGGCTTTTTGAGAGGAAGGTTGCTGGCCTTTATGAATGCATTCTAACCCAAACACAATCAAATTCTTGTTGATTCTGATAGCCAGCAAAAACAAGGGCAATTTTTCCCTCCCAAAATGTGGCATAAAGGAAGAGTAGAGTGAAAGCTGTTGGTGTTACCAAATTTACCCACTCACAGTTTTCAAAGTAAAACTTATGGAAATCCATTCCTTCAACCAGGTTCCCCAGTGCTTCAGGTTCAAATGAGGTCAAGCCAGGATCACAGATTTTTCTGCAAAGAAAAGCACCACAGGCTTACAGTTTGCATTTGAGCCCAAGTGCTGTTTGCACAGTGAAGTGCCGGTATGTCATTTGACTCATACCCTGTGTCCTCCTAACTACATCTCCCTATTTCAAGAAGTAAGCTCCTGAAGGACTCAGTCCTATTTCAACAACGTGGAGCCAACTAGTTGGCATTTCATATAAAATAAGCCTCTAGGTTTCTGGCTTTGCTTTTATTCTCTTTCTGTTCATCCCACTGCTCTTCCCCCTGCTTTTCCTACAAACCCACAACAACATTTTCCTTTTGTCGTTCCTACTGCTGTTTGATACCTGACTTCTACTTGATATTCATTTAGTCCTCTACTATATCCCCTACTCCTAACTGATGGAGGCTAAAAAGGATAAAACTTTTTACCATCCCTGACTGCATGACAACTCCTCACACTCAGGAGCCAGAGCATCACTTGCACGCAAACTGATAAACAACCTGTCAGAAGTCATCTGTACTTACGTATAAGCCTCAAAATCTCCATTGTTGATGGCCTCTATCAGCTGCTCTGTTATCTTAATGATCTCTTGCTTACGCACTGTGAACAAGAAGAAAAAGCAATTTAACTGTGCTTAAGACTTTAGTGGAAATATGGGGCTACTGGGTGCTTCCTACAAGCAATTTGTAGAGCACCATTAATCTAGATCTCATAGGATACTGCTCCCTGCATTCTGGAGATATGCAGTAATGAGAGCCATCCACATGAGAGTAGGGGGACAGTGGCATGAAAGGGAAATGGTGATCCCATAATGCAGGGAGAAGGGAAATAAAGAGGCCATGTTCAATTTTTTTCTTCTAGAAAGGTCTAAGGCACCAGAGGTGTCTCCTGAAAGACATCCTGAGGTGCTTCTGGGAAGTCTGACCAATGAATGTCAGTGAACCCACCCATGTGAAGCACTTGTCTGGTAGCTTAAGATGTGGAAGATCTTCACCACAGTAGTCATATACAAATGGCCACTACACAGATAAAGCCAATTGGAAAAAGTCTCCCAACAACTTGCCAATACCTCAGCTATTATGAATGCTGCAAACAAGCAACTGGGATACGTAGGAATGACTTCCGCAAGCTAGAAAGACAACTGCAGCAGGATGGATGGGTTCCATGAACAGGTCCTAGCTGTGTAAGAGTGATCACTCCATTCTTCAGGCAGTTAGCTTCCGCCAATCCCTACAGCACAATTCTTTTCAGCACTCCGACAGCACTGCCATTAACCCAGCCCAGCACACTGAACTTCAAGACAAATGGAGACAAGGGTTAACTGTCTACTGTTATTTGGCCTCTGTCTGGCCAGCATCTCTGCACTCCCTTCTCGTGGTTCCCCACAGCAGATTACACAGGCCCCATCACCTCTGTGGTGTTCCATCATCCATGCTGATCTCAAGAATTCTTAACAAAGTTTGAATCAGGTCTCTTAAATAACACAGTTCTCGTTGTAAAACTATATGTGCACCATACCTATGGTACCTAGGCCTGAGCCTGTATGCACAACCTCACACCTCCTCAGCCTTCCCCACACCTGTAGATAGCCTATCCTGCACACTTAGGTGCATTTAGGAGATAGCATTTAGGAGGTGCCCTAGCATTACCTTCCATATTAAGAGATAATATACAATTCCTACCACCAGAAGTGCTATTTGTGTGCCCTTCACCATCTAAAATGTAGGTGTCTGAAATGGAATGAGTCACCTGACTGTTCCTCCTTTAGGCCCTGAAAGAAATTGGTCCTTCTGGAAGTCTCACCTAGGCATTTTAGATGCCTGTCATCAGGGGGTGGTGATTAAATCCAACCTACTATCTTCAGATGTTCAAGTCAGTGAAGCCGAATTCCACTCTCATCCATAAGATGCCAGTCTGAACAACGTGCCCCCTCCCACTTTCATCCACATGTGCTTCTCATCTCACCATTGATCAGAGCAGTTGGAAGAGCAACAGGATTATAATTTCACTGGCTATGAAAGATGTCTGCACCTACTCTGGAAATCATTTAAGAGAATTATACTACCCCACCAGCCACAGAAACCCCTTGGACAGGGGACATCTGGCTCATAACAGTAAGGGAGCTGTTTTTGCCCCCCCCGGCTAAATACGCTTCCACATATCCAAAGATATATAAAGGGAATGGGTCAAAACGACACAGTGGGCTGTGTCTATTGTGACAAGTTGTCTGTGATTGCTTTCACATGAAGCAGAGCTACTTGTTGGACCTCCCTCCCATGCACCACCAATGATGTCCGGAAGATGGAGTCCATGGGAAAGGCTCCATTTGGGATGAGTGAGGGAAATCTGCAGATCACATAGATGTGTGCTGACTCATCTCAAAGAGATTTCCACCCCCTTCCCCAGTGCCTCGATGCAGCAACATCAGCCCTGTCCTTCAACACAAGTCCATTCCATCAGACTGTGCTTGTCTCCTGGCTTTCACTCCATGTCCCGAGCTAGAACCGGCACACAAGAGGTGACCAGTTTTCCCTTAGGACAGAGAGCCTCGGGATGTCAGGGGGACAGCATTCATGCCTGCCACTCCCAGTGAATCCGTGGGGCCTCCTCCCTGGCACGGCAGAGGCACAAAGGAGGTGACAGGTCCAGCACGGGCACCGAGCGCGGCTCTCGGCGGCGCTGCCATCCGTGGGCGAGCCCGGGGCAGCCGCCGCTCAGCCGGCAGGGGAGCGCTGCGGGCACACGGGCGCAGCCGGGCACGTTCCGCGACTCCCGCCCGAATGCCGAGCCCGGCTTAGGCCGGACCGTCGGCCCGGGGCGGCCCCGCTCCCCCAGCCTGCCCGCCGTGCCCCCGGCGGCCGCTGCCGCTCCCCACACCCGGCTCCAGCCGCTCCCACAGCGCCCGGCTCGGGCCGACGGGGTGAGGGGCACAGAGGCGGGGAGGAGAGAGGGGGTAGCTGTACATCTAGGGTAACTAGCATCACTCGCACTACTCCACTACTGCTACCCAGCTGCTAACTTACACGGTGCTCGGTTAAGTACAAAGGGAACTACTGGAGTTAGCAAAGGCTCCGACCGAGCACGCTCTAACTCCAATGTCTGCCCTGGGCTGTCCCAGGCATGAAGCTTCTCTTCACAAGACTGTGTAGCTGGAAAACAAATGTAAGCGTTAAAATAATAAACAAACAAAAAATTAGAAAGCAAAATAAAAACCAACAAAGAAGTACAGACACACACAGCCCCAGCCCCAATCGGCATACAGACACATCCACATCCCAACAACTTCTACCTGCTCTCCTGCCTCTGTCACACCTGGGCCAGACACTGCTTGGGGCCACCTGGGCACTGATGCAAAAAGCACAGCAGGAATTGCACTAATGCTGCTGGGACTAGTTTGAGGGCGACCTAAAGCACTGATTGGAATAGTGACAGAGCAGCACGAGGGCAAGTACAAGATGGGATTGAAAGACAAAGAAATCAAAGACATCCAAATCACTGCAAATCTCAGCTCACAGGGGAGTGGGGTGGGAGAACACCGCCCCACTTGGCAAAGAAGTGATTTGGCACTCCTCAGCATACCAAGCAGGGCCTTGCTATGAGCAAGAGGAAGGAGTTAATAAGAGAGCAGTAATGGACAGCTCACAGCAAAAAGGGCTTCAGAAGAGATCATTTCCCTTCCTTTCTGGCCAGGGAAAACACCTTTCCCGTTGCACCTCACAAACCAGCAGTCTGAAATCCTTACAGCTACTTCAAAAATAAGTATCAGAGATGCTCCAACAGCTGCATCATATGAGATTCCGGTGCTGTGTGCAGGAAACCAGGAAAGCGTGACAGGAAAAGACAGAAGAGGGCATGCTTGCTCCTTCCTTCCCAGATTGACCTGAACAGAATCAAATACTCCAAATGTTCCCAACTCACACTAAGGATCCTTCTATTATTGCTTTAAATAGCCAGGCAGCTAGTACAGTATATCTGTGTAGGGGAAAGGCTGGGAATACCACCTAGGTTTTCTCCAACCTACTAGCTTTTTTTCATATGCATTTTCAGAGTTTTTCAGCCATGGGCTCCTCTATGGAGGTAGCCAATTCAGGAGATATCAGACAGACATTGCCACGACAGGCAGACTAACCACAGTACCAGCTAACTGAGCTAGCAAGACAGACACACAAGGTAAAGCTCACGACAGACAAATGTTGGCCCTTCAGAGCCAACATGATCCAAGAATTTTCATTCAGAGCACCTGACAATGGATTCAGAAATGCTATGGGGTCTTCCAGCAGCCACAGCCTCCCTTTGAAAGCATCCTTGGAGTAGTCCATAAAAACTGGTTTTTGTTCCTTTGGTACTTCTGAGCACCATCCATGTCTGGGGTCCTCAGAAGTTCTTGACAAGTGAAACTGAATTCAGCCTAATGCATCCCCTCCATAAGCAAACCTGCACCACTGACCCCATTTACCACAAGGAAAACTAAGAGATACAGTGACTTGCCCAAGGAAACCCTGAGAGGCAAGTTCTCTGCAGAGAACTCCCATGTCTTACCCAGATGACAGCAAGGGAATGAAATTAGCTAGGATGAGGTTCTGGTTGGGGTTTTTTCGTATTGTGTTGGTTTTTTTTTTTTCCTTTTCTTTTTCCCCAGAAAGGGAAGGAAATATTTGGAAAATTTTAGTGTGCAAAGGACAGTATTTGGCAGGAAGGGAGATGATTTCTTTTTATTCGGGACTACAGGAAATGAACAAAACCAACGTTTTGGAAGAAAGTTGAGGAAAGGAAAAATCTTGGGGAAGGAGAAATGGAAGGGGTGAAGGGAGGGGTGGGAAAAAGATGCTGTGAAGCACTGCACCCCTGGACTTACTGGCTGAGAAACAGAGAGAAAGCTGGGACTGCATGGACTCAGTCTGTGTTTTGCTCTCACTGTGCCTCCGTCCTTCAAGCACTGAGCTGCCGTCCCCGGTGGAGAGAGGGGGAGCTAGCATGGCAGGGAATTAAAACACAAACACAAACAAAACACGCAAGTTCAGTAAATAAAAAAAGAGAAAGGAAATAGGAGAACATTAAAGAAACCACAATGCTGGGCACAAAACATGCAGGAGTATCCTCCAGGGCAAAGCCAAGTAGACAGCTCTACAACGTGAAACTGCTGTGCAATTTAGAATGACAGAAGGGCAGGGGGGTGGGGGAAGAACGACACACACTGCCTTTAGCCTCACCACAGTGGAAACAACAAATCCCTGAGACAACTGCCACTGATGGATAAAGACAATGTCTCCTACAGCACAGCAGGACTGAGCTGTGTAACCTGGTGTCTATTTAAAATAAGAAGTTGGCAGAGGAACTGCACAAGCATTTCCCCTTTCCCAGAGCCATGGCTACGCAGAACACTAACTCCAACACTCCCAAACCTTTTGGTCTACTTAGTTTTGCTCAAGTGCTTGCTTATCTTAAAACGTGGAAGGGCAGGAATGGAAAAGGAACACTGCTGAACACTGATACACTTAAAACTGAAGCACTGAAATTACCAGAGCTGGCTACAGCACAAACCATTACTGAGCAAACTCCTTCCCTCCCAATCACCATTCAAATGCTCCCTTCTGTTAAAATTGTAACAAAATTTTCCAACCTCTGCCCAAACCCACAAAACACAGTTTTGATCTGTAGCCATACACAACTCTATGGATTTAGCCTGAGCAGCTGCCCTCCTTCATCCCCAGCTTCTGTTCCAGTCCCAGCCTTCTTTTCCTCCCAGCATTTGTGTTCCTGACTTACATGACCCATTGACTCAACTGGCTCAAACATGGGACATCTCCTGAGCAAAAGGTGCCACAGGAAATAAAGCTCTGAACAGATATCTGTTCTGGACAGCTATCCAGCAGAGATCAGAAAAATCAAATTCACTACCACCCTACAAAACCCATCCAGTTCCTGTAAGTGAGGTCCTTAAACCATGGATTACTCCTCGGCAAAAAGGTGGGAGCTAGAATACTGTCCTGTAATGAGGTCAGGTCTTATCAGAAACAATCTGTATTGCAGAGCTCATTCGCTCACTAGCATGTGTTTCTGCTCCCTGTGACTCCTCAGAAGAGGAGCCAGAGCTTGTGATAAGCCGTGGGAAAAGCATCAGGAACTAGCCCAGCTGACGGAGGTGACACTGCTGCTACACCACAGGGTCAGCACTGATTTTTCCCTGGATATGTAACTCAGATGAACTACAGGGTGAATGAGAATATTTCTGCCTTAAAATGCAAGCTATTAACACATTTGCCTCAGAATCCAAACTGCATTCATCCATCCTGAACCTGCTCATTCAGGAAAATGCCTGCTTATCCTTCATTAGGGAGGTCAGGCAAAAGATAGCTGCTCAAACAACATGAGCAGATACGGAACCTGGAGCTTCTTAATTTAAAGAGTTTTACAAGTACAGAATACTTATGATATGGTCACTGAAAGGCATGAATTCTCTTTTTAGCCTCTCCCTCTACTGATATCTCAGTTAAGGACATGAAAAACAATTTCTATTGTGAGATGACAAGTTGACAATGATCTTCATCTCAGAAATAAAAATAGACCCAAATCGAAAAAATAACAAGGGAATTGTGTGCATGTCACTACAGAGATTCTCAAAGAGGAGTGAAAAGGGAGACTGGGCAGTAAGAGAGGTTTCAGTCAAGCAGACTCCAAACCTCAAGGGACTGGTAGGGATTTTCCACGCCTAGAGATGAACGGATTATGATATTTGCAAAGAGAGAATTCCAACTCTGAGACAAAAACAAATTAGCTTGGGGCAAACAGTATTTATATACCACAGAGGCCAAGTCAGCCAGTTCGCCAACGCACAGTCCTACTGTGACAGGAATGACAGCATCAGGGCAAATTTATGAAATGAGTCAGACACAGAAATCTGGGAAGCTAGTTCCACGAAATGACTGAATTTCCAGAATCCCTTGCCTACACTTAACTGTATTAGAAGTTACAGGCAAAACACCTACCTTTCAGATCCTCATCTTCAGTCGTGGTGTTACAGCTCTCTGTGGAACCCTGCATGGCAGAACAGAGCATTACCAGGCATTAGCAGTTGGGACCGTGAGCAAATAGTTTGATTTGTTTGTGAAGAAAGATGGGGAAAAGCACAAAAACATTGGCAGGGATGGCAGGGAGAGGATGATAAAAGGAAGATTTGGATGAAAGCAGGCCAAATACTAAGCAAAACTTAACAGCATCTCTGCTCAGCTTTTGCATGTTCAAGCCATTCACCCAGAACTTCTACAAGTATGGAAGTTACAAACTCTGTCAAATGAAATCAGATGAGAGTTGCTTCTGTTTGGAAGAAGAATAGCCACAAGAAGCTAAAGAAGGGCTCCTAGGCTTTCCCAGAGGAAGTCTCCATTTCCAGAAGAAAAAAAAAGGTACATAAGTGTCTATATCTTCTCTTTCATCCCACATACAAAAGAGAGTGGTGGTTACACACCACGGTAGGAAAGAGATGTTAATATCTGAACAGTTGTCTTTACTCAGCCTCTTCCAGAGATCCACAGCCATATAACACAACCCTCCTAGTCTACTGCCAGCAGTATTCATGAGCATGCTACAAATTAGACATTGGAAAGGTAGAAACTGAGTTAAGACACATGAAGACAAGAACAAGAGATAAGCAGAGGTTTCTCTGGCAACACTCCCATCCCTTACCTTTATGCCATCTGTAGCATTATGGACAACAGTTGTTTGAGGCTCCTAGGAGAGGACGGAAGAATAATTAAACTCCAGTTCCAAAGCATTGTCGCATTTCTTTTCACTCCCCAGCAAGTGGAGAAAAGGTGACTGACATTAAAAAAAATAAAATCAAACCACAAACTCTAAACAGCACACGAGTGCCTGAGTGCGTGTGCACACACTTCCTGCACAGGTTTCCTTTAGAGAGAGGCTGCACTAAAAGCTACAATCACAAGGAGACAAAGCCCCCAGCTTCCCTGCAATTGCCCAATTTGCTTCCAGTGCATCAGGCTGGCACAGACACCAGACGGTAATCAAGCAGCCAGTCTGCACCCTCTGCAGCTGTTCATAAAGTAACGACCCCTCAGCATTGTCCTCACTGGAAAATATTTCAGAAGAGGGAGAGGGGGAACAAAGGATAATACTGGGGCTGGGGAGTTTGTCTCCCAGTTTTTTGGAAAGGTTGCTGGGTATTTTACCCTAAAAAAGGGACATTCATAATTTCCATAATAAAAAGGGGATGAGCCAGACCACCTCAATGCCTCTCAGAGAGGAGTTGCTAAGGAACTGTGAAAAAAGGCATATTTTGGTAGAAGTCTCTAAAATGAGCTCAAATTTCAATAATAACAGTATTTAATAATTTAGAAGGCTCTCTCAGTATCAATAACATAATGAAAAAAGCCAGTGAAAGGAAAGTAGAAAATTATGAAGTGTCCCAAGAATCCTTCATCCTACAACAAACAAAACCAACATCAAAAACATCAAATTCCCCCCCTCCCATCTCCAAAAAATGCCAAATCCAACTCTCCAGAGACAGACAACAAAGAGCAGCTACCAGGCCTATGGGTGCTAACTTGCTCCTGCACTCCTTTCATTACCAGGAAAAGACTTCAGGATCCTGCACCATCTCTTCCCACTGCTGTCACTCTTGCAGGGTAGCTCAGGGAGGGCATCAGGGACTGTGCTGGGCAGTGATGTACACTCACCCATCCTCCTCTGCCACCCATTGCACTGCTGCCTGTTCTTCCAAGCATACTGAAGCAGGCCACACACACTGAGCTGTGCTATTCAATGTACTTGGCACAGGGCACCTATGAAGCCTGCACACAGCCCAAACAGAAAATGTGAGCCCAGCAAGTCAGCGGGCTGCAGAGGATCAACTCAAATGAGCAGGCCAAATGGGCCATCAAAGGATTCCTCTAAAAGCTTCAGTCTGCCCTTCCTTCTGTGGTGTCCTGAAGTCCATCCTCCATTTCCTGAGTGTTGGAGAGTGGATGAAGCTTGACACTCTCTTCTTCCAGACTTTCCCAAAGCCAGCAGGAACAGTTGGACGGGACACACAGAACTATACAGGGATGGCACATGGGGAAGTCGAGGCAAGCTGCGATCCCCACATCCAACCACAGCTCTGCTCAGCACCCCCAACCCAAAGCCTGTGAGGCTGTGATCAGGCCCCACAGCAGCACAGGGACACAGACAGAACGAAGCCAAAACATAAGCTGAAACAGAGCAGCACAAGCAGCACTCGGGAAGGGGGGTGGGGGGAGAAGGGGAGAGGACAGAATCAAAATTAAACCAAACAGGGAAAAAAAATAGCGGTTGGGGAAGATACCATGGACGTCTGCACTGGGGGTGTTTCTTTTGCAGTGCTTACTATACTGGTTTTGTTGTTGCTCTGTGGCTGAGACAGAAAAACATGGTTTTAGTTCCACTGCTGGGCAGCAGAGGCAGCAAGAAAATGACAGTTATTGCTTCAACCCCAACCATCTCCTCAGACCCTCCCCTCCCCACAGGCTCAATCACCAAGAAGAGGGAAGATGAAGGAATGCTGCCCGGGTTGCTGGACATCATCCTTCCCTCAGAGGCAGTAGAAGTTGTAAGGGATGTACCAAAATCCAAATGTACATGGACTGCTAGAGCTATAAGGAAGGAAAACAGAAGGGAAAAAGGCAGCAGCCCTAAGGGATGGGGAGAATCCTGCAATGAGCACTAACAAAAATATCTGGTAAAGGAGAATGGCAGCAGTCCTGAGAGAAAGAGACTACAGAAGTGAGAGACACATGATAGTCATGGTGCAGTCTCAAACAGAGCACATATGTGAGTCAAGTCTGAGGAGTCCCAAAGTGTACAGGAACAGTCCTAGGTATGTGATCGTGTTGAGGGTTCCAGGGAATCTACTGATCCAAGGAAAAGTGTGGTCAGCCCTAGAAAAGGTAGAAAAAAGGTGAGGTATGTATGGTGTGTTGTATCCCTGCTGTGACCTGAACAAAGACACTTCAGGACCAAAATATGGAAATGGATGGGGTTGGGACACAAGGAAAAGGCCATATAGTTCTGCAAGTAGGAAGTTCTTTGGATGGTGCCCAGTAGTCTTTCATCTTTTCCCCTCTTCAGTCTCTCTTGTAGCTGTGGCAGAAGAATAAAATCTCCATTTTCTGCATTCCTGCATCCACACAGCACAACGGTGAGGCTGTCACCAGCTCGCTGAAAAGAAGCATCCCACTGAGTCATGTACGTCAGTAACGTCAGGAATGAGCAAAGTCTATGTCTGTAGGAAGCCAAACCCGTGTCCACTAGTATATAGTTCCTAGCCCAAATGTAACCCACACACCAGGTATATGGCTCTCATGCTGCTGGAGACCAGCAACAATGTCAAAATCGGCACCGCAGGAGCCCCACTCAAACCCCTTGGTTTACAGCTCAGGGTATCAGATGGGAGCTCTCAGCAGTCTGCCCTCACTGCAGTGGCTCTCTATCCCACTGTTCTCAGGGAGTGCAAACTCATACTGCAAAACATCAGGCCCTCATCACCACACCACAAACACCACAAAGAATGTAGAAGTGAAATGCTGAGCTGGAAAACATCTGCCAAAGGTATAATTATGTCAACCAGTGACAGATCTTATACGGCTGAGACTTTACACACACCTACTCATACTTCAGTTTTTCTTCACAAGCAACACGTCTTGGCTTAACCATCCCTTTTGGAGACAGAGAGAGAAGTAAGAAGAGGAATATGGGGCAGGGAGAGAGAAGAAAGAAGAGGAAGATGGAACAGGTGTAGAGGGGAGAAAGTAGAAGAGAGAGGCATGAATAAATTCCTCAGAAGTCCATGGAAAAAAAAAGGACCCTATGATACACTCAAACTCAAAGCTAAGTAAGGAGAAATACTACAAAACTACTGTTTGCTGCCTCTTCCTATACATCCCTGCATTGTCTCAAGACTCTGGCTTTCCAAGAACTTTGCTTTCTGCATGTATTTCCAACCTGATGGCAGAAGAGATGACAGTCACTGTGGATGTCAAAGAGGAGCAGATCAACCTGAAAAAATTAATCTCAGCTATTTTGTGGCATAAACACAATCAAACTTCTGGCAATGCCTGGGTTCAGCTCTCCACACAGCACTGAGGTTCCTGTACTTCTCCAGAAACAGTGATCCTAATGCAGAGATCTATCTTTCAAACCTCTTCCAGTGAGAGGAATGCAGCACATTCTTCTTAGTCCACTGGGATAAGAAGATAAAGTTATCATGAAAGAAGCTATACAAAAGTAGTTCCAGTTTTTTGGAAGGCTTTATCACAAACCCAAATGGGAAAAACAACACCAAAAACCAAACAAACATCCAGGAAGCCAGTGTTCTGAAAAAAAGTTGTCAGCAGCTTGTTAGGCGTGGTATGTTGCCTTATAAAACACAAACCCACACACCCCCAAAGCACACAGCCTACCCTCCAGGTTGCACTGAGCACCCAGTTCATCCATCATACTCTTCCCCAGCCAGCGGGCTGAAGAAAACTAAGTATCGTGTTTGCTAGTCCAGAATCACACAGCATTCTACTCCAGGACAGAGTCCCAGTGAAATTAAAGGCAGCTTATCCTAAGAATTTTTCACAGCTCTTTCTCAGAGGGAGGTATCTGACATACTGAGCTTCCTGAACACACTCATGTCATGTGGCCATCTAACCAACTGCTCTTCCTGGAAAAAACTAGCCTTGCCTTCCTAGAGCCCCAGGTGGCACAGCCAACTCTTACCCCTCCTTCCCTTCCTACTGCCAGCCATCATCACAGTCACCGGGCAGGCTGTGTTTCTTGGTAATTTGGTACAGCTCAAGTTAAAAGAGCCCAATTCACATAAAAAGGTGCCAGGCCCTTCTTAAAATCTATGTTACGCGATTAGCTTTGGCACAGCAGTTGGCAGCACTTCCTGAGCTAGACAAGAGACAGACAGACAGGCACAAACAACATAGAGGGTGCAAGAGAAAGAAAACAGACCAGTGCTCATATCGCTAGGGACACACACATCTAGCCAGCTAAAAGAAACTAAGTACCAACACACGGGTTGTCCCTGGTTATTTAGCCACCTTCACTGCTTCCCTGTTTTCTGAGTCTGACACTTAATTGGTTTACGTATCCCAGCTGCTTTAATACAATACGCAAAGGCAATTTCAGTATTGCTGGCAGTGGGCAGAAAAGAAGGGTAAGAAAGGCACAGTGAGCTCCTGCCCTGGATAAATGCAGGGCTCGTGAAAAGTCAGTCCCTCACATCAGACTTTCAAAGCAGTATTTTGGGATTACTTTTTTTGTGTGGTTTTTTACAGTTTTAAGCTATCATTGAAGGAGGAATAGTAGAAATATCTTCCAGGTAGTAATGAAGAAACAATTATTCTGCTTTCTCAGTACTACAATATTCCTGTTTCTATCTGAAACAGGCGAGAATTCTTTTCTGTTAATTTTCTGTGCAAAGGAGATAATACAATAACTGATTTTTGTACTTTAGTTACTGTTCTCAGTCTCAAAGTGTGTCAACGGGCTGTGTATGACTCCTAACAATATGACACTGGCCAATTTCCTCTTTGCTCCCTTGAGAGTGGATTTGACTACTTTTTTGACAAAATTCTATGGATGTCAAACATCTGGATGAATGAAAAAAGGAAATGAACAGGACAGGGGAGGCAGTTACTGGGTATTTGGTCATGCTGGGATACATAAACAAGATCAGGACAAAAGGAGATTTTGGATTATAAAGGCTCTGACAAACCTTTTCAGTAAGTATACTAAAAAAAGAAGTGACCAGCAGCTCTGAGCTGCCTGGTGGTGCTGTGCCCACACATTTCATCTGAACAGTGGAGCCCCATCAGTCTCTGCCACAGCTGCAGTGACTTCCAGTTTGTTCTACACTGCAAGGCTCCTATCAAGGATGACAGCACCAACACCAGGCAAACCACCTGCTCCTCTTTTTGGCACCTCTGCAACAGAATGACAAAGCCTCATGTCCAGGCAAGGCACAGACCTGCTCTGCTGAGCCGAGGAGAACCACTGCCTTTTTTATTTTGTTTCACACTCAGAGCAGGCAAAGAACCACTGCCTTTTTTGTTTTGTTTCACACTCAGAGCAGGCAAACTGCATTGCCAGCAGTTGATTTTCTGTACAAAATGGGAGCTGTGTGTGGCCGGGGGCCAGAGGATCACAGAGCCCTTGTGGTGAGGACATGGACCTTTGAGTGCACACGGATCCCCCCGCCCCCTGCACGGACATGCTATGTAGGGTGATGAGCACAAGCCGAGCGTGCATGGCATGAGAAATGGCGGACGCACGAATCGCAGGCAGCTTACGGGAGGTGCTCACCATCAAATGCACACTGGAGCTCGACTTCCTTTTCTGGACACATCATTGAGAGAGGGAAAGAGAAGGGAAGAGAGGAGATGAGAAGAAAAGCACAGAAACTATTCACACATTAGTGTGCCAGCAAGGGCCCCCCTGCCAATAACGCTCCCCTGAGGCAGGTATAAGCAGCAGCAGAAATGCACAGACACGCGAGAAGGAGCAGAGAGAAGTCACCATTAAAGCACATGACTACACACCAGGGGAAAGGGCAGGGCTGAAGACCCCCATCCCCTCAAACACTGAAGTCAGAATATAGGTGCCCCACACACTGACATAAGGAGTGAAGAGGAAAGAGGAATATATATCCACAAGATGTGGGATGCAAGGGGGTGCCTCTCTGTGCTCTCTCACCTCAGCTTTCCCAGCCACGCTGATGAGGCAGGCAGAAAGTCTACATGTGTTCACATTTGGAGGAAGCAGAGATATGTTTGCAACTCAAGTGAGAGGGTAGGGAGGAGGGCACAACAGAGGCATGCCCAGGGGCCAAAGAAAGAAGAGTGAACTTCTGTGCATAGCATGGGGAGGAGATAGGCTCCGTCACACAGAATTTGGGGCTGATTGGAGAGGCAAGGTGCACTAACACTCAAACAAGTAAGACAGAGGCACTCAACAGCCAGAACACTTTGTGCTTTCAGATACTGTGAGGAGAACAAACAGGTTCAAACACTGCTTAACCTTCTTGGACTCTACTCTTGTTCAACAGCATCTTCAGTCACCTTCAAAGACACCTTCACACTGAACTGCACTCTCTAGTAAATGAGACTCATCATGCACTTCTCTGCTCTTCCACTAAACTCTTCGTGTCATCCTGTCTGAGCTGAGCCTGGAAGGTCTTCCAGCATTACAATGCTACTCCTTCCCCCTGCTGTCTCCACATACATTTTCCATCTGCCCTTCTTCAGTACTATCTAGGCTATTTCTCTGCTGCTTACTATAGAGTCTAGCTCACATAGCAGTGCAGGACAACATGTCCCAGTCAAAAACTACAATGGTGTGGGCTCAGCTACATACCTTGGACTCCTGCTCACTACCACAGCCCACCCCTGGAGCAGCCTGTTAACACAGTACAGGCAATGGACTTGTACCTCCCCATTTCATACATATACTCAGCCTTCACAGCTTTCAGTTTGCATGTTGCCTTCATCCCTGCTATCCTCACATCAGAGTTCAAGCACACATACAGACTAGCAGGCCTTTGAAAGCAGAAGTGCCAATGTTCACCTCGTACCCAGAACCACATTCCTAGTCACACCATACAGTCCAGAATCACACAGTCACTGCATGAATAGACTCAAAGCAGCAAATCTTCTGCCTCACCTGATCTTTAATTCCTGAACAGACAGACTCTGATCTGTTCTTCATTTGGCTCATGAAGCTTTCAGTTCATGGAGGCACAACACAGGGCTTGGCATTACATGGTATACAGAGCTGTGATTTCTCTCATTTTTTTCAGGACAACTGAGCTTCTCCACAGGCTTTTCCTCAAGCTAGAGCTAAAATATGATGTACTACCAGTGAAGGAATACAAGGCTTAGACCACCAACAACCCAGAGGAATCCTTGTACTCAGTCACAACAGGCTGCTCCAAAACTTCAGGTTGACTTTTAATGTATCCTCTAAGTTGCAGCAGGCAAACAGAGACTATATGGATACTGCAGGGAAACTCGTCTCCGGGAAGGACAGTCTCATCTGAAGTTCATACAGGTTTCCAGTGAGTTACCAAAAAAAAAGGACAGAAAACCTTCAAGCAGAAGGTTCAATATGAAAAGAGTCAACCAAGCCATGCAGAAAACAAACACCCTCCTACACAGAGGCACAAGTAACAATGACCAGAATTTAATTAGAGTACAAGCTAAATTTAAAACAGCATTGGTCTATTAACATGGCATGATGTAGTGTAGAAATTCCAGAAAGCACGTTATTACTGGCTACTATAGTAGCAGGGGCAAGGAAAGCTAGCTAGGGAGTATAAAAAGGGTGGGGAATTAGGTCTGTGTTACACCCAGAGCAGGGGAGTACTACTAAAACACAAGACAAGTTAGATAATGCCAATTTGAGGCACTGGCAGTAAGTGCTAAAGCACCAAAAATTATCAAAGTCAAAACATATACAAGGAAGTTACTAAAACCAGATCAATCTTCCAATATCATCTTAACAGCTGCATCAGAACAATCTATGTTACCTTCCCAAGGTGACTAGCTGAGTGAGCAAAACTTTTTGTTCTTCTTGTAATGTGACTGCAACTTAGCAAAGTAAATAAGATAACAGAAGTTTAGTTATAGAGTTCTCTTTCCCTTCCATAACACAGCTACATCTCAGAATTACCAGGCAGTGCAGAGATGTCTCAGGGAATGCAAAAAATTGTTAAAGGTAGACACACAGTCTATGGTAAAGTACCTCACTGATCACTTTTTCCCTGTATCCGAGTGACAAAACATTCTCCCAAAGCAGTACAGACAACAAACAAATCTAGGGATGAGTGTTTGTTAAAGTTCTGTTTTTATTATGTGTGTGAAATTTAGCTGTTCATCTCAAAAGAGGAGCATATTCTCTGCAATGAAACTTAAGGAAGACTCTTGCTTCAGGTAACAATAAAGAGAAGCCAGCAGGTGACAGAAGACAACCTGAAGAATCACTGTCTCTTCAGCACAGCAATACTAGAAATGGCCACTGTAAATCTTTCCACAATACATGGATGCTATAGGAAGTAGAGTGATTTCAAGCAAGGTCCTGTTCACAGTTCTAGGCACTTAACATGGCTCCTTTTTCATGACAGCTTTTTGCATTTCTATCTTCTATATGCAGTTCTCCCCCAGCTTGATACTGACACTATATTTATGCTAAAGTGTCACACTCGCTGCAACTCATATTCCTAGGAAGAGTATAGTAATTTCAGAACTTGAGGTAGGAAAAAAATGTTGAACTCAAAGCAGATCAGTAAGAGACATCTTGAACTAGCAAATTTGAGGTCCTATTTCTATTTCTGGTTTAGCCCTTTCCTGTGATGCTGAGCAAATAATTTTGTCTTTGTCAATCCATCTTCTCTCTTGGCCTTTTGTCAGCTTGTCTATTTAACTTGTAAGCTAAGAGGCAGGGATTTCCTGCTTAGCCATTGCTACAGTGTGCTAAGCACTCTGGACCCTTGATCTCATTTGGTGTTTCTAAGCATTACAACAATGCAGTGAAAAAACCGAATGCATCAAAGGTGGGTATAATGTGCTACTGGAAGTCAGCACTTAAACAGATCTGAAGCACTCCTCGGGTGTCTTGCATAAAACAGTTCAGCACAAGACCCTGCTGTTCAGATGAACTTGGCTTCTCCTCATTTAGCTTCAACATAATACCTTTAAACAGTATGGCTTTAAGACCACAATAAGTCCAGATACAGAGATAGGAGCATTAGCTCCTGTTGGTCACTGTGTGGATTTTACTTGACCCTTACATATTTCATAGGTTAGTTCACCTTGCTACTGTGCTTCCTCTGTTTAAGGCACACTTTCACCAACTGCTTTCTCAGCAGCTATGCCAGTTTACAGAGCATCTTTCCTTCCCCACACTCCCTTTACTGGGCAAACGGCAGAGAAAGCTGGTACCCACCAGGCATAAAATGTACACTTACTGCAATATTCTTTACAAACAGCAAAGCAAACGGTATTTGATACCTCTTTGCAGTTATTTAATATGAAGGGCAGATTTTACAACATTAACCTGGTTAAACAAACAAACAAACAAACAAACAAAAAAGGATTTTTACTCTTTCAGCCGAGTTCTCCTTTTAGCTGCTATTCAGCTTTTACGGGGAAAGAAAACAAAGCGCATGTGGCAGAAAGACAAGGTAGAAAATCAACAGGTTTTGCAGAGTATTGCAGGTGAATGCTGTAAAAATCTCCTGCATTCAACAGCATTCTCCACAGTTTACTATTTACATAGTAAATAGTCAGTGGGCCTGAAAAATATTATTGCTATATATATCTTAATCACAAACTGAAGTGGTCAGAAGTAAACAGGAAAGAGGAAAAAAAGAAGAAACTAACAAAGAGCTTAGAAAAGGACCAATTTAAAAACACAATTACATACCTAACTAAAAATACCACTTTGAGTATTAGCAAATTCTGATTATAGAGATGGATCTGACAGGCCCTGCTAGAACTGGAACCACACATAGCCTCTCAATACCACTAGGAAGTGAAATACGTCTTTGGAGAAAAGGGAACACAACTGTTTGAAGTGCTACCCAGAGACAGAAAAAAAAAATCAACAGTAGGACTATAACACTAACTACAGGGAGCCCAGACCCTGATAAGGTCAGAGAAAGGACATTCAGCATAAAGTATCCTTAATCTTCATCCAAGTGTTTGCCCCAGCCCACTCCTTAACCCTTCTCTCACCTTGCAGTAGATGGCAAATCCAGATTACAGGCAGAAAGGGGAACAAAAAAGCAAGAAAATATGACGTGAAGCTATGTAAATTAAGCTTTAAAATGGTAGCTGCACAATGTTGCTCATAAATTTAGAATCTTAAAAAATACCTGGGACCTACAGCAGTGGCCACAAGATACGTGGTATGTTACATGGCTCTGCAGCTCGCCAATCAGTATCTTCTAGCCTCACTTTCTGGATTTGAAAGCTGAAAAGCATGTTCCTTGGGGATAAAACCTGGGCCTTCCTGTTGCTACTCCATCAGCTTGGATCCAAATTCTGCTTGAAGAAAGTTAGTGCAGCACTACAAAGGTTTGGTGAGCAGGCAGAATTTAAGATTCAAGGCAGTTTAAATCATTCATTATTTAAGATAATGGAAAAGTTCTCAAGTGCCAAGCTGATGAAATATCTACCAATTAGCAGAATTAGTGCTTGAAATAGAAGCAACAGTGCAAAATGAAAACCAGGAATGCTTCAAATAGGTTTTGGAAAGGAATTTGCTAGAAGAAAGGGTCATATACATGGAAATTAATCAAAATACCATCTGTGTGGACACACCTACATTGGAATTAAAAGGTGTTTCTTTCCCATCCTCCCCTCCTGATTTAAGCTTCCTCTACTCCCTTCCAAAATGTCTGACTTGAGTAAAATGCATGCATCCTAATTGCTTTAGTGTTAAACTTCCTTCAGCAAAGGATTAAAGCCAGTTCCTACAGAAAGAAAAATTGTGCCTTTTTTTCTTTTACATATCAGCTCAACATAACTCATACCAGACGCTCATACCACCAACACATATGACTAATAAATCATTGCTCTCTTATTTATGCTAAATCAGCAACTACATGCAGCACCTTCCATCAGGCATTTACTAATACACATTTTCAAGGAGTTCTTGGGAATAAAGCATGATAAAGATGTATAGGTCTCACTTAAGCTTGTATACTACTATGTAATAGAAATTCCTACTGTATTCCTTTGTGAAATAATGCAGAATTCTAGCACAGACAGCTCTGAATACCAGCCAAAAGGATGGGAAAGTTACCTTGAGCAGAAAATAAATTAAGACAAACTGCTGGTGTTTTTTCCCTCAATATCTTTACAGTAATTATTTTACACGAGTATAACAATCAATTTGTGGAAGAAATGCCCTTTCCATTCTTATCTACTGTGTGGATATCTGTGACAACAGTCTCATGGAGCATAGTCACCCCGGATCAGATAAAACCAGTGAAGAAACTGAAGCATTTTCTCTCAAATCTCCATAAGGAGTTAATTTTCAAGAAGGCTGTAAGAGACAAACAAACAAAAAACTCAGCCACCAAACAGACCAGTCTTCTTATCTGGAAGAAACATGAGAAACAGCCTAACCATATAGTGTGTGGTCAGCAGCAGACTACAGTTAAAAATACAGCATGAAATGCTTGTTCTAAACCTATATCTGATGTAGAATTATTTATAAAGGAAGTGGGAATGAAAAAGATACCAGAAAGCTGAAAATCTGGTCGGTGTTCAAGTCACAGTATTTGTGTTCTGTCCTACTGCAATGGGCAGAAAATCATTGTTTGCTACAACTAAGTTAAGACCAGATGCTCTTAACTCAACCAGACACTGGCACAAGTTGTTTGTCAGAACGGCACAGAGTGAGAAGATGAATGGAGCTAAAATTACAAGTTTCCTGCATAAAGGAGCAACACATGGCAAGCACGCTGGTCACAATGGTGAGGCCAACAACCAGACAGTGACCAACACAGTGACTGCTGCACAGCAGCCAAGTGTGCCAGTACTGCTCCAAGAGGCGAACGGACATGATAAAAGCTACACTTCCATGGGATGACTAACGGGATGCAGCACCATATGTTTAGATAGTGGGGGCAAGGAAAGAGATAAGCATGTAGCCACAGAAATCCTACAACAGAATTGTTAAGGATGTACTACAAACACACACAGACCTGTTCTCTATCTTGTCTGAGCTTAGCACTGGAGAAAAGTAATCTGTACTTTTAAAAGTCTGTATTACTGAACAAAAAGAGTAACGCAAAACAGGAGCTTTAACAAGAAATATCTGCTCTATTTCTCAGTTTTAACACTTAAGAGAAATGAGGACTCAAAAGCCACATCCAAAGATAGACACCATTTGGGGAAAATGGAAAACCTTAAGCATCTCTCCTGAGGGCACTCAGCCCAGGCTGAATATGAGCAATGCTCCTCATGGACAACACTGGGGTTCGTACGGCAAAGCCAGACTGCTCTAACGCTTTGGAGCAAGGAAGTTGCACGCAGACTCTTGACTTAAAGTTTCCAGTGTCATGCACACGTAGAGAAGAGGTTTCCAGAGGGCAGCCTCATTCACGATATACAGAGAATGCAATGCTCTCCCAATCTACCTTGACTTACACTTTATCACAAGTATTTAATTATAAATATGAGGAACAATGTAAACTGTGAAGAGCTGAAGAGAAGTAAATCCAGATTTACCCTTCCCATGGAGGAAGACACCATGTACTCCATGAAACAAACACCACAAGCTTTCTATGGAGCTGGAAGCCTCTAACATACAGGATCTCCTTGTAACTACATGACCAGGAAATTATGCCTCAAAATCTGTGGACACATCCTTTGTTAATTTTTGGAAGATTTTAACCCAAGATGTGGCACGCCCTGAAAGCCTGTTGGAAGTCAAGAATACGGAGAAGAAATCTTTTTTTTTTTCTAGATAGGTAACAAAACTATGTAGACATGTTAATACTTGCTGCTTTTCCTGTTGCTTCTTCACTGCCTCACTAGGATTTTGAAGCAAGCACCTGCTGGTTCTCAGTTCACAACATTTGGCATACTCCATTCTTATTCCACTGGGATTTTATTGTAATGTTTTCAATATCAACAGATGCAACAACTCTAACACACTTGCTGTATTACTCTGCATGTGTTCAATGCATGTCTGTACAAGAGGCAGGCTTGTGCAATGGCACAAAAGCTCACTCTTGCAGGCACATTTCAAAAACAAGCATCCTAGGGCAAGAACGGCAGTTCCACAGGGCATTTTGGTCAAAATAAAAATACACCCTGGGTGTAAATAGGGCAGGACACTGCAGGACTGCAAGAATGCATGTTTTACTAGAGCAGTCTCAAAAAAGACCTCTTTTTCCAGCAGCCTGCTTGTACTATGAGCCCTCTGGAAACAAAGCCTCATTAAAGTGGAAAAGGGCTAAGAGAGCAGGAGAGAAGAAGTGTGCTGGTCATGCAGTGTGCATGTCAGCCCCCCAGCATGGGGAGAATGAAGACTGTCCATAGTGTTAAACCAGGAGATGAAGTGTTCCCATAAGAGCTGTAGAGAAAGGTTTGGACTCCAAAGGAAAATGCAAGCTAATAAACCCAACCATTCTTTTCCATGTAGAGGTCAATTATCCTTCAGAACAGTTAGGGGAGGACAGTGCTGTAGCCTGTAACTGTCTCTATGCCAGCACCAGATGGTAAAGAGCTACTGCCCACAACAGCATCCTGCCTTGGCAATGCTCTATTTGACCTCCAGAATTAAACAATGACCATGCAACACAAAGGGTGACATCAAAGTGGGGAAAAAATAATACCCCTCAGAAGGGAACAGGAGAGTGCCTCAGCTTCAGGCACATGAACTAACTCTTAACACAATAGTCGGTTACTGTTCTGTCCAAACACGAACACTGGGAGGCTCCACCTTCCTCACCCCTCTTCCCAGCTCAACCCTCAGCATCTGTCCAAGGGGGTAGACAAAGAAACTTCCATGGGGTCTGCTGGGTATCATCAATCACTGACAGTTGCTCTGTGCAATATCCATATTCAGAAGCATTCTGCACTGAGCAGAACAGACTCGTCAGAGGCATGTGTCACAACTGAGCGCATCCTTGGTCTCCGTAATCCACAGCACTGACCAGTTCTCCATACAGAAAGGGGAAAAAGAATTCCTGCTGTTACAGTAGTGCACTTAGCTAGTCGTATGATGTATAAGGTGAATGTAAGGAACAATAAGATCCTACATGGGGCTCCATAGCAATACACTGATTATAGCAATCCCAGCCACAGGACAGGGCTGTGGTTTTACCCTGGAGGAGGATGGGCAACAGAGAAAGTGGCTGCCTTCTGTTCAGGTGGTGGGAGAGACAGTGAAATGGGAAAGCAAGAACTTACCTTCACTCCATCTGACTTCTTGTTCAGCAGGCTTTTGGCAGCTGTGGAGAGAAGAAGTAGTAGGTCAGATTTTGGTTTCAAGACTTCTTTCTCTCTCCCCACTTCCCTCAAAAATGCACAAAACTTCAGAGGGAGAACCATCCTGCTAATTTCTCTCTAACAGCAAGAGACCTGGAAAACAGGCCAAGTCACTCAACAAATCCAACCTGAGAGCAGAGGGTCATCCAGCCTGTTCACTTATTTAGGCAAAAATGGTCCCAGTTTCACTGTCTCAGGAACACCAAGTCTGACATGGTAATTTAGAGCTCCTTTGCTTAAATCCTCCATTCATACACTGTGACTCCATCCACAAGTGTCAGCAGTTACAGGGGAAAAAGCTAAAGAAATCTCAGATCTTTGCAACAGGATAAAGGTTGAAGGTGCAGCCATTCACGTAACAGACATGGCTTATAAAGGAGGCACTGATAATGCAGAGGCCTCTTAATTAACTGCTATTCACAGTTACCCTGAGGATAGCTGGATAGCTAAAAGGAAGAGACAGAAAAAGTGCAAACGTCAGCACCTGATAACTGTTAAAAAAAGAGAGAGAATGACAAAAGAGACCAGAACTAAGCTGAATTTCTGCACTGAAATATAAAGATGCTCTGCTGTGCTCAACTTAAAACAACTGACACTAACAATGAAACTGAGAGAATGATAAACACACACAGAGAGCCCACAACAAATCCTTGGCAGAAGGCACGCTTGGGAGTGATGAAGGAGCTGCCCCATCTATTACAGCAAAGTGGTACGTTGTCAACGACTGTCAACAGTAAGATCCCATGTACAATCTCAACACATATAAAACATAACTTGCCTACTTATGAAGAACATATTCAGCTGTTTCAATTTCTGTAAACAGCATGCTAGACAACTACTGGACCAACACACTGATACAGATCTCCTAAGCAGCTGCTGGGAAGCACATGGGTCTGGGTACTTGACCTGGATTTGAGATCCAGCAAAGATGAGACTTGGAGAAAAGGCAAATCCTAAGACAATGCTCGCATGCCTGTTGAAATGTTTCACTCCCAAAGACGTGCTGACCAGCTCGTGCACAGAGTGCTTAGTATCTCTAGAAGCAGTAACATTAGGCAAAAAAGGTTTCTGCAATACCTAAGCAACTGTCAAATTTTGTGTCAGCAGCATTTTCCACCCTGTCTTCCCTACCATAAGACCCTCATCATCATGGCTAGGCTTCGCGAACGAAGATTCTAGGAGGGCTCTACCCACACTTGCTACAAGCGCGCTGACATAAGACCCTACAGACATGGACTAACTAGACAATATTAGCCGAGCTGGTGCAAATGACTACAGCATCTCCTCACAACAAAGAGGTGGTATCCCATAAAAGCTTATTAGAATATTTGAATTATTTTCCTAATTCTACTCTCTAACACAAGTATAAAACTACATTACGATTTTGTTTTCATTCCAGTGCTCAGAAACCAAGAACAGTGGAAAAAACTCATGCAGAGGTTTTCTGAATGTGATGTGTCAAAACCGTGTTCCAAAGTGCACATATGAAGGTGGGCAAAGTGACTCAAGAAACTGATTTACCCTGCAAAAGTCTCTTTGCTGAGTGTACACACACTAAAGCATAGTAAGACTGCGTCTAACAAATAAGTTCTTGCCACCTTCGAGGCACAATGAAGACCAGGTTGATTGTACATGAAAGTGAGAAGGAGAACAACGTGACTATGGGGTCTGAAGGGGTCCAGTGTTTATACCACACATACATCAAGGCATCTCTCACAACTGCTGAAAACAAGAAACTGTTATTACAGCCTTACAACACTTCAGAAGGAGTAAAGGATTCTACAACTTAACAAATACGGCAAATGGGACATCCTCAGAGTGAAAAAAACCCCCAAACATCAGAGAAGCAAAACAGTACCACCATATGTTTTGGGAATGACCCAGACAAGCAGGGAAGCAACATTTTTCACACTTTCTGCAGTTTTCCCAGAACTTCACACTTGTCTTTGTGGACAGAAGACAACTACAATCAAGTTCTACAACATGAAAGCAACTTCAGCTGAGAGTCCTTCTGTGCAGCACTATGTAATGCTGATCCAGTGTCTCCTGGTGCAGCCTGCCCGTCCAGCCTCCTCCCCTGATTGTACCTCTGCACAGCACACACTGCTCTCCCACAAGCCTGTCAGCATCCCACTGCTGTAGAAAGAAACTTGGTCTCCGTTGTACAGAGTTCGTGGTTTAGAAGGACCCAGAGAGCCCACGAAGTGCATTCACACACAAAAGATGACTGTAGACACCTCAAACAAAAGGCAAGCATGCAGGTTTCCCCCCAGGTCAACCTGTACATGTTATAAGTTAGAAATTAAAGGGGACGCTAGTGGAATTTCTACACAAGCAACAGACAAGACTTCCTGTAGCAATAATAATTTTAGAAGACAGGTAGATTAGCTAAGAGACAACAGGAGGAGAAAAATTCAAGGACACATGAAGGCAGGTTCTTTACTGTTCAGGAAATGATCTTGTACCCATGCTCTGCAGTTTTCCAGGCATGAGATACTAGTAATAATTTTCTTCCTCCTTCCCACTTCTTCTACACGTTAAAGGAATTAAATTCCCTCTTCTCAGTGAGTTAAGGGTTCTCTAGAATTAAGGAATACAAAAGCACACGCTGCTAACCCAGCAATTTTAAAACACAGTTCTGTCCCCAGCGTAACAAGACACCCTCCAGTTAATCTCTGAACAGAAACACAAAAGGCCTCCAGTGCACACACCCCAGAACTCTCCTGAAATTCAGTGAGAGGAAGATAAAAGTAGAAGGAATTCTTGTGACAATTTACATTCACTCTTGATGATATATATGGCCATACTGATAAACATTTAAACACAGTAATGAAATCCGTGTCACTCTGGGAAGCTGCAAATGGAAGTTACATATTGAAGTCCACAACCTCAGCAGGTCCACACTGTAGTAGTTAAACACCATTCACTAAAACCCCTTACTGTTTCTTAAGAAATCTGATAGATACAGAGAAAACACTTAAAACCAATTTAATTTTTCATTAAATGGGACTTCATCTTCTGCTCAGGAAATGTGGTTCCCAGTGATCCCACACTAATTTAGTTAAAGCTCTGGAAATATCTTGATAATTTTTTCCCCTCCATATTTTCATCTTCTGAATTCACACCAGGAGGTTTGTGTTCACATGAGCCAGGTGATTCAAATTTCTGCTCCTGAATAGAGATCTACATAATAGCACAGCACCAACTTCAAAAATTACTCACTTCCGTTAAACGAAAGAATCCAAATTCTAATCTGAGTATATATACACACACACACAAAATTCCAGAAATTCAGTTTCACACGCACTTCTGCAAGGGAGGTGTAACAAGAAAGCATAAGATTTCAGTATTTGTATTATTTCCTCCTTCTTGCTCTTTAGTCAGCTCAGAAATGTCTCTGTACAGGTTACACCAAACATGCACAGGCATATTTGGGGCTTCTTTAGTTAGTTAGAAAGTGCTCTGCTCCTTGGATCTGCCTCCAGCCTCTCTCAACCTCACCTATCTAGTTAAAAACTCAGAACTGCACACTGGAGAGTTAATGAGGATCTGTAGAGACACATAACGAATTCCAGCTACTGTCACAAGCTGCCATAATAGCTCCCTCACAAAACTGACTTGAACTATCAGCGACAGTTACCAAGAAAAAAGCTCTGCATCTGTTAAAAATAGAGGTTTCATGCACAAGACTTAATTACCTGCAATATCTGCCTTAAGATCTATTTTGAACAGAGGACTTGTGCTGAACCTCTTGAGAGAAATGAATTTCACAGAGTATGAAAGCTTGTTGAACACCTCCCCAAATTAAGAGTTGCAATCCAGTTAGGAAAACTGTGCTAAGAATTTCACGTAGTCCACTTGTCAGTTGTGAATAAAAATGAACTTATGGAGAAAGGCCATTTCTCAGCACTTTGTGAAGATGGCTGCTCCTAAGATGAAAACCAATATTTTCCATCCTTTCACTCAGCTTATAGCAGACTTACTTACAGAGTTTTACCTAAATGAGCCCAGATCCTTAAATATTACAGGAGACTGAAAATCCTGTCAACTTTCTCCTAGTAATAAATTTACATTTACTTCTCAGAAAATGGTTTAGGAGTTTCATGCATATGATCTAATCTGTTGATTTACCCAACGGTACTTCTGTATTCTGTAAGTGAATTCAGATCAGTGTTTGCTTGGGTTATCTGAACATCAGAAGCCACAAGTAAGCAGCCAAATAATCCTGTGTATACCCTGGTGTGACCCTAACTACGCCACAGTGAAATTCAGATCACAAAGTTCTCTCTCACAGCTAAGCAAATACCAACCAGAGTGTGGAGAGAAGCTACAAATCTCTTATTATAACCAGATTTCAACTTCCTGACTTATACTGAAAGGAGTGCAACTGTACCTGCTGTTAACAAATAGCCTAGAGCTGGCCTGAGGCACAATCTTTTAATAAGAACCACAAACAGACAATATTAAATTGTTGAATATATCATAACTTGGGAAAGGAGCCAGATCACATTCCTTTATCTTTAGTTTAACTGACCTGGGACAAAAGGTACCTAGCAAGCAACAAATTACTCATAACAGAATTAAAACTTTTTTTTTTTCATTGTAAAACTAAGATTTTTTTGATGGGCTAAAAAGAAAAAGAATACTGCTACACACTCTTTAAGCATACAGTTTGTCACAGGCTAAAACCACACTGTCCAGTGAAGGAACTCCATATTACAACTGCAACGCAGGAGATAGCAAGGACAACAGGATTACAGGAGTCTTCTCATATTTCCTGCAGACAGTACTATCGCGCCTAATTAATTGGTACTGGGGTCACATGAGCCTTCATTTTCCTCTCGGTTCAAAACATCTGTGAAAGAAGCTTTTAGGAGATCTCATCCCCAGACAGGAAGAAGCTTCTCTCTTCATAAATCTAGTTTCCTGTCTGCTGGGAATGGGGCTTTTAAAGGCCCACAGAATAGTGTCACCCAATTAGAGAAAATAAAAATCCCTTAAGGGCTTTAGGAAAAGAAACAAGTGCTATTTCCAAACTTTTCAAGGGCAGTTAGATGACCTGTCACGACAGGGAGTGTCTGAGCTCTATCCAAAGTTCCCGCATGAAATTTCTAACTTTTTACTTTTAGTTAGCATGCACTTATTCCTCAATTCCAGCAGATGTATGTATTTCAACTGCAGCAACTTTAAAAAAACCTAACTAAATTAAAAAATAATTAGTTTTTAAAAAAGTCAAGCTAGCTATATACACAGTCCTGCAAAGAAAACAGGAATAGATGATCTCCCCTTTTAAAAAACACATAAAAATATAAGGAGTTGCTACTCTCCAAAAGACTATCAAGGCTTTGCATCTAAATTCATGACATCTCTTTCTGGACAGTTTATCTGAATGTCTCATACTTGGGACCACAGTTTATATTCAAAGCAGAACTCACTGACACTGAGAACCCTGCGCTCACTATGGGCCACCGAGGATTTCCTTTGCTTCAGCTGTTAACTGAAGTGGGTCCAGCAGCTTCAGCCCTTGAGACAGAGAAGCTTGAGCAGAGCAAGCCTTTACCTCCTCGATACTAGCTCAGGGATTAAGTGGATGTATAGGGTCATGCACCATTAAGGAGAACCCTTCTCTCTCAGGCATTTCATGTACTCAAAATCTGGGCCACAGGAGATTTTCATACCCAAGCACTTCTGCAGCTTCATTAGAAATGACAGCATTTGCAGACTAAAAATTAACCTAAAATTTCTGTTTAAAAAAAAAAAAAATTAAATTTGTTTCTATTTCAGAATCATCAATTACTTGAAATAAAAACTAGCTGTCTAAATAGACCAAAAAATGGTTCTTACCAGCATAAAGCCCAAGAAAATGTTTAGTTTTGTACACTCCTGTGGCAGCCCTGTCATTGTGCCATAGTTCCTCAAAAGAATCAATCTCAGAGAAGTGTATATAATTTTTAAGTCCTGTAATAGCACTATCTTGGGACAGATGAATGGAGAAAATCATTCTGTCCCTTTAAGGCCAAACTATGAGAAATGCAGTAAAGAGAAATTGCTGTATCTGCAAGTAATGCCAACATATCGGCACAGGTTCACCTCAAAATAAGAACCAAGAAAAAAAAGTTCTGAAGTTGCTGAGGGTTGTCCCTTAAATGTAGCATGGTTTCACATAATTTGATTTTTTTTTTTAGATCACCATACAGGAGGTTAAAACCATAAAGAATGTATACACGAGCGTGCACTTTGAATGCTGGGATGGTCATTTCACAGGGGTTTTCATTCCAATTACAAATTTATTGTAACACCACCCAGAATGTAAGCATTGGTATCTACCATTAGTGAATGGCTAGATAACATTAATACACTTCCATTTCATTCATCATCACTTAGAATCCATATAACAGACTTTCACTTGAAAGTAACTGTAGTCAGGTGCAAAAAAATCTGACTCATGCATTCATGATTGCCCATTAAAAAAGAGGAAAAAAATTGCGAGGAGGGTAAAGAAAGCAAACAATCCCATAAACCAAAAGCATTTGCAAATAGAGGTTTTCCACCTAAATGGAAATGAACGCAGATAAGGCTGCATCACCTAGATGTGCCGAGCCAAGACAGTCATCTTCCAAAAACCATGGATTTGCATGTTGAGATTTGCATTTTCAGTAAATGCACTATGTAATGCAGTTGGGTGGGAGCCAGACTACCAGCTATTAAATTTAAAAGGATGAGAACCACTTCTGAGACTCCAAGAAGGAAAACTCTAACAGCCAGATGCTTCAGACCCATTTTTGATGAGTCAAAGTAATACAATATCCAAATTGCTCCTGTCCCTATTCTCACCAGTATTACTTTCCTGTCCCTGCTTCAGGTCTAAAGGACACACCTGATAAGAGTTCTTGACTCCTGGTTTATGATGGGAAAGCTAACAATGCCAGCTAGAATTTCCCAAAAGTAATCTGCTAACAAAATATCATGAGAGGATTATGGCAGCTGCCTTCATTTCTGTTTTGTAACATTCTACAGCACCATATGCTTCTCCCCAAACAAATAATTTCCTATTTTACACTGGTCACCAGCCAAGGCAAAGTGACCACCTTTACACCATGATGAACTGAAAGCATGTTTCCTCCCCTCCTACTCAACCCCCAAATGGTTAAAATATACTTCAGCTTGCTCACATGAAACAAAACCAAGGAAGGGATGGCAACATCGAGAACTTACCTGAAAAATTCCGAGACACAAGCATCGTTGTGAGGATTGCACCCTGTGGGCAAAAGAAAGCAGGGATAACAGTGTGTCACTTGAAAAAGGAGCTGGGCTGACCCATGGAGAACACAATGCATCAGGTGCCAATGCAGAGGTATACCAATGCTACCCTGAAAAGTCCTAGTGTATCCAGGATTCCCACATGTGCCTGGTTGGGCCTGACACGGGACCACTCTGAGTCCTGCCTTTCTAGAGTGGCAGCTAAATGCCAGACAGGATAGCCTAGGAAACCTAAAATGGCACTAAGAGTTATGCTTAGACATATATCTGCTTCCTTGCTTTCAAATAGCAGATAGCAGAGACTCTGCCCCAGCTACAGGCAACACCGGTACTGGAAGGCAGAAAGTGTTCAGAACTAAAAGGCCCAGGACTAGCTGCTCTATTTCAACTCTCTCGCAGAAAGAAGAAGGGGTGAATATGTAGCAGAAGAGGCAGGGGAAGCTTAGAGCTCTGGAGAAAGAAACTACCTAGCTCCTCAATACACTACTTCAGTACTCCGTACTGGAGGTCACATAAGGTACTTCTCTAAAACTGCACTAGTCATGAAAAAAGATACTTGTTGGTAGGAAGGCACTAACCTCAAATTAAGAGAATTAAAAACAAACTTAATGCAAATTAAGATTTACTTACCTTTAGCTTCCTTCTAGCATTGAACTTTCTCAAGCATTCCACAGTCTCCTGCCTGTGCATCATCGATGCGACAGTGGATCGTTGCTGAAAAACAGGAACAGCAGAAGATCAAGAACAGATCAAGAACATATACTAACCAAATCAGGCAGGGAAGTTCGTTCCACTTGCACACAACTGTGACACGAAAGATGACATGGCCAAGCCTCTCACCACTGCACAGCTGCGAAACACCGCAATGGGTTCACAACTTAAGAACATCCATCAAGACGTGTTAAATCAAGGTAGGCTATTACAGGACTGTGCCTCTGTGACTGAGGTACAGGTGAGAATGAATGCTCCCTGCCTTTCGGGAACACACATGACTCAAGACAGTAAGACGATAAAGCCAAATGACAAGCATACTCATGAGAGACTGAGTTAGAGGCTGTGATGGTTTTGGTCTAGGCTTTCCTGGTGACCAGTTTGTAACCAAGGAAGTGGCCAAGTACCCAGTATTCCATACGATTTTTACGTAAACCAGAGTA